>JALGBA010000088.1:0-600000 GCA_023970755.1 Azemiops feae
CAAGATATTGGAGAGCTGGAATGATTCATCTTACCCAGCTTTAAACAGCATTAGCATACAGTACATTCAAGAGTCAAGGATATAGGGATGATCTATAAAGTTATATTGCTATTACAGGAGGTCTTTGTAAAGATGAGCAGACTACATCTATAAACAAGTTATAGATATAATCTACAGATATTGCTAATCAGAGGGCTGCAAAATATTTTGAAAACTCAAGTTTTCAGGCATGGAATGTTCTATGCCAATCACAGAATGACATTGATCTTAAAATAAATTTTCTGACACTTTTTCTGAATTTACTGAATTTACTGAAATTCCACATCAGAATGGGCTACTCCTCTCTACATCTTGCGATCAGAAGAGTTGCTACAGAATAACATGTTATAGCCCTAAGGAACCTGTGTCATGACAAATTCATTTTTCTGATATCTACTCTGTGCACACCATCTTCCTAAACATAATGCATGTGTTAACATAGAGTTAGACATATGCTGAAAACATTTTTAAGCACCCTGGATTTTTTCCAGTCAATGTTATTTCATGCTATATACTTCAAACTATATTCATTGAAAGCTCTTCATTTTACACACCATTTCAAGATGTTTTGTATAAAAGGTGGAATCTAAATAATGTTAAGTTGACAACATTTTACACTACATTTCAGAAGAGAAATCACGTAATATTCTCTTGAGTACAAAGGAAAATTTCTGATTTACAGAAATCACAATTCTTTTCCCTCATATTCAATAGGATGTTCCAAATAATTGTTGATTTACATCAGCTGAACATTTATTCCACTCCTTATCACAATGGGGGAACGTGTAATACCATTCCTCTTAGAGTTCCATTCTACTGGGCTTGTGATGGCAAGTGTTTGGATTTGTCAGAGGATCAAAGATCGGCATTCATTAAATACCAAGCACAATTGCTCTGTTCATCTTCTGGACACTATTTGAAGAACAATACTAAACCTATCTAATTTCACAGTGCTGCAGTAACTATTTTGCAGTTTTCCCCCTGAAACAACATGACCTGTATTTATATAGTACTGAGAAAACTAAAGTAACAGATTTGTCTCCAATAAAGCCACAAAGAAATATGTCTTTGTAAAAAAGCCAGATACCTTATGTTTTGTGCCAGTTATATAAATACAGCATGTTTATATGAAGGTATACATTCATTAATGACTAACACAACGAAGTAGCTTTTCTACCCATTACCTCACTGGCTATAATGTCAAATTAGTACAGTGTAGTTATTGTCAAAACCTATGCATATGGGTTTTGACAATAATAGAAACTGCAATTTGACATCATCCTTTGGCATCCATCTTTTCTAGCAGAGTATTCAGGCAATTTGAATAGACTTTTTCACTTAGAAAAATGAATTTACTTCAGGGGCTTTTGACCTATTGTATCATTTCATTTTCTTTTTTCTGTATGAATGACTCCAGTGAGCAAGGCATTTAAAACTGGAAATTCATTTGTCCACAGACCCTGTCAGAGCCCAAATTGCTCCCAGCTCCCTCTATTCCAATCATGTCCTCTTTTATTTAATCATTCTGGATTCATTTCTGTAAGTTCTTTCTCTTTTTTCAGCCAACCTCTATGTTCACTCAATATGTGAAGTAGTATTTAAGTACAATGTGCTGCTTAAGTATTATCATAACCACTGCAGGATGAACTGTTCAAATGGTCAGGCTTTTAAGCTTCCATCATGGCTGGTAAGTCATTCCTTCTGGTTCTCATCACTTCATGCCAGATGTTCTGGGACTGATTTTGGTTATTCAGTGGTAAGAAGAATGTACATAACATAGCTTATAGACCCAAGGTATTTATTATTATTCAATATATACCAAGGAGTGAGTTTCCTTTAAAAAGAACTCTAGTACTTATTAGCTTAAATCAGATCCCAGACCCTGTTATAAATAGTTATGGTAACCCTATATTTTTTAGAATGCTAATGGCATAAATAAGAGAACTTTTTATTCCAAATTTACCATCATTTAATTAAAATGGGCATGATCCAGGCATAACTAATTTTAATCTGACAGTACATTTTTAGCATTTACAGAAATTAAGCTTAAACATGCTTTTGCTTTGGCAAAGAATATAATTTACGATTGACATAGCCCCACGTATTTTCACTTTTTAAGCCATTCTTAAACAAGTTTGATTATTGGTTTTGGTATTATTCTTTCTATAGTTCAATAGTTTCTTTAGAACTTTCTATAGAACTTTCTATAGTTTCTCATAGCCTCTCTGACTCCTACAGCCAAGATCAGGCAAGCTCCTGGTAGTACCTGTCAATCTTGTCCGGACTCAAAAGAGTTACATGGAATTGATAAAAAAGCATTTGTAAATATCAGGGTTGCAGAGTAGGATAGCTTAAGAAATCATCATCATCATCATCATCATCATCATCATCATCTAAAAGATGGTCTATTTCCCTTTTCTGCAATTGTATTTATAACTTTATGCTGAATTAACTTATTAGGTTTTACTTTTTTATATCAAATTACCACGTATAGGTGTAATTACTTGATCAGAAATTGCTTCTGTATTTAGCAGTACACTCTGTAGCTGTTTGTCTTTAACAGAAGAGCAACATCTATGATCAAATCTTCCAGGAGCTGTTTTACTTGAGAGCCAGCAATAACTGAAAAATACACTGATGCTTGTCCAACAAGTCTTCACAACCTAAGCCAATTTTCCCCCAGTATTTTCTTTCTGGCTGTTAGTACAGAAGGAAGAAAGCCACACACTTGCAAAATGTGGCATCTGCCAGCAACTTGCCAGGCATGCTGTGAAAAATCCATAGCTGGGAATAGGAAAAAAATCTGGGAGTTGTTGTCTTCTTTTCCTGTACTTGATTTAAAGTCTAGTGGTGAGCCAGGCTTCTCACTTGGAAACAAATAATAATAAGAACATCCATTCTACGTCTTAAAGAATGGTGGTCTGAAACTTTTACAACTAAGTAGGATTTTATATTTGCACTAAGCACTATTCTACCACTGCATTACACTATCTCACAACAAGGAAACACATTTCTCACAAAACATCGAAAGAACACTCCTTTTAACAATTTCCCAGGCCTCCTTGCCATGCTGTGCACCCATCTTCCACAGAAAGAGTTGCCTATTATTTCTCATTTAAGAAATAAAGAAGCATCCATTCATCCAGATATCCCATGAAGATGAAATACCTAGAGATTCAGTGATCTCGCTGTTGGCAATTGAGCAGAAGATGAAACAAATATCTCCTAAACCTGTGTTTCATTTGTTTTTCATTTTTATATTCCCTGCATAAACCCTTCTGAAATGCTACAGGCTTTCTTTCCCTTCAGGATACTTTTGCAAAATATGCATGTAAATGATCTATAAAATCTTTGGCAAGGATACTGAATCCTTTCTTAGTTGTTCTAGATCCCTCTCCCATCAATTTGATAGACGCTTAGCTGCTTGAAACTGTCTGATATTTTGCAGGTTTCCTTCCTAATGAGAATTCTGTGATATACTGTATGGTAAAGAGATACATATTGCTTCTCAAAAAGCCTGGGGAGGGGATTGAAAAGAATAGCTTGTTTCTAAATATAGCAATTAAAAGAAAACTTCATCTATCTGAAATTACATTTTTAATCCATTAGTTTAATAACATGCTGCAAAACACCATTCTGGAATTAAGAAATAAACTTTTCCCCAAATATTAATTATTTTTTCACTTTTATTATTATTGCTACCCATACCAGCCAAATATTAGACCTAAAATTTTACAAAGAAGCAGCTCTATTCACATATTTTTGCTATGATACTTTTAATATTCATAAAACATACACATAAGTATATATACATATATTCTAGTGTACAGTTTATAAAAGATAACATATTAGGTGTTAAAAGTAGTGAAAATCAGTAAAAATATTTCAGAGCCATAGTTCTTTTTTCACGTTTGTCTACAGCCTACTAAAATGTCTAATGATGAAAATCTGAAATCAGCATTATAATCTGTACCCTAATTCATGAAAAAGCTATAAAGAAAAAAATAATAGTTCCAATGTACTCGATTTTGCCAGTCTGACAACATGAACAATTTTTTACAAAGTCATATATATTGAAAATAAATAAGGGAAGAAAGTTATCTTTGTTGTTAAATTTGTTTGTTACATCTAAGAGATAAGCAAAACAATAGTAGTCTTTTAGGATTAAGTTACCTGTCATGTAGTTCCATTCATTTTTTTGTCTTAATTGAATGGGCAGTTAAACAAATATCCTCTCCTGGAAAAAAATATTTACTAGGAAACTAGATTATTGAATTGTAATATTTATTTCATAGATTCATCAAATTAGAAACACTATAGTGGTCAAATAATCAAATGTCCTGCTGAATGAAAGATTCTCTAGGAGATCATTGATCATCCAACCATTTCTATAATAGCTCTCTAAAGAAGAACTCCATGTTGTATGGAAGGCTGCTCCCTTAGTTAACAGTTCATCACTCAGGAATTCCTGCAGATACAAAGTTTGAACTTCATTTATTGCAGCTTTGACCAAAGGGTTCTAATCTTTCTGTCTGAAGCAACAGGGAATAAAGTCTGTTCCTCTTCAATGTGATAATCCTTTATAATCTGGTACTTATTTCTTACTTTTCAAATATTGGGATGACATTATCCTTCCTCTTCTCGGACTTCATTACATTCTCGTCACAAAAGATCTATACACTCTTTGACTTTCCTTTTATTTTTAGCATACACAAAGGACCGAATTCTGCTTATTTTGGTATATTCTGCAAGTTTCAACTCATTCTGATATTTAAATTTTCTGATAGAGTCCCTATCTGACAGCTACCTTGTATTCTTCCTTAATTATGTTTTTTCTTTTCCAATTTCCAATACACTTTTTCATTTCAGCATAAGAGAGATTCCTGAATGTATCTATTAAGGGCTCATTAGATTTTTCACATTTTTCTTTTGTATGTTTGTTTGCAATTGCATCTTTAGTGTCTCATTTTGTGGAATTTGTTATCCTTACTGGATAATTTTCTTTTTCAGTATAGTGTATCATGCCTGTATCATCCATCATTGACAGAATTTGTCAATATCCTTCCTTATGGAGGTCTGATTCTTCCCAAGTCCTTATTTAGATGTCACACATTCAAGGTGTGACATCTAAAGGTACCGGTCACCTTCATGTTTTCAACCAATTTCTCTCTATTGGTGAAGATTATTTTCAAAACAGCACTCATCTCTTGTCTGTGAGAAATAAAAAGAATTTGCTGAATTTCTGATTCTTGGCTGAGTTAGATTACCAGCCAATGTCAACATGATTGAAATAACCCTTTTTCAGTATTGGACACTTCTCAAAAGACTGATCATCTGACAAAGAAACTCCTCATCCATACTTTTTTTTTGCCAGGCCAGGTGATCTATAATAAACTCACACAACAGTCCCACTTTTGTGTTCTCTCCCTCCTTTTTTTTAGCCAAATACTTCAATAGGATTTCCCTTGTCTGGTTTCTGAATTTTTTTGCCAGGGTATTTTTTCTTTACAACAGTGCAACCACCTTTTCTGTTGGGTCTGTTTCTTTTGTATATGTTATAGCTTTCCAGCCATATGTGCCAATAAGAATTATCATCTGACTAACTTCAGTGTTGCCTATCACATTATACTTGATTTCCTAATATTTCTTGTTTGCTTATTCTAGTGATGACCTCTTGGAAGTTGCTTCCCTATTTGCATACTGCAAAATCTGCTAAGAACTCTTGGAAGTTTATGATACTAATTAAAAATTAAAACATTCAGAGTAGATAAATATGAACAAATCCAATTAAAACACCCACAATGAACTTAATAACCAATAAAAATAATAATGATCCTCATAGAATTATCACTATTTAAACATTACAAATTAAAGATAGTAAAGAAGGAAATTGCATATTAATGACTGAATGTTCTCTGAAAAGCTTCATTTTAATTAACTTCCAATATGTAATTAGAATATAAGAGGAAAACTGTTCCATAAGGCTCAGTTTGTGACAGAAAAATTATGGCTTCCTTCATTTCCTGAAAATATGGTGCAACTAGAAGCTATTTCCAGGATAAATGCAGTAAATGGGCCAATTATAATTGGACAAATCAGTCTTTCAGATATATAGGTACTGGACCATATATGGCTTTATAGGCAGAATCAACTCTTTTAATTGCACTTATAAACTGATTGATTTTGTTTGGTTCATAGCACTGAAGATACGTGCACCTGGCATAACACCTGTTAGCGGATGGGCTAGCACATTTTTTATCAATTTGACTTTTGAAACCCAATATAGTGCATTATGGTAATCAGGTCTGAAATAATGAAGATGTCATGGGTCCGATAGATGAGACCAGTTAAAACAGTTAAAATGGCCAGGTCCGTTGCAAGGTTGACAGAAGGCATTAAAAATTGCAAGATCTTTGTGCCTCAGGTAGTGCTCCAACTGGTGTTTCAGTTAAAGCTAAAGGAAAACATTTAAGCCATAGCCTTCAGATGCCCATCTATCAGTCAGGAATCCAGGAAGATTTCTGTGTGCTGCAGAGGTAGTACTCCCCCCCCCTCCAACAAACAATATTATTTCTGACTAAGAATCTTACTGAACAAACAGTGACTCCTTTTCCTTTGGGCTCATTTTCAGCCTGTTTTGTCACATCTAGACTAGCTTCCTGACACCAGGACAAGACCGAAACATTGCTGAGGAAAGTCTTATTGCAGATAGGCTTGAAAAGACCAAGGTCTCTGGGAATCCTTGGTTTAGTCCACCAAGTCAAAAGTAGAAATCAAATAGATTAGTTTCCTTGGGCAAAGGTCCTTTTTGAATGGACTTCCACCATTCCTTCAGATCTTTGAAGACTTTCTACCAACATCATGTTTCCAGCTCCACAGATGTTTTAGCTATCACCATTTTTCTTAACTATTTATTCCTATATTTCTTCATCCAAATAGTATCTTAATCTCTATCATGTAATACAGTACATTCCAATCTCTCACAAATGCAATTACTCTACCAGTCTCTCTCTCTGTCCTATCTATTTGACTAATCAAAGCTGAGAGACTGGAAAGGGTGTCTAATCCATGCAACAATACATAAATGATTTGTCACTACTTTCTTTCAGGTTTTGCTTTGTTTTGTTCTGAAATTCCCAATCTGATTTATAACTCTAGAGTCTACTAGTGGTCTTCCATCCAAGTATTAATCAGGTCTGACCTGCTTAGATTTAGAATTGTTCAGGATCCGCCATAGTTGGCTAAGTGCAACAATTTAGCTCTGTTAACTGAGAAGGTTCACACGTTTACAACAAATTGACCTGTTAAGTACAATTAAATATAGCACATCTTCACAAAGATCTCATGGTATTTTTCAACAGTGATGCAAATACAATATTTTAATTACTTAAGGACTGGTTCTTCGCTGAATTCTGGCCCTGGATATTGGGGGAGTGTGATAGAATGTAGTAAGATGGATTTCCAAGAGGGAGGGAATGCATTTTAGAAGAATAAGAGACAATTCAGTCCAGATATTTCCTGTGAAAGAAAAAGGGTGAAGAGACAGCACCTCCCTAACAGTTCTCAGAATTTATGCTTGATGTAAAGGGGCGTTGTCTTACCTGAACGCCTTTTCTCAGCATGATGATAGAGAATCCACGAATGGGTTAGCTCTGTCTTCCTGCCCAATTAGACTGAGTCTGTCAAACTTGCCACGCCTCTCCTGGGCTTGACTCCCCAGTCCTGACGAAGGCGCAGCTATTTTTTTTTTTTTAAATATATTTTATTAGATTTTATAGGGGTGCAGGGATAACATTAAGGTGCTTAGGAACCACCATGGAGGTGGGTATATTAAACATCCAAAAGAAAGAAAAACAATCACAAATATATAAGTCAACTCAAGTCTTTTAAGCTTCCCTCTCTAATTCCCTCATTTAATTTTACATATTCAAATTAATAAATTCTATATAAGTTTCAAACGGTCCTATCAAATATCAATTACATTTCAATTCTAAAAAATCCAAATCCTGTTTTTAAGCTTTACTAACTTACAATTACTATATTTCAATTAGCCTTAAATAGACATGTTATTAACACTTCGGGTGCCCCTTTTTTTTTTTTTTACATAATTATATCTGGTATATTGTTCTTACAACAACATTCTCATCTCTTCTTCATTGATACCATTTTTTTCTCTTATCACCCATCCCTCTTATTCTCCTTTTATTTCCAAATAATTCTCTTAAAATAAAGATAAGGCCAACAAATAAATTTCCATCTAATTTAGATATATATTCTATCAATGCCTCTATATCTATAAAAATCTTTTTAAACCAGTAGATAAAGTTTACTTCTCCAATATATATCATATCTAAAACAGAGTAATATTACAAAGGGTATCCTCTTAAAAATTTCACATATTCCATTAGTTGTTAAGTCAATCCAGAAGTCAAAGCCTTTTTAATCCCATTAAATAAAACTTTAAAATACATTTTTAAATCTAACTCTAGGCTTCTTTCTATGCCATAGTGGTTTCCATAGTGAGGTTCCTACATAATCAAACCACACTATTAAAAGGTCCATATTCTTTAACGCTTCAAATTGGTCAAAGTTCTCTTTCCTTTCTTCTAATAGCCTTTGGATGGTAAAAGTTGTTTTATTCCATGTTATATTTGCCAATTGTTTATCCACCTTTTCTCGATTTTCAATAAGTTGTATCTGAGTGTCAGTCTCTG
Source organism: Azemiops feae (assembly GCA_023970755.1). Taxonomy (NCBI): domain Eukaryota; kingdom Metazoa; phylum Chordata; class Lepidosauria; order Squamata; family Viperidae; genus Azemiops; species Azemiops feae. The sequence continues at coordinate 8,754 of JALGBA010000088.1, forward strand.
TTGATGTTGGTATTGATGCTTCAGACATCTCTGTTGAAGTTGTTATATAGTCATCAGACTTCTCGATAGGTTGTGTTGGAAATTGAATAAAATTAGTTTGTTTTGTGGTTTCCACAGTTTCTCTCAGTGCAGAGAAAAGGGATTGAGAATAAGAGCTCACATCCTTTGCAGCTTCTAAAATTGTTTCCAATATAAGTTCATAGTCCAGTTGTGTATTAAATTCCATATCGATAATAATAAGGCTTTTTAATCTTTAATCTTTAAAAAAGGCTCTGCTTCATACGAATCAAGCAAGCATTCACCTTCAATTTTCAATAGGCCAGCTGCATCGTTATCTTGTAGTTATGACTCTTTCAGGGTCATAGCCATTCCCAGTCATAAAAAAAATATAGTTGCAGTACCACTTTTCGACACAAGATGTCCTCAGCAAACCAAAAAATCCTTTTTTTTTCTTTCCAAATAATAGATTTTTTATTTTTCGTATTAAAAAAGATGAAGAAAGGGTTCAAAATGATGAATACGTAGTTGTAACAATAATAGTCAAAAATAAAATGTTTTCAGGTCCCCTCAGTATTCCAAAATTTAAATAGTATCAAAATTAACTGGTTTTTATTTATATATTTTTTTTTCCAACGCTGTTTTTCCCCATTGCTCACACGCTGCTTCCTCACGACAGGGAAATAATTCAAAGAAAGCTTTTAACAGGAGAGTAGTTAGGGGAAAAAAAAAGGGGGTAGGAAAGGTCTCACCCGGATTCTCCACGGGGGTTCTTTCGCTTAGATGTTCTTCTGGCTTTCAGCTGGTGCGACGAAGTGACCGTCCATTTTGTAGGACGATCTTTTCCTCCGGCGGCCCTAAGGAGAAAGCTCGAACTGGGGAGAGCCGCCGCTCTTCCCCAGTCGAGCAGGAGCCTCCTCTAACGGTGGTCGCCTCTACGGGGCGACTTTCGACCCGATTAAGGGTCTACCGACGGAGGGAAACCAGCCGGTGGGAGAGAGAGATCTCTCCGTGCGACTGCTGGTGTCGCGATCCGGAACCGGAAGCCTCGAAGGCGCAGCTATTGATGACAGTTCGACGTGTTGGCTCCCGGATCCCTGACACGGGACCTGACGGACACTGAGGGGCGGGTGTGGATTCTCCATCATCATGCTGAGAAAAGGCGTTCAGGTAAGACAACGCCCCTTCTCCAGTATGATAGATGGAGAATCCATGAATGGGACATACCAAAGCCGCTCTTATCCCTATGGGAGGGAAGCAGTCTGGGCCTGTGTCCCACCTTGTGGCACTACATGCTGTAGCACTCTCTGGCCAAAGGAGGCGTCTGCGGAGGCAAACCTATCTAACTTGTAATGCCTCACGAACGGGGAAGGCGAAGACCATGTCGCAGCCCTACAGATATCCTCAATGGATGCTTGTGTTGCCCATGCTGTGGAAGTCGCAGCACTGCGAGTGGAATGAGCAGTAACATGACTTGGAACTGACAGGGACTGCAACTGACATGCCCCTGCAATGCAAGCCCTGATCCACCTGCCAATAGTGGAGGCAGAAACCTTTTGCCCCATAGAAGAAGGCTGAAAGGAAATGAAGACGGCTTCCAACTTGCGAAACAGCGCCGTCCGCTTGATGTAATAGCATAATGCCCTGCGAACGTCCAGGGCATGCCATTGGCGTTCCTGGTCATGGGACGGATGAGGACAAAAATCTGGCAGTATTACTTCCTGCCGTCTGTGGAATAAGGTATTGACCTTAGGAATAGAGGATGGATCCAATCGAAGGACCACTCTGTCCTCATGAAAGACGCATAAGTCATCTCTGATAGAGAGAGCTGCCAGTGTGGCTAGCCGAAGTGACGGCTATCAGGAAGGCTACTTTAGTTGTCAAGGACCGCAGTGTACAGGTTCTGATGGGTTCAAATGGCGGTGAGGTAAGGGCCTGTAAGACCCGCGGCAGATCCCAAGAGGGATGGCGATGAACCACAGGTGGTTTGGTGTTGCTCACTCCCTTGACAAACGAGCGCATCATGGGATGCTGAGCCAATGGCTCCAAATTGCCACATGTGAGCACCGTGGATAGAGCCGCCACCTGTCTGCGGATAGTATTGGACGCCAAGCCCTTCCAATATTCTCGGAATGGTAATAGCCGAGAGAGCCAACTGGTTCTTTGCACACCAGTGGCAGAAATTTTTCCATGTGGAGTCATAGATCCGGTTTGTCGTAGGCCGTCGGGAGGCCTGAATCATGGAAATCACACCTGAGGAATAGGACCCCTGAATCAGGAGCCGCCGCTCATGTGCCAGGTGGTTAACTGGAGCCACTGGGGCTCTGAATGTTGCAGAGCTCCCTGGCTGAGTGCAATGCATGTAGGAATGCGTCCGCCATGTATTCAGATGTGGCCACTAACTTACCCAGGTTCTGGTGAGCACGAACCTGGTCCGGAGGTATCATGGCCTGGAGTTCTCTAAGCCATATGATGGAAGCCCTGGCAAAGAAGGAGGTGGATGTGGGCGCCTTCACCGACCATGCCGAGGCTTGGTGAGACCTGCACAAGGAAAACTCAGATTTTCTGTCCTCTGCTCTTAAGGCCTCAGCCATATCACCTGGCATGGTGGAAGAGGAAAAAATTGGTGTTAAGGACTCATCCACTGTTGGAACCTCCAGGAGCTCTGACAAGGCTGGGGTGACATTAAACAATTTTTTATCCGTTCCCCCCGGTGTTGGGAGGGTGCCAGGAGTCCCCCATTGCTTTCGGATAGTGTCCAGGAAAAAGAGGGGACAAGGGATACGTCTCTCTGTAATCGTTGGTTCAGAGAAGAGCGGTTTTGGGTCCTGGCTGGTGGAGGGAACCGGTTGTGGTTCCTGCTCAGGGCAAATATTACCCGAGGTAGTTGCTTTCAGCAGGAATGACTTGAACAACCCTGGGTCAAAAAGACCAATGAAGGGAGAGGGGTCCGGAGCCGACTCCTCATCTTCTGACAATTGTAAGCCCGCTGACCCGTACTCCTCGGAACCTGAGTCTCTTGCTTGAGAGGAGTGATCGGAATACATAGATTCTGGATATTCCGGAATTTCCGCCCGTAATTGAGGTGGAACCGTGGGCGTCACAAATTCAGGCCTGGGGCTCTGGTAAAATGAGGAGGCCATGCCCTGGGCAAATGCTTGGGCGAGCAACACCTGGAGCTGCTCGGGTCCCATCCCCTGAGGCTCAGAAGGACGAAGTCCAGCTGCTGTGGGCGTGAATGTGGCCTCAGGTACCGACTGAACCCTGGCCGGGAAAGCCACTAGTTGGGGACTTGGCCCGTGATCAGTGGACAGAACTGCACCCTGCCCTGTTGGGCATTCCGGGGACCAGGCCCTTTGAACTAGTGAGCCGGCTGGGACAAGTTGGGGGTTAAAGAGCGAGCTCTCTTGAGGAGTGGGGGAAACATGTGTCCTGCCCCTTGTATTTAGCTGCTGAGCCTTGGAGAACTGCTTTTCTAGAGCTAGGTGTGTCCTGCCGGCTTCTTTCTCAGCGGCCTTAGAGCCTTTTTTGCCAGAGATGGCCTTGGCCTTGGCCTTAAGCTTTCCTGCCGCCTCCAACTTGGAGAGCGCCAGTTTGGGGGTAGAGGCCTTGTAATGGCCAAACAGTCTGTCCGATCGGCCTCCTGGCCGCACTACTGCTGATTTAGTCTGGGCCACAGATATTCAGGCCGCCCTGCCCTCGCGGTCCACAAAAAGGCAGCTGTGACTTGCGCACCAAAACCGGGACCGCGGCAGGGATGCAGAGCTGCCAAGCAGCTGGCTGGCTCAATCGACTGCCGAGAGCACTGGGGCCGATGGTGAGGCTAGTGTCCTCAGTTTTATCCGTTCCCCCTGACTGAGGGAAGCTGGAATCACGCTAACAGCCAACTCACATGTAGTTCACTTAGTGATGGTAAAACCAACTGAATGGTAACGGCCGACTCACATGTAGTTCACTTAGTGACGGCAAGACCAACTCAATGGTAACAGCCAACTCACATGTAGTTCACTTAGTGATGGTAAAACCAACTGAATGGTAACAGTCAACTCACATATAGTTCACTTAGTGACGGCAAGATCAAATCAATGGTGACAGCCAACTCACATGTAGTTCACTTAGTGGCGGCAAGACCAACTCAATGGTAATGGCCGACTCACATGTAGTTCACTTAGTGACAGCAAGACCAACGCAGTAGTAACGGCCGACTCACATGTAGTTCACTTAGTGACGGCAAGACCAACGCAGTAGTAACAGCCAACTCACATGTAGTTCACTTAGTGACGGTAAGTTCAACTCGATGGTAGCGGCCAACTCACATGTAGTTCACTTAGTGACGGCAAGGACCACTCAATGGTAAAAGCCAGCACATTAGTAGCAATTGGCGATGGCAAGACCAATTCAATGGTATGGCTAGTACACTTTCATGACCATATCCAGGCCTTCTGCGAGGTCAGGATGGTGGCTTGCCTCCAAAGGGGTGTGTGCCTGCTAGCTTCATTCTCCGCCATTTTGGAAGGCCTTTTGCCAGAAATGGCCTTGGCCTTGGTCTTGATTTTTCCAGGAGCCTCCAGCTTGGAGGACTTATGCTTCTTTTGGCCAGTAGTGCTGGTAGTGGCACTGTGAAGGTTGAGGTGCCGTGCTGTCTGCCATCACAAAAAATGAGATATCTCAGTGGTGGGCTGAGAGGGATCTCGATAACGAGGAGCGGAGTCCTGTTTGTGGCTGTGTGCCACGGCCTTGGGGTCAGTCAAGTACTCTTGGTTGATGGTGGCTACCGGACCAACTTAATGGACGCTGGCACACCTGCAATGCTCCTGATGGCGACAGGACCAGTGACTGCCCCCTCAGTGCACTGGTTAGGTCTACGGCCAGCACACCTCTCTCTTTCACGGTGTGCCGGTCAGGCGTACGGTGGCGGCAAAACCACAATCAGTGAGCGCCAGCACACACGTATCTTGTTTAGTAGCGGCAAATCACTTCAGTGATAGGTGCCTGCACACAAGACCTAGGTGGTGGTGGAGGAACCAAAAGGCGTGCCAGCACACTGTGATAAAAGCGCTATTGCAGAAACTTGCCTCTAGTTTCAGAGTCCTCTGAAGCTACTTTAGTGGAGTAATGGCTGTGCAGGTTTCTGGAGCTGCCAAAATGGTGGCCGGAGGGAGCGACTGCGGCACCTAAAATGGCCGCCACTTCAATGACAAGCTAAAAAGCAGAGAAAATGGAAGAGAAGCGGGGCATGGTGAGTCGCTGGATGCTGTTAGCCAGAGGCTACAAAGAGGGCCGAAAGGATCAGAAGCGGCCCGGCTAGTCGCAGTGAGGACGCTCGCCACGCGGTGCACAAAATGGCACCTGCGACGATCGTGCCAATTGCAGTGAGAAATGGAGGCTATGGCCTCCATAAGAAACAGTCCTCTGTCTCTGCTTGAAGGCTTCGGCCTATCTCACTGAGAGACGGAGGATAGGGCCTCCCTGATAGACAATCCTGTCTTTCTGTCCCTAAAGGGGCTTCGCGCGATCGCCCTGGGAGATGGAGGCTAAGGCCTCCCTAAGAAACAGTCCTCTGTCTCTGCTTGAAGGCTTCGGCCTATCTCACTGAGAGACGGAGGATAGGGCCTCCCTGATAGACAATCCTGTCTTTCTGTCCCTAAAGGGGCTTCGCGCAATCGCCCCGGGAGATGGAGGCTAAGGCTTCCCTAAGAAACAGTCCTCTGTCTCTGCTTGAAGGCTTCGGCCTATCTCACTGAGAGACGGAGGCTAGGGCCTCCCTGATAGACAATCCTGTCTTTCTGTCCCTAAAGGGGCTTCGCGCAATCGCCCCGGGAGATGGAGGCTAAGGCTTCCCTAAGAAACAGTCCTCTGTCTCTGCTTGAAGGCTTTGGCCTATCTCACTGAGAGACGGAGGCTAGGGCCTCCCTGATAGACAATCCTGTCTTTCTGTCCCTAAAGGGGCTTCGCGCAATCGCCCCGGGAGATGGAGGCTAAGGCTTCCCTAAGAAACAGTCCTCTGTCTCTGCTTGAAGGCTTCGGCCTATCTCACTGAGGGACGGAGGCTAGGGCCTCCCTGGAGGCTAAGGCCTCCCTGGAAGGCAATCCTGTCTGTCTCTCCCTAAAGTGATCAGACGCAGCGCTGGTCCCAGCGCTGTCTGGAAAATGCAAAAAATCCATGAATGGGTAAGAAAAGGATTAATCCTACCTGCTCTGGTAAAATTAATTTGCTGGGAGCCAAACTAACACGTCTGTCATGGGCCACACTGAGTCAGGACTGGGGAGTCCGGCCCAGGAGAGGCGTGGCAAGTTTGACAGACTCAGTCTAATTGGGCAGGAAGACAGCTAACCCATTCGTGGATTCTCCATCTATCATGCTGGAGAACAGTAAAGTACTTCAGTTTGACAAGATTCTGTCTATAATATATTTATTTGGGGCTTTATTCTCTTAATTTGTTTTTAATAGATACGATGGTTATTTTATTGTTAGCCAGCCAGAGTTGTATGTCCATTGGATAGCCATGAAAATCTATATAATAAATACTTAATAGCTGTTTTTATTTCATTGGAGACAAATATCTGCTTGTACCGTTTCCTTGGCAATAGTGATTAAACCTTCACATATATAGAAAATATTCAAAACCACTCCTTCCTGATAAATACTTTTAGAAAACATGGATTCCATATATTTTGGAATTTATGTCTCTGTCTATTGCCAGAATATTCCTCATATTATTAGGACATACAAGTTGATCTATATCTAGTTCATATCATTTTCAGATGTATTTAATTATGACTCCATTCTATCCAATTTTCACATCAGTATGTCATTTTTTAAATATACAGCATGAAAATTTGCATTTAGTTTCAAAAGAACTTTTCTTAATGTACACTTTTTTCCTATATAACATTAAGGTTTGTTTTTTTTATGTAGACAGGGGTTTTTTTGCCAAAAGTTGCACTGCAGAATTTGGAGACAGGTAACCTGAAATTGTTTTTAGGTACCTATTAGTACTGGAAAGGCAAATTAGGCTTCTTTACTTATAAACATTAACGAAAAGAAAATTTCTCATTATCTTCTGCTGTTAATCCCAGTAGCTAGTGAAGTTTCCCCTGTGCTGCCAAGAGAAAGAATAACATTTTCAAATATTACAGTTCTACATTAGTATTCTGTTAAAAGCTCATGAATGGACCTTATCTTCTCCATGACTTTCCAAAACTTAGATATGGACCAGCAAAACCAGCATTAGCCAAAGTTCAGTAGAAGAGCTTCCAATAAATAAATTATATTTTGAATCTTTTAAAAAATTCAGATACAGCTGATTATTATTTTATAATTTTTATTGAAAATTTTAAAGTCAGTAGTAAAGGATAATGCAAACTAAATTTAGAAGGAAAAAATAGATAATAGAAAGTTCAAAGAAAAAAAGAAAGGTGAAAGGAACAAAAGAAATATTTAAAGAAGTGACTTCCAATCTTCATTACAAGTGCGAACAAATTTAGTCATTTTTTATCTCCTATAAAGTTACATGTATGTTTCTTTTCTTCCAATAACCCATCCCTTATTCATACATAAACCCATAAATCATTAACATTAACATCCTGATATCAGAAAAAAAGTCATAAAGGGTTCCCAGGGAAATGTCTTATTTTAGCCTTGGTCAAACCAACCAACTTTATACTCCTTTTGCTTCTAACAGTCTTGGTCTTTAATTCATTCAGATATTGTTGTAGGATTTAATCTCTCTTCAAACTTTCTTTTTCCACATCTCAAAGTTCTTTGAAGTTTAACAAACGTTTTTTGTAAATTTAGAAATGAGTCATTATCCAGCTTGTTCTCTTGACTTACCATTTATATTTCTACTTTAACTCTCATTTCACTTTTTTAAAATTTTCCAGTATTTAAATAATTTCTTTATATTCTAAAATTTCTGCAGCAGATGAGTTTGTTTCAGCACTTTCAGACCTTTCAAGGTATTCTCTCCCATATCTGTTATTTCTTCTTTAACAAATTTTGAAAATGTTGTATATATAGAAGCAGACATCATTGCTGACATTGTAGCTGCTATTTTCTGATCCCATTCTTCAAACATCTCCTGAAGTATTTCACACACCATTTTCTGTCCTTTTGTTCCAGTCCTGACCAAAAACAAAAAGAAAGACTTTCTTTCTCTCTTTCTCTCTGTTTTTCCTTTTTCCTTTTCTGCCTGGAATCTTTAGTCTCCTCTAATGTCCAATTTCTGAAATAATAAGTCTAAAATTTCTGTTATGATTTAAGATAGACTAAACAATTTAGTTCCCATGAACTGTTTATATAATTATTTCCAATTATAATTATAGCAAAAGCTGCAAATTTGTCAGGTCCTTAATTCATTTATAATTTTCTTAAGTTAAAATCTTATTTAGCATTTTTGCCATTTATTTCAAAATCTTTAAATTCTGAAGCTTATAGTTAATTTTTCTTTTATTCCAGAGTGAAGTTAAACTCATCAGGTATCTTTGCAAACTTGTCATTTTCAAGTTATTTATTAGCCTTAACATAGTTAAATAGTTAATTTACCAAAGTGATTAGAAAGTGAGGTTAAGGAACCTAGTGTCCTGTTGCTCCCTGTGGTTTAATGGTTTTTCTTAGTTTCCTATCTCTCAAACCAACATGAAACCACTATCCTGAGGTCTCTTTGTAAGAAGCAGCTGTCCAGAGCACAAGTGTACAATCTCTCTTCTTTTCTTTTACCAGAGAGGTACATTGGGACTAATCTACTTACTGGTCCTTCAATTGTGGCTACAAATTCATATCTGGCTGCAAATTCAGAGATGTGTTAGCCTTCCATTATCCATCAACTTATTAATTTTTTTATGGATTTACAATATCCCAGCCCTATGCCATTAGGGACTTTGTAGACCTTATGGACCAATTACGGTTTCAGTTGTTCTTCATGTCGCATGTAGTTCCATTCAGAAGATATCCAGGTACTATCAGACTGCATTCCTATAATCTCTGACTATTAGCTACACTGGCTGTGGCTTTTCAAATTGGAGATCAAATAATCTGAAGAAAAACTATTTCTCAATCTCTTGGAACTCTCCTGGGGAAAAATAAAGGCTCCTCTTCTAGCTGGTAATTATATTTTGTACCCACTATCTGAAAATAAAGCTAATATTTCATTCAGAAGAGTATGTAAAATATGCCCTGAGCAAGATTTCAGAGCTGGAATAACATTCTTTCCAAGGTCTGTTTTCTTGAGTGATTGAAAGAGTTTCTAATTACTATGCAATCAGTATGAACCTATTAGGTGATCCAACTACCAATTAAGATGATGAGTAGAAGATATGTAACAGCTGAAGAAACACTTGTGAAGTGCAATCTTATACATGCTTAGTTGGACTAAGCACACTATGTTTTAGTCTTATTTCTAGGTAACTGAACCCAGAATTATGGTATTAGGACTTGAATAATCAAATAGAGTCTCTGCTCCATTATGTCTTTGCCTCTGAACTTAGATTTAATAGAAGAATGTTCTTGAGGGAGCCACATCTGCCAGTGATTCATTATATAATGATTCAAGAGAAAAAAGTCTGGCTATAGAAATGAAAGTTATGAATAGTTGTTAAATGTTGTTCCTTTATGGATAAAATTGATTATTTTTGGAATCCAGCAACAGTTTCAGATGTAATTGTTCAGCAGGCTTTCTTTTAACTGGTGCTACTGCAATTTCTAACAGACTGATAATCCTATCTGATGTTCATAATTTATGATTTTAATTGCACTTATTTTAATTTTTTCAATAGCTTGTACACACACTTTGGCAATATTAAAAAATAAAAATGTAATATAAATTTCATAAATAGATACATTTGATACAAGTTCCTGAAGTGGATATATTTAAATATATGTGCAATGGGTCTGTGTGTGTGTGTGTGTGAGAGAGAGAGAGAGTGTACATGTATATGTATGGCATACAAACCCAGCCAGACCCTGCAGACAAGAATAATGCGCCCAAAGGAGCCTCTATCCGAAGGTGGTATGTCATCCATAGTCTATCAAATTAATTGTAATGACTGTCAGTGCAATTACATCGGAAAACTGCGAAATGCCTTTGGACAAGAGTCCACAAACATGAATTAGCGGTCAGGCAAAATAAACACCGTTCTCAAGTGTGGACACACATGAGCGAGAACGGTCACACATTCAATTTTGCGGGGACTGAAGTCATTGCCCAAGATCCAACAAAGGGCGGCCGCCTACTGAAAGAAGCCTGGCTGTCTAACCAGCATTCTATCAACCGGCACGTGGAACTATTACCAGCATATCAAGTGCTGAAACAACATGAACAGTCACACAGAGGATCGGAACGAACAAACCTTCGATCGTCTCTCTCCTGTGTAAATAGGAGGATGAAAGATCCTGGTCGCATACCCATAGAACGGCAGAAAGCTACAGGGAATGGAAACACGGAAGTACGAATTGGACTCATCACAAGATCAAGGAGGGGACAACAGACCAACGCAACTGGTACGACAAACACGGCGAGAGGATTACCAACCAACGCAAATGCACGGCATGTTGACAACGCGGCCAAACATGACAGCGGGGGAGTGATCCAGCAACGATGTCGGACAGCTATGAGTTGCAGGACAGATATCACCAACAGATGGGGCAGGTGGGGGGGAGGTAGAACGGCAAAATTGAGGCAGATGCCGGCCAGTGCAGCCGAACCAGGATCGAAACAGTTAATTATGGGAGAGCGGGGGGCGGGTAGACCTATGACGCGCTCAATGACTAGATCGTTAACATCTAAAGAGCTATAAGAATGAGCACCTCCAGATACTAGCTCACACTTTGATAACGTCAACAGTGGTTTGACAAAAACTTAGTATTTAATAAAGTTTTTTTCTCGTCCCGGAGATCAGCAGTTTTAGCAGTTTTTAGAATGAATATATCTGGGACTCAAATTTTTAGAATAATTACGGATATGTATATATGTATATTTTTGGTCAACTGGATATTTGTTTTAATGACCAAGCTTTCAAAAGCTAGCCATCAAAATCTCCTAATTGCAAATATAAATATAAAAATATAATAACAGAATTTTGCACATGATAAATTCTATGGAGCTGAATGCTTTTTAGCAATTTTTCAATTGCATTTTTTCCTTATCTTAGATAATTCCAAGCTGTACTCCCCATTTACTCTAGTTCTCTCCTCTCCTAGCACTGATGATGTTACCTAGTTAGGGTAATGAAACATTTGCAAGAAAGCAAGCAAGCTCAGAGAGCACCAAGGTCTCCTCATTTCAACCCTGAGCTACAAATATTCCCCTTCATTGCTACTCTACATATTCTACTTCATAGAATATGTTCCATCTGCAAATGCCTTCACTGATCAGTACTTTACTTTTTATTGTCAATTGCACTTTCTAAAAATGCTTTCTTCTAGTGAGATGGACAAATAGGCTATTTCATGTAAAATATCCTCAATTTAGATCTGTAGTTTGAATTATGGCTTTTTTTCATGGCTGATCCATTATGAAAATGTTTGTCTGGGTTTTGTTTTTTTATTTGGAATGTGATGTCATTTAACTCTTAATGTTGCTTTAGGGGAAACAGAAGTCTTCAATATTATTAAACATCATATCAGAAATGATGCATGCTTTATTCTTCTCAATTTTTATGATTGCAAATTTTAAGAAGTATGTTGTGTTTTCAGCTTAGAAATGTTAGTCCTCGGTGGAATCTCTTACCATCTCTTACTAATATTAATCAGTCTTCCAAGATTAGTGATACATTACTACATTTAGGTGTTTTGTTTGCTGAATATTGCAATGAATTGGTTTGTTTGTGGTGGGGGATTTAAAATAAAACCAAATGAAATTGTAATACGTCATATAAACCATATAAGCTAAAATATTTTCATTTAGTTTCTTTTCTTCATAGTAAACTCCAGCCAGGCAAATACACTCTAAGGAAATACATTCATTTTACATTTATCCATTATATAAATATAACTTACAAAATTTTCCTAAAATTAATTTCACCTGCTCTGAATCTGCAATTCAAGACTCATACAACTCTGCAAGATAAAATCAGAAAGAACTGTGAGAAAAAATACAAACACAATATAAACACACTGGCGCCAAAATGTAAACTTTGTATGTCACATTATAAAGAGTCAGATTGAAACATAAAAGTAAACAATGGAGACTGATCATATACTGCTGTCAGAAGTGAATTAGAAAATGTTTCAAATAACATTAACCATAGCTTTTAATCTAGTTTCAATTCTATCCCCAAGCCTTCACATTGGACTAGCATAAAGTCAATAGATAAATTTATTCAGATCAACAGTGTCTTAGTATCAGCTGAAACATGAAACATTGGTTTGTAATAAAACTGAGTTAGATTATTTTCAGATTTTGAAAACTGCTTTCAAGTTGACAAAAATCCTTAAAAAAATGGATAGGGAATATCATTAAGCAGGGTCTTACCAGGTATAAAATTATTCTACTTTCTCTCATGAAACAAAGGTGATTGCTACTTGAAATGATGGTAAAGTGGCAGTAATATATAATATAAAGATAAGAAGCTTTATACTTTCTACCTCACTTCACTGTATTTCCTTCCCTCAATTGAAAATTATTATATTTTATAGTATAGTAATTATATAGTATACCAAAAAGATAAGCTACTGTCTCATACTCTTTCCACAGGATATTCTCAACTATTCATGCTTTTCTTTTTCTTTCTTTTTCTTTCTTTCTTTCTTTCTTTCTTTCTTTCTTTCTTTCTTTCTTTCTTTCTTTCTTTCTTTCTTTCTTTCTTTCTTTCTTTCTTTCTTTCTCTTTCTTTCTTTCTTTCTCTTTCTTTCTTTTCTTTCTTTTCCTTTCTTTCCTTCCTTCCTTCCTTCCTTCCTTCCTTCCTTCCTCCCCTTCTCTCTCTTTCTCTCTCTGTCTCTCTCTCTAAGAAGGGCAGAAACAAGTATAGATGTCCATTATATTTATCTTACGAGAAAGTTTATGAGAAAATTCAATTCCGAAAAAAGGAGTTTCTCATTACTGGTTGATTGGCTGTTGGTTTTCTAATTCCTTTATTTGTGAATATCTTGACTTGAACTTGAAACTTTTGCACACAAACTATCACTAAGTTATTGTTTTATGAAGGAAAAGTGGAAAAAATGGTAGAATTTCCAGGTAGAACAATTCTAAGGCACAGAATGTAAGGAGATAAAAAGTGACAAATGCTAAGTTTTATTGGGTCAAACAAGAAAAGTGCAGAAGACATCAGGCAGATGCATTAGCTTCATTGAGTGTTTCAGCCCAGTAGATCTTTGCTGTCACTTTTTCTCCTCACTGACAGATATTGAAGGAATTAGCAAATGGTTGGTTTTCACTGAAAGTAGAAATCACTATAGCTGAAATAGCAGAATAAGTTCTTGCTGTGTATTCTTCTGAAAATCTATTTTTAAAACTAGTTCAGCATTTTGTCTTCATCTGGAAGTTGTATAAATGGTACAATTCAAGAATTTGGATACTATTATAAAAGGCATATATGCAAAAGTCAAATATTGCTCAAATTGTACTGAAATGGCCACATAGAATTGTGTTTCATATGAAGTTCAAATCCTATTTTTCAAATAACATGTCAAATTGTGAGTTTAATACACTAACACATAATATTTAGGTTTTTGTTCTTCAAATTTAAATTAGGACATGACATCTCTTGAGTTACATGTAAGTTATGAATTGGATTATGCACATAAATATCTTGAAGCATTTTTCTATAACTTTCATAGCACAAATAACTTTAAGCATAATAGTTGCTTTTCCCCTCTAGTTTTTAATAAAGAGGCCTTTGCCATTAGGAAAATTTAATAATGGAAAATATTAAACAGTCACAATGAATGTTAATTCTCTTTAAAAAAAATTGAATCTCTGCTTTTCAGTCTATTTTTGGTATAAAATAAAGTAGAAGCAGGGTACAATTGGTGCTTTAGAAGATATTTTAAATACTGTAGAAAGAAGCTGTGTATAAAGGAACAGAAGATGATGGTTTCAGGTTATTCCAAACAGTTTTGAATGCTGTGGACATATTCTACCATTTTTCATTAAGAAAGTTATCCTTGCCATAATTTAAGCTCAGCTTTTTAACCAGTGCTGGTTGCAATCTTTTTACCAGTGAGATGAGATGAGAATTGGGGAAAGCTGGTTTATCAGTAGCCACATTTATTTCTTTATTCCACATCTTCTAGATACTATTCCTGAGTTTGCTCAAAAAAAAAGAGAACATACTAAAGGTAAAGAGGTAAAGATAATTGTTATTCCAAATGTTCATTCCTATTCTTTTGATTTTTGGTAGTTACCCACAATGACTCCATTTGGTTCTTTCAGTTCAAATATTATCATCTTTCTGGCCCATCATTACTATGGGTGAAACCCATTCTAGAACATTGAATAATAGAATTGGAAGGGACTTTGGAGATCTTCTAGTCCAACCCCCTGCTCGAACAGGAAACCCTATATCATTTCAAACAAATGGTTGTCCATCTCTTTTTGAAAACCTTCTGTGATGATAACTCCAATTCTCAAGATAATGCTTTTCTAAGCAATCATCAAAGCTTTTTTTGTATAGGCATCATTTGCTTTCTTTTGTGAACTAACCTCAGTGTATAGTACACTGACTTGACTAGAAAGAGAATTCTCCTCCCTCCTCCTCCTCCTGCTGATATTTTTAATATATGAATAGAACTGGGAGGCCTCTCAATGAAGAAACTTTATTTTTTCCTTTTGCCAAGAAGATCCAAATCAGGGTACAAAACTGTGGCAAAGAAATGGGTGAATTCTTTCAGTGGTTTATTATGGAAACATTTTTTTTAAATCTCGGGAAGGCTAAGGATGGAAATTGAAGTTGTTTGACTCCCAGAGGCCATCATTCTTATTCTTAGTTTGGGGAGGGAGATTGAGAACTATGTCAACACAAATTTTGCTACTAATTTTTAATGATACAATTTCCCGATGCTTTGGGAAATAAATGCATACGGGCAGTAGCCCCCCACACCTGATTTAAGAAGGTGGCCAATCCCTGAAGTAAACCAATTTTGAAGTTATGAATACTTGGAATGAACTTTTCACCTCCTTGATTGGAGGATTGCAGAAAGATATACAATAAATTCTACAGTAAATTCTAAAAGTTAAAAAAAGTGCTAGATTATGTTAATAAAAGATTCATTCAGAAGGAGCTCATGGATTGTGTGTGTGTGTGTGTGTGTGTGTGTGTTTGCTTAAGACAAGGGGAGCTCACTAAGCAGTATCATTTAAGTTAGTATTTCTTGCAGCTGTTCTGAATTTCTGCCAGCACCACCATCCAGGCCTTTGTAATTGAAGAGTATTTCCCCTATAGCTACAGGCCATATTGAAAGCAGCTCATACTCCATAGGATTAAGGCAGGATTGTTTCTGGCAAAATTGCTGTGTCAACATAAAATGATGTAAATGGAATGACTTTTGAATTTACATTGCTCTGTTAAATTAGAAAAAAAGATACAAGGTGCACATGAAACCAAGGGGCCGATGACATATAATGAAAACTGATTAATTCTTATAAAGTCAAATAATGGTTATTTATTGTAACAGTTCAAAGACTATTTTTAAATTCCACTAACATAAATATAAAATTATTTCTCACACACGCATGAGTGTGTGTGTGTGTGTGTGTGCTGAAATGCTGAATGGATATTTTATCAAGAGTCAATTTTCTTTACCAAATATCTATTGAAAACAAGATACAGATTAGCATAAACAAGTGATGAACTATGTATGGTCCACTATAAGACCAAGGATTACATTTAAGATTCTACAGCCTTCCTGAAAGTGAAGTGGTTTGGAGGCTCTGAACTTTAAATTATATTACCATACTAGCTGCTTAACATGGATTTCAGGAATGATTGCATCTATTTATGGCTTGCCTACACCTATAAAGAGAGTAGATTTTCAGACATTGGCCTATATTTCTTTGATTAACAAAACATAAACAGTCTGTAAGAGATCATGCAATAATAAATAATATGTTGAATATCTAGGATAAATATCAGAAAAGGATCAATCCAGATTTTTCTCGTATCAGTATTAAATATTTATTTTTATGAAGAAAAAATACCAAGAAATATATTCAGTGGAGAACTAATGCTTTCTTCAGATAGCAAGGTTTAATTATTAATACAACTAAGATAAAATCCTTTGAAACTCTTACTTTGCAATGGTCCAATTTACCTAATAGGTTTTAGTATCTACAAGTACATAATGTAGTAGCAAAAAAAAAAAAAAGCAGAAATAATGGAGAATATTTAACTGAATTTCTAAATCTTGTAAGCTATAACACACAATTCAGAACTTTTCTTTTTTTATATAAATTTTATTGATTTTTTAAAATTACAATCTTTAGAGCTTAGTAAACATGTGTCTAAGTTTACATATTTAACATTAACTTCTTCAATATAAATCTATTCAGTACTGTACACTCCAGTATTTTTTTCCCCTTGATCTTCCTTTCTTCCCCATATTTTTTCCCTTTTCCCCTCGTTGGACAATTACAATTCTTAATAGTATTGATATATACAAAATTAAATATAGATATCTTCATCATATTTTACTAATGTTATAGAGATATAAATAATATCAATTCATAAATCAATATCCTGTTTTTTGTGCTCTTATTAAAGTTTAATTTCCCATAAATATTTACAGTATCTTTATCAGTTATAATTTTCTCAATATTAATTATGTTACATAGCTAAAAAAAAATTCATACCAATTCTCCTCTTTTTTCAAATTTCCCATATCAAAAGAAGAAAAACAAAATGCTGTTTTAATTCTAAATCATATCTTCCATTATAAAAATCTAGTTATATCTAAGGGTCATCCATTCTTCTAATCATATTCAAACAGGTATATTAAACAGATAGTGCCCCTGATAAATTAAATTAAATCTTCTGTTTTTTTAAGTCTAACCCTTTCTTTCTTTGCCACATAGCTTTCCAGGCCAAGGCAATTAAATCGCCCCAAAATTTTCTTTCTATTTTTGTGCAAGCTGCTTGGCATAAGAAAGGCAATTTAGGTAGAGTATTTTTGGGGGGCAACTCTGCCCATCCACATTCCCTAGACATTTCCCCTGCCTGCTCTATGTTCCATTTTCTCGAATCTTCTTTTTTGTCCTCAGATGTATTTTGGAAAAGGAAGTAAGGATCTTTTGTATTTTCATTGTTATAGGTAGGTCTTGCAGTATTTTATTTGTATATGACAGTCCATATTTCCCTTCTCCTATCTCCTCCATCTCTAGATCCATTTCTTCTGCTTCGTCCTCTGTTTTCTGGTTTATTTGTTCATATTTTGTAGTCATTGTCTGGGAGCTTTCCAGTTGTAGCTTCAATTTGGAGATTTGGTCCTTTATAATCATCTAGGTTATTTTTAGTCTCACTATGGTTTCTTTTTATGTCCTCTTTTTGTGCAACAAGTGTTTGATGAATTTGCTGTAAAATAGAGAGTATTTCTTTTGAAAGGTATTTGTTTTTTCTTGAGGCATCATTCCTAGAAATTGTCTGGTATCACCAGTCTCAGTAAGAGTGGAACAAGATTTCCTCTAGTTTTCTGGTCTTTATATATAGCCTTTATAATCTAGTCCTAATATCAATATTTTATAGTAATCCTTTGTCTCAAGTATCCTGAAAATTATCAGTCAGGCAAGATTGTAGTCCACAATGTTCCAAGTATTCAAAATGTTCAACCTCCATGCAGCCAGATGTATTCAAAAGTCAAATTTTTCTTTCTCTCCCACTAGCTCTTGAGATTAAAAGTCCAAGCTCACTAGGTATTTATAGTCCAAGAAGATCAGGATGATAAATATGCCAAAATATTTTCTTTTATTGCCAGCTGTACCAAGCAGCCAAGGAGCTAGTTATGGTGCTGTACTTAAATCCACCACTAGATATCATTCAAAGTTCATTTTCCACTCTTAAAACAAAGGGTTGAATTCTTATATTTCTTATATTTCACCTCAATCGTTTTTTTTTTCCAAGAGAAAATCTTAACAATTATCTCAATTCTCAGATTTATCTAAACTGTAGCTTTGTATTACTTTCACTTCAGTATTATGTATTTCTGTCCCCCATAAAAATTTAAAATGCTGCTTCTGTTCACATCCAGATGTTTTAGGCTTCTTGGGAGCCTTTTCCAGGAAATTCAGTTGTAAAATAGTAAAGAAAGGATCAATATTCTCACCCAGTCCAAACATGCTGTTTACGAGGTGCTAATTAAAGCTTTTGTTCTTCGGTTGTCAGCAGCTAATGGCTGGCCGCAGAGGTGTGGCTGGTCTTTCCCCAGCCAGTTTAGACGGCTTTCCTTGGATCGAATGGAGAGACCACCATATTGCCATGATTGACAAGGCACCTCTCCTTCTTCATCGCCTCTTCGGGGTGACTTTAAGCCCTTTTCAGGACCCCCAGCAGGGCAAAATCGGGCACGGAAGGCAGAGCCTTGCCTTCCTGCGTCCGTCTCGCCACAACGCAAAACTGGAAGTCTCATAATTCAGAACATTTATTGGGCCATATTTCTACTGTTGGTGAATTGTGACTCAGAATCCAAACAGTTAAAGATTGTATGATTAAATAGATGCAGCATTGGAATGCAGTATTAAATATGCAACAATGGAAATTTCAATGGAAGATTAAATTTACTCCAAATATTATTCACTGGTGAAACTGATATGTTTTATCCTAGCTATATAAGTTCAGTGTTGATTGTCAAAGTGAGAAATTCATTTTCAAAAAAATTGTTGGAAACATAATTAGCATGTCAGATAACTTGTTTTATATTTAATAATAATAATAATAATAATAATAAAGTTGGAAGGGACCTTGGAGGTCATCGAGTCCAACCCCCTGCTCAGGCAGGAAACCCTATACCATTTCGGACAAATAGCTGTCCAGTCTCTTCTTAAAAACTTCCAGTGTTGGAGCATTCACCGCTTCTGGAGGCAGGTTGTTCCACTGGTTAATTGTTCTAACTGTCAGGAAGTTTCTCCTCAGTTCCAGGTTGCTTCTCTCCTTGACTAGTTTCCATCCATTACTTCTTGTCCTGCCCTCAGGTGCCTTGGAGAATAGCTTGACTCCCTCTTCTTTGTGGCAACCCCTGAGATATTAGAAGACTGCTATCATGTCATCCCTAGTCCTTCTTTTCATTAAACTAGACATACCCAATTCCAGCAAACGTTCCTGATATGCTTTAGCCTCCAGTCCCCTAATAATCTTTGTTGCCCTTCTCTGCACTCTTTCTAGAGTCTCAACATCTTTTTTACATCGTGGTGACCAAAACTGGATGCAGTATTCCAAGTGTGGCCTTACCAAGGCATTGTAAAGTGGTATTAATACTTCACGTGATCTTGATTCTATCCCTCTGTTAATGCAGCCCAGCACTGTGTTGGCTTTTTTGCCAGCTGCAGCACCCTGCTGGCTCATATTTAAGTGATTGTCCACTAGGACTCCGAGATCCCTCTCACAGTTACTACTATTGAGCAAGGTACCCCCTATACTGTACCTGTACATTTGGTTTTTCTTGCCTAAATGTAGAACCTTACTTTTTTCACCATTGAATTCATTTTGTGTAGATAGTGCCCATGTTCAAGTCTGTCCGGTCCCCTGTATCTTAACCTGTCATCTGGAGTGTTGGCTATTTCCTGCCAGTTGGTGCACCTCAGCATTTGATGATTTTCCCATCTATCCCCTCGTCCCAATTCGTTGATGAGATGTTGACGAGCACTGCCCCGAACAGACCCTGGGCACCCCACTGCACATCTTAATCCCCTCCATGTAGATGCGTTCATTGAGGCCGCACGAAGACGCTGATTTCCTGGTCAGCCAGATACGAATCCATCTGTTGGTGATGCTGTCTAACCCCACATTCTATCTTATCGAGTAGTAGGTTGTGATCTACTTTATCAAATGCCTTACTGAAGTCCAAGTAAATTATATCCACAGCATTCCTCTGATCCACTAATTTTGTCACTTGGTCAAAGAATGCAATAAGGTTTGTCTGGCATGATCTGTTTTTGACAAACCCATGTTGGCTTTTAGTAGTGATTTTGACTTTGTTTGCCTCTAGGTGTTCGCTGATTCGTTGTTTGATTATCTTTTCCAGAATCTTCCCAGGTATTGAGGTCAGGCTGATAGGTCTGTAATTTCCTGGATCCATTTTTTTTCCTTTTTTGAAGATGGGAACTACATCAGCTCTTTTCCAGTCCTCTGGTAGTTCCCCAGTGCTCCAGGATCTTTGAAAAATATAGTTCAGTGGTTCTGAGATCACATCTGCCAGTTCCTTGAGAACCTTGGGGTGTAATCCATCTGGTCCTGGTGATTTGAACTCGTCTAGGCTGGACAGATGCTCACTTACCATTTTCTTGCCTATCTTAACTTGTGTTTCTATTCTGTTTTTTATGGCACTATTTTTGATAGGTTGGTCTGTTTTTTCCCTTTGTGTAAAGACAGATGCAAAAAACGAGTTAAATAGTTCTGCTTTCTCACTATTGCTTGTCACCTTCTTGCCACTTTCACCCACTAATGGACCAATCATTTCCTTCACTTTTTTCTTATTTTTTACATGTTGAAAGAAGCTTTTTTTGTTATTTTTGACTTTGGTCGCAAGCCTTAGTTCATTATGAGCCTTAGCTTTCCTTACTTCATCTTTGCAGGCTCGGGCTATTTGCTGATATTCTGACTTAGTTATGTGTCCCTCTTTCCACTTTCTATACTTGTCCTTTTTATCTTTCAATTTATCAGAGAGTTCTTTATGCAGCCATGCTGGTCTCTTTTGAGAGCTGTTATTTTTCCTCTTTGTTGGTATTGTGCTAGACTGGGCTTTTATTATCTCGCTTTTCAAAATTTCCCAAGCTTCTTGAGTTGTTTTCCCCTTGAGGATCCTCATCCATGGAATCCTTCCCAAGCCCTCTCTAAGTTTATTGAAATTAGCTCTCTTGAAGTCCAAGACTCTAGTTTGACTGTGTTCTATTGCTTGTGCTTCCATAATGTTGAATTCCAATATTACATGATCACTACCTCCCAAGGTTCCTGTGGCTTCAACACCTTCTATCATTTCATCTCTGTTAGTGAGAATTAGATCCAGAATGGCTAATCCCCTAGTTCCCTTCTCTACTTTTTGGGAGACAAAGTTGTCTGCTAGGTTTGTCAGGAAACTGTTTGATCTTCCACTTGGTGCAGAGTTTGTCTCCCAGTTGATGTCAGGGTAGTTAAAGTCCCCCATTACTATTGTGATGTGCTTCCTACATACCTTAGTTAGCTGACTAGCAAAAAGTTCGTCTATTTCCTCTGTTTGGTTGGGTGGCCTATAGTATACACCTATGGCAATGTCATTTTTTCTCCCTTTTATATTGACCCAAATGCATTCAAGACAGTTTTCATCATTGTTGTGCTCTATTTCTGTAGAGATGTAGTTATTTCTTATATAGAGAGCAACTCCACCTCCTCTTTTATTTGGTCTGTTTCTTTTAAATAATTTAAATCCCTCTAGCTGTGTGTTCCATTTGTGGGTTTCATCCCACCATGTTTCCGTAATGGCAACAATATCATATCTGCCCTCATTAACCTGAATTTCTAGTTCACCCTGTTTGCTGTTCATACTCTGTGCATTGGTGTAAAGACATTTGAGTCCTTTATGACTGACCCTGTGTTTACTTTCTACATAACCTGTGTGGTGCCTGAGTTCCCCTATTGTCCTACCTCCTATTTGGTTAGTGTACTTTGTGTGGCACTCGCTATTGAAAGCTTGATTTTGCTTGACAGCAAGGTCGATATTCTTGTCCACACACACATCTATGTTACATGCACTAATAGCCCTATAGTTTTTAGATTGCCGGGGACAGGGGTGTTCTGTATCAATTAACTCACTGTCCCCGCTGTTTAGTTTAAACATTCCTCCAGATAATCTGTGACTTTATAGCCGAGTAACTCAGTTCCTTTCTTTGATGGATGCAAACCATCTCTTTTGTACATTTTTTCATTGGACCAGCTACTGACATCGTGACTAATATATCCAAAGCCTTCCCCTTTACACCACTCCTTTAGCCACATATTGAATTGTGCTATACGCTGGCCTTTTCCATTTTGCTCCTTGTACACTGGTAAAACCTCTGAAAAAGTAAGCCTACAGCCTATTCCGCTAAGTTCCTGCCCCAAGCTCTGGAAATCATTCTGCACAGAGAGTACATCTTTTTGGGACAGATCGTTAGTGCCAAGATGTACAATAGCCTCCACATCACAGTCCTTGCTGGCATTCTTGATTATTTTAGAAATACGCTTCTTGTCCCTACTGGCAGTAGCACCTGGGAGACACCTGACCTCTTTCGAGACCTCTGTGTCCTTTCCTAAATTTACATCCCTTATAATTGAATCACCTACCAGAAGGTGGCTTCTCTTTTTGGGTGCCTTTCTGTTCTTGCATGACTGATGTGTAATACCTGATTCGCACTTCTCCCTGTCGAAAACAAGTTCTTCATCTCGGTCTACGATCCCCTGTTTATTTGACTTATCATCACAAATACCTTTACCTGTCTCCTTAATGTCCCTATTAAGGTCATCAAGGGCACTGTATCTGTTGTGCAGGGACACATCGAAAGCTTTGTGTTTATAGTTCACAGCTCTCACCCTGCCAGATCCCACAGTTGTCCACACTGCCCTTCTCCTGCAGGATCTTTGTGGTAGAGGGGGCTGATAGCGCGGAGGCTCAATAGAGTAGAAGGGCTGAACTGGACGCCTAATTTCTGCCTGAAGAGCAGAGATTACAGACCCTAGATCAATCATTTCCTTAACTTTTTTCTTGTTTTTTACATGTTGAAAGAAGCTTTTTTTGTTATTTTTTACTTTTGTCGCAAGGCTTAGTTCATTTTGAGCCTTAGCTTTCCTCACTTCATCTTTGCAGGCTCAGGGTATTTGCTGATATTCTGCCTTACTTATGTGCCCCTCTTTCCACTTTTTATACTTATCCTTTTTGTCTTTCAATTCATCAGAGAGTTTTTTATGCAGCCATGCTGGTTTCATTTGAGAGCTGTTGTTTTTCTTCTTTGTTGGTATTGTGCTAGACTGGGCTTTTATTATCTCGCTTTTCAAAATTTCCCAAGCTTCTTGAGTTGTTTTCCCCTTGAGGATTTTCATCCATGGAATCCTTCCCAAGCCCTCTCTAAGTTTATTGAAATTAGCTCTCTTAAAGTCCAAGACTCTAGTTTGACTATGTTCTATTGCTTGTGCTTGCATAATGTTGAATTCCAATATTGCATGATCACTTCCCCCCCCCAAGGTTCCTGTGGCTTCAACACCTTCTATTATTTCATCTCTGTTAGTGAGAAGTAAGTCCAATATGGCTGATCCCCTAGTTCCCTTCTCTACTTTTTGGGAGACAAAGTTGTGTGCTAGATTTGTCAGGAATCTGTTTGATCTTCCACTTGATGCAGAGTTTGTCTCTCAGTTGATGTCAGGGTAATTAAAGTCCCCCATTAATATTGTGATGTGCTTCCTACATACCTTAGTTAGCTGACTAGCAAAAAGGTCATCTATTTCCTCTGTTTGGTTGGGTGGCTTATAGTATACACCTATGGCAATGTCATTTTTCCCCCTTTTATATTTACCCAAATGCATTCAAGACAGTTTTCATCATTGTTGTGCTCTATTTCTGTAGAGATGTAGTCATTTTTATATATAATGCAACTCCACCTCTTCTTTTATTTGGCCTGTTTCTTTTAAATAATTTAAATCCATCTAGCTATATGTTCCGTTTGTGGGTTTCATCCCACCAAATTTCTGTAATGCAACAATATCATATTTGCCCTCATTTACACGAATTTCTAATTCACCCTGTTTATTGCTCATACTCTGTGCATTGGTGTATAGAGATTTGAGTCCTTTATGACTGACCCTGTGTTTATTTTCAACATAACCTGTGTGGTGCCTGAGTTCCTTATCACCTGTTTGATTAGTGCACTTGGTATGGCACTCAATATTAAATACTTTGTTAAAACTCTAAAGCTTTGTATAACAAAATGACATCAAATACAATATTTTCTTAACCATTAGTCTTCTATATGTGAAATGTGTAGAGTGTGTATTTATTAAATTTGTGTTCCATCAGTGTCATTACCATTTATGGCAGCATAGATGTTCTCCTCAATCCTCATTCTAGCATATTCACAGATGTTTTTAAGTGCACTAAAACCTAACTAAATATAATATTGCATATCTGCTCTAATACTAGGCATTGATTTTTACAAATTGTAAAACTTTTCCCTGAAACCTGACAGCACCCAGGAAGATATCTCTTCCACAGTGGTGTCTGCCTCTGGAACAATCTCACACACATAGACCCCAATACATAGCTGGCTCAAAACTTGCTAGTCTTTAAAAAGGCGTTTTTGCTTAGGCATTGGAGTCAGAAATATTTTGTGGCAATCTTCTTGTTATGGTCTGTTATGATGATGACAAGAAGCATTTTTTTTATTCAGATATTTTCAATATATGGTATTTAAAAGAAAGCTTCAGTTTGCTTTGCATGTGGTAGCACCTGTCTGACCTTCTCTGTGCTCAGAAGCTAAGGAGGGCTAGCCTTAAATCTATTTAGATGGGGAGGGGGTTTCCAGGAGTACCATAGTAAGATAGACTAGAAGACGAAAAACCATCCTAGAAGGCAACAATGGCATGCAATTTCCATCTTGCTGCCAAGAAAACTATAGATCTGTCTATGAAATCTTGAACAGACTTCTTCACATAGCACTATTATACTTTCCTCTTAACCTGCTAGATTAATGATTATTCTGCATAGAACATCTTGTACTCAAATTTAAAAGGAAAATGCCTAAAAGATTATATTAAAATGTCACATTTTCATCTTGATTCAAAACTATTTCAATGCCCTAGAATTGGAATTGTTAATTTCCATGTAATTTATTCACTGTATTTTGCTGATAATACTAGGAAATAGATAACATCTGTTTGTTATCAGTAAAAAGACTTAACTAGAACTTCTTTAAAAGCAGATATAGAAATCAGTTTGTTTCTAATATTTGAGGGGACCTACTACTATGCCCAAATATATAATTATCCATTTTATCAGAATGAGGTTTAGACAGTTTCATGCCTATAAACTCTTTTTTTAGATAGATTTCTACTATAGCTCTATAGATAGATCTAAATTAGATTTTTATTTATTTATTTGGCCAACATACAGTATATTGTGAGAAAATTCTAAATATCAGCTTCTATCTGCTTCTTTAACCTGAAGGAGCCGAAATCAAACAAGAAAATTAATACTAACATGTTATGAAAATATTTTAATATTTTCTATTGCTTTTATTTTGTCAATCCCCTCTTTATCATGTACATATATTGCTATATTTTCATGTTGTAAACTGCCCAGTCGCCTCGCAGCAAGATGGATGGCAAACAAATTTAATAAATAAATTATACTCCTCCATATTCTTTTAACTCTACAACCACTAATGGGAGCCATAAACATGCCTCTTTCTCATTAGTTATATCCCTATTCATTGGAATATAGGATGTACCATTTTCATGGGATGTGACTGAAGACTGGAGAGTCTGCAATTATTCATATGTATTTATTTATTAGAGTTATATCACATCTTTCCTTTAGGAAGTCAAGGCAGCATACAAAGTGTTCCTATATAGCACTCTCTTTTCTGATTTTTTCTCCCTCAACATTAATATGAGATAGCTTGAACTGATAGTGACTGAGCCAACAAGTCCCCTTTCCTATCCTCAAATTCATCCACTTTCTGAGTTCTCATGTTGACTTATTTACTGCATGATTTGTAGAAGTTCTTGGGCATTTACTTGAATGGAAAAACATGTCATACGAACTATTTGTACAGACCTCACGTCTCCAAATTGCTGAAGAGAACTGTAACTTGCAACACATCAAACATTTTTACTGCAATTCTAATTAATATGAGAAGGTAAATGGTGATAGCAAACTTTCATTCAAGAAGTTTTTTTTAACTCAAACTGATAATCTATAATCACCCAATAAATTCTTAGAAGCACTATCCCCTCCTACAATATTTAGAAAACTGTTATTTTAAAACATCTTCATCTGTAAATATGAATTGTGTTCATAGCTCATATCGATCACATATAAAACCTGATTTCACCATTCACTGATCATAGAAAGCAAAGGGGTGCTTTGATGGTGCCAAAGCATAATTCATTTTCTACATATGAAGCTATAAACAACAAACTGAATTGAGACTCATAGCCCACCAACATATTTGACTCCTTCTGAAAGAACTATGTAGAGTAGGAACGCAAGGCATAGAAAAGGTGATAAATAGCACTTAGCAATAGCACTTAAACTTATATATTGCTTCATGATGCTTTACATCCCTCTCTAAGGGGTTTACCAAGTCTTTTTACTTTTTACATTTTACCGACTTCAGAAAGATGGAAGGCCGAGTCAAACCTTGAGCTGGTGACAATCGAACTCACCAGCAGAATTAGCCTGCAATACTGCATTCTAACCATTGTGCCACCATGGCTCTTCCAAATGAAAGTTAAAGAATGGTTAAAATGTTATCTCTGTTTAAAAAAGCTAAGGCTGAAAATATTGAAAACATGGGATAAATATGAATATAATTTTGTCAACTAAAAAGTTTCTGATTTGTGAAGTTGTAAAACTGAATTTATGTTACATTTGCTGTTTTTATTTTGTCTTTAGGATGGGATTCTTCATCAAAACCTTGCATTTTTATCTCATCATTCTCTTTTGTAGTGGAGAGGAGCAATTTCAGCATTCAGACAATAAGAGTCTTCTGTCCAAATCATCATCAAGTCCTTCTTCATTCCCTGAATCTCAAATTCCAAGGACAGGCCTCAGCTTTTTACATAATGTAAGGACAAAAACTACAAAAAAGAAAGCAGGCCTCAATATACTTAACATTTTAAATATGCGACACAATTATAGTTTCCAAGTTGATCCAACAATTGTTTTATCTAATAGCCAACCACAGCATAGGTCATCTCATAAATTCTCACAAACTGATGGAATAATAAATGATTCATTGACTGACCCATCTCTAAGGAGCATGACATTGTCTCCTAAGCCAGCAGAGAACCAACAAGAAGCTAAAAGCCTTTTAAATCCCAATTCAGTATTAAAGTGGAATGTTCTTGGTGATGAACAATACAACAAAAAGGGAACAAGATTTTCATCCTCAACATTACAAATTAGTGCAAGCTGTGGAATCCCAGCAAATGGCACATTTGATCTATCAAACAGGAAACTAACTGAGAATGAATTGAGGGGAAAAATGGATCCCATTTTCTGCAAAGCTACACTGGACCAAATTAAAAAGTTTAATGCAAGTCTCAACAACCTTGAGACAGATATCGCAACCCTGATTCCGTTATTCCTTGAAATGAAGAGTGTGTATTTAATTGATGTGAGTTATAACAAAATATTTATAAATACCAAATCTGCAAAAGAGAGCTATCATCTGGAGCACAACAATCTTCTGTTTTTAAATCTCAGTCACAATCCCCTTAAAACTCTGAAAAACCTCATTCTACCGAGAGGTCTCAAGAGCATTGATTTATCTTTCACACAAATTAACCAAGTACCAAAAGAATTCATTGCAATACTTTCTCAAGTAGAAGAGATATTTCTTCAGGGGAATCCACTTACATACAACGCTGAAGCACCTATATCTAATTTTAATTCTGTAGTTACAATAAGAAATCAAAAGCATTTCTTTAATGGAGGCATTTCATATACAAATCTTCCACAATCCACAATTCATCAAATGTTATATTGTTTCACTGAAGAATTTCCAGAAGGGTTTCAAAACACAAAAAACCCACATATTTTTCTTGACCTTAGCAATAAACCCATGCACAATTTCCTCTACTTCCCAAAATCTTTGCTTCATTTTGATTTAAGCAGCTGTAACTTACAAGGAATAGCTAGCCTTAATCTTTTCCCAAATTTAACTGTGTTTAAAATTCAAAACAATAAAATAAAAAAAATGTCACCATATTTCCCAGACTCATTAAAAGAATGTGATGTTAGTAAGAATAAGATACATTATTTCGCTTTCCATGGGGCAGAGCAAAGTTTACAATTACTCAATCTTTCTAGAAATCTTTTAAAGCAACTGAATGTGAACACTTCGTACCTTTCCCTAAATAATCTGGATATAAGCAATAATTTAATTACAAATCTGCTGGGTCACATGGGGACACTTCTGCCTGAACTGAAATATCTGAATCTGTCAGAAAATAAAATATTTTTTCTGCAACCTGGGTCTTTCCCTAAATCCTTGGTTGAGTTGGATATTAGCAATAATGCCATTGCCATTCTTATGAAAGACATGTTCCTCCATTTGACCAACTTGAAAATTTTAACTATTCAAGGGAAACATTTTTACTGTAACTGTGAATTATACTGGTTTGCAAACACATACCTTGCTAATCCACAAATGCAAATAAATGGCCGAGAAAGACTTTTCTGTGGTTTTCCACAGAAAAAGCGAGGTCTTTTGTTGCAAAACAGTCATCTAACAATGTTCTATTGTTGTCTTGGTCTTCAAATTGGAATTACAGTTGTTGTGGTCATTTTGATTATGTCCGTCATATCTGTATTATGCTGGCATTTTGATGTTCCATGGTATTTAAAGATGGGTTGGTATTGGTGCAAGGCTAAAAGGAAACAATATGAGAAGAGACCAGAAAACAAAATATACGATGCTTTCATTTCATACAGTGAAAATGATGCTTCCTGGACTAAAGAAGCTCTATTAAAAAACCTGGAAGCCAGTGGATTTAAAGTATGTTATCATGAAAGGGATTTCATGCCAGGGCATCCAGTTCTTGGAAACATTTTTTATTGTATCGAAAATAGCCATAAAGTTCTTTTTGTGCTATCACCCAGCTTTGTCCACAGCTGTTGGTGCCAGTATGAGCTGTACTTTGCTGAACACCGGGTTCTCACTGAAAACCAAGATTCCCTCATTATGGTTGTATTGGAAGATCTGCCAGCCAATAGCATTCCAAAGAAATTCAGCAAGCTTAGAAAACTATTAAAAAGGAAAACCTACTTGAAATGGAGTCCTGAGGAACACAAACAAAAGCTTTTCTGGCACCAGTTGACTACTGTGTTGAAAACTATGAATGAGCCAGTGCTAAGAACACAGAGGAAAAGCTGCATTAGGAAGCAGACAGATTCAACTGAATGAGAAGCAATGCTGATGAAGTATTGGAATATTTGGACTATTAAAAAAATCAAATACTTCTTGAAATTGCCATCATCTGAAAGATACAATTATTAGAATACTGATAACGAACCAAAGTAATGTTACCATTCTAGAAAAGTGGCCTCTTAAAACCAGGGTATTTCCTAGGAAACTGTTTGTTTATATAAGTACAAACACACTGCAGCAACCCAGAACTTCATACAAAGAAAACAAACCACCTATAAATATCTTCCAACATAATCGATATCCACAAAACTTTATGGAAAAGTACCTGAACACTCAACCTACCACAGCACAATCTCCTTTAAGAATAACACTTCCATACATCAAAAACATCTCAGAAACAATCAACAGGCTATTACAGTTACACAGCATCAGCGCAGCACATGAACCAACTAAAAGCCCTCCAAATCTTTTTCAGTAAACCAAAAGTCCCAATAGCTCAAGAAATAAAAACAGGAGCAAACTACAACATACAGTGCAAGCCACTATATAGGACAGATAGGCAGAAAACTAGCAGAATGGAACCATAAACATGACCAGTCAGAGGACATTAAAACAATGACTATCTTAAAGAATATTATCTAGTCAGATAATGAAATGACAACAAACAAACAACTAAACTCAGAGTACCAAGGACTCCACTGTTCAATTTCAGCTAAATATATTCTCTTCTATTACATTCTTTGATAACCAACTTTTCAATATATTTATTCATAAGAGCTTTATCAATTTAGTCTTTGAATAGAAGTATTTATAGAAACCTTTCTATTCTAATTCTATCTTGAATATAGCAATTTGGACCCTTTATTGCTGATATTGTGTTCCTTTTTAACAAGTTGATAAGCTAATACTTTTCATGGTTTGTTTACTCAGAGTTTTTGTTTGGCAAATTTTATTTTCTTCTGTAATTCTTGTTTCTAATAGACTTAATTGCAGTTTAGTGTCTTGCAATTCTTTAATCAATTGTATCTTGAGTTAGTTTCATGCTTCAAATTTTCTTATTTTGGCTTTTAACTGTATTTTTCATTTGTTGTGTTTTTTTTATTTTATAGCTAATTTAATTAGAAAGCTCCTTGTATATACTTTACTTGTATCCCACATAGTAATGTGGGAGATCCCTGGTGTCCTATTTGTATTTTTAAAAAATTCAATTCTTGTTTACATTTTTGTAAAACTGTGCCATGAAGTTTTTTCATTCATTTTTCTATCTAAAATGAAGAAATGACTGAAACTCGTGTCATTAAAATTGAGTTGTGATCTGTGGGAATCCGATCCCGGGGTCCAGCGCCTGCTGGACGGACCAGTGACGTACGTTAGCCTAGGCCAACGGACCTTGCGTTTGGTAGATAGGAAACACACGGACCACATGTTTCTTCAGGTTGATTCAGCATGCAAGAGCCCAGAAGGATCTGCGTGCTTCTCTTTTATTGGTACACTTACGTCACAGCAGGAGGTTGTAAAGGGTGGGTTTTGCCAGGAAATGAAACTTAACTCAAGAAATGGAAACTTAAAGGCATAAACGAAACCTTTAACTTAACTCAGGAAATGGAAACTTAATAAGGCATAAAGAAACCTTAAGTTATTGAAATGGTTGCAACATCTCCACTGTTTTTATTTTTTAAAGTTCAATCTCTATCCTACTCGTAGCCATCATCTGCATCCTCCGAAACAGAAGAGGACAACTCCATAAGAATGCGAGATTCTTGCTTGGAGGCAAGAGCCACCATGGCTAAGTCTGATTCAGTATCGGAACAGTTGGAGTCCGTGTCAGACAGTGTCAGTAGGGCAACCTTTTCAAAGGGGTGGAATTTGGGTTTCAAGGGTTCATATATATTGTTTGAGGCAAGCATAACATCAATCTTAGAAAGATTAGAATCCAGACCAATTAATCGGTCCTTGAGAAATTGCAAAAGGCGTGAAAAAACACATGGGCCAATCATACATATTATAAGCAAAATTATACAAGGTCCTAAAATAGCAGAAAGCAATGTAGTAATCCAGGGAGAGAAATTAAACATGCTTTGATACCAGGATTGTTGGGAGAATCTTTCCTGTTCCCTGTCTTTTAATCGTTTGCGTAACTCATTCATAGAGTCGCGCACAATGCCAGATTGATCAGAATAAAAACAACATTCTTCTTTTAAGGCTACACATGTTCTACCTTCCTTTAAAAATAAAAGATCGAGGGCACGCCTATTCTGCAAGGCAACTTCGGCGAGAGATGACAAGGAAGTTTGAAGGGCAGAAATTGAAGTCTCAATGCGGGAAAGATCATTATCTATTTCTAGACTAAGTTTTTGTATTTGTTGTTGATTAACAACCAAAGCCGCAGCTCCAGTAGCTGCTCCTGCAGCACCTAATCCTAAAAGAACTGAAAGGGTTAGGGCTGTAACTATTTCACGTTTGGCACGTAGGTGGTATTCCGGTGGTTCCATAAGGGAAACAAAATCAGAGAGGGAATAATAAGTGATTCTAGGGACTAAGCGTACCTGAATACAAAAGGCATTTTGGCGTATTAAAACATCCCCTGATACACAGGCTGTGGCACCTGTAGAGCAAGCCCAAATGAAGTTGTTACCAGGAACAAAGAATTGGCCTTTTAATCTGGCAGTGATGTTACCATTGACCAAGGAGAAAAAAAGTTATAGCCAGCCACGTTTACACTGCCCGACCTAGTTTTATCAAGCCAGACATCACATTGGTATTTGCCAGTGGTGGTATTAGCACAATATTGAGAATAATTTGCAGGAATGTTTCCCAAGCAACAACCATGTCCCATAATAGAAGTAATGGTAAATAGACGTTGAGTTCCATCTGCAGGAGTCATCTTTTGTAGCATTCTTAATAGGTTCAATAGAGCCAACGGCGTCATAAAAGGGTGGAGTGGCTGATAAACAGAGCCAACAGTGGTCAGTTTGTGAAGAAGAATTAACAGCACTTTTTAACAAAAAGGAAGAAGCATTGACAAGATTAATCAAGGGATTAGGCATATTATGTACAACGGACTGTAAAAAAACAGGTTGAATGCTTTTGTTAGGACCTATAGGAGGGGAATGTGGTGACTGGATTGTGAGACGAATGGAAAAAACTCCGCCATCGTCTTCAGAACCGCTCCATTCTCTACCACCCCAAGAATATCCGACAGCCCATTGCTCTGTAGTCAAAGTCTTTCCTTGGGATGTGAAGGTAATGTTCATTGGATTTTTCCGCTCACCACAACAATGCAAATTAGAAGGGCAGGAAGAAGAAGGGGGTTTGCCATTACTACGGGTAATGGCGATATAATCATTTGAGCGAGGGGCAGTCCAGGATATAGCGCCCGTAGAAACACAAGACCATGAGGCACAGTATTTATCCAATAAAGTGCCACATTGATATTTTTCCTCAGGTGTCTTTGGTTCGGGACAAAAATACAGGTCCCACCATGTTGCTCCTAGTGGAGAAGGTGTGCACGAACCTTGTTTGTCCCAAATGTTAGTTTGGAGAGATTTTGAAGCAAATTTGTTGACCCCGGTACCCATTTCGGCAAAGTCAAAATGTAAGATAGGGAACCAGGGCCATATTGTGTATTTGGAGATTTGGAATAATACCTGATTTTCAAAGTCACAAACAGTCCATGTGTAGTTGAGAGGTCGATGAGGATTAGGATCAGGAGATCGCCGTCGTCGAGAATGAATGATGCGTTGGTGTGAGCGAGGTTGCTTTGTGGAATGAAAGTGTTGTAAGTGAGGTGAGGTAAAAGTACGGACGGCCAGGTCTAGGAAGGAGCGGGGATGAGGAACAAAGTTGTAGGCAAGTAAACGAGGAGACAAAGGAGGTTTTGCATAGCTCGCCACTGATGCGAGTTCAAAAGAATTTATAGTATAAGTACCATAGGATGAAAATCCAGACACATAATAGCGCCCCGTAGTCTCAGGGGTCACAAGAATAGCAAAAGTCATGTGACAAGGGTAATGAGCATAGGTGAGGGAAATAGAGGGAGATGGTGGTAGAGGAATGCCACGATTAGGATACTGAGAAAACACAAAGGGACAAAAGGATTGACCTCGGTCATAACAATGGAAAAGGGCAGTAGTATTGAGATCAAGAAAAGAAAAAACAGGACCACAATATAGGCTTTTATAAAAAATTAGAGGAATTCTCAGGTGCTTTGTCATCATGGGAAGGTGCAGTGTGGACATCATGGGGAAGGAACTTGTCAAGAGTGTCATCAAAAGCAGGGTCCACATGATTGATGCAAAAGTGTTGGACCCCTGGACAATATGGGTGGTGCAATATGCAGTTGTTACACCAATAACAGCATGTACATCCACACTCACAAAGGCAATGATGGCACATCCGATGGAGTTGGTGGGTTGTGTGGAGTGATGAAATATGGGCGAATACAACGAGCAGGGACCCACAAAACTCTGTCGGGTAGTTGAACTGCAGCGTAGCCTCTTCCCCAGGTGATGAGTTCGGCTGGACCTTTCCAAGTTGGATCCGGGAGCTGTCTGTAGTACACAAGTGGTCTTGAAGTTGGGACAACAGGTTTAGTAAAGTGTCGAGATGCAGCAGACAAAGAAGGAGTGCCAGTGAGATTTAGAAAATTGAGAGTATACAGACAAACATTTAACACGTTTTGCAGTGCCGGGAGGTTTGGGGGGCATAAGCCCTTGGACCCCATATAACGATCTAATGCATTTTTTAAAGTTTGATTTGCTCGCTCAACAATAGCCTGCCCTTGGCTATTGAAAGGAATTCCAAATTTGTGGACAATGGACCAGTGATGACAAAACTGTGAAAATTGTGAGCTGACATAAGCTGGGCCATTGTCTGTTTTTAATATTTTTGGACATCCCAGCACTGTAAAGGTACGAATACAGTGATTAATCACTTGTTTTGCAGCTTCCCCTTTTTGTGGGGTTGCCAAAATAAATCCGGAGAACGTATCTACTGTAACATGTAGATATTTCCACGGGGCAAATGGAGGATATTGAGTTACATCCATTTGCCAGGTATCACAGGCTTCAGTGCCTCTAGGGTTAACGCCCTGTGGGATACCTTTAGACTGTAGGCTACAGGTTGGGCATTGTTGAATTATGGCTGTAGCTTCAGCCATAGTGATTCCAAATTGTTTCATTAAGGCCTTCTTATTTTGATGAAAATAGCTGTGACTTTCCCCCGCTGTCATGGGAGCTGGCTGTGGAACTTTGATGACAACAGGTAAAAGTTTGCAGGCTTCATCGGCCATATGATTCCCTTCTGAAAGAAATCCTGGTAAATGTTGGTGACTTCGAATATGTGCTAGAAATAAGGGATGAACACGATCATGTAATAGTGTTTGTAGTGAAAGAAAGAGTTTCATAAGGACAGGTGGAATGGAGGGAGACAGATAAGAGTCAAAAATGTTGTGAGTGATATGGGAAACATATAAGCTATCTGTAATGATGTTTAAAGGTTGTAAAGAAAAGGAGCTTAAAGCCAAAATAAGAGCAGCTAGTTCTGCTTGTTGAGCTGATTGTTGAGGCGAAGTTTGCTTTTTGTGCCATGTTCCATTGTATTGCCAAGTACAAGCACCATATGTTTTTGAACCATCAGTAAAAATGGTAAGACAGTCCTTAAGGGGTGAAGGAGCAATAGGAGAAGAAAAGGAAATAGGGATTGTCTTGACAAGTTGTAAGCGAGGATCTGCGGGCAAATGACATGAAATATGCCCATGCCAGTTTAATTTTTTGTCAGATATTTGAACAAGAATGGCAGTGAATAGAGAAGGTGTTGATAAAATCGCAAGGGAAAAAGGTGTGTTGTTCAAGACACGGTCGACCCAAGTGGTCTGCAGTATTGAATTTATATGTTGGAGAGTGGTGTGATGAACATCAGTAAGATGCAAAGTGTCAGCAGGGTGTTTAAGTATAGCTAAGGCTTGGAAAAAGGGAGAAAAAACAGCCGTGGTAAGAGAAAGATAAGATCGTGCCCAATTAAGTGTTCCTAAATATTGTTGCAGCTGCACTAACGTGGTATCCTTCTCTAAAAAAAATATGAGGAAAAATGGGTGTTGAGTGAGAAGAAAGGGGTTTGTGACCCAGATATGAAAAAGGTTCCAATTTGATCAAATTCCATTAAAAAGAAACAAATTTTCATGAAATAGGGAAAACATTTACAAATCTAAGCAAAACAATTCAGTCATTTCTTTTGGTTGATGGATGTATATGTCTAACTAAACAATTTAAAACTCAAAAATTTGCAAAAGAATTGCCCAACAATTACTGCCTCCTCTTTCGAGTAAAAAAAAATAGCAAGCTGAAACTGCAAGAGTGGGCATCAAATTTCACATCCACCCCCCTTCCTCAACCCAGACTTCTAGGCAGAGGAAGAAGAAAAAAAATAGTTAAAACGAACAGCTGCCCCCCCTCCTCTGTCTGCCCTTCCTTCGCTCTTAAAACAATACAGCCAGCGAAAAACGAAAGAGTCAGGAGGGGGGAAAAGAAAAAGAAATTTTACAAAAATCTCACCACCAAAAAATTCACATGCATTTTTTATAAATTCTTTTATACCTCTTCCATAAAACTGTTCACATGCAAACTCATGCCATTGCATTCCCATGTTACAACAATAAAAACTACAGTTTTACTGTTCCTTTCACAGCGTGGGATGGGTGGAGGGGTGAGGGCTAACACACACACATTTACACCAGCAAATTAACTCATTCACTTCCATTCTATTTGCTTACACCATTTCACATACAAATATTTCATTTCATACGTTTTCCAAGCAAAACTTTTTATTTTTAATTAAGGCCTTTTTGTTTGTTGTTATCAAAGAGGGTTTTGACCCTTTTCCAAGTCTTGGAAATAACACAGAACAACACAGACAGACATATATACACAAATACCATTAAAACAACATTTATTTAGACATATGGCTTGTCCTGCAAGAAGCGAGAAAATCATGAGATGATTCCAACCAAACATGTGGTTTTTATAGGGCCCTTTAACCATCTCCTATTTTTCTCACCATTCCAAGTCCAAGCGTAACGTTCTAGGAGTTAAACATATATAAAACAAAACACACACATCAACACAAAGCACCACCAGACATTGTCTGACAGGGTTCAAACTTAACAGATTACAAAAGAGTTTCAAAACATTCCAATTGTTCAAAACGCATTGCAGAGGAGTGCAGTTTGAGTTAATTTATATCTCTAAATTGTTCTGAAAATTTATTGTTTGGTCTACCTCAAAATAGTTTGATGAAACGGAAGCATTGAGTGCGGCTGCAGAACTCTGCAGAACAGGATACAGGGTTGCCTGTTTCTGTTTTGGAGGAGAGAGAGAAGGATATAGTGAAGAGGGGGGTTCCTTTGGCTGTGCTGACTTTGGAGCATCCTCCACAATAGACACAGGTTGAGAGGAAGGATCTGGGGATAGACAGTTGTTCCGTTAACTTTTTGCAAACAATTTGCCTTTCTGACTAAAGAGGAAAGTTCATCCACATGCTTGGACAGAACTGGAAAGCGGGGTGCCTATACTTACGATTGATCAAGCCTTTGCCAGGTGCATAGTACAGGAGCCAGAGCAGCGCTTCCCTAGACAGAGAACACGCCGTGGAGTGAATCATGTCGTAGAGTGAATCACGTCGGGGTCACCAGTTGTGGGAATCCGATCCCGGGGTCCAGCGCCTGCTGGACGGACCAGTGACGTACGTTAGCCTAGGCCAACGGACCTTGCGTTTGGTAGATAGGAAACACACGGACCACATGTTTCTTCAGGTTGATTCAGCATGCAAGAGCCCAGAAGGATCTGCGTGCTTCTCTTTTATTGGTACACTTACGTCACAGCAGGAGGTTGTAAAGGGTGGGTTTTGCCAGGAAATGAAACTTAACTCAAGAAATGGAAACTTAAAGGCATAAACGAAACCTTTAACTTAACTCAGGAAATGGAAACTTAATAAGGCATAAAGAAACCTTAAGTTATTGAAATGGTTGCAACAGTGATCTCCATATAATATCGGGAGAATTTCTATTTCTTTGACTGACGGTGTTGAGGCCCAGAACATTTTTTTTGGGGGGGAGTGTGACTAATGTCCTGGAAAAAAAAATAGTGTAGCCTCTCATTGTTGAATTTATAATCCCCAAATGAGTACCAATTCTTCCTATATTGTAATACCTATTACAGAAGCTTCCCACATTTTGTGTTGATTTATTTAAATTCAAATCCATATTATTCAAATCAAATATTCTTCAAATTCCATTAATTTTTGAAAAAAAACTATTTTTCTTGAGCCTATTCCTAGAAGACAAATTCAATGGGAAAAAATGATCAATTCAGGGTCAGACACAGGATTTTGGGATAACAGCTCAGACTATTATTCCTGTTTCTCAGTGTAGTCTTATTATTGGAAATAGGATTAATTGATATATTTTCCCCATAAAACATTCTATATAAAAATATAGGATGTCAGACATGAGGT
This sequence comes from Azemiops feae, assembly GCA_023970755.1. NCBI lineage: Eukaryota > Metazoa > Chordata > Lepidosauria > Squamata > Viperidae > Azemiops > Azemiops feae. The sequence goes on from JALGBA010000088.1 coordinate 46,496, forward strand.
TAAGGTAAAAACTTCCCTATGCAGTATACTTGTTCTGAACTGGAAGATCCAAAATCATCTAATACTATCTCACAGGTCTTAGAGACCTTGGAACAATTTGGATATTTAATTATTTTAGATGTATTGTAAATGCAGATTGTGAAAAATTTGCATATAACCCTAAGAGTAAGTTTGAAATTCTGAAATTCTAGCATATGGAACATGGTCCCAGTATATATGCAACTAAATATTAGTGGAATGGCTCAAGGCTATCATCTTTCTTGCCCTGTAAATCAAACATGCACACATGCACAAACGTTTTAAATGCATAGAGCATACATTATGGGAAAGAACATGCTTCCAATCTACAATTTTGATTTAGCAAAATGGGGCAAAAAAGGTTGCAAAAATTACTAAAACTATTTTGTGCGATAGATCTCAAAACTTCCAAGAAAAAAGAGCTCTAGCTCAGTGAATATGCTTTATACAGGAAAGATTCTAGATACAATACGTGCATCTCAATCACAGAATTAGCCAAGATAACTGCTGCTGCCTAAGTGCTCTTCCTCATGGCTGAGTCCATGCTTCCCATCAGTCTTTGAGGTGCTAGAAAACTATACTGCCATAAAATGTACTGCTCTTACTAGTTATCTGTATCCTGACATAGGCATGACACTGACAAATCATCTTTATTTATATTGTAAAAGGCACTCTGGACAGATTTGATGACATAGTATCACCAGCCAAAACATCGATCACACACTTCTAACATGGGATGGGGAGAAGACAAGTTTTAACAGATGAAACCCACTGGTTTAGGCATCTCTAAAGCCTTGCTTTGTTTTTGCACAAATGTTTTGCACTAGTGTGATCTTCTGGAATAATATTTAACTTATGACCAACACCAACCTGGCTACTAGGTGAAGTTTTCAGGTTCATTTGGGCATGGGTTTAATGCTGTTCCAAAAGGGCTAAATCCATACTGAAAAGCTGAAAGTCACAGGAACTTTGATTGAAATGAAACTGTAGAGACATTTTTCTTGCTCACTTGCCAGTTCAGCCCATTACAACTGCTTCAGTCTAGTTGCTTTGTAGCTACTCCAGAGATTTTAAGCTGATAACTAAAGCTGATTGTCTCTGTAAGTGAATGCCCAAGAACTGAAAGAGTGCCAGCATTAGCCTAAACTGGCCACTCAGTCTGGGGTTGATCCCAACCCATTAGCATTCACTTGACTTTGACACCAATCAAATGAAGCACATCAGATTGCACTCATAGCAAAACTGCCATGGTTTGCCTGCTTAAAGGAAAAATAGTAAACTAATACTGGAACAACTGCTAAGAAGGGTTTTAAGGTAGTTGGAGATGAGATGAGATGAAGGCAACATCATGAGGACAGAACAGGGGAAAAAAAGATATTGCAAGAAGTGTCTTAGTTACCTTAGAGTCTTAAATGTCTTATTGTAGTAGGAAAAGACCTAAGACTGAAGGGCTGCAGGTTCAGTTTGTGCTTTTGAAAAAGTCAAAAGTGATTAGCTAAGCAAATGTCAATAGAATGAGAGGGAACCACAAAAGAAATCCCACACTTCTGAACTGGACACTAGACTTTATAACTTATTTTTATCTTTGTACATAACTAACTGTCATCTGCAAAAAATGTTCCATGGTAAATCAATAATAGACATAACTCTGATAGAAATGTTTTAAAAAGCAACTTTGTAAAACACATTTTCAAGCACTCACCATATAAACAAGAAAGCAGTTCAGTTATAAAACACAAAACAGTGATTTGTGATAGCAGACATTTTTAAAAAAGATTGATCTTTGCTGGAGTCCAGAAGAAATCTTCTGGGGTTATAATACTGTACACACACAGAAATCTTTAAAAAGGAGAAATACTACTAATGAAATGGCAGAATATGGAATAGTAATTTGCAAGACACATACAGGAGAACTTAGAAGCCTGGCTAAGGCATGAAGCTTGCAGTCCTATCTTTCCTAGCCCGGCTGCTGCCTGACTAAAGTAAAATCAACTTAATGTGTGGAGGGACTGAACATTCATGCACATGCAATAATGGTACATCATATGGATGACTCATGGCACAACTTGCCAAGATATGATAGCCACCATTGTGGTAGAACATTGGACACTGCCGGCTCCCACCAGCTACGCCGAGGGCACTGGAATCTGCTTAGCAGAAGTACTGTCATAATCCCGCACTAAGTCATTTGTTGGGTGATAATGCATGGCAATGTAGGAGTTGGCATATCTGAATGGAGAATTTGTTGGTTGCAAGCTGTTGGGAGTGCTCACTTCCTGAGAAGGGCAGCTGTTATAAATACTATAATAAGGTTCAATGCGGGTATTCATGGGGGTGGAACTACTCTGTCCTCCTCCATAATGATGATGGCCAATAGAAGCCTTAGGACTCAGCACATTTTCTTTAGAGCGACTAGGGCCACACGCTTGGTCCACAAACTTTTTCTGAGGCTTTGGAGATAGCATATAAGCTGAGTTGGTCTCATGATGAGATGATTTATTTCTGTTGGCCTCCAGACCCCCTTTGCCCACAGCTTGAAGCCGTGTTTTCTGTTTACAACAGAAAAAAACAAAGGCCAAGTATTGCATAAACCAAAGGACCCTCCTTCTTAAGCCAGCACTGTTACGGGAATATATAAAAGGATTCAATCCAGACTTTAAAAAAAAGAGTGTAAATCCACATAGTTCAAATTGATAAAGCACAATGCCATTGTTCCTGGACAAAACATCCTGTATCAAAGATATGCCCAATGGAAGGCAGCAAATCAAAACAGAAAGAACAATAATAATGCAAGTCACCACAGCTTTAGAGTCCTTGGCCGTGGACAAGTTAATCATGGACACCAACTGAAATCTGCTGGCTGCAGATGCAGACAGCTGGCCAAAGTTCTTCATATATGCATGTGTTTGGATGTGTTGCAGCTTGTTATAGTTTTGGTTTCTATACAGAGCTGGCACAGTGCACCGTACCCCATCAGCACAACCAGTAGCAAGTGTTCCAGCAAAAGGATGAGGCCTGGAGGCATCAACTGTGATGATGGGGGGACATTTTCTCACTTGGGCATTCTTCCTCAAGGCTTGGGCTATCATGATATAAGAGACTGAAACTAATGTCACACAGCAGATGAAATCAATAACATACAAATAAGGGATGATCTTTCCCTCACCACTGATCAGGCTGGAAATAGGAAGGCAAAGACGAGATTTATGGGTCCTCATGGTGGCTAGAGTCGCCAGGGTAAAGCTTGTGGCCCAGAGGAACAGGGTAAGCAATAGAGTGCAAGGGAAGGAGGCAGTTCGATTGGGTTGCTTCCCTAACACCATGCTTAATCGGTGAAGGGCAATAACAGCCACTGTCTTGAGGGACATGATGATAAACCCAGAGCTGGTAAGGTGGAAGGTAAAGCAAAAAGCATCAGGGATACCAGCTGCAGAATCCAAAAAGAGAGCAAAGGTGAACATGGGGGCAGTCACTCCACAGATGAAAAGGTCACAGAAGGATAGATTGAGGATCATAAAATCAAAGTTGGTCCTGAACTTCCGGAAAGCTGGGTCAAAGAAGGACAAAAAAACAATAAGGTTGCCATAAGAACCTAAGCAGAAAATGACAGCCAGCAAGAAGGTACATGTAACTAAAGTGGCTGTGTGGATTATCTCCTGGAGATCCCCTTGGAAAGAAAAGGAGTCATTGCTTCCCCAAGAAGGTGGAGGCAGTTGTGCTGAGGAATTTGAGCGATCTGTCCACTTTGTTTCAGCCCACTCCGTCAGGTTCATCATCACAGAAAGTAACCTGGTGCTGTCCTGGCACTTCAAAATTATGAACTTGGCATTGGTCGTTTGAGGTGCATACTTGGTGAGACCTATGTGTACAAATACAACCCCCCAATACCAAAAATTAGTTAATAAACATTAAAAGAGTTGTTAGTTTGTCTTAAAGAGTGTATATCAATAGCTGGGCTGAAATAAGTCTGTCAATTCTACTATTTCAAGTTAGCCCTTAAATATATAGAAGAGTTTGACATTTGGTAACTTTACAGAAAATGGATTAGGTCTCATATCCTACTATAAGCACACCTATGCACACATTAATGACACTGGATTTAGTATCAAAAAGTAAGGAACATTTTTACATATATTTTTAAAATTGCTACATGCTGTTTTCTCACTCAGATAATATCACTTGAAGCTAGAGTCATGTGGTAAAAAGAATCCCTTACTGCCCATTTATACCATCACAAAAACAGTGCCTCCCAATTCTTTCTTCAGGGACAAAGAATTATTTGTATTATTGCATTAAAGGATAGAGAAGATCTGGGTTCAATTTCTGACAACTTTAGATAATTTATGCTTAAAAGAGTGTTGCCTCCCCCAAACCACATGGAGACTTTGTGAAAACTCATTTAAATTTAAGAGTACAGTATCAGAAAAGATGAAAAAGTCAAACATATCTCTCATGCATTAGTTTGGAAATATAATGAACTCTGGCCATACTGGAAGACCAATGACCTGGATACAAAGAGAGGCAGGGAACAAACAGCACTCAAAATCCATGTGCATGGCATTTTGGCACTTGAGGCAGAGAATCCCATGTGAGCTTCTCCTATCAGCAAAAAATTCAGAAATAATGAATTCAACAGGAAATAATTACTGTCATTTATTTACAACCAGCATTCATTCTAACAATATAATAATAGTAGTAATGACTCTCACTGACTCTGTGGTTCATAACAGTTAAAGCAATTGCAATAAAATCAATAAAAGATAAAGATGGTGAGAGGTTTCACGCTCTGCCAAATTGAAGGAACCCTGAATATGCCAACCCTGCAGTATACAATTGGCAAGGAAGATATTATAGGAGACAGATGTTGAGGTAACAGGCCCTATGTCATGTAGGGCTATATAGGTAACAACCCGCACCCTGAATTGCATCCGGAAGCAAACCAACAACCAGTGGAGCTTGTGGAATAAAGGTGTTACATGGGCATATACCGGGGCATGCCTATTACTGTTCATGTGCAACATTCTGGACCAGTTGAAGCTTCTGGGTGGTCTTCAAGGGCAGTCCCATGTAGAACCTGTTGCACAAGGTGACTAGGTCATGAGTAATTCTCTGAAGGGCCCTCCCAATCTTGTAAAAGGTATAACTGGCACACCAAATAGAGTTGTGCTAAGATCTTCCTGGACTTTATATATAAATATACATTGTTCTAAAATGAAGTACAAGAACGTCCATTTTAGAATTGCAATGAAATGAGATTGGTGAGGGTGCTTCTTTCTCCATAATACTGTAAAGACAGACCATTGGATACAAGTCCAGACCAAGACTGTAATTGAAATTGCAGACCAAGGACTGGAACAACAGCTTCCAAACTGATACTGACATGTTGGTGGTAGGAACAGAAGGAAGGTGTGAGACTGGAATGAGAGGGCTGGGACTGAAAGGGTTGAAGCATACATATGGGGCCAGGATGTCTCCTGGACTAGGATGTAAGGAACCAAAGCATGATCATGAGAACTGGAAAAATTGTCTCTGGGCAGAGAAATGAATGTCTTTGACCAAAAATCATGCCCATCATCTCAACTCTTGGCTTGTTGAAGGCCATCATTTCAGTCCCACACCTGGCATTTTATCTCAGTCATTCCCATCCTCAGCCTGACCGAAAGGAGTGGTCATTTAATTTTAAAAAATAACATGGCAAAAAAGACCACATAAAGCAGCTCAGCTCATTCGTTTCTTTATCCCCTACTAGTTTTGTTTTCTTTTTCTGAGGAGTCCTTGGTGCTTCCTGAGCTTGTTTGCCAACATTTAATTACCTGACTAGATAACATCATAATTCTCCTATATTGATTTTTTTTAAAATCTATCCCATGCTTTATAAGTACACTATACAGCTGCCCTGATTTAAATGGGATTCAGTAGGGTCAAAATTCTCAGAAGTACCTTTCCGGCCTTTTGAGAGTTTGAGAAAGAAGGCAATAACCTTCTTTCTTGTCCTTCCTTCCTTATGTCCTTCCTTTCCCTCTTCCGTAGGGCTCATAAGAAAAGCGCGGGGCCTAATCAGAAGGGCGGGCGATTTTCGAATACGGCTGGACCTGTCGAGCTCGAGCTTAGCCGAGCGGGCTCAGGTGCCCATGGGGGTAAAAAGGACGCGGCCTTCTTCACCGTCCAGGCTAGGGCGACCCAGGCGCTCCGCTCTCCGTCCACCCACCGACCGACCCGCCAGAACGAAGCCCTCCGTCCATCGGCAGACCGGCCTGTCCTTACCAAGCGCGGGCTCCGTGGAGGCAGCCGGGGCCACGCGCCTCGCGCGTCCGTCCGCACCAGGGGCAGAAGGCAGTTGCAGTCGGGGCTGCGGCTGGCGGAGGGTGAAGTCATCGTCGGCGGGAGGGAGCGGTTCGTCCTCCTCCGCCGTCTCCCTCCTGCGTTTGGGCCCGAGGAAAAGGAGGGAGCGGGTCGGCGCTGCAAGCCCGGCAAGCCTCGCCGCGCGCGCCTGCTGAAATGACGTCGCGCTTCTTTTTGCAATGCGCGGTTCAAGGATGACGGCCGGCTCAAAGGAGTCTCCCCTCCGAGAGGTTTCCTCGCATTGCTCCGGGGGCCGTTTCCACGTCCTCGGCGACACCGAAACCTCTCTGGCGTCTCGCCCCTGAGCGAGCGGGTGAGTGGTTTCCAAGAGCAGGACGCACGGCAATGGCACACTCACGCAAGCGCCTGGCCTGGAAGAGCGCGTTAGAGCCCTGCACTGTACAGAAACATCGCCGCAATCGGTGTGCTGTACCCGTCTCGCTCCGATAAAAGCAGCTGGCTCAGTCCCTTCCCCCTTTCTTTCCTTTCGGGGAACCTGCTTTGAAATTGTGGCAGGTCTGAGAGGTAGTAACAGATGCTGCTGAAAAGTAGCATTTGCTGGCGAACATGCATATAAATATCCAGAACAACGCAAGACGAACGTGCCTTTTTCTCCATCCTATCTCAAGAGTGCGAATTGTCGAGCATTTTGAATGGCACACGCCAGGTTCAGCCGAAACTCACCCATAACTAGCAGGATTTCAATTCACAAAAACGAGTGCACAATAAATGCATTATTCTTAGTTTCCCTAAAACATTTTTTTTTTAAAGCAGTAGTGATGACGTTGGCGATAAGAAACATGTCTGTAGAAGTAATGCCCTTATTAAATCAGCTGCAACTTTACAAAGTGGTCATAATCGCCTAAATATTCTTCATCAAGGAAGGTTAGGGAGAAAAACAGGAGTGGGGGAGAGAGATATGCAGTTCCAGCTGTATCTATTCCAGGTTACTTTCTCAGCTGGGGTACTGGGGGGGGGGGGGGCTTCTAGATACTGATCTTATTAGATGCATGGTGACATCAGCCATGACAGCTCTTCCAAAGCTTTCTAGGGAGACCAGGCTTTTTTCTTTTATTTTTATGAAATATAAGATATACCTGTTCAAGTCAAAACTGTCCATCCTGTGGGAGATTCTCTAGCTGAAGGAAAAGAGACACAAGTCAATCTAGGTATCTTTTTCTTAGTAAAGCTAGGTACGATGTACTAGGAAACCAGCATCAGACATAAATTGGGTAGGATGTTCTAGTGGTGGAAGTGGCAGTCATAGAAGCCATTTATATTTTATGTATAACAAGGTAATATGTTGCATGAGCAGATATGGGTGTTCTTCTTTCATGTGCATCGCTGATTATTGAAAGTAGCATCAGGAAGAATGGGGTGTGTCATTCCACCTCCGGTCATGTGACCAGGGAGGACTTAGAGCAGGTGCCAACATATGAGCCGCTCCCCACTTGCCTCTCCCATAGGGTGACTTGGGTGAAATTTGGGCTTTCTTTGCAACTCTGACCAGATCCATCTTCTTTTCAAAGTTGACCTCTTTTTGCCAGGTTCTCCCTTGCACCAAATCTGGTTCTGTTCTTGTTCAACTGCTAGACAGTTATCCTGATAACAGATAGAGCCTTTTTTCCCTTTCTTTCCAACATTCCTTTGGATGGGAAATAATGCATAGTTTGAAATTTTCTAAACATTATTCAGATCACGGGCAGCTGTTCAACACAAAAAGTGGCCTCTAGGTATCACTATTCATAAACTTGCAATTTAGAAGAGGCAGCTCTAAACAGAAAAGGAGGTATATTATATATTAGAATTAATGACACATCATCTAGTAAAATGTTTTTCAGTGGGATCTTGCTACATGTTGTAGAGAAGCATGAGGGAGAAGTTAGCATCATATACATATATACACATTCATCTGAGACTAGTAGCAAATTAACCTTCCCTTTTGTTCCCTAGTCAGAAATACACAGGAGCCCAAAAAATGTTGTACTCTTACTACAGTATAGTGTTGACCCAGTGCTATTGCCATTTATATGGGGATGGGGAGAACAGAAAAAAACATGAAATATTTCCAAAGTCCCTCATTTTCTCCCTTTTTTGCTTACAAATTGAACTGCAGCTACCATTTCAAATAACTGAAAATGTTTTGGTCAGAGGTAAAATCTCTGGAATGATAGACAAAGCTGATTTTTTTTTAAAGCAAGAGGGAGATGTTAAATCTTGATTTATATCCTTTTGTGCATAGATAGATTGCAATTAACTCAGTTATTATGGCGGTTTTGCATAGCCTTTTTAAAAAAGTTTGAGTCACATAATTTGTTTTGGTATCTTTGCAAAAGCTATATTGTTTCTCAATCAGACATGTACAGTGTCACTGAAAATCACATAAACATACAATCATACCACTCTAGAATTAATATTTTCTCTCACTAAGGCAATCCTAAAGTGATATCAGTGAAATGCTGCCTGGAGGAGGATGCAACCAGTTTGTCATGTTCAACACCCCCCCCCCAAAAGTATGGATTTTTCTTCATAATGGCAGCAGAGCTACCCATTTGCTTTCTTACTTTATTATAATACCATGACTTTGAAAAATAAGCTTTCAACATTTTGAATTGGTTTCCCAGAACAAAGTGACAACCAGCAAAGCTTCTTTAAATTTGTGAGACATTCAAGCAAGCAGTGTGAATTCTTGCTATCTTACCAACCAAAATTTCCACATTATTTTTATAGATGAGGGATTGTAATAATTCCAACAGGAGTTTACCAGACTACGGATGAATGTAACATTTACAAAAATAAGATCAGAAATAACAAGATTTGTGTACACACTTCCTTACCAACTGTTTTGATTATTTTTGCACAGGGCATAAATTAGAACTAAGATTTGCCTTCCACAAGGAAAGGGAAGAGGATGAACTAGAACTAGGATGAATTAGCTAGAAAGATCTCCTTGGCAACAATAATCGGCACAATTCAATCACCTTTTTGTGATTGGAAGCTTTCCTACTCTTCTTTTTCCTAAGAGAGCCAAGTTACCAAAATCAAATTTGTATGCTAAACTTAGGGAGAAAACAACAACAAATATTTTTACAAATTTTTCCTCTAAAAATATCTCATTTTAAAAGAATATAATTTATATGTGTGCATTTTAATTCTAAACCTAAAGCTGACAAGATTTGTAAAATATGAATAATTCAAATAAGTATTTTTATATCATAAGACATGTGATAGTTTTCAAACTTCTCTTAACTGAATTACTTTTATGAAGAGTACCAATACAACTTTTAAAGTCCTGGATCTATTTCTCTAATACCAAGACTTCATGTACTTTCAGAACTAAAAGCAAACAACCCATCATTTATGTTCAAGAGACTGATTAGATCCCAAATATCCTTGTTAGACATTGTTAGCTCCTATCCTAAATGAAAACACTTACTTGAGAGAATACACTGAAGGATAAACATGGTATGCATACCCAAATTTTTACAAATAATTAATTTATTCAGCTTTAAACTAAGTGCACAACTGAAAGTAAGAAGATGCATTTGGCACTACCCTATACATGTTATTTCTTCACTTACTCCTAGGACATGCTGTCGAGGTTACACTGCCATGTTTACTTTCCCAACAGGCAGATGATTTAAAAGCATATTATATTCCTGTTTTCACAAAGAAAAAAATACAGAGTGTGTGTTTTTCAAGTTTGTGTTGTTTTTGTTTTCTTAAATGGGAGAGAGATTTCAATTCTCTTATTTACCATACATTAAAATATACCATTACTTAGGATAGTAGCAAGAGAAAAATATTGGTAAAAAAATCAATTCATTCACTAACGATAAATGAATATTAAACCCAAAACAAAATAACTTCATTAATGAGAATCAGCAGTATTATAAACCAGAAGAAATTGGCATTTGAATTGGATACAAAAGCTAAAGCAGTATTTTAACACTGAAAAGTGTGATTCTTTACAAGATAATCTCACAAATGGATTATGTAAAACTTTTGCAAACTATACAGTACTTTGTCAATGCAATGCCCCTACAATTTATACAATCTTTTACATTTATGTAACATGTATTGGACATGTTTTTTAAGTAGTGAGTCAATAGTCACCAGAGTTACAGATCAAAAAGGAATTTGGTGGGGACAGATACAGTACTTCTGTATTTTAATGCAACTTAAGTATCTGTTCCAGCATGGAGACATAGAGTGAATGAGGAAAGGTGGGAGTATCAATACAGAACATTTTATTTTAAAAGACTTTAACCACTCAGTATTAACATATATACATAAATTAAAACAATAGCAAATACCTGTTATTGTCCATGGGCTCTACTAAATTGGAAAAATGTAAGTTGCCACTTACAAAACCAGGGAAAGTTAAAGTTCAGTACCTGGATGAAGGATCTTATTGAAAATCTGGCCATGAAACAAAGATTAACAGTATACATTTAGAAGCTAAGATTTTAAAGAGAACTGAGCACAAAGCACTGCATAGCTTGGTTTTGCATGTGAGCTAAAAATAAAATAAAAATCTTTTTTTAAAAATTTGGATGGTATTACTACCTATACTTATACCCAAAGGTACAATGAAGAGTTGGGCATGCATATTCTTATAGGTTGGGTGCCCAGTTATTCATCTCATATCAACAAACAATCCATTTGTATAAGAAATAATCTAACTCTGAAAATTATAAGAAAAGGAAAAAGAGAAATTGCGATATTAGCCATTCCATAAGGTAGAATTTATCTTAAATACAAGACACTTGCATGGATGTATGAAAAAGAAAATTACAATTCTCTTATTCATGCAGAGACTAGTTACTATGCCAGAGCCTTTTTCTTCAGTTAAACAGAAATCTAATCTTCTTCAAGGAACATACTATATGCACTTTTAAAAAGGATTCCAACTATAAGCATCTGAATTACCCAATCCGAAAGGATTCTATATTCAATAAGTTAAATTTTAAGTTTCCTTTATTTTTACAGAAATGAAGCAGTCTCTCATTTTTCTGAGACCCTGAAAGAGACAGATAATTTGACAGTCACAAAATCCAATCTATCTTTAACAAGAACAAGGGCAAAATTTGCCTCTCAGAAGCAGAGTCTGGAATGGAAATCTGTCATCAAAATAATCTATATACTGTACTATATACTATTTCACTTCCCAATTGCCAAGGAAGATTATCAATCTTTCCTGTTCTTCAGAAAGTTGGTGAAGTTCTGGGTATTTTACAAGACAGTTATTGTAACTATCTCTGAATGAGCAATTATTTTAAATAGTCTTCTTTAGGTGGTTTGATTCCTTGGGCACATATTTCTACTACATATTTCAGATTTTAATTTTTGTCTATTATAGATTTATTGTACCCAAATTATGTTTTATGCTAGTGGTTCGTTGACTGGAACAACCTATACAACCTATAAACCTTGAAAATAAATAATAAACAATAACATATGAGTGTTATGTATTTACAAACTGAGTTAATTGTGATTTATTTACTAAAATAATGAATTTTATCATGATTATAAACCAGTTCAATTCAAAGATCATGAAAGCAAGCATGCTCCAGTTTCTGACCTCATACGAGGCTCTTTTCTTGTTCCTCTTCTGAACAGTGAAAATATTTTACACATGGCAATTCATTAAGGCAAAGATTCTCAAACTTGGCAATACCATAATCCCTTGAATGATAATCAAATTTGTTCAACCTCACTCATGAACTAAAATAATGAGTTAAATAAAACTCTTTTGATTGATGCATCCCTTTTCCAGATTACTAGATTCTCAGGTTTTGCCATCTTCCCAAGGGCCTTTTCTCCTAACTTTACCTATGCAAGTCTTTTTTAAAAATTGACCCCTTTCCATGTTGCTTGAGACCCCTGTGGGACTGTATTTGAGTTGAGAACCTCTGCATTAAGAGAATAACAAGTGAACCAGACTGCCAGTAAAATCCAGTGCAGTTGTTCTTCATTATGTCAAGGTCACATCCTGTTTACTACCACATGCAAACACCACCCAGTTCTGTCAAAATATTGCCCATACTAGTCTGACATAAAATGTAAATGTGGTGTGAACCCCATTTTAGCATCACATAAGATAAATATAATGCAAGATGAATGTAAACTGATTTCAAGAGAATATACTGGAAAACTAGCAAAAATTATTTATGGAGATTCTCAATCATCCAGATCATGGCTACACAAAGGTGCTTTTCAAAAGACAACTGGACTTTCTTGGTTTTTACAACACAGTCCTTTCAGCAGTCCCAAGAAGGTTCCACACCCATTTGCACACTGATTCAGGTGACCCTGAGGGTACAGATAAATCCCCAAGTGGTCTCAACGACTCTTAGAGGGCTAAGGACCAGATGACAGCAAAGAATATAAATCCTTCTATTCCCCACCATTCAGCCAGAACTGAAGAAGCTTCTAGGACAAGAAGTGAAATGTTTTCAAGGGAAAAAAAACACAAGCAAGTCCACTTGCTTTTTGAAAAGCACCTTTGGGATAGCAAAAATTTCAATGTCTTTGACACCATATTCAATACATGCCCCATCTGTATTTGATTATTTTCTTTCAATTTAAAAAGGGTAATAAATTCTAATTTTATATTTTTAAATGAGAATTCTAAAGAGATTCTTACATGAAGGAAGGAAAAGGCCAGACAGTATTGGTTTCATTTAATGAGTCTAAAAATTACAAGGCACTGTTTGAAAGGTGACATTTTGCTATGTCAAGCTGGATATCAAGAAGATCATTCCGAAATAGCCCAAGGGTACAGATTTTACAACACAGTCTCACTCTTTTATGCATAATAGCATGGTGATACCAAAAGATCTGTAAGGACAAGCAGCTGGTCATCAGTGAATTGTTGCTTATGCTGCTGCCAGTTATCATGGTGAGTTCTCCGGAAATTGGACAATGTTTTTTTTACTGTCATCTGTGTGGAGAAAAACAGAGAAGGATCTAGGCAATGTATTTAAAACAACTATAAACTGTCTTGATCTTAAGGCTGTGGCCCAGCTTTCTAAGTGTAAATATATTATTCAGGATTTTGTTCAAATGTTTTAGGTTATAAGTAATTTCAAAATATAATTTGAAACATTTGCTACTGTTACCCTAAATTTGAAAAGAAGCATTATTTATATATAATGATTTAAGAATTGTGTATATTACCTTATATATTTCTTTTTATCCTATTCAATGGATTGTTAAATGTTTACAGTTTAATTGTACAAATGTTTAATGGATATGTACAATTAGTTTTTGTTTAGTGCATATGTAATGTGTTGTTTTATGTGAGAGGATTATTCCTATTCCTCATCCCCCCTTTTTTTTGCATAAAATAAAACTGTTATCAGAATCAGACCAAACTGGCTCGGTAAATGGTTATCTTTGTTAACTAGCTAAAAATCAAAAAAGCCATTTAAAAAGGTACTATTGAATAATCAGTTTTGATCTTTATTACTAACATTTGGTTAAAATAAAATAGCCAAAATAGCCAGTACCTGTAACAGAAATTTTCTAAGCACTAGACTAAACAGTTTAAGGAAGTCACTTAAGAGGCCAAGCTTCAGCATAAGAATTCCAACAACTGATAAAATGAATCATACCTCAATAGGCTGAGGATCATTCAGATGCGCACTAAGATCCATCAAAAGTTGAGGCATCCATGTGGGCACATCATATGGACTGGACAAAATACACGCACTAAGTCCAAGCACTCCAGCATGGCGTTTAACTAAATCTGCAAGAAAGAAGTTGGTAATTCTTCCATGGGACAGCACAGGAATCTTCAATTGGCACAAATAACAGACAAGTTCCTTCTATCTATGGGAAAATGGTATGGAAGAGTGGATTTTTACCAGTTCTCTTTTCTTTCTGAAGCTCTTTAAACCACTGTCATGCACACACATTTACATGGTTTTCTCTAAATTTAATTAAGCAGATTTTGGGGACTCTAAAGGGATGAAAAGAGAAGGTCGCAAATCACAGTTACATGACTGCAAGACGCTGCAACCATTATAAATGCGAGCTACTTGAAAATTACCCAATGTGATCATGTGATCACAGGGGTGGTACAAGGATCATTACTTTTGAGGACAAGCCATTAGTCACTTTTCTGAGGTTGTCACAGCTTTTAACCATGGTTAAATTGAATGGTTGTAAATAGAGGACAACCTGTAATTTCTAAAACATAGGTTAAATTGTGCATTAAAATTTTTTGTAATCTAATCCAATGCAGATGTGCTGCATTGCCCACAATATGCTATTTCTGCCATATGACTCAGTTCCCTTGCATAATCCACTCTTCTCTTGTGGTTTGCACTAAATTCAATGCAGCTCATTGAACTGTCATTCTGAGTTTCCATTATTTGGGGAACTTCAGATTGCTCTGTTGTTCCCAATGACACCCTCTCATGCAGGTCTCCCTTTCCTGTGAACTAGACTGCACTGAATGTCAGAAACACCTGGCTGACTCACTTTTGGAAAAGCAGATACTTTTCAAATGTTCAAAGGTTATGCATAGAAAGGTGAAAATAAGTAATCAGAAACAGAAAGCTGGAGTAAGACCACTGACAATCCGTTCAGCATGATTTACATCTTCCTGAAGAAACCTCCTCCTTACCTGCAGAGGGAATGGTATCCACTACAGTACTGAGGTCTCGTTTTCTTTTCTTTGGAAGTCTCATTTTACAGAGCTGCTCAAAATGAGTCTGCATAGGGCTATCAATCTCCAAGAAGTGGCACTGGAGCAAACCACCCAAAGTGGTAGCAGCCATCTCTCTCACCTAGGATCAAATAATAGCATCAGTAATTACAATAAGGGCAGCTCTCTTTGCACTATACTCTGAATCAGCATTTCTCAACTTCAACAACTTTAAAGATGTGTGGACTTCAATTCCAAGAATTCCCTAACGGCTGTGTTGCTGGAGAATTCTGGAAGTTGAAGTCCACACATCTTAAATTTGCTAAAACTGAAAAACACTGCTCTAAGTGTGAGAAAGAGGATGACAGCATTGTACCCTGGATTATCACATGTACTTTTTATGTACACATCTTTTGCAAAGTCAGTGTTCACTGTATTAAGCAGTAAGACTCTGCTGAAGTTTCTCTTCATGAGGCAGTAGCCTCAGGATCACAAGGAGAGTTTTATTTAAATTCCAAGGAATAGAAAAAGTTATTATGTTAAACATAGAACAATAGGGTTGGAAGGGATCTTGGAGGTTTTCTAGTCCAACCCTCTGCCTGTGGCAGGAGGCCCAAGGCAAGAATTAGGATCTTAGCATTTAGTTGCACAGGGTCTGGATTTGAGATTCTGAGCAGTCACACAGGGCAAAGCTATGGCGTGGCCTGTTGAACCCCAGGTGCTCAAAAGAAGGAACAGAGAGTGGGTTTTAGTGTAACTTACACATTAGTATTTATAGCACTGTGATGTCTTTTGAATGATCCCATAGTAGCTTATGATCACAGAAATTTTGTTGCATGCTGGCATTTGTTCCCAGTGACTATGATTATTATTATGGCATTAAAATGGCATTACAGAACACAGAACTATTATAGAAAATAAAATAAATAAAATAAGTCTGTGTTTATTCCATTGTCAAGTAATCTAATCCTAGAATTCATTAGCAGTTCAACTTTTAGCTGCATCAAAAATATGTTAATAAGCTGTACAATCTTCTTCATTTCAAAAGCCTTGTAACTACTTAATATTACAATATTCGTATATTTGAATACTACAAGAAATGGATTTAAGGAGCCAGTTAATTTCTGATAATTCATTATAGGGTTTTAAATTTTAATTCTAAGGAATTTAAGTGGATTATGTTCAAGGATATAATTTTATAATTTGCTGAGTAGAACACTGAAACGTGTTTCAAAGAGAGGCAGTAAGACAGTTATTAATTTGGACTCCAAATTTCTGATTCTCAGTTATTAGGAAATTGTCCAGATGGCTTGGTTTTATTATGTACTCAACTGCCTGTGTTTCTAAACCTTTAATATATTCTCAAGCAATGAGATAAGTTACAATATCTTGATAAACTAAAGTACACTTAAAATTCTTATCTTGAGAACTCTCCTAGAGTTCACTGACACTAGGATACAGAAATGCTGAAGAAGGCACATAAAAGTCCTTTGGGAAAACAGATAACGTAGATTAGATTCTGTTAAGTTTTTGCAAATCTCCTTATATCTTCTACCTCAAAGGAAGGTCAACTGCTTGAGTTCCTTCCCTGATAGTATTACATTTTCTCTAAATTTTCCCCTTTTCAGGGAAGATGGCTGGCCTACTTGTAGCTCAGGATTGAAATGAAGGTTGTTGGTGCTCTCTGAGCTTGGTTGTTTTCTTGTAGACATTTTATTACCTACTTTGAGCAATAAAATGTCTACAAGAAAACAATTAAGCTCAGAGAGCACCAACATTATGAATGCTAGGTTTTTGTTTTTAAATGTTAGCTTTTTCATCTCTGTCCACCACTCAGAGTCACTTCAGTGAAATGCGTAGCCATATAGATTATATACATAAATTATTTAATAAATAAGAATGTATTTTCCCAAACAGATATTCAACTTCTGACTATACATTCAGTGATCTTTCAAACTTACGATGGTGCTGGGGAAAAATGGACTTACAACCTATACCTGAATTTAGGACTGTTGCAGAGCCCCCATGGTTATGTGAACAAAACTTGGACACTTGGCAGCCAACCGGCACTTACAATCATAACCTAACCACCATTCCCCTAACCACCTATCTCTCCACCCTCTCTGCCCTTTGGCTATCCTGCATTTGTAGGGAGGCAAGCAGCCCAGAACCACACAACTCTGGGACTGCTTGCAATGCCTTGGGAAACCACAGCATTCCAGCTTAGTCCCAACTGCAGTTGCTCTTGCCACCCTGCATTCCTAGACCTCTACCAGGCTGCATTCTGCCACCCCAGCTCACCTTCACCATTTTCTTGGTCTCACTGCTGATAAGGCATGCTGTGGGGGGAGAAAAAGCCAAAAGTAGTCCCTGAGCAGCAGCACACTGAAACATCTGTCTGCAAAAAGCTCCTGGAGTGCATTGTGCCAAAACACCCTCTTTTCCATACTCGTAAAGACCAGCCCCAGATTGAGACTAGGAAAAAAACGGGAAGAGGAGGATAGTGAAAATAAAACTGCCCTTGCAAGCAAATGGGGAGACTAGGTAGATTTTGGCAGGACAAGAGTTAATCTCCAACATGCTTCCCTTGCCTGTTGTTGCACTCTGTTTTCTTGACTTCTGGATGCAACCTCATAGTGGATAAAGTGGCAGGCTGGAGAAGTGCAAAGCATGGAAAAGCGTAAGTCCTTGGCATCAGGAGTGAGCAAAATGAATAGAAGCCAAGGTCAGCTCAGCTGATTGAAGGGTAAGATGCTCTGAAGTAATCTTTTCTAGACCAATATAGGTAGGATGGAAGATGCACAAAATAAAATTTGCTTTAGTTTGAAAAATTGTTGGGGCTGTTTGTTCCTTTTCTGACAGCTGAGGATGAAGAATCAGGGCAGTGATAGGCTGGCTCAACAGAGACTGATTGAATAGTGTGTGGACAGGGCAATCATGCCCAAAGGAGCATTTCAGGGTCCTGCATTCCAGAAGCTTTTTGAAAAGAGGCATTTAGGCACGCCGCCATTCATCTTTCTTTTTCCACAGCCAAACCCCAGCCTGGGGACACCTTATTAGCAGAGGAAGCAAAAAACAGCGAAGGTGAACTGGGAACACAAGGGGGCAGGGATCTCAGAGTGCAGGGTGATAAGGGTGACTGCGGCTAGGACTAGGCTAGGATGACTAAAACTTTCTGGGGCATTGTAAGGAACCCCAGAGCCACATGGTTCTGGGACTGTTTGGCAACTCGCAAGCCAGGATGCAAAGCAACTAAAGGGTAGAGATAGGCAGATGGGGGAGTTGAGGCAGTCCTTTACCTTACTGAAGCCAAGGCTGGGAGAGACTAAGTCCGGAATGTATTAGATTTGGATAGGGTAGGTATTTGCTTAGTGATTTGCAATTCTTAGTTAACAACTACAACAGGGAGTATTAGTTTGTCATCTTAAGTCTCATGGCCTTGCTTTAGAACTGCATCACCCTATGATGGCATTCTCAGTCCCAATTGTAGTTGTACATTTAGACTACCTGAATTAATGCTTACACAAAGGATCAGGATACAGAGGTAAGTTGCCATCTTGGAGCAATTCTACTAACTACATATAAATCCAACCAGGAACTATAAAGTACTAGCTCTTATAACGTCCTTTAGAACACGTTTTATCACAGCATTTACAAATATGTTATGGTTCTAAGGTCCAGATAACATAGCAAGAGAGCAGCAGCTTTAATTTAGAGAGTGTTATTTAGCTTTCCTCAAGGTAACTTGTTTTTTTAATACATCTTTACAGTGGCACTATGAAAAAAATTATTGAGATTAGAAGACATGTTTAATGTTTATGAAATTTAAATATCTATACATCTCTCTGAGAGTCTTTCTTGCTCTCATATATAAGTGTCTGCATTTACATCATTGCTCAGCCATCCAAAATCCAAAGATCTGAGAAGGTGATTGAGAAGATGGCTTCTAAAAACTATTCTAAATGAATAGATTTAACTTCAAAATATAAAAAAACCCAAATAAATGGATGGGTAAGTGGCAAGATCAGCCTAGGAAGGATTTACACCCTACAATTGAGACAAAAACCTCTAATTTATATACAAAATAACAGACACACAATACGAGGGTAGTGAATCATCATTCATATTAGATCTTGTCTAAAAGTAAAAAAAAACAAATTACAACTTCTGCAATACAGAGGTTTCTATGGCAATGTGATTATTAAGATGTTACACAAAAGCAAGTATTTTGACAATTTTACATTTATTTCAAGAATTTACCATGCCCCTAATGAGCAGATTAGGCTGTTAAATTTGTACTAGTGGTTGTCACTGCACAGTAATGGAATGAATACAGGCAGTCCTTGCTTAATAACCCTAATTTGGATGAGAATTTTCAGCACTAAGTGAAGGTAAAACATTGTTAGGTGAAACATTATATGCCTACACTCTTAGCAATAGTGATTCCAGTAGTCCTAGTTGCAGTCATTAGGCCAGGATCATGCTATCATTAGGCAAAGATCTCACGCTTCTTGTGTCTTGTCCTGCTCACCATTGCTTCAAGTTCTTCAACTTCCCTATCTCCCCTCCATCTCTGCCAATTTGGCTGCCCTATACTCTGTCACTACTGCCCACAGCTGATCTTAATAGTCTTCTTCCTCCTCCTGCTAGCCCAGGATCCATGTACTGGGTAAGGGCGGAGTCTTGGGAGGCACATGGCAACACAGCAGCATGGTGAAGCCTTGTCTGATGAAAAGGGGCTTGCTGGGCCTAACCAGGGAGGAGGCAGCAGAAGGAAGTCAGAGGAGGAGCCTTGTTTTCCACCACTAGGGCAAGGAGAAAACAGCCCACAGGCCATTTTAAGCATAGCTTTGCATCTCACATTGGACACCCTCTTAGAGAACCAGCCTGCAGGCTTCAATAATGGGTGGATACAAGCCTAGTGCCAACAGCAGGTTCTCTGCTTACTTGGCCTAACCTTGCTCCTACAAAGCCTCAAGAAGGAGCAGTTCTCGAGGAGCAGTTCCAACATAAGCTGCAGAGAGTGTGCTGCTCTGTTAGGAAGTCCTCATCCCTCTGTTTCCTCCAGTTCTACCATGACCCCACAAAGTGTCTCCTACAAGTCCCAAACTTCACTTAGGGAGCCATTGCTGCATCTCACTGGTCTGCTAAGCCCTCCATGGTCTGCAGGCTATCACTCCTCATGCTGGGTGGCAGAAGACAGGGCACTTTCCCCTGAAATGCCAGCCTGCCACCGCCGCCGCCACCACCACCACCACCACCTGTTCCATCCTGCTGCCTCCTTGCCAGCTGAGCCCAGCAAGTTTCCTTCATTAGATGAGCTTCATTTTGCTGAGCTTGCCAGGCACATCCCGGGGCTGTACCCTCAACCAGAACATGAATCCTAGACCAGCAGGAGGAGGAAGGAGAAAATGGTGAAGGTCAGATGGGGGTCAGTGGCAGGGGCAGCAGGGTTGGCAGAGGACTGCATGGCACTCAAAAGGGGAATGATATGGGTGAGGGATTGATGGGGGCATTGAAGTGTTCCTGTGGTTGTAAGCACAGGTGGGCTGCCAAGCAGTTGAATTTTGAACACATGATTGGGGCACTGAAATGGCTGTAACTTCAAGAACAGAGCATAATTACCATTCATTCAGCACTGCCATAACTTCAAACTGTTGCTGAATGAATGGTTGTTAAGTGAAGACCACCTCTAAATATAAAAGAGAGTAAATTGCTCTACATGAATTTATGAGTGTTTTAAGTGATAGCTTCAGGAGCCTGCCAATTATTTAGCACTGGAATAGGAACCGAATGTTTCAAATTTGGGTTTTTTTTCCAAACACCTCACATCATGGCCCTATATTGATAGATATATATTGTCAGTGGCAGTAGTGTTATTATTACAATTAGTGACAAAATTAAACATAATTGTAAAACAGGATACAAAGATATGGAAAAATAAAACTTTTATATCAGTTTGAATATCAGGCATGATGCAAAAGGCCTTGAATTGTTAAGTCAATTTCTTATCATCAACAAGTGCACAGAAGATCTTGTATTAGTGTGGCACTAACACTTCTATTTTATTTCCAACAGAGCTTTCTCATTGCTAGTTGAGGCTAAATATTAAGTGCAAAATCCACAGTCTTTGATTAGACCTTACTTCAATTAGCTATGAAGGAATAAAATTTATCTTGCAAGCTCAAAGCAGCTGAAAGCTGGCTTGAAGTATAAACAATATTTCGGGATGGCAAAATCAGATTCAGGCCTCTAATGAGATCAGTTCTGCTTCTCATCTTCAAAAGGAATCTTCTACACATCTGGGTACAAAGAAGTAGCATCCTTCAGAATTTTGACTGAGCCCCTTCTAAAGGGACTGCATTGAGAAAACTGTTACATCTCTAATACCTATTTCATACAACATTTTATTATCTGGTATCAGCAGATGGAATGTGGTCAGCAAGGGATTTCATCTAACTATATAATAATTAAGAAATATATTTGATACTAGTGCAAAGCATATCAGAACAAGAATATTATATACTCAGTGTTAAGCATCTTCAGGCCACTGTTTCCAATTCCCACTAGGTTAGAGTTAAACATATATTTCATCTAAGTCTTAGTACTAGCAAAAAATATTTTTTTAAAATCTGAAATCGAATGGATCATTAAGCAATAAATATATAGTCAGTACTGGAAAACGTTTACTGAGCAATGGAGAGATTCCTAGTTAAAATTGTGATGAACTATCATTTAGGAAGAGCAATAATAAGAAAATATTGGAATGCTATAGCAAATTGCCATAGACTGTGTTTAATTTGCTCACCAAGCACACATATCATGTCCAAGCCTATGGTTCCACATTTATTCCATAAATAGATTTTTCACAAATTGTCAAAAAAAAAAAGTAGGAGCACAAGAATGTGTTCACCTCAAGCTGTTCATCTTCTAATAGTTTTATAACCAGCCATCTGATGTTGTTCACAGCTTCTTCATTGTTTAAGAAGATAAAAAGATTATAAAATACCATAGTCTGGAGGTAGATTAGCACAGTATATCTAGAATGCCAGGAATTACTCTTTGCAATCTATAAAAAGACAAAAGAAGAGGCCAAAATAATAGAACCACAGAAATTAGAAAAATAAAATACAATAAAGCCTAAATCAAACTGTTGACCATGTATGCAGAAAACTTTCCAAAATCATATTTCAGAATTCATCTATAATAGTTGATGATTTTTAAATATGTTGTAATTAATATGCTTGAAATTCCAACTAATTTTTCATTTCAGATTACTTTTAATATCTATCTTCTCTACTTGTTTTCCCTCCCCACTCATAGGCTAAGTGTAACTTCAACACAAAAAAAGTTGCACACCTCTGCTCTACATCAGTCCTTAACCTGCTACCATGTAAAAAGTACATCCCTCAAGACATATAAATTACAATTTACTTTCATGTCTTTCAACACATTTCACCCCTCCTTTGGCTAATCTATTAAGAAAGATTGCTTATACAAGTAGTCCACACCTACAAGCTGCAATTGGATCTGGCAACGCAGTTCCAATTGCAACGCAGTCATAAAGTGATATGTCACATTACCACAATGTCTTATAATGTCAATTCTGGCTGCAGTCTCCATGGTCATTAAGTATAACATCATGTGACTGTGACCTATGACTTTCTGTCAGCTTTCCCATTGATTGCTTTGCAGAAACTGGCTGTGAAGGTCGCAAATGGCAATCACGTGACCATGGAACACCATGTCCGTCATAAATCCATGACAGTTGTGATGCACCATAATTGTGATCACATGACTGTGGGGTCTTAAATCTCCTTTTCCAGCACTGTCATAACTTCAAATGGTTGCTGAAGGAGCAGTTAGTAAGCAAGGACAATCTGTATCCCTTAAAAATAGACTTATTAGATTGTTCTGTTCCCAAAAACTAGAAGACTCTGAGGTCCCTGGGGTTTTTTCCTGAGGATCTGATTGGATGGGATCAAATGATGCTTTAGCCATGTTCTAGAATGGGCAAGTAATGGAATGGATACGTTAGACTGGATTGCTCCTACATGGCTTCTCACTGTATGTTGATTCTTGATCCTTGGTCTTCTGAGGAAGTTCAGGGAGATGAAATGCAAGAAGAGATGCCTAGAGTGTTGTTGGAGAATATCGAAGAGCAAATCCAACTGAACACAAGAACCCATTTTGGGGACTACATCATAGCAATCTGAATGTCAAAGCATGGTTATTTTTCCATTCTTATCACACCTGTGATAAATAGTTGTCTATGAGTTTGTTTAAAGTGACTTATTTCCTGCTGCGGAAGGATGTCTCAGGATCATCTACAGGGCTGCTGTAAGGAATATCCTAGGCCAGGGGTAGGCAACCTTGGCTCTTTTATGACTTGTGGACTTTAACTCCCAGAATTCCTGAGCCAGCCATGCTGAGGGGAAAGGGAGAGATTTCCAAGCTGAGCCATGCTGGCTCAGGAATTCTGGGAGTTGAAGTCCACGAATCATAAAAGAGCCAAGGTTGCCTACCCCAGTCCTAGGCATTTAACAGGGTTTAACAGGCGTCATACTTTTCTAAAATAAATAATTAAATAATTTGCTAAAAACAGCTAAGGACAACCCTTTTCCCAAAACAGAGATTTGACACTTCAATAGGGACATTTTTGTCCTTTTATTATAATTCAACTAAGTGAACGGTTTCATTCCTGTCAGAAAAGGTTAATAATTTTACGTTGGGTTACTCATGTGAATATGACATAATTCTTTATTGACCAAGTGTGATTGGACACACAAGGAATTATAATAGTAGAATAATATTATAATTATAATAGGTCCCAAACTATTCACTAAGTTACAATCTCATTATCACAGGGATCCTATGAAATCAGACAAGATGAATTGGGCTATAGATCTCTATTTTTGTATATCTAGCTGAAATGCACTAAAACCCAGATAATATATGCCATAGTTACGTTTTCTCTGTACAATATTCTATTATAATTCAGGTATTATGATAATCAATAGAAACTTAAATTTTTGCAATCTCTTGTGTATTCAGATCAAATATATTTGCTATCAGTTTTTCAGCATTGATATCAAAAAAGTACTAACACAAGATTAAATACATGTAATTATGCTGTTTAAAAGTATCAGTTTAAAAAGCATCACATACTTGTTTTAGCACCTGAAGTACCAAAGGCACTTGTTGAGGATACAGTAATCCCTGAGACATTAATGATAAGCACATTTTAGCATCTCTCTTCAATTCATCATAGCTATGATCATTTTCTACAGGCGCAATCTGTGGAAACAAGTAGATGAAAAGTTAGTAGCAACTAGTGAAGTCTTGATCCTTAAAACTGAATAAATGCAAGGCACATCGGGAAACTGCAATTCAACCTCTCTTAGAAAACTAATATAATTAATACAGAAACTAAAACTCCTAAATGCTATACAGGAAGTCCTCAACTTACAACCACAATTCAGCCCAAAATTTCTGTTGCTACACAAGATAGTTAAGTGAGTTTTGCCCCATTTTATGACCTTTCTTGACCCAGTTGTTAAGTGACTCATTGCAATTGTTAAGTTAATAACATGGTTGGTAATTGAATCTGGCTTTTCCATTGACTTTGCTTGTCAGAAGGTTGCAAAAGGTGATCACATGACCCCAGAACACTGCAACTGTCATAAATATGAGTCAGTTGCCAAGCATCTGAATTTTAATCACGTGACCATGGGGATGCTGCAATGGTTGCAAGTGTTAAAAACAGTCATAAGTCACTTTTTCAGTGCTGTTGTAATTTCAAACTGTCACTAAATGAACTGTTGTTGAGGACTACCTTTACTGGGATGAATTAAAATATAAAGTGCATGCAATATGCAGAAAGCAATTCAAACTCTTATGTCATTAAAATATAGCTAAAAAGTTTTTAACTGTAGTGACTCTAAATAGATAATTAACACAGGTATCTGTCAATATGAAAATATCCAATCAAAATCTGGAAACTCATAATTACATGAGAAGAGATTTAAAAAGCAAGGATAATAATAATAATAAGTATGAGTAAAACATCTTATTTCAGACATGCATTCTCAAATAGTATGTTTTTTATGTCTGGGATGTTTTGAAATTTCCATAGCAAGCAACCTTTTTGCATAGCCCTGAAACTAAAACAAGATGTGAGCAGGACTAAGAGCTGGAAATCTGCATCCTAAAGTGGCAATCTTTAAAAGATTTCCCTGCAGTGTTTTCAAAGGTTATGCATCAAATGAATAAGGAAACGTTTAGAAGAAATAGCAACCAATTCAATCATTGAATGTAATTTGTATAAATGGGCTGTCTATGTGGCCTGACTTTCCGTACATCCTATTTATTTAAATGAAGCCTCATTCACACATTGTTAAAATGTTATGTGTTACTGTCATCTAAACAGATCAAGCTGTATATCAAACTACATACCTTGAAAAACAATGGCAAAAGCTGAAGCTGTTCTGTAACAGCTGTAGAAAAAGCTCTCCCTGCACTTGCCATCAACCACTTTAGAACTGTCAAGTAAAAGAAAGACAAGCATACTTCTCAATTCAAAGACAAAGAACAAAACACAACTTCATCTCTTCTAAACATTATTCCCTTTAAATGGCATTTCACTGCAACTGAATATTTAATTAGATTCTCACACTTTTAGCACAAGCACCTACTAGTTTTCAGTAGTTTAATGCCCTGAGTTCGTTCATCTTCATCTCCAACTCCATTTTCTTCCATAACGTGATTCTGAATTTCTTCATCCACTTCCATAAGGGGTTTGAGTTTTTCAAGTATTCGAGAAGTGAAGTCATGGACACGGGGAGACTTTGTTAGCGCAGTATTTGGTAAAGAAATATCTATCATGAAGATGTATGTCAAAACACTGCATAAAACACAAGAACACATTTTTTTTTTTTAGTTTCATGCCTTAAAAGACTGAATTCAAACTAACCAAATAACTTTTCCTTATTTCTGGAGTACCTATAAACAAAATGACAATTTTCTGGAATATCTAAAGGTTGAAAAACATGTGACGTAGTATAGCCTTAATACTAACCTTCCTATCCTCTCTCTGACATTTTTATAAACTTGGGTGAGCTTAGGCTCTAGGTATTTCAGCAATCTGTGCAGCAGTTCTGGCACTCGCCACTCTTGTTGTGCAAGGCCCCCTTGCAAAACATACAGGCGACTAAAAGGTAAAAAGAAGAAAACGTTAGTGAAGTGATGACTTACAAAAGTGTACTTCCATCTTCTGCTCTTGTTCATAAAAGACAGTCATTCTATGTTTAGCTAGTGGAGAGTGGGCTAATTAGCCACTAAACCATGTGCTTTTAAAAAGTTGGTCATATCAGAGCTTATATCAAAGCAAATGAACTATTCAATTTTGGGTTCTAATCTGTATTAGTATTTATTATGTATGTAGCATTATAATTTTTGCATGCACATATGAATGTTCTATTTTCATCTATGCTTTGGCTAATGAGAATTTTTTTTTCCTTACCATGCATCAACAAATGATCCTCCTTCACCATTCAGTGGAGACTCCAGTAACAATTCAAACAACCAGTACAATTTCCTAGGATCTCTGCTCTCCTGTTTATATATATATATTAAAGGAAAAGGGGGCAAAATCATTTCCTGACAACATAAATCTTAATGTAACTTGCTGAGAGACAATTCAACATCAAACATTGATACTGTATTACACAGTGCATTTTATAACATAACTATGCTTTTTGAATAAATTCCACCAACAAATCCAAGAAAAAACTCTTCAGAATTGTATAGAAATTATAAAACCTCTACAGCAGGGGTGTCAAACTGCCGGCCTGCGGGCCAGACGCGTCTTCCGGAAGCCGCGCCCACCCCATTGCCGGCAATGGCAACAATCCCGATACGTCGCGCGACATCACGTGATGTCGCGAGTTTGTCATGTCTGCTCTACAGTATTAGAAATCTGAACATACATGTATATAACAATGTAACAAGTCATCATAAAAGAATTTCCATTCCTCTTTCTAGATAAAAACTAAAATTAGAATAGTCAAAAGCTATAATCTCTTTTCAGTATGGGCTATTTTCTGCATGTTCAGAGACGAATGTTAGAAGAATTCAGAATGCTTTCATAATATGGCAGAGTGAAAAATAATGTACAAGGCTTACACATGATGTTGCTATACATGTTCCCCAGTCATTGTAAGTTTCTACTGTAATATTGGATAAAGCTGTTCTGAGAAGTGGACAGAGAACTTTCCAGAGATTCTCCACCTGTACATAATGATGTAAAAAACAATGTATTAATACATGGCATCTGTAATTCCAAACAATTCTGTTTTTATTAGAGTGAAACACATATAGGCAAAGTCTATTTCTGTCAGAATTCATGTAGCTTAATTTTAGAGGAAGCAAAAACACACCACATACTGAAAGCATAGACTGTGTTAATGCTGTAGTTCAGAAAGCAAGATAGGAATATCTATTCCATGTTTAACCATCCCTAATTTCAAACTAATTATTCATATGTATGTGTGCCTTCAATCAATCTTCACTCCTGTAAAAGTCCCTGCAGTTTTCTTGGAAGTGCCATTGCCATTGCCCGTTTCCTGGGACTGAAAAAGGGAGTAACTTATGATTGGTTTGTTTGTCTAATTTCTTAATCTATAGCCTCCCATCTCAATCAATGACTCTGGGTAGCCTACAATTCAAAAAAACTATTGCAATTAAAATATCAAAAATATTTTAATAAAAACAATAGAAACATCCAAATTAAATATATGGTTGCTTAATGACTGCTTGAAGTTACAACAGATTTGAAGAAAAAGTTACTCATGAGCCATCTTTGAAATTATGATTGAACACATGATCACTCTCTCCCCCCCATCACACAGGTCTGTGTGTGTGTGTGTGTGTGTGTGTGTGTGTGAGAGAGAGAGAGAGAGATATCATGTGACCCTGGGTTGGTGCAGCAGTCTTAACTTCAAGAATGGGTAATAAGTAATCTTTTTTTAATCCATCAAGGACCACACATACACATATATAAAGCATTCATGTATTTATGTAATATGTATGTATGTATATGTATGTATATGTATGTATATGTATACATATGTATACATACACACACACACACACACACACACACATATATATATATATAAATATAATTTTCTTCAGTAATTCAGAATACTTTTGGTGTACATAAGGAGATCTGAATCAAATATATTTGCAAAATTCATAGAAATGTGCTCTACCTTTTCAAATGTCCAGTGTTTAGACCCTCTTATCAAACCAGCTATAATTTCAGCCACACAGCGTTGAGGACTTTCATGGGAATCTTCAGCAAGGCGTTCTAAGTGTGGCTTCAATACAGGTAAGAAGGTATCATCAAAGTTTCTAAACAGACCCTAGGGAAAACACACACATTTGACTTTAAGCCTTAATACTTCTTATTGCATTTACAAAAAGGGCTAAACCTAATTTAATTGTTCTAAAATGATAAATATATTTAAAAATGTTAAATATCAGTAATATCTAGAGGGGAAGGAATTTTTCCAAGCCCCAAATGTTCTGCATATATTTAATGCCTTTTTATTGCAATTTACCATAAACAGTAATTGGGCTACCATTTTCAGAATTAAATGATATACAAGCCATTATTAAGAAAAAAGCACTGAAGAGCTTTAGAAAGTAGTAGCACATTTCGCTATTGTTCCTAAATTATAATCCTGGAAACCACATTTCCACAATTCCACATAAGTTTGAAAATTTGATTATTATGCTCTGAGGAAAACTACAAACCAATGAAACTATATCAGAAAACTTCATTGCATTAACACAAGCTAAATGGAGTGTGGTATAAAATGAACAAATGAGTGTGCCTGCATGTTATACACATAATCCCCAAGTTACAAGCCTTCATTTACTTAACGCTTGTTCGAAGTTACACGATAAGCGTCCCCTAGTGATTACAAGAAAACCCCAAAATTACGAATGTTGCAGCACCACAGCAGTTGTTCGCCCTTATGAATGACTGCAGTGTGTAAAGAAGGGCACTTGAGGCAGAACTTTTTAATAAATTATGATTGATGAAATCAGAGCAATATATATGATAGAACAATCACAAAGGTTTAACTGCATGGATTTTTTGTTAAATAGCTTTACACATAACTCAGGATATTTCCTAGAAAAGAAGGAAAATACTAGATAATCATTTACCTTAAAGAGGCAAAACCTACGAGGATTAAATTTATCTTTTCCTTTTCTGTCTTCTAAAGAAAGAAACTTGATTAACTGCTCAACAAAGTTAGGATCAGAAAAGTGATCATAAATGACTTGCTCCGCCTGTAAAATAAAATAAACAATAATATAAATAGAACTAAAAACTGCTTACCATATCTATGTTGGGAAAAATATATATGGTCCCCATAATTAGATACTTAGATAATTAGATCTTTAGATCAGACAACCTGAAAAACGTGTAACTGACATATTCTTGCAAAAACAAGTTATTCTCTAATGGTCAGCCTTAGAATTCTTTATGCTATCATTTTCTATGGTGATGTTATACATTCAGATTCCTGGGGATTCTATGGGCCAGGTCTCTCCACATCTTCTGATCTTGGACTAGTAATAGTAATAGTAATAAAGCTGGAAGGGACCTTGGAGGTCATCTAGTCCAACCCCCTGCTCAGGCAGGAAACCTTATACCATTTCAGACAAATGGCTGTCCAGTCTCTTCTTAAAAACTTCCAGTGTTGGAGCATTCACAGCCTCCAGAGGCAGGTGGTTCCACTGATTAATTGTTCTAACTGTCAGGAAATTTCTCCTAGGTTGCTTCTTTCTTTGGTTAGTTTCCATCCATTGCTTCTTGTCTTGCCTTCAGATGCTTTGGAGAATAGCTTGACTCCCTCTTCTTTGTGGCAACCCCTGAGATATTGGAACACTGCTATCATGTCACCCGTCCTCTTTCTCTTCATTAAATTAGACAAACTCAATTCCAACAACCGTTCCTTATATGTTTTAGCCTCCAGTCCCCTAATCATCTTTGCTGCTCTTCTCTGTACTCTTTCTAGAGTCTCAACATCTTTTTTACATCGTGGTGACCAAAACTGGATGCAGTATTCCAAGTGTGGCCTTACCAAGGCATTGTAAAGTGGTATTAACACTTCACGTGATCTTGATTCTATCCCTCTGTTAATGCAGCCTAGCACTGTGTTGGCTTTTTTGGCAGCTGCATATTTAAGTGACTACTGCTGGCTCATATTTAAGTGACTACTTCTTTGTTTTTCTATGCTCTGGCTGGTATCAGCTTTAATGATGTCCAGTCACTGTGTTCTTTGGGGGGGCTGGTTTCCTTTTATCACTAACTCTTCCAAATATAATTACTTTCTCCAGTGTCCCCTGCATGACATGGCCCAAATAAGTGAGACACAGTTTTGCAATTGTGAAAATGATCTTTTTCTATAAAAAGCTAAAGTTGAATATTTTTATATCTCATCTTCCTACTCCCAAGTCAAAGATTTTCTGACCTGAGAAGGGACTTATTAATATGCTGCAGAAATCAGTGTGACATTATGATAAACTGAATACCTCCCCCCCCCCAAAAAAAAAACCTTCTGGAAAGAATCCAATCAAAAGCTTCCATATATAAAAGGTAGCAAGAAAAATATCCGGCTTAGGAATTTGGGTAATTGGAAATCACTTGTTTCAAATAAATCATTGCTGTGGTAAATGGACAAATGGTTTAGTATTATACCAGTGCTTAATATATTTAACTCTCACTTAAAAAAATCACAAGTAATTTCCTTTTTCCTAATGTAGACTCCTGACACATGTATGCAAAACCACATTTCTCCAAACACGGTTACTTTTTAACTGTCTGATAAATGTGCGAACAGATTCCAGGCAAACAGAAAATATTACTATATATTTCCTGTAGTCAGAAACTACATCTATGATGACTCCCATAAGAATTCTTTCATACTGTATTTTGATATAAGCACTGGGCTGTGTGATCCAAGCACATAATTGACTCTATTAACATATTATGTGCATTTGAATTTCAATACTCTGGAATTGAGATATCTTTGAATAATTTAAGTCCCTCTCAAGTTAAAACTGTTATAAAATGAAAGGAAAAAATGTATATGCTGAAAGTGAAATATCAGACCAAGAGAAATTGTAAGCACATTTTTAAAATATAACATCACCTCTGAAAGGTCCTTTCTACTCCTCCCAAGTTTTGGTTGCTCTTCTGCAGAAGCATAGATTTCCATATTTCTAGAAATTGTAAGGGAAAAAAGTGAGACAACTTAAAACAATATTGAATGGCAAAATAGAAAGTACTTACACCACTTCCTGGTTCACTGTTTGAGAGTCACAATTTAGCAAGTACAAATTCAGATTCACATCTTTTAATCTTTATATTATCAAATATAGAAAGCTTAAAGGATTTAATATATGGAAGAAAGGAATGACTGCTCTAGCAAATCAAGTATAAGCAGGACAAGGTTTGCATCAGTAAGGCAACTTGAATGGAAGCTATGAAGTGACTCTACTGACTTTCATATTATAGAAGAGGGCAGAAGGATAGAAGCCAATACTTACCGAGGCCAAGTGTAATATCCCCAATGTGTTTTTTCCACAAAATGGCAGGCTTCCCAAGTTTCTTTAGTCTTTGGTAAACTAGCACTCTCATAATGCAGCCATTGGTTATCAGATCTGTCACCTGCCTGGATATTAGAAGGCCGTGGGGATCCACCTGTTTGTAAAAGAGAAAAATGCTTTTCTTCTTAAATTTATCAGTAGATGCTTGATATTTCTACTTTCATTCAGTACATATTGATGCCCACAATTACTGCCAGCTGTCACTAAATCAAACAATTCTGAATAATTATATTTTTAAAAAACAGAAACCATGAAGCATGTGTTTCAAATAGCAATATAACTAGTACAGCCACACTAGGAACCAAAATATGTTAACCAATATTCTTAAAACTAAAACAAATACCACAATAAAATACCCATTAAAATAGTCATTTTTCTACAAATTAGTTGCTGTATGCTAGTTTGTTCATCCCTCCTTGGTATAAGATAAATGCCTAGAAAGATGGGGAAGCTCAGATTTGGCAGGTAATCAGTAGGAAAAATTGTAATAGCCATTTTGGTGCTCAAGGATAACAATAAAAAATGATTTCAACCCTATAAAAAGTTCTTAATTCTTATTTCATCAGCATTTTTTTCTAGAACTAAAATTATGAAAATATGTTATCAGTTTAGAAAACAGATTGCAGGATCCTGAAAGTCAGTTAGCTGACAAGCAGTGGATTAACCCTTTAACAATTTTTTACAAACATCTGAATTGAAGATTCACACATAAATGCTGAGGACTTTAGTAAGACTTGAGGAACAGGAGACTAAAATAACTTACAATCACACGTACAATCAAACTCACAGCCTGCAAATTTAAGTAAAACAAATCATAAGACTGACTATTTAATATCTCCAATAGAAGAAATATCTGTAGCTCAGGATGAAATTGTGGAATCCTTGGTGCTCTCGGAGCTTGGCTGCTTGTTTGTAAATGTTTCATTGCCCAAGTATATAACATCATTGCAAGTAAGTGTGGGGTTTGCTTCCTGTTTTAGAGCAGGGCTTTTCAACCCGTGGTACGCGTACAACCAGTGGTACGCGAGCACATGGCTGGTGGTACGCCTAGGACGGGTTGAAAAAAATGTAAAAAAAAATATGTAAAAAAATAAAAAAAGTTTTGAAAAAAAAAAGTAAAAAAAAAAAGTGTAAAAGTGGATGAGGTGAAGCGGCAGCAGCGCCGCAGAGGCTTGTGGCCAACTCAACTGGAACTGCACGTTGCCTGGGTCCTACTGAGAGCCCAGGATCAAAGTGCGCAGCTCCAGCTGATTGGCGTCGGCCTTGGGGGTGGCAGGCAGCCTCACGCAGTCTTCAGGGGAGATTCTGCTGGAGCTGCGCGACGCATTGCCTGGGTCCCCCCGCCCCCGCCCAGATGCCCTCACCTCCCCCAAGCGTTTTTTTTACTCACCTGCTTTCAGCTGCACTCCCTTTCTCCTTTTGCTTCTCTGCCTTGGTTTGCTTCTCGGCCTTCACCATGTGTTTGTGAGACAAAAAAAAAAAGTTCCATGAGACTTTCTAACTTCTCGCGAACTTTTTTTTTTTTACCCACAAGCACGTGGCAAAGGCAGAGAAGCAAACGAAGGCAGAGAAGCAAAAGGAGAAAGGGAGTGCAGCTGAAAGCAGATGAGTAAAAAAAATGCTTGGGGGAGGCAAGGGCATCTGGGCGAGGGTGCCAACCTTACCCTGCATGGTGACGGGACGGTTAACGGCGGGTGCGGGGGGCCCAGGAGGAGCTGTGCAAAGCAGACTCGCTGGCCGGAGTGAAGGGGAAGCTTCTGAGCGCCGGGCGGCTCCTGAGAGCGCCAGGCGGCTCCTGAGCCCCACGCGGCGGGCGGCTTCTGAGAGCCCCGTGCGGCGGGCGGCTTCTCAGAGCCCTGCATGGCTTCTGAACGCTGAGCGCAGGTGGCTTCTCAGCGGAGCTCAGCTTTAGCTGCACACACCGAGCCTGGCGCATTCTCACCACACGGAGCGGCTGGCAAGGTGAACCAACGACATCCTGGCCCTGCCTGTGCACGCGCAGAGGCTGAGACGCATGCGCTCTCCTCTGCCTCTGTGCACGCACAGGCAGGGCCGTGATGTTGCCAGTTCACCTCACCGGCTGCTCCGTATGGCTGGGGTCTGGGCCGGGAGACAGCCTTTCAGCTTCAGGTCGCGCCATCGGCCCTTGGCTCCCTGCTGCGGCCTCGCGCCCATCAGCTGTTCGGCGGCTAAGAGTAGGAGCTGCTCAGCTGTTCGGCGGGACGCCCACGGAGCCGACATCCACGCTGCCAGGTAGAACGGCGCTGGCCGCTGATCTCCTTTGCCGCCCCGCATGTCGTCCTCGACCCCTACCCCACCCGTTCATGTCAAGCCCACGGGGGCTTGACAGGGAGAGAGGGAGGGAAGGAGGAAGGGACAAAGAGGGAGGTGAAGGAAAGAAAGGAAGGACGGAAGGAAGGAACAGTGGGAGAGAGGGAGGGAAGGAGGAAGGGACAAAGAGGGAGGTGAAGGAAAGGATGGAAGGAAGGAAGGAACAGTGGGAGAGAGGGAGGGAAGGAGGAAAGGACAAAGGGAGGTGAAGGGAAGGAAAGAAGGAAGGAAGGAACAGTGGGAGAGAGGGAGGGAAGGAGGAGGACAAAGGGAGGTGAAGGAAGGAAGGAAGGAACAGTGGGGAGAGGAGGGAAGGAGGAAGGGACAAAGGAGGTGAAGGAAGGAAGAAGGAAGGAAGGAACAGTGGGAAGAGGGGAAGGAGGAAGGGACAAGAGGGAGGTGAAGGAAAGGAAGGAAGGAGGAAGGAACAGTGGAAGGGGGACGGGAGGAAGGGACAAAGGGAGGTGAAGGAAGGAAGGAAAAAGGAAGAAGGAAGAAGAAGGAAGGACAGGGAGAGAGGGAGGGAAGGAGGAAGGGACAAAGGGAGGTGAAGGGAAGGAAGGGAAGGACAGTGGGAGAGAGGGAGGGAAGGGAAGGAAAGGGAGGTGAAGGGAAGGAAGGAAAGAGAGAGGGAGGGAAGGAAAGGGACAAAGGAGGTGAGGGAAGGAAGGAAGGAACAGTGGGAGAGAGGGAGGGAAGGAGGAAGGGACAAAGGGAGGTGAAGGAAAGGAAGGAAGGGACAGTGGGAGAGAGGGAGGGAAGGAGGAAGGGACAAAGGGAGGTGAAGGAAAGGAAGGAAGGAAAGAAGGAAGGGACAATGGGAGAGAAGGGAGGGAAGGAAGGCAGGCACCACCCCAGTCCCATCCCCCTCCACCAGAGACCCACGGATTCCCCCCCACAGGCACGCTGCAACTTGAGTGATCAGTTGGCCATGCCTCCAGCCATTGATCACATGACCCTGGGACACTGTGAACGTCATAAGTATGAATCAGTTGCCAAGCATCCGAATGTAAATCACATGACCCTGGGGATGCTGCAACAGTCATAAGTGTGAAAATGGTCATAATTCGTTTTTCAGTGCCGTTGTAACTTCAGTCACTAAGCGAATTGTTGTAAGTCGAGGACTACCTGTACTTTCTCATTTTTTCCTTTTTTGGGGGGGGGGTCAAGTTTTTGATACCTTGCTGGGCGAGTGGTGGTACTCGGATATTGCCTTATCCGAAAAGTGGTACAATGGGTGAAAAGGTTGAAAAGCCCTGCAGTAGAGTACCCTGCCAATGTTAGTGAGGATGTGGTTTTCTCCTTGGTAGTTCCTTGATTAGTGTTTTGTTTTCTGCTTGTTTGTCTAGTGTTAACCCCTACTTATCTGGGTGTTGGCTACTGGAGAAAAGATGTGTTCTGGTCTTTTTGTTTCCTTTTTAGCTTTTTTTAATTGTCTCCTGAATTGTATGTAGATGTAGTTTATCTCTATGTGTCTATTGATGGCAGATTTGTCTGAATGCCAAGTGTCCAGGAATTCTCTAGAGTTTTTGGACTTGGTCTAAGATGTTCAGTTTCCTAGTTGAAATTGTGGTTGAGTCTGTCTATGTGTTATAAGCAAGTAGTTTTCATCATGTCTTCTAACTGCTAGCTGATGTTCATGGACATACTGCTGTCTGCATGTCTGTCTTACATAGTGGCTGTTATAATCCTCACATTATATGCTGCAGATTATATGTTTTTTTTCTTCTTGAAAAAGGAATTGATTGGTTTGTGTGCTAGGGTGGTGCCATGTGGATGTAAATCTGTTGGTTGTTTCTGATTTGGAATCGGATAAATTTGGAAAAGGATAACAATATTATACATCAAAAGCATCTCTGAAACAACCAACATTATTAAAACTAAATGGCATCACAGTAGCAGACAAACACCAATTCAAAAATGCTATGGAACTCCTGGAAACTTGGCATTCAGACAAATCAGCCATCAATAGGCACATAGAGATAAATCATAAAATGTCTGCAAGCAAACAATCAAGCTCAGAGAGCACCAACGATTCTACTATTTCTCTCCCCAATCAATAGAATGCTTCAAGATGCAGTACTTCAATATTTTAACGCCAATGGAAAATTTAATGTTATTATCTATGAAAATCAAGTAAACTTGCAGTAGATATGGTGTCCAGTTAAAAAAGATATAACGTAGTTGAAACATTAGGCAGAAGAAATTGATGGCAAATACAAAGACTGCAAATTAACAGATGTAATAGCTCATATTGCCCTTAACATTCACTAACTCAAATTGTCATTACTGAAAGATAGTTGTTTTTCTTTAGCGCACTTACTGATTTGGAAAGGACAGATGAGCACCTTTTTGTGGGGCCTTTTCAGCTGCTTAAGGATGCCAGCCACAGCAGAGATTGCCATCTACACAGGAAAATGAGAATTAGCTCATTTTAATTTAAAACAAATGAAAGGAGAAACACAGATCCTGTTAAGATGGCACACTCTTCTCATAACTTTCCTCCTACATATAAAAACTTTACATGTGAGGTTCAACTATGTGTTGAAGTAGTCAGCATATAAAATTAACTGGGGTAAATTATTTTTTTATTTCATTTAGGGCTTTTTTAGGGTAGAACAACGTAAAGATTTAGGTTTTCTAATCTCTACAGTGTTTATGTGTAAGCATTTAGATCTTTATAATCCTAAAAATATTTATAAATTTGTGGAATTCAATATGTTAAAAGTTTTTAAAAAGTTGTCTTAGGTATTAATAGACAGATTAAAGGTCTTTTAAGGAAGGGTTTTTAACTTGGTGGCAAAGCCTATTCACTGCACATATAGAAAGCTTCAGGATTAAGTAGCT
The DNA here is from genome assembly GCA_023970755.1 of Azemiops feae. Classification (NCBI taxonomy): domain Eukaryota; kingdom Metazoa; phylum Chordata; class Lepidosauria; order Squamata; family Viperidae; genus Azemiops; species Azemiops feae. The sequence continues at coordinate 83,376 of JALGBA010000088.1, forward strand.
GATAATAAACAAATCCCTTGCCTAATATTGGAAAACTAATGTCTATCAAAGATTGCAAGCTATGTACCATAGACAAATAGTATGATTTGTACTTGCATAATGGGTGGTATTTCACTGAAGACTTTCTCTGTATGAATTGGGCAACTGTGCCAGCCTGCACATCTCTGGAAAAGTCTACACATATCAAGCAAACTCTACTTAAAAAGAAAATGGTCCTCTGGAAGCACTGAAATCCATTCATAAGATTAAAAACAAATACTTTGATATGTGAAGAAAGCAGATATTAATCCACTCTAAGGAATGAATAATGGAATCAATATCAGCAAACCAGTTTTACTATAATTAAACCAGTTAACCTTTTACCTTGCGAACGACCAAGACATCATGATTGAGACATTCCACAAAAAAATTTATGGCTCTTACAGGTAGCACTCTGTCATCCCTTAAAAGTAGGGAGAGAAAACCAATGCCAATGTGCTCAAACTTCCAAGGGCTGGAAGGAAGAAAAAGGATTCCAAATTATACAAAATAAAATCTAGAAGGCATAACTTTTAAATCTAGCGCTGAATTTTCACTGAACTTGGTGAGGAATGGAATATGGTATGATCCTGGGATGGGCAACTCACTGCCTGGGAGGTGCCATAAACACCCAAAATTCAGCAACAAAATGGCACCATACTTGCAGCACCATGTTTTTTGTTTTACTTTTGCTTTCAAAAGTGATCATAGGAAACAGAGGGGTTTTGGAGTCAAATCACTTTCTTGTCCATCTTTAACACTGTTCTATCTCACCTAGCATAAAACCATACTGCAGAAATTCAGCCATTTTGCAACAGAATATAAGCAGTATAATATAACTTATTTTTCAGGGCATGGGTGGGGGTTTAAAAATAAACATTGTTCGTTTCCAAAATGCTTTCTGCTCTTATTGTTATTAATACATTCTTTTTCCATAAAGCCCTTCAAAATTGGTCCTGTCCTTTTCAATGATGTCATCTCATCCCTAGAAAGCTTTTTGCAGTCACAAAGCTGAATGGTGACTACCAATTTCTCAATGGTTGCCAACTCACAGCCCAGAAAAAAAAGCACACGAACCACATTTTGAGAAAGATATTCTCATACTTACAGATTTCTTTGATTCACACAATCCAGAAGCTTATTTACCAAATTTTCATAATTTCTGAAAATGAAAAAGAACATTTATATATTAACATATCTCAGCAAAAGACAGGATATCATCTGTGGGCCAGTGCATATAGAATGCAATTCTTTATAGCAATCAGCAGACAGGAGAAACTTCTCTAAAAATGCTGTACATGGAGCATTTCAAATGAACATCATTTGTTTGAAGATGTTTATAATCATGTTGCATTTTAACAATCACGTTAGACAAAAAGGTAACAATTGGATTTTCTCTGATTCAAAAAAAGTTTTAAAAACCTTACTGTTACAAATGACTTTGATTTCACGTATAAAAAATGAAATTGTTGGAGAGTTTGCACTTACTGAGAGGACTCGGCATTCCTTTCTTTCTGTCGCTGAATTCCCAGCTCAATCTCTTCTGAACTAATGCTTGTACATTCACTGTTTTGACCCAGTGACTTCTGCATGAGGACTGCAACTTCAGTACATGTCTCTGGGACCTGGAGAAGTAGGGAGACATAAAGAAAGATTCTGATACAACAAGTAATTATTCCCAGGGAAGGATACATTTACAAAATGTACAGTTACAAAAATTCAAAAGCATCACAAAATAGCATACCAAAGTAGTGTATTTACACTTTTATTTTCTGCTCTTATTGTTATTGATAAATTATTTCTCCACAAAGCCCTTCAAAATTGGTCCTGTCCTTTTTAATGATGTCATTTCATCCCTTTCAATATTCTAAAACATAGACACAGTCAAGAATATCAGTACCCTTCCATTTTCCCCATCACAATTTGCTGAGTGATTGTTTATGGGAGCAAAGGCACCTATGATAAAACTGAAGCAAAATGTCTGCTTGAGTTAGCACCCAAATCCAATTAACATATTTTAACTGCTAACGGTTACCAATAATTATGTCCATGCCATTTTCATTTGTTCTATTTACAAAAATAAAAGCAAATATAAATAAGCAAAGCAAAATGCTTACTCTATGAACTATGGAATACAAAATGATGGATACCATTTACTTGTGTCGGTTTCAATTTATTTCACAGAAAATTGGGATTCTTTGGGAAAAAGTATAGGCAGTCAACGACTTATGACCACAATGGAGCCTGTCAATTATATTTAATAATAATAATAATAAAGTTGGAAGGGACCTTGGAGGTCATCTAGTCCAACCCCCTGCTCAGGCAGGAAACCCTATACCATTTCGGACAAATGGCTGTCCAGTCTCTTCTTAAAAACTTCCAGTGTTGGAGCATTCACCGCTTCTGGAGGCAGGTTGTTCCACTGGTTAATTGTTCTAACTGTCAGGAGGTTTCTCTTTAGTTCTAGGTTGCTTCTCTCCTTGATTAGTTTCCATCCGTTGCTTCTTGTCCTGCCTTCACTTTGGAGAATAGCTTGACTCCCTCTTCTTTGTGGCAGCCCCTGAGATATTGGAACACTATTATCATGTCCCCCCTCGTCCTTCTCTTCATTAAACTAGACATACCCAATTCCAGCAACCGTTCCTTATATGTTTTAGCCTCCAGTCCTCTAATCATCTTTGTTGCTCTTCTCTGTACTCTTTCTAGAGTCTCAACTTCTTTTTTACATCGTGGTGACCGAAACTGGATGCAGTATTCCAAGTGTGGCCTTACCAAGGCAATGTAAAGTGGTATTTGTAAGTTGTGATGGTCGTAATGGAGGTCACCCATGCAACCAGTCTGATTTTATGACCTTTTTTTTTGCAGTGGTCATTAAGCAAACCCATTCTTTGCTATGGGGTGGCTTTGCCGAAAACTAGAAATAAATGCTGAAAAAAACATTGCAAATTGTGGTCATATGATAATGAGATGCTGCAAACGGCCAGTTGCAAAGTGCCCAAAATGCAATTACTGACTGCAGGGGGTGGGGGGTGGGTGTCTGTCAGAACTTCGGAACCAGGTTCTAAGTACCTCTAGGGGGGTCCATCGCAACTTCGAACAGTCACTCAGTAACCAGTCATAAGTTGAGAACTACCGTTGGAGGGGTAACAATACTTTTTGTCACATCTGTATTTGCCCTTTTTCATACATTATTCTGGTGTCATAGTAATTCAGAAAAGGTATAACCTGGATGAGGCCAGAGCAGATAATTTATGAAAAGCAACTACTTTTTTTTTTTCTTTTAACGACCCTGTAATCCCTTGCACTGGGGTGGAGTAGGGGCAACTAAATGGAGTTGACCATTTACTGGCCAGATGCCTTTCCTGATGCCTACGAGGAGCTCACGGCAGATATTTTTTCTTTGCTCCCAGAGAAATATCTGCCACTACCTAGGATCGAACTCACATCCTCCTGATTGTGAGGGGAGAGCTCCAACTTTAGGCCATCAAGCTGCTCGATAAAAGGTAACTGCTATTAATACTGCCATATTGTTTTAGACTTGTATTATTTCCAAGTATGTGGAAATTCTAGTATCCCAATTCTTTATTATACTGAAATTTTTACATTCTAGATTGCCAAGTGTATCGTCTCAAGTAAGAGCTAATGCAAAACCCTGCCATTGATGCAAACTCACTGGCACTGGCATCTACTTCCCCACCTTCCTGTACAAGACATATAGACTTAGTGCTAGATCCCCAGCTATCATCCAAATTTAAGCAACATATTTATATTTATCAATGCCAGAGCATACCAAAACCATCAAATCAAACTGGCTAGACAGATACTAAATGGTCCCTAAGTAACCAGGCCCCATTCCTAAACAATTGTAAGGGATATAATTATTTCACACTTACAGTAAAATCCAGTCCTATTGTTTCATACTGCCGATGGATTTTCTCTGCAAGGTCATCAAAGAGTCTAACTATGGATGGCTTTTCCAGAGACATTGCTTTGCTAAGTCCACAAGAGACAATTGCAGGCCAGGTTTGGACAATGCAGTCCCAATCATGAAGATTTGCCAGACATACTCCACTATGATTTCCAAGAAGGCAATACAAGGCACCCTATGGAAAAGAAATTTTAGAAAGAATTATTGACATACAGTTGGAATTCTTCTCCAATTACAGTAGTCTATTGTCTCTTTGTTTATAATAATAGTCTGCGAAACATAAAATCAAGTTATTTCTACAGTGGTTCTACTCAGGATTGGCCATTAATGCCCACAACCTAAGGGCTTCACATACCATACGTTAAAATAAATCCATCAGAGAACCATTTCCCACAATACTATATACAGAGGTTGCAAAAAAGCTGTTGAATATTCTTTTAAGCTTTATTGCTTTTTAATAGGGCTATAATTTATTCCTAAATAACAGGATGAAAAGGCAGGAAATACTTGTAATTTCACATTTCTCAAACTTACAAGTCTCTAAGTAATACAAAAAGTCAGGAAATTTCATATTTCTTAAACGTACAAGCTTCTAAGTAATACAGTCAAAACACCCTATGAATTAAAGAATAAACGTATAAAATCTAAAATTTTCAATTACTACATTCTTTAAGCAAGTAATCAAGCGTGTCACCCTACTGACTTAACAACTAACAACAAAAGCAGATCTATTTTATGGTATTTTAGAACAGAGATTTTCAATACTTGCATGTGCCAGAATTTTCATTAGCTCCAGCAAGAGTGTCTGCTGCTTCTCTCTCCCAAACAGTATGTTTCTTTTTAACTGCTAAAATCTCACATATTGCCAGTTTTTAAAAGATCACAATAATTTTGTAAAATTTCACAGAATGTTATGAAGATAATGATGTGTTTCCAGGCATGGGGTTTGATTCGCAGCAGATTGAGGTTTTTCATCGTGGTTGTTATTATATGTATTCTGGTTTATGTATTAGTATTATGATTTAAATTGTTGTTACTCTGCCAGACCCGATGAGGTAAGATGGATGCCATATGAATCACATTGACAAATAACATGATGATAACTGAAAGCCAAAAAAACTTATTTTGCTTCATAAAGCTGTCCAGAGTCAGCGTTTCAACTGCCAATAAAATATGTCAATTAAAAACAAATCACCCAATCACCCATACTGTATTAAAATTATTAAAATTTACACTTTCAAAATCTTTAAAAAAACTTATCAGAAGAATTGAGAAGGAAACTAGTCTTAGATCTACTAATCTTAATATCTGTTTTTCATATAATCATCATCATCCTGTTATTTACATAATATATAACATTCAAAGTTAAATTTTATCGGCTTATTTAAGTTAAGGTCTCCTGAATCAGCAGTGGTAACTGTTTCCTGAGCAGACAACTGCAGATGTTATTGGAAGGAGAGGACTTTAATTTTTTAAACCTTTTTTCTCTTGTAAGGCTACTGTGAGGCAAGGGTGCTATGGGGCCTCTAGGAAATAAACCCCATTCCTATTTCCACCCAAATCTGAAAAGCAACCTGAAATCATGCCACCAAAATCATGACTGCAAAATGGCTGGATTCCAGCAACATTCTTTCACACAGTGAGGAAGGAGGAGAGATTATCATCCACAGACCTCCCGATCCCTTTTGCACTTTGAGAGGCATAAATATTACAGCACCAAAAATAGGTCATTTGGGCAATGAGTTTTGCCAATTTATTCTGGAACTCTAATGGGACAAAAATAGTCTCTTTGGCTGGAGATTACACCTCCCCCATCAATGGCTATAAAGAAAATTAATAAATTCCTTACTTTAAATTGTTGCTGGGTGACACTGTACGCATCTGGCCTCAAAAACTCCAAAACCAAAGGAATGATGTCTCTGCAACAAAAGTTGTAGGTCCCCAAAGCTGTGAAAAAGGCTTGTTGAGCCTTGTTCCTGACCTAGGGCAAAAACACCATAGAAATTTGTACAAAAGCTAAACAGAGGAAAAATAAGCTTTACTTTATATAGTGATTGGTTCTGAACAGTCTTATAATCTAAAAAAGCACCTATGCATTGTATGTAATTTTCTTATAAGGCACCAAAACAACTTTTGTGAAATATGTTAAAAAATTAAGAATCTTGTTCTGCATCTGCTTGTTTTTTGGTCTGATTCTTAGTATTAGAAGGAATACATTCTGCATGGAAGTCAATTTAGAGGCAACTCTAAATTGCAAATCACCTGGACAGACCTTAAGAATTGTATTGGCTTGCTTCTGTGAGTAGAAACCCACAACTGATGAGTAGAAAATGAATTCTAAAAAATGTGTGTTGCTGCTGTAGATTAGAGCTATGTTAGTTGGTCCACAGACCTCTCCACCCAGCTTTTTCTGAACTATTCAAGTCAGTATTGTCTTAACTCCACAGAGATAAGTGGCGCAGTGGTTAGAATGTAGTATTGCAGGCTAACTCTGCCCACAGCCTGGAGTTTGATCCTGACAGGGCTCAAGGATGACTCAGACTTCCATCCTTTGGAGGTCAGTAAAATGAAGACCCGGATTGTTGGGGGCAATGTGCTGATGTTGTAAACAGCTCAAAGAGTCCTGTAAAGTATATAATAAGTCTAAGTGCTATTGCTATTGCTATTACCCCCTCCAGGCACCCACCGAGTGGCAGTTAGAAGTATAGCTGCTGCATAGATTGAAAGTAATTACATGGCAGGATATTGTGAGGCACTATGGCATAACCAAATGCCATTGAGGAAATGTTAACAAGCTCTTAAAATAAAGATGTACAGGTAGTCCTCAACTTAAAACCACAACTGAGCCCAAAATTTCTGTTGTTAAGCAAAACATTTGTTAAGTGAATTTTGCCTCACTTTACAACCTACCTTGCTACAGTTGCTAAGTGAATCACTGCAGTTGTTAAATTACTAACGGGATTGTTAAGTGAATTGGGCTTCCCCATTGACTTTGCTTGTAAGGTCACAAAAAGTGACCCTGGGACACTGTAACCATTATAAATATGAACCAGTTGCCAAGCATCCAAATTTTGATGACGTGACCATGGGGATGCCTCAATGGTCATAAGTGTGAAAAACACTCACAAGTCACTTTTTTCAGTACTGTTGTAACTTTGAATTGTCACTAAATGAACTGTTGTAAGTCAAGGATTACCTATGCAGGATAACATCCCAAAGATTAAAGCTGACAGAGAAAGAGTTCTCAGAAATTTCAAATGAACTGTGGAACAGCACTCCATTCCTTGCAAATATCTTTTTCAAAACTCTGCCATTAATATTCTGCTTGTATGAGACTTCCGGTTGTGATGTCATCGTGGAGCGGGTGAAGGAACAGATCTCTGTTCCTAAATCCCGGAAATTTCTTCGCTAAGAGCCCGGTAAGGGCTTTACCGATCCCGGAGAGACCGGTAAATTAAAGAGGAAGCTTCAGAGAAGCCGGGTGTAAAGCAAACACCCGAGCAGACAGGAGCAGCACTCTTAAAATTGGCGGAGAAGAAGCCGGTCTTTAAGGCCGGCCGGGAGCGATGGCGACAGCCTGAGAGGGAAGTGAAAAGTAGAACTGACAGCTTCGTACGGCAGAGGAGAAACCCCTGAAGGAGGTGAGGAATATTTGATAGAAGGCGCGGAAAAAGCAAAGCGATAAGGAGAGAGACACAGCGGCAACTGAAATTGAATAGAGCGGAGAAGGGAGCCTTAGAGCAGAACGAGAGCAGCGAGAAGAAGCAGAGAGCCCACAGTAAAGCTTATAAAACGTGAAAGGCTGGAATTTAAAAGCTGTAAGAAGCAGAGATTGAAACTAGAGAAAGGACTGGAGACGGCCAGAGGCAACAAAGGGTGATTAAGAGACTTTGAAAAAATCAACATAAGGATTAAAAGTTGAAGTGAGACAACGGAGAAACTTAATACCAATTACTGGATCTTATTTTTGAAGAACAAATACCATTGAAATTTGAATCTTAACTGACATATATCTGGACAAAGTGACTAGTGGACATTTTGGATTTATTGGGTATACAGAAGAGGAAATAAGGTGACATTTGGTGGATCTGTGGACACATTAAACTGAGACAGAGAGAAAAAAGGCTGATGCAATATTGCAGCACCTGTTAACAAACAGGGATCATAGAGAGAAAGGTGATTATTTAAACAAGAGTGATAGTGAATGAAATTAAGAGTGGTGATAATATTTTGAGAATAGTATATGTATATGCATTGTGTGGAGTATTACAGAAATATACAAAAGAGGTGTTAAGAGTATTATAAATTATATTATATAATAGTGGGATAAGAAAAGGTATAACTCTATTTGTAATCTTATTTTTAAGGTTAACCCTTAACGTTATATAAAATTGATATATGCAAGTGTGGGAAAATATTATCCAAGTAATAAAAATGACAAGTACCACAGCAACAACTAAAATAAGTAAAAAAACAGCTATAAATCCCACACCTATAATGGCCTCTCCTATAGGTCAAAGAACTATAGGAACCATGTTGGGGAAAGAAAAAGAAAAAGTAGAATTGGCGATGAACCCACAGAGTATACAGACAATGTTACAAATGATGCAGGAAACAATGACGAAAACCCAAGAGGCAATAGCAAATAATCATGAAGAAACAAAAACTCACCACAAAGAAATCAAAAATGAAATTAAAAACATGAATGACAAGATAGAGAGTATACAACAAACAATGATGAAGAACGAACAAAGAATTCAAAAAGTTGAAACAAAAATAGATCAAGTTGATGGCAAAATAGAAAAGATGGATCAGATATCCAAACAAGCAAACAGAGAGCTGACCCAATCTATTACCTTCTTGGAATTGGAAAAAGCTGCGTTCTTCCTAAGATTTCAAAATATCGTAGAGGAAAAAGAAGAAGATTTGGGAGAGAAGATGGCGGAGATATTGGCCGAGATATTAGGAAAGGACAAACAGGACGCAAGAAGAGACATAGATGAAATTTATCGAGTATATACAAATTATGCACGTAGGCACAGACTGGCGAGAGAGGTACATATAAGGTTGACTAGAAGATCAATAAGGGATGAAATATATAAAAAAACAAGAGACAAACAGATAGTATATAAGGGTAAAGAAATAATTGTATTAAAGCAAATACCACGTAGAATACGAAATCAGAGACGAGAATACCAATTTCTAACAACCCAATTAACTAAATACAAAGTTATGTTTCGATGGTTAGTACCTGAAGGCATATTTGTAACATGGCAAGAAAAAAAATATAAGATAGACACACTCGAGAAAGCGCAGGATTTTTATGAATGTCACTTTGCGCAGGGAGAAGAACAAGAAAGTAGGGAAGAGCCAGAGAGTAAAAGTCAGGAGGAAGACCTAATAGAAGAATTTGAACGAGAAAGAGAAAAGCAAAAGAAACAAGAAAGAGAAAGGTTAGAAAGAGAAGGAGCAAAAGGAAGGGTAATAGAGACAAGAAGCACAAAAAAACCAGATCAAGTAAAAAACGGGAGAGGCAATTAAGCTCTTTTCTGTAAACATTAATGGTTTAAACATACCAAGAAAAAGAGTACAAACGTTTAATAAATTAAGGAAATTGGATGCAGACGTGATATGTCTACAGGAAGTTCATATAAAAAAGGATTATAGAAAACTACTAGAGAATGTAAAATTAGGAACACTATACACAACACTAGCACAAAACAAGAAAGGAGGAATTGCTATATATGTTAAAGAAAAAATAAAATCAAAATTAATATATTCGGATGAAGAGGGGAGAATTTTAATGTTGGAAATAGAATTAGGGCAAAAACAAACTTTATTAACGGCAGTATATGCACCAAATAATAACCAACATGATTTTTTTAAAAAGGTACATAAGAAACTAGTGGATCTGGACTATGAAAATATTTGTATGATTGGGGATCTAAATGCAATAGTCGATGTTAAGAAAGACTATAAAAGTAGTAAAAAGAGCAAAAAGAAGAAAAATATATTACCAAAATCATTCTTTAACATGGTAACAGAACTCAACCTTCGGGATATATGGAGAGAGACACACAGATCAGACAAACAATACACATTTTATTCGTATCCGCATCAATCCTGGTCCAGGATCGATATGGCCTGGGTAACAACAGAAATACAGAACGGGATAGAGGAAATTGAAATAGGACTTAATGACTGGGCAGATCACAACCCAATAACAATAAAATGGAAAGGCCAGAAACAGAGAAAAAGATGGTCAATGAATCAAAGACTATGTAAAGACAAACAATATATACAGATGCTAGAAAAGGAACTGACATTATTTTTTCAGGTAAATAAAAAGGAAGAGACATCAACACAAAATTTGTGGGATACCACAAAAGCCTACATTCGAGGATTGACAATTGCATACAATTCTAAGAAAAATAAAGATAGGAGACTTCAACAAGAAAAACTGCAAGAAGAACTTAAAGAAACAGAAAGTGACCTACAGAAGGATCCACAAAACAAAAAGATAAAGGAAAAATGGAATATTATAAAACACAAGATTAATCTGACAACACAAAAAGAAATGGCACAGAAAATTAGGATGGCGAAACAAAATTACTTTGAAAACGCGAATAAAACCGGTCGATGGTTGGCCTATAAATTAAAAAAAGAAAAAGGTAAAAGAGCAATACATCAACTACAAGATGAAAGTGGAACAGTACAATATAGACGGGAAGAGAAAAAGAACATAATACAAAATTTCTTCTCAAAGCTATACTATCAGGAAGATATAGCAGATGATAAAGTTAAACAATATATAGAGGCAGCAAAAATGAGCAAAATCACAGAAGAACAAAAGGAAATGTTGAATAGACCAATAACCGCAATAGAACTAGAAACAGCATTGAAAAAACAAAAAAATAATAAATCACCAGGACCAGATGGAATTCCGGTTGAGTTTTATAAAAATATACAAGAGTCACTACAATGGATAATGTTGGAGATTTGTAATGAGGTGCTGGAGGAGGCGAAGATGCCGCCATCTTGGACTGAAGCAATTATTACTCTCATCCCTAAGGAAGATTCAGACCTGCAACAAATTCAAAACTATAGGCCGATTTCTTTACTGAATACAGATTATAAGACATTTGCAACAATAATAGCAGAAAGGATTAAAAAAATCTTGAATAATTACATCCACCCAGATCAAAATGGATTTCTACCAGGACGACAGATAAAAAACAATATGAGGATAATAATGAACACCTTAGAATTTTATGAAGTCCACTCTGAAAGACAAGCTACACTGGTTTTCCTTGATGCCCAGAAGGCATTTGATAATTTGAACTGGAAATTTATTATAACACAACTGAACTACATGGAATTTGGGACAAAATTTGGAAAGATGGTTGAGAAAATATATACTAAACAAACAGCTAGGGTAATTATGAATGACGAAATGACAGAAAAAATTGAGATAACTAAAGGAGTAAGACAAGGGTGCCCACTCTCTCCTCTTCTATTTATTTTATCATTAGAAATACTCTTGACAAAAATTAGACACGATCAAGAAATAAAGGGTTTAAAAATTAAGAAGGAAGAATATAAGGTCCAAGCCTTCGCTGATGATTTGGTATTTATTTTGGAAGACCCATTAGAAACCGGCCCTAAATTAATTCAAAAAATAGAAGAATTTGGTGAGGTAGCCGGACTTAAGATTAATAAGAATAAATCCAAATTAATAACCAAAAATCTTACAAAGGCACAGGAAAGCGAATTGGAAGATAAAACAAAAATAAGCGTAACAAAAAAAATAAAATATTTAGGGATTTGGCTTACAGCGAAGTGCTCCTCAATTAAGGAGGATAATTATGATAAAATACTACACCAGATAAAAAAAGATTTAGAAAATTGGGAAAACCTACAAATTTCATTTTTAGGGAGGATTGCAACGATCAAAATGAATATATTGCCAAAAATATTATTCCTGTTCCAAGCTATTCCAATAAAACTAGGGAAAACATTCTTTCAAGAATTAAATAAATTGGTTACTAAATTTATATGGCAAAGGAAAAAACCTAGGATTAAATTAAAACTCTTGCAAGATACGAAAGATAAAGGGGGACTGGCATTACCAGAGTGGGAAATATATTACCAAGCATCAAGCCTAACTTGGCTAAAAGAATGGATGAAATTGGAAAATACTAGAATTTTAACACTTGAAGGAGACGACTTGCAAGCGGGGTGGCATGCATTTCTATGGGACGAAAAATATAAAGTACATAGATACTTTCGAAGACATATAGTTAGGGATGCATTGCTACAGACTTGGGAAAAGATAAAACAAAAACATTATATAAGAATTCCAATGTGGTTATCCCCAACAGAAGCTCTGAAACACCCAAACCTACTGGACATAAATAAGATAATTAGATACAAGGAATTGGTAAATGAACAGGGAAATCTGAAAACAAAACAAGAATTGGAACAAGATGTAGGCAGAGAGATTGATTGGTGGACATACACACAAATCCAATCTAAATATACAGAGGACAAAAAATTATACGAAATACAAAAAGAATCGCAAGAATTGGATAAAATTATACATGGAACAGAAATAAAATTAATTAGTAATATATATAAATATCTACTGAGATATAAAATGGAAGATGAGGTTGTCAAAGACACAATGATTAGATGGGCAAAAAATTTCGGATACAACATAGAATTGGCGAAATGGGAAAAAATATGGGAAACAAACATAAAATTGACTATGTCTGCGGCATTCAAGGAAAATCAGTTGAAGATGTTTTACAGATGGCATCTTCCACCAGCAAAGCTTGCTAAGATGTTCCAGAACAACTCACCGACATGCTGGAAATGTAAAAAGGTACATGGAACATATTACCATCTATGGTGGACATGCCCCGTTGCAAAAAAATACTGGACTAAAATAAGAAGATGGATGGTAGAAATAATAGATCAACCTGTAGATTGGAAACCAGAGATCTTTCTGCTGGGTATCTTAAATAGAAAATACAGTAAAGAAATACGGTACTTAATCTTACACATAACAACGGCAGCAAGAATAGTCTACGCACAGTTCTGGAAAAATGAGAATACACCATCAGAGGAAGAAGTGATAAGGAAAATCTTAGACTGTGCGGAGATGGACAAATTAACAAAAGAGATAAAAGAAAGGGAAGACACAGAGTACTATGTAATATGGAATAAGTGGTATGATTGGTTGGAGACTAGAAATAACAAATGAAAATAAATGCAGAAAGGTCAAGAAAGGGAAAATGTGTGTATAATAATGTACAATAATGTATAGTAATAATATGTATTATTCTTAATATGAAATATAGTATGAATGAAGAAAATGGAAATAAGAAACAATGGGACAACAAGGACAAATATTTTTTAAAAAAGAAGAATAAAGGGGGAAAATGTAAATAACAGAAGATTACAGTTACGAAATTGCTGTTTAAAAAAAAAAAAAGGAGTATACATTGTATGTTTATGTGTGTTATGTTTTGTTGTCTTAAAAAAATAAAAATATATATATAAAAAAAAAAAAAAAAAATATTCTGCTTGTATGAAATGAGAGGGGGCATATGGCTTACCTGGCCATATGAACTTGTAGATAAACGAAGAAGGTCCCTGATCAAGTTCTGATGTACTTTTTTATATTCACAGCCTTCAACAGTGAGTGTTCTGAGCTAAAGAAAAAGGAACAAATTAGATTTTTTTATTTTATAAATGAAAGTTATAGATACTACAGATTCAGAAGCAGTTCCCATACAGTGGTTAAAAAAGACATATATTTACCTCATGCTGCAACATGACTCTGTCAATGAGCAGTGCTCTAATATGCTGTTTCTTGCCTTGAAGCTGCAAATAGGCAAATCAATTATTTTTATGTGGAAAAATTTTATTCAGTGCTACCTGTGATTACTTTTATTTTATTTCATTAACTATAAACATTAACTGCCCCTAGATTCCTTAAAGTCTTAATCGTGTAAATACATTACATAATAAATACTAACCCTATTCTCCATTGATTTCTTCACCAAGTTAAAACTTTTCCACCGTGAATCAAATTCATGCTTATGTGAACCTTGGAAATGTAAGAGGTCCCCAATGATCTGTAGAATAAGAATTTGAGTTTTACAAAAAAAGCCATCCATCCAACTTAATGTTTTAGAAATCACACAAGAAATGGCAACTATACCTTAATGATTAGGAACAAAGACTTAGTATCATCCTCCGAGTTGTCAAGTACAAAGTCTATCACAATAAAGAAAAAAATAGTTAAATAAGAGCAATATAAATTAATTGTTTGTAGTTAAAGCACTCGTCATATTGATGGCAAGCTGCCAAGGAACAATAATACACTTTCCTACTGTTTTTAGTAGGAAAAAAGGACAGTCTTCAGCTTTCATCCACCACATAAAAAAATCTAGTCTCCCAATTCAAAATGAAAGACTCTAGGAAGCTCCATCCATTGTCCCACATTCCACCCTACCAACTGTGACCTGAGATCCATTAAAAAAAACAAACTATTGAATCTCAAGACATAAAAATCAAACACTCTTCATTCACTTAAACTGAAGAAGAAAGTACTTTGCTTCATATCTGATTTACCATCTGGATTTGTATAAGTCTTTTTGAGCTACTGTACAAATTCAGTGAAAATGAGAGCAAATGGAATAACTAAAAGAACACTTACGTAGGAGTTTTCTTGTCACTTTGCAGATTCTTTCCCTGTAATTCTCTTTCGACAAATCTAAACAAGTAAGACCATTCATTATCTATAAAGTTTATAAATTACAATGTGTAGCAAGGACATGTCAAAAGGTGCAGAAACATAAAAATAAAAACAAAGGAATAGGTTTCTCTCCAGCAAAGCTGTGCGAGTATGTGAAAAGATTTGCATGGACCATACACACATATAATTGCATATTTAAGATATGCATGCACCCATAAGGCTTATATATAATCCAAAACATCCTTGTTTTATTTCAGAGAGAAGTTTGAGGGTTTTGCACAGTATCTTAGCTGTTCTTATTTCTGCACTCCTCTGGACAAAGAGCTCTGATGTTATTCGTAGGATCTGTTGGAGATACTCTCCCAGCTTAGGAGTCATAATCTCAAGTGCTCCTTACCACCATTGGGAGCACCTTGGTCTTTACTTTACATGACCTCTCTAGTTCCCCTTTCAAGTCTTGGTAGTTCTCCAGCTTCTCATTATTGCTCATCCTGATATTGCAATCACTGAGCACTGCTAGATCTATCACTATTGCTGTCTTCTGTCCTTGCCTACTACCATGAAGTCTGGTTGATTGGCTAGTATCTGCCTGTCTGTCTGGATCAGGAAGTCCCACAGGATTTTAACCTTATTCTCCACAACCTTCTGTGGAATCTTCCATCAGGACTTGGGAGGGTCTAGCCCATATACTTTACAGATGTTCCTGTACACAATGCCAGCCACTTGATTGTGCTGTTCAGTGTATTCTGTTCCTGCCTGCATCTTACACCTTGGCACTACATGTTGTACTGTCTCTGAGGCCTCTGTGCATAGTCTGCACTGTGGGTCCTGCCTAATATGACAGACTCCTGCTTCTATGGATCTAGTGCTTAGTCCCTGTTTTTGTGCAGCCATGATCATTGCCACAGTGTTGTCTTTTAGGTCAGCCCTTTTCAGTCACTGGTAGTATTTCCCATTGCATGTCACCTCAGCTATCTGTCAGTGGAACATCCTGTGCACAGTACTATCTTGCCATAGCACTTCCTCTGCTTGAACTTTCTCCCATGTCTGTTGCTGCTGCCTCAGGCATTCTCTCAGTAGGTCATCTTTGGGTGCCATTTTACTGATGTACTCCTAGATGTTCTGTGTTTTGTCCAGGGCAGGAGTTTTGACACTCATAGGACCCTGTCCAATCTCTTTCTGGCTAGTCCCTGGGTATTGCACTTGGGGTGGAAACCTCTGCACATTGTAAGGAACTTCTTCACATTGACAGCTTTCATGTCCTGCTTTGGCCAGCTCATATACAATATATATTTTCCATATTTTACCTTTAGCTTTTATTGATTTTATTGTATTGAATTTCACTGTTGACTGTTGTTAGCTGTCCAGAGTTGTTGAGTCTGGTAGCATGCAATATTAAACTCAACAAAATTATTAAATTATTATTATTATCATCATCTTTTCCCCTTAAAGTTTCACAGAAAAAAACATAAATAAGAAGTTAGTTACTTTCTTTCAATAAGAGATCGGCGATGTCATGAATTAAGTAACAGCAAATTTTTTCCACCATTTATGCAATGGCATTAACTTACCATATTCAACACCGGTATAAAGTTTGATCTCTTCCAATGACACTAGACTTGGAACCCTGCATGATATATAATACATACATATTCTTTAAACAGAAATCTTGATGCAGTGAATTTAATTTCATAATCAGCAATTACTGTTACAATTCCTAAAGATTAAGAGTTATAATTTTATATCTTTTAATTTCTATTTTTTTTCTACATTTTGAGGAAAATGAAGACAGAATTTCAAAAACAATGAAGCTGTATAACTTCTTGATTACTATTGTACTTAGGATTGCTAACAACAAGTGATGTTGTGTGGGCTTTAAAATTATAAGCAGAACCGAACCTGATTATTACTTGGATGGGAGACCATCAGGGAATTTCAAGGTCATTGGAAAGGATTGGAAAGTAAAAAAAAACCCTGATCTAATTTATGGTATGTTTTTATTATGTACAATATCAGATGAATAATTCTCAATGCATATTTTAAGAATCCTAGGTGAGGCACAAAACAATTTCTGATGTTTTTATCTAAATAGTTCCATTTATCATAAAGCAAATTTTACTTACATGTGAGCCACTTTTTCTCCTTTCAGAGGTGGCAACATGTTTCCAGATCCAATAAGGCAATTGTGTACTATAGTAAGACACTGCTGAACATCATCTCTGAAAATAAAAAATGTTAAATATGCTTAGGTGAAATATTTTTTACTTTATTAAAAAGCACTCAAAAGAACTTTTAAAACTGACCTCCATAACAATATTAGAAAAAAATCCTATTAAATAGTCATGCTGAATAATTTTATCTGGCAGTTCAAGCAAGCCACTATTTCAGAGGCCAAATCATTAAATAGTCACATAATGCATTTGCCAGCAATTAATTAAATAAAAACAATCAAACCTATTTAATTGACTGATTGCATTGAATAATAAACATTTATCTGTCTGTCTATATTATACTATAACCTCTGGAAATTCTGAGCATCGTAAAAAACTTTTTTTCCTGCTTGAGCAGGGAGTTGGACTAGAAGAGCTCCAAGGTCCTTCCAACTCTGTTATTCTGTTAAAACTAACATCTATAAATAAGATTAAAAGTAATAAAAATTACAATATAAAATTTAAAGTACACCTACATAAACACAGAGAATATTAGATAAATATTCCAAAGCCATAGGGGAACAATATTAAATTGTCAATCCCTGGAATAGAAAGTTTTAACAGCCTTCCTAAAAAGCAACAGAGTGAGAATAATTTGAATTTCCAGGGGAATGCTTTTTGGCAGAAGGGTAGCAATTCAGAATGTTAATTTCCGTGAACCCTGCTGATGACATTTTCTCAAAAAAGGTTATGAAGAAACCATGCACTACCATATCTAATTAGAAAGACAAAAACAATTGGGAATAGGCAGTCCCATATATATACTCAGGTTCTGACCCTATGCTCATGTTTGACTTCATCCAATGTCTTCAGTAAATGTCAAATTCAAGTAGAGGAAAGATTGAGTCTTGTGATGCCATAAAATGGAGGAACATACTGTAAGACACAATTGCACCCCTAAAGCACAGTTGTTAAGTGAATCTAGCTTCCCCATTGACTTTGCTCGTCAGAAAGTTGCAAAAGGTGATTGCTGATACTGCAATTGGCATAAATATGAGTCAGTTGCCAATGTCTGAATTTTAATCATGTAACCATGGGGATGTTGCAACAGTTGTGTAAAAAATAAGTCACTTTTTTCAGTGCCTTTGTAACTTCAAATGAACTGTTGGTAAATTGAGGATTACGTGTAATATATTTTTCCCAGGTTCTACGCAATTCAGCTACACCACATTCCCAAAAACCTTCCCTTAAAAAGGAAGATGGTTGAAGATTAGCCAATAATTATTCACAATTTCTGGATCAAGTAGTTTTCTGAAAAGGGACTATACCACCATGTATTTCAAGTCAACAGGGATCAACCTCTCTCTCAAGAATATATCTAATAAGTCCCTGCCTCAAATTCTAGCACCTTCCTGGAAGAGTTTTTATCAACCAGGAATGGCATGGAGCCACAGCACAACTCACAAAGAATCCTGTCCACTTCTTCAGGACTCATCCCAGATAACTCTGTAAAACGTAGTTTTAGCCATCTCATCAGGTTCAGCAATCCTTCAAACACCTAAAAAAATTCCTCATAATAACCAAAAAAATATTCCAGCTCATCCTTTGGCTAATAAGGCCTGTCATTATAAAAAATATTCTCTGGCCAGCAATCTGGGATTTCAATAAAAATTAAGAAATACCATTCTTCCATAACTCTTATTGCTACTGTACAGGCTCAAAATGAGGTATTATCTGTGTTTGGTCTGATTTATTCTTTCTATTTCACCAGTGAAACTCTTGCTGACTCCTTATTCCTTTCATCTTCTGGAGCTCCTCAATAAGCCAAGAAGTTCCCCTGGATTGGAGAACTGGGAAAGACCATTCAGGCACAATCTCAATCCAAGTTCATAACAAACCACTACATTGTTTTTTATTGTTGTTGGGTATGTTTTGTGTGTACATGTGTGTTAAGGGTTGCTTTAACTGCATTTTTGTTATCTGAATTGTAATTAACTACAATGAGTTGGACAGAAGGTTACCCCTTAAGACCATTTGGATGATGTATTTGATTCAGCATGTAGCAACCTAGATAGAAACAGTATTCTAAGATATGCCAACAGTATATGGGAGCTGTAATTGTTGCCAGTTACTCTCCAGATGCAGTTTCACATTGGTTGTCACTTTTAAATCCTGCATGGTTCAAGGCCTAGATAATTCTGTTACTGCTTGTTCTGGGTTGTCTCTACCTGTATAGTGAAACAAGGCTTGCTGAGAGGGTCCTCCTTCTGAGGAAATGTCATTTGCAAGGACCTCACTGTTGAGCCTTTTCAGTGAAGCCTTTCTCTCCCTTCCAGTCTGTGGAACAATCTACATTAAATACTGGGACCATACCTCTTTACTATGTTTTGAAAAACTGTAAAAATGTAGCTCTTCAAAATGACTTTTCAGAGTACAGGTAGTCCTTAGTTAACAATAGTAACTGGGACCAGGAACTCTGTTGCTAAGCAATATGGTCATTAACTGAAACATCAAATGATTGTGCTGACTAACAATGTCAGTTTTGGCAGTTCTAGTTGTGGTTGTTAGGCAAATTCTGTGCAGTCATTAGGTGCAATGTTATGTGATCACCATTTGCACTTTCCTGATGGTTTCCCCACTGACTTTGCTTGTCAGAAGGTCACAATGAAGGTCACAAATGGCAGTCACATGATTGTGGGGTGCTGCAATGTTTGCAATTGCAAGCCAGTTACCAAGTGCCTAAATTACAATCATATGACCATGGGATGCTGCAGTAGCCACAACTTCTAAGGACTGGCTGTAAGTTACCACTGTAACTTTCGAACAGTCACTGAACAAACCTTAACCAAGGATTAATTGAATGAAAACTATACTATAACATTAACTAGTACTTATTATTTATATTATTAAACATATTCCTATGCAACCATAATCAAAATGAGTCTCAGCAGCTCACACTAAATATATGTGTTTTAACTTTTTCTTTCCGTTCACGCTGTTGTGATTTATTGTCAGCTATCTATTATTGAATAGCATCTACGGTATATCAGAAAATAAACAGAAAATCATAAAATAAAGCAAATCTTTCTGATAATGCGTTCTTCATATACAAATATTCTAAATAAACAAACAGAAATGTAATGTACCCGATTCCTCTACTTGAGTAAATCTCATCAGTTTACCCATTCATTTACTTAAACTTGAAAAAACAATTCAGTCAGTAATGAATCTATCTAACCTGGACATTTCAAGATTTCCATCTGAATACCGCTCCAGTTTGTCAAGCTCCGGCTGGAGAAAAGTATCCAACAATTCAAAAGAAAAAGCAATTTCTTCAGCTGAAGGAACATGCCACTGAATATCAAGTTTCTGTAGATCACCAGGTTTACCCCAATCCTGTAAAAACAACACACGGGTGTGCATTCTGCCTTTAGTGAAATTAGAAAATAATTCTAAGTCACAACATTTAACAATGGATATTTTTATTATTCCAGAAACACTTGGCAAGAGATGAATTAAAAGAATGTTAATACTCAGTTAATAGTAACCTATTCAGGTCACCAGTTAGACTTTTTTTTAAAGCATTAAATTTATGTTTTTTGTTTTTTTTTACAAACTACACTTCTTTTTTAACTTAGGTTGAAATGTTATAGTATAAAAAGCAAAAAAAGTTTTTAAATAAAGCTAGAGAAATTCCAACGATATAACTATACAAAGGACAGAAAGAGTTTCATGATAGAGAGAGCCCCTTAGAAAAGCCCTCTTCAAATTCATCAAGCAAAAGAAGGCACATGAACTCAGATGGAATGGGTGGAGAATCACGTTAAACACACTGGTTGCATTCCACTCATTGCTTTTGAGGTCAAGACCAGCACTCTCAGCTGTGCTTGGAAAAGTAATCAGAGTAACATAGTTCTTAAGTAGGCCACAAAAAAGGTAGCTATAAATAGCAACCATAGAACTTGATAAATGGTACTCTATGTGCCAATTTCAAGGAGTTTATCCAAAATGATATGCAAACAACAGGATTTTAAATTTATGTTTTCTAATCTATTCTTCTCTTCTATAGAAACCTGAACTTGGACTTTCTCCTGCCTCGGGCAATCTGTTCCAAAAAATAGAATATGTCCATTTCTTCATTAGTCAGCATTCTGAGTATTTCTTTTCTTTATTCACATGATACATACTGTAAAATTTAGCATATTAATTCTTGCATAACAGTAATATTTGGCAAAATCCATTTTTATGACGTACAATATGAATTATTTGGATTTTTAAAACTATATTTTCTGATCGTATCTAATGAATTCCTCCCATTGAAAACAGTTTCCTTCAGTGTATGTTCATATCTGCCATGCCTATAATCAGATTACTACTTGATCATTTGCTACTTTAAGACAGAAATAAATATAAACAAGGAGGTATGGAAAATACATGTTACCTGTTTTCAAAAGATAAAGTGAGACTCTCAGTTTTCAATTTCCTTTTTAAGCAGTCTGAGATATCACTATTATAATTATTTAGTTACATCTTGCTGCATAGCATTGCCACTATCTGCACACATAGGGAAATTTCTTTGTTTGAACTTCCAAATAAAGTTAAGAACAAGGCAATTTAATTTAAACATTAATGTCAGGCAGGAAAGATCAGGTCCACAAGTGAAGGTCCAATTAAACTGATTTATTGCTACTCATGCCCATGCATGGTTAGCACCTGCTAGGAGTTAGATAAGGGTCAAGAGAATTCAGAGGAGGTGGACTTGGTTCACGTACAGCTATGTTGAGATTCTAGGTTGATTCCTCCCTCTTTTAATTTCACCTTCAGGTTCTGCTGCTTCTTTCTCTACAATTATTTTTATTACATACTTAATATCATCTTGCCTTTTAGCATTTTATATTTTAAACTATAAAAATATAACATGTATTACATGTCTTTAGCATAGTATTCGTTAATTGTATTTGTGTATCTGTAGCTATATAGCAACCTGACTAAGACCATTCCTCATGTTACAGAATTAACAGGTTTATTGTATAGACTAATTTATCCTGTAATATGTTAAAATATCTTTTAAAAATAAAATGGAGAAATACTACCTATGAAATAAGGAATATCTCAATTGTATTATTTAGTAGGATAGGGAATGTTACTAGAAAACATAAATCTAATGATTTCATGTCATGTTAAGCTAACCTGCAGTTGTTTAACTATTAACTACAATGTATTTAATTTTGGTTTTCATGACCCCTCCCTTCAAGATGGTATCTGCTAGCATCCAAATAAAAAAATTAAAATAATACATTGATGATAAAATCAACATTACATATTTTTAGTCTTATAGCATCTTTCACTTACACTTTCCATAGCCTTTGAGCTGGAAAAATCATTGGGGAAATACAGCAGAGTAATTATTTATTACTTTTATTTTGAAAAATGCAGTCAAATTCTCTAGTCCTAAGTAAGTTAAAATCCTTGCCTTGATAGGAAAGTATTCAGAAAGAGGCTTGTCAAAACCACCTGGCACACTGCAGTATTCTGTGGGGTAGATAAGCGTAGTAGACCGAAGAAGATGGTGCAGTAGGTTACAAGACAGAATGTAACCCTGCTTACAGATTAAATGGAGGGTTCGTTGTAGAATCTTCAAAAGCTGCTCCCTGTATGGCAGCAACTTCTTCCCATCCACACGAGTGATCTAACAAAAGTCATAATATCAGAAACAAATGCAAACAGAATTTATGTGAATATATAGTTCAGAAGAGACATTTGATCTATTTTTCCTTTTAATATGCAACCTATCAGGTTGGCCATCTAATAGAATGGTTTTCTTTTGTAGTTTGCCAACTTTTTTAATTTTATTCACACTTGTCTTATATGTGGCAGGCACTACAGACAAATCCAATCTTCCTGAAGCCCTCTACATATCTCATCATCCAACCCTGAGATCATCCCTATCTGTCAAATACACCAACAGTGGAACAAGATCTTGAAAATAATAATATAGGTAATCCTTACTTAACAATAGCCTTGCTTAGGGACCATTTGAAATTATCATAGCTCTGAAAAAATAACTCTAGGACTGATCCTCACACTTACAACTGTTGCAGCATGCCTGCCCTCATGTGATCAAGATTTGGGCACATCACAACCAGCAGCATTTACGACAACTGCAACATCCAGGAGGCACTTGATCATTTGCCAGCTTTACAGCTAGCTTCCAACCACAGAGACAATGGAGAAGCCAGTAGTAAATTCACAAGTCATGATCACATGATGTTTAACAACAGCAACACTTAGTGACAAGAGTTGCTGATCCAACTGTGGTTGCTAAATGGGGATTTATCAATAACTGAACAGCAAAATGAGTGACTCACATTTCTAGAAGAAACATGCCATTATTGACTGAAGGAAATGAAATGGAAAATAAAAGGCTTTCTAAAAAACACATTTAAATACAGAGAGTTCTAAATTATCTCAGTATCTTGCAATACTGAAAGCTATGTGGGGTACTAGGAGCTAGGAAGGGAGGGTTAGGAAATCTTAAGGCCCAAACTCAACCTACCAAATCTGACTTAGAAAAAATAGGAGACACCTGATGAAACCAGTGTGGCTGTATAAAGAGCTAATAAGCTGAGAAAGAAAGCTTACATTTATAGAATGGAAAGGGGTGTACAACAAAAACAGAGCATCAGGGAACAGCCCATATTAATAAGGATAATGTCAAGACGGCTCAGAATATGCTCAGGCTTGCAATGGATGCCAAAAATAAGGAAAACTGTTCTTTGGATATGTGCGAAACAAGGAAAAATCAAGGAAGCAGAAGATGGCAAGATGGAAAAAGTGGTCCAACCTGTCAAGACGCCAAACCATTGGGAGGGGGAGTCAAAAGAGAAATGAAGATCAAAAAGAAAGAATGCAAAAAAAAGCAGCAAAGATGATGAATGGCTTGAAGGCTGAATCCCATGAAGAACAGCTAAAGAAACTGTGTCTAGCCAAATAAGAGGGAGATAAGAATACTCTTCCAATACTTGAAGGACTGTTTTCAGGAAAGAGGGTATGGATTTATTTTCCATAATTCCTAAGTGCAGGACAAAACCCCAAAACATAGATTTTAGGAAAATCCAAAATGGAAATAAAGAAAGAGGAATTTCCTCAACATTAGAGCTATTAAGCAGTGGCATAGCAATGGCATAATCATGGGTGCACTATCATTGGAGATTTTCAAGCAAAGATTGGGCATTTGTTTTAGATGATATCAGGATTCATGTCCTGGAAATGATTGGACTTGAAGAACTCCAAGATCCATTTCAACATTATGATTCTATGAATTAATTCCCAAATAGGGACACACATACACACTTGAGAACAACACTTCTATTTTTCACTAATAGTTTTAGAACTTCAAGCTGTTATATTTCCTCTCTCAAATCAGATTTAAAAACTCACTGTTCTTCTCTATAGGAGCTTTGCAGGTCATATAATGATTCAGTCTAGCACACAAGTCTAGCTAAGTAGTTTGTGCCTTAAATATGCTGCTCATAAGGACATTTCTGTGTGTTATTTTGTATATTGAAACTAAAACATAAACCAAATATATTGAAAATTAAAGCTAGAATTTCTCATAAATACCTCTGATAAAAGTTGAAGATTCCAGAGGAGTTCTTTATCTAACTCTTCATCATGTAAGACATCATCATCTGAATATGAAATATATTATTCCTCAATGTTACTATGATGCAGCATGCGTAGGTAATAACATATTTACAATTCTGAAGAATCTTATTTAGGCTATTTGTGATACAAGCTTTGCTATGAAATGTTTTTATGATTTAATTAGAAAATGCAAAAATAATATAAATGTATAAACACGTTATATGCTCATAGGATTCTTCTGTTATAGGATGACAAACACATAAAATATCTGTTTTACTTGTTTCTTATACCTGTATCTACATTGTTTACACACATTTTTTTGATAAAAATTAAATAAGTTACCTCCACAGAATTGTCTAAATGTTGTCTTATATAATTGGCTGCCTAATAATTCTATGGGAAATTTCGATCAAGTCATCATTCAGAAGATATGTCACAATATGTTTCCCTTCCCAAATTACCATATTCCTAAAAAACGAGTTTTCTTCAATACTTAAGCATCCTTTTCTGCCTTCAATTGTTTCCCATTTTGATTTCTGAGAAATCTTATTATTTAAGCAAAAAACATACAAGGAGTTTAGGTGAGATATATGGTTGCTTATAAATGTTTGCAGATAGCTTTGTGCGATTCTCATCAGCAGCTTAGCCCTTCAAATTCATATGTGAAGTGAACATTCTTCAATTGTTACAAGTAATAAACATATGAATAGCTTATTATTATATATTGCACATTGTCTTTAAAATAATGCTCATTGATATATTTCAGTCCCCCTAGATGGATCACAGGAGCTCTCCTGTTCTTTTCCAACATGTGTCATGATAAGTAGAAATGTTTAAATCCAAAAATAAGGGCTATTTTATCCATTAATTTCTTGCAAGACAGTAAATGATTCCAATTGTGAAGAAAAAGGAAACTGTTTAAGGCAAGAACAGTACAACAGCCAGAGTTCCCTCCTATAAATAAACTGCTTCAAGTTTGTCCTTTTGAGTCCATTCATGATTGTTTCAAAATCAGCATTCAGGTCTTAAACATAATCTCTAACATTCTCTTAATTTCAAAAGACAAGGATGCACTTTGTGCCTTCAGTTATATGTAGTATATACCTTGCCTGTTACACTAACGTATTATATTAATGTAACATATGGTGAAAATTGGGAGTAGGGAGACTACTTAATCATTGAATTAGTAACTGAATGATTCTGTGCCAATCTCTTCTCTTATCCTAATCCATCAAAGTTACTGTGCTATAGTAGTTAGCATGGTGAAATAGGACCAGATTCAAATACATATTGATACATGGAAATTTATTTAGTGGTTTTCAACTAGTCTCCATCTCTTGAGAATAAAAACTCTGTCTATTATATATCAGAATATTGTATATACTGTATTTAGCTGTTGGAAGAACATGTTCAGAATGCTAGAAGCTACTTCCAGTTCTAAAAATTTCTTCCAAAAAACTTCTGGGCTTTGGTAGAATAGCTGGATTGATGCGGTTTGGAGGAAGAGCAGTAAATTCTAGAATTCCCCAAAATATTCCTTCTCCAGACTAGAATTTTTTGCACATAAATACAAATAAAATACTTCAAATGTTCAACAGGCAATATACACCTACATATATAAACAAATTACAACATTAGATCATTGAAACTTACTAAGAGTAAGATGTGTTATAACACTGCAGCAATGGGGTACAAAAAGTTTCAAAGACTTCTCTGGACAGCACTGAAATATCAGAAAGAACCAAATAATGAACATTGCACAGCAAATATACTTAACGTATCTTTTCTACTAATGGCCTTGATTCAGCAAAGGGAAAAATACTAAGAACTAGATAAAGAATATTCTATCTAAGGTCTGTGTGGGAGAGGGAGAGAGCTGATGAACTGGCAAAACATTCTAGTGTCAACAAAACAGAGAAGTTATTGTTAGATTTTAACTAAGAAGAAGGGAGAGAAGAAGAAAAATAAAGTCTTACTTTCACTGCAGCTCGGCACATATCAGCCACCATTCGACCAGACACTCTTGTCTCAAAAATATTTGAGACAGCAAAATTGAAAACCTTCTCCAAGGCAACCTATACAAAAACAGAAAGAAAATGTGTGCAATGACCAAACCTAAAATATTGAGCCATGGGCAAATTATGAATCCTAATTTAAAGGATATAAATTATGATATTAAACCAGGATTCATCAATACTGATAATTACATTATTCCCATCTTAGGTTTATGCATGGCTATCACAAGGAAAACATATTTAAAAAGATAGCATTTAACCATTTTTAAACCAGTAATAGGTAAACATTTTTGGCATGAATTCTATGAGTCATACCCAAGGAACCAGGAAGTACCATTCTGAGACACAGGCAACTCTATGCAGAGAATCATTATGAGGATGAGCTTGAGGGACAAGTTGAGATGGCTACTATTGTATTTCCCTCTCTGTTGCACAGTGGTGTCCATGCCCAAACTGCTGAATCTCACCACTGAATTGGTTGTAGATTTCGTCAGGATAAAGAGGGACTTCAACTTGCTTCTTCAGTCCAGGTCATAATAGGCTAGCAGACTACAAGGCTAGGTGTTAGATCTTTTTTTCTATTGGAACAATTGTGATATAATCTGAGAGTAAGGGACATTAGCATTAATCCCTTGTCATAATCAAATCTGTCATGACCCTGTTCAGTCTTTAGAATAAGGAGGTGGCTTCAACTATTTGTCATGATGGCCTCTTCTTATCTGCTGATCAGAAGGTACTCTTTAATATATTGAAAGAGCAAAAGAAACACCTGGAACAATGCTGGCAAACTATGAAGTGCAAATATAACCAAACATTGGATAAGAGTAGTACAATGCCAATACTATTCTACATTTATCTGTGGATAGTCAACTTTATTTAAGATGTCCTTGTAGGGAAGAATGAGACGGAAGATCAATGATGAGGCTGTTAACATAAATTTGTAAAACATCTGAGGGATAAAATCATTCATATTTATATAGAATTGAACACTGGATACAGGCTGGGGAAATCCAACAGAAATGACAGAGATTTGTGAGGTTATCCAGGTTCAACCTGATACAGCTAAATCCCTCAGCCGATTTGATACTATTCATCATGATATCCTGGATGATTTCCAAGGATTGGGGATTGTTATGTACATTGACAAGAATTGATATTAATTGGAGTTGCACATAAGCCCATCTAGAAACCAAGTTATAAAGAAGTGATAACAATAGCACTTAGACTTATATACCACTTCATAGTGCTTTGCAGCTCTTTCTAAGTGGTTTACAGAATTAGCATATTGCCCCCAATAATCTGAATCCTCATTTTACCAACTTCAGAAGGATGGAAGGCTGAGTCAACCTTGAGCCAGTCAGAATCGAATATTGATTTAGCTGCATTCTAACCTCTGTGCCACCATGGCTCCAATCTAGTTTGTGGCCTATGAACCAATCAGGTGTGAGGCAACAATTTAAAGGAACCTACTAAGCATCTATTTTCCTGGATTCAGGCTGAATCTGTCCTATCCTTTACTATTTACATCCATTTTTCAAAATATAATGCAGCACATTATATTACTGCATTAATGGACAGGCTAAGATGAAAAAGGATTGGCTTTGAACTGTGCTCTTTTCTATGGCAGAACATAGGCATCAGTTACATTTTAATTAGCTGTTTACAGAGGAACAAAAAATACTATACATCAAACTAAGCTTATGGAAAAACAGAGAAAATATATTTTACTACTAAACTTTGCCAACTTGCAATCTATGTTGAGAAGCAAGAATTACACCTGATACAGATAGTCCTTGGTTAAGAGTAATAATTAAAACCGTGAACTCCATCACTAAGCCATGTAATCTTACAGTGTGATGGCATGTGACTACACGACTTATGACAGCAGTTTCAGAATCCATCATTAGATGAATTCTGCAAAGTCATTAGACACGATGACATGTAATCACCATTTGTATCTTCCTGCTGGCTTCCCCAATTCTACGCTTGTTGGAGGCCGGCAGTGAAGGTTGAAAATCATATGACTACAGGAAGCTACAACATTATAACTGCAAGCCAGTTGCCAAGAGACCAAATTATGATCACGTGGTCACAAGGATGGGTTCCATTTTAGACTACTGTATATCTATAAGAAAGTTCTACCACTGGTCCAGATATAGATTTTCCATTACAAAAGTCAGATGGTCTGGTACTGATTGCAAAAAACAACTGCTTAGATCTAAGGATCTATGTGTATAGCTTTGTGTTCTGCAGGAGATTTTAGCCTTAGTACCAAGTCAGCTATGCTAATTTTCCAACTCAGTTCTAAATCTGGGACAACCTTCACAGATTCTGACAAAACTAAAGGTAAAAAGTCCTTTTTACTGACATTGGTGACTATACAGATACAGTCATATTATCTTCTTGGCAAAAAAGAAAAAGAAAAAGGAAATTGTTTACAACTGTCTTCTTCCAGAATTTTTTTCCTTCCCAGTCTAGCCTACAGCTTTAAGATCTGGCAATCTCCCATCCAAATATTAATCTTACTGAACTTTTCAAAGATCAATCAATGTTGGCTTAGGGACATTTTAAAACAAAATAAAATAAAGAAATCTATTAGGCATGCCCAAGTCTTTGGGTTTAACTGAAAAAGTTCTTTGAATCCCAGATCACTATACTTATTTTCACTGTGCAATATTTTTTATACCATGAATGTAGCTTAAATTATATTTATTTGGTCAAACTCCAAACAACAAGATTAAAATTGAAATTAAAAGAGTTTCAGAAGCTTTAGGTTTATGAAAATTAACATAGAAAGCAAACAATATGACTTTTATATTCGCTCCCCTTGATGAAAAATACCTTAAATATCTCTTTTGAGCACTGTGTGAGGATTGTGTTAAATGTAGAAGATAGTCCTAATTCCACTAAGCTCTCTAAATGAGTCATCTTTTCTGTTTCAGTCTCCTCTCTTGTTTGCTCCAATGTGCTGCTTTCTATAAGTCCAAAACATCTATACAGAAAAACAAAGATCAAGTAATTAGTAAAACAAGAAACCACTACAAGCTATTTTATTGTTTGTATGGGCTGAAGTAAAATATTATTTTTAATGGTATGCTATAAAATTTGCATATGTTCCCTCAATCATTTCTGGCAACAAACTCTGGAAGATAAAAAAAAATTCATTTCTTTAAATTTTCTTTACCGACTCATAAGCATAGGGACTTGAAGTCTAATAAAAAGTTTGTGAGCTCTTTATTTATTTATTTAATATTTATCATCTTTATCATTATTTTTATTTCATAGACTGAAATTAGTGTTTCAAGTGATTTTCAATCCCCCCACAAAAATTCAAGAAAACAAAATAAATTAGTCAGACTATAAAACTGCACAGAGGAGAGAAGTTGCTTCATTCTTAAGATGTTTAAACATCTCAAATGTGGCCTTTTTATCATAAAGATGAGAGAGATGAAAATAAATTGTATTTGGCTATTACAAATTAAAAAAACCAGCCACATGACTATCACTAGATGCTCTAATCAAAAATACTGTTGCATATAAACTTTGTTGAAAAGGTATCAAACTACTTATACAGCTCTGTATCAACTTTTGACTCTTATATTTAAATCTTTCCCTCAGAATAGCTTTCAAACTAGAAATATAGATTAGTATGAAACACACAACTGCAGTGTGCAAGCCATTACATAAGGTTGTCACATCACCAGTATGCTCTGCTTCCCATTACTACTTGCCTGTCCATAAACTGCAGTACAAAATCTTCAAATTCAGCAGTAGCAGAGCACAGTTCTCTCTCTACCTACAATTTCAAAATATAAGAAAAGTTTTTTTCTACTGCATGTAAATCATGATGTAATTTCCAAATTTTATCTAATTCTTGACACAATTCTTGTATTATTTAAAACATACAAATCTCAGTTTCTGTAAATATTCAAAAAACCAAGGTCAAAATCAAGGGAACATGAATAAAAGCAAAGCAAATTACTAAATTAGTAAATTTAGACAATATAGTTTGTTTCCTTCTAAACTGAAAACCTTAATTTTATAGTTACAAAGTACAAACAGCAAAATATATGTTTTAATATTCTTTTACATTCTAGATACTAATATCAGTACTTGAACATTTTCATAAGCAGTTTAATTTAGCAAATAACTTTTAAAACTGATACCTCTGTGAGATCATTTCTCTCTTGTAGTACTGATGAACAATCCACCAAAGGCACGAGAGTAGAAAATGTTGCAATGAACTGGAATGTGATCTAATAAGCACGCAAAAAAGTTTCAGTGTGCAGTAAGTATACATTTTAATATAAAAAGGAACATAAATCACTTCAAATATCTGAAACATTGTATGACAAATCTCTATACATAGGGAAAACTCATATTCCCACATCTCAGGTACCCAGATTACACCTAGTACAAAACTAAACTGCGTTTAGTTTCTACTATTCATATTTCCATACACACTACAGCAGAGGTTGTCAGCCTCTTTAGGTGAACAGAATTTTGAGAAAAATTTATGCTTTCATTATCTGACAGCTGTTGGAAGAAGAGAGTCCCCATTCATAAAGCATTTGTCACGACAGGCATAGCTTGTTATAAATACACATTTTCCAGAAGGCAAACTGGCAGGGTTTTTTTAAGACCACAAGATGTAGGGCAAAGGTCATATCTAAACAATTCTGAACCCATGGTTTTATGTTCCATTGTTTATTCCTATCTATAGGCAAACTGTGACCTGGGAACTGAATATAAAACAAGAGAAGGGATTTGTATTCTAACTGTTAACCATGAATCCACCTTAACAAAGCTTAAATCCAATGAACAGCTCACCAGGCAAAAGATCCCATAGCTAAACATACTAACACTGAAAACCAAAACACATTCACAGCAGGGGGAAGGACAGGGGGGCTTCCCTACAATCTCTACAAGTCACTAGAGTCCCACACAGATGTTTGCCATCATCTGCTCTAAATTCCCAGTAAATTCGCTATTCTTGTCATCTTACTATTTTCTTTTATTCTGGCAGCTAGGCATGCATCAAAATGCTGAATTTTTAATTGTATTGAAAAATTTTTTCCCATATAACAGTGATGGCGAACCTTTTAGAGACTGAGTGCCCAAACTGCAACCCAAAACCTATTTATGCATCGTTGAGTGCCAGGTGGGCGTGGCCCATTGGGGGGCGTGGCTGCAGTGGTAACGGCAGACTGGGTGGGACTAAAAAGTTCAATCAATCAATTCCAACTTTGCAAGATCTGTTTTTTCCCGCAAGAAGTTATAATTGACTGATTGAACCTTTTTTTTTTTTGCACACGGCAGCGGAGGCCTAAAACGAAAAGGTTTTATAAAACCCAGCTGAAGGACTGGGGCGACGGTGCGCGTGCCCACAGAGAGGGCTCTGAGTGCCGCCTCTGGCACCCGTGCCATAGGTTCGCCACCACTGCCATATAAGGTCCACAGTTATTATTGAAAATAAAAATTCTACTTTATTTTGCAGCATGTCATAGTTTAAAAATGATTTTAAACATCAGGGGTAGCAGAGAAGCCAGATGGTGCTAAGGGAAATGTAAATTATGCTGAGGAATCTCATTCTCAACTATGTTTTAGCAGAAAGCACATAAACTGGAAAAGACCATAGTTAGCTTATGTCTTATTTGCTCCTCCTGTTGTATGTTCTACCCCTGCAAATGAAAGGAGGAAGAAATAGGGGCAGCCAAATAGATGCTCAAAAAATAAGCAGTAAGGAAGAGGCTGAAATACGAAAGAAAGAAATTCATGGAAAACTGTAGTCATGTTTTAGGTGACATAAGAGAGATCTAGCTGCAACATAACACCCTGTGAAATTATTACACTGACCATGCATTTGCTAAAATCATATTACACTCACCATGCATTTGCTAAAATCATTTGGATCTACACCAGGCAATGCTCTCATCAACAGAGGCAACATATGTGTTGGACCTTCAGGAAATGACTTGCCCCCAGATACCAGGCTACGAGCTACACCAATTACACAACTTAATGTAGCTGTGAGCTGATGAGGTTCTGTTAATGTCTCTAGTGCAGGATATGTTCTATGGAAAAAAATAACATAAGATTTTTATCAGTTCTAATGTTTTACTTGCAATTGCTAATAAGATAAGCCAGGCATGGGCTATATTCAGGCATTTTTCTAACTTTTCCAGTTTCAATATTACATTACTCTGCTTGCAGAAATTCTAACCAATAGTATGTTTTGATGACTCAGCTTTAGGAAATCTAAAAGAAAACCAGAATAAGATAGGATTTCAAATACATTTTCTACTATGCAACATTAAGAAACAACAAAATGAAATTAGCTTGAAGGTCACTTAACTTCTGCTGACTCAACAAGCTTTGTGGGACATGTGGAAGACTCCATTCTAAAAAAAAAGGAGCAGTTGAAGAAGGAATTTCAGGAGTTTTAAAATATAAAATGGGCCTTTTAAGGACCTGCAAAAGAAACCCATTTTTTCTTTTAACATGTCAATTTCAAAAATGACCCAAAATGTTTGACCATATGCATTCTTGAGGAACTCTAGAGAGCAGAGAAGATATGCTGTCAAAGCTACATTTTTTCCACCTCTTAAATGATATTTGCTCTTGTTTAAACCAATAAAAATGGAAGGATAGAAGTTTAAAAAATGAGGGATTTTATAGCTAAACCTTGATCTTGTCAAAAGTTCTTAAACTGTGTTTTGATAGAAATGGCAGCATGAATATTTTTTAAAACATAAACTCATAAAATAAGTAGTAAAAGATTGCATTGTAAACTAAAGCATACATCTGAAAAAGTAAACACGCAGAGGCACAAACAATAAATCTAGATTCTCTTATCATTCTGTTAAAATTACCAAAAAACAAAGACAATGATTTAAAACAGATAATTTTGAGGTATTCCACAGCTAATACGGCCATGATTAAGAATTTTGGAAACTGAAATCCATACACTGGGAAAATACTGGTTTAGGGTTGGAAAAATGCTGACTTAGAATAACGTTTCCCGGTTATCTAAAAAGTAGATAAACTTTTTCTGGCTTTTAGATAGTACTCACTTTTCAAGTACTGGTGGGATTACCAACTCAGGACGCATTAGTGCAAGATTCTGTAGAGCTTGCGCTGCCTCTAAACTTCCAGTTTTGCTAAACATTGCCAGCAGGACAGGTTGTATAATGCATTCTACAAATTCTGTTATGTCCTGATCCGTAAGCTTATGGCTATCGGGCACAGGATTTAGCCAGCTCATCTTCTTATAGCGCTCACGATGCAGTCTTCTGACTATATTACTGGGTAGACGCTGAAGTAGCTTCATTAGCTTATTCTACCAGAGAAAGGCAACAAAATCCATTCCGATTAATTAGAAGCAAGGAAAAGAGCCAAAACTATTTTGATTTTTACATTTTGTAAATCTAGACCCTTATTCAGCAGTCAGCTCTGTCTGTCAGTTTTGAAAATATTTTATGTATTGGGCAGAATGGGAGATGGACCAGAACCTTTAATAAAGAGTTTGGATTTGATGTCAGGGAGGTTGTGGGCACAGTAGTATCCTTCTTATAACACAGCAGAACAACAATATTCTTCCATTCTTTTCTTGGTGCAATTATGATAGATAGTTATCTCCAGGGAGAAGCAGTTTGCTTTCTCTTACTTCCTCAGTCCAGTGA
The DNA here is from genome assembly GCA_023970755.1 of Azemiops feae. NCBI lineage: Eukaryota > Metazoa > Chordata > Lepidosauria > Squamata > Viperidae > Azemiops > Azemiops feae. Next base: position 117,581 of record JALGBA010000088.1, read on the forward strand.
TACCCATTGTCCTCACCCCCAAACTCATTCATTAAATAAAATTCATCTACTGACAGCAGCAGCAATTCTGAATGGAATCTAAGCAGGTGTTTAGTTCTGGCAACCATGTTCCAGGAATCTAATAGTTCTGGTTTCAATACAATTGAAGGATATCAGAATACAGAAGTTTAATCCAATCTAATACTACAGAGGGTGATGTATAGTTTTGAACCGTTTTCCACTGAAAAAACAATGGGAGAGCTCATTAGGATAAATAACAGATGGGCAAACTGGCAGGCAGGCACTGGTGCTACTAAATGGAAGCAAAGGCAGAGCCCGATGCTTTGCTGCATTTTGACGTAGCTTTTATTTTACATATTTCCTACTTCAATCTTGGCATTATGACAAGCAGATTGGTATTAAGCATCAAGGCAGTTCCAATCCCTATCTAAAAGCAGAACAACTATGTACTTGGTCCACAGATGATCTCTCTGAGCCTGGATGGCATCAGTAGCTGAAGCAGTATGACAACTTTGAGTGCAGGAACTACTCTTGTATCTTGAACTTTTATGAATGATGCATCTCATGAAAAGACTAGCCTTTTGTTTTCTTTCCCTGTACCTTACTACTATTTACATATATAAATTCCAAGGCAATTTCTGTAGAAAGAAAATACATTTAACTCATTTAATTTTTTTTTTTATTTAACAATTTCATTAATTAATTTATCACCAACTGCAAAATTCACTTAACTGGACACTGTACAGATTTTGAAATTTTAAAAAAAACTTTGGATCAGGCATAATGCTATTCAGCTTTTAATACAGTTCACAGCACCAGAAAGAAGCCATAAGGTAGTTTCTTTCAACTTGCTGTTGGCTATATAGATCTACTATGCTTGCTTGGTTCATACATAATTTTGAGCTATAGCGAAAGAAAAGCCTGATTAGTACTGTTCAATATTGCTAATAATGATACTTCAGGCTAAGTAAACAACTGTATTATATCTTCATTAACCTTTCACATGGTTAATATTCTTATATATTCTCATCTAGCTCTTATTACCCATTACACAAGGGGTAGTAGAATTGAACTCTGATTTTGATAACTATAACATTCTTTATAAATTAAATTTCTGGCTTTTCTGGTCCTTTCATCTTTGATATAGCTCATATCTGGAAATAGAATACCACTGTGACAACACCTCTTTCTCCCTTCCAAACCTTCAATATTTATATTTTCCCTGTTTAATTTTATAAAAACGGGTGCATATTCTTGTCCTAACTGCCCCAGCTTCTACTCCCCATCTTTTTTATAGTTCTGCATCCATTTCTAGATCATAACATCTCTGGAAAAGCAAACGAGTTAACTCTATTTCCTATAAGCATTATGTATACTGTTGGCACTACGGAGGAGGAAGAGTTGCTGCTGATCTTAGAATGTTTTAAAAATCATATTTAGCATAGACATTTTGTTGAAATTAGTGCCTGAAGAAAATGGGTTTGACAAAATTCTATACCAACACAATGTTTAAAGTCTTGATGTCAAGCTTTAAAGAGAAGAGAGATATATCCTTACCAGCCAGCGACCATTATTTGAGGGATGATAGAAAGATGCAATACTTTGGAATAATCCAGCCAAATGCTTTTGTACAAGCTTGCTTGGTCCGCCCTATCCAAAAACAGAGATAACAAAGCTATTTAATACAATTCCAAATCTGTAGTGCAATTTTAAATTCAGTTTTAGTGGGCCCACCTTTTTCAAAGTTATGGCCTCCTTATTCTAACATGTAGAAATATGTGAAGCATGATATTCTACTCCAGAAAGGCAAAGTTGTAATTTAAGCAAATTGTAAAATAGCTATCACAAGGTATCACAGCCTCTACAATGTAATATAATGCATGTAATTTTTCATGTTAATCAGTTCCTAGAAATCAACGATTGTTCTCTTTCACTGACCATTAAAATATACCACTTTAGGGTCTGTGATAATGCACCATTTCTCTGTAAATCACAATTAGATTTACTGTGAAAATATTTCCTTATAATTGAGAAGAGATATTCTGTGTGTTTATCTCTCTCCTACATATTCCAGAAGCAGGCTAGAAAGTCTTCTGATATCGGTTCCTACAGGAAGACAAATCTTCCTTTTGTAATTTTTGAAGGACAAGCCAGATGAAAAGTTCAGAGAAGCAAAATTTAAGGAGATGTAAATATGAGAGAAGGGTTGAATAATGACATCTTCTCTGATAAGTATGTTTCCTTCTTTTCTTTTTTATTGCTTGGGTGGGCTATTGGTAGAATAATAGAACAGAATAATAACTTTTATTGTCACTTTGAATGTACACTAATTGGCATACATTAAAATGAAATATTGTTGCATTCAGCTCTCAAAGGGTCCTGTTCTCACTGCAGAAAAAAGATTTTTACAATAGATACAATGTACAGATACACCTTTCTTACTGACTGCCTCATTCAGTGACTTTTTAAATTTACAATGAACTTGAAAAAGTAACTTTAAAACCAATGCCAGAATATACAACTTTTGCAGTTTCCCTCAGTCATGTGATTGCCATTACAGGGAGCCCTCACTTAATTGGAACCATCAACTCTGCCTTAAACAAAGCTTCGCTAAGTGGGAAATCACATGACAGCAACTGTGCTTTCTGGCTGAAAAGAGACAAGACTACTCAGTTTTACACCTTTTGCTTTTATTTATTTGTAAAATAAATAAAATTTATTTGTAAAATTTATAGGCCGGCCATCTTACCTCAAGGCCTTACTTTGATTGCCCTCCTAACCACTTCTGAGGAATGCTCAAGTGCTGGATTATTGTCTTGTACATATCAAAAGCAATGCAATCACGCATGGCAACTAGGCTGTGAGACATGGGTACACTATTTGAATGGCTTAGGAATTTCCTCTATCTCTAATCTCTCCTCTGGCGGGACGGGGGGGGGGGAAGCAAGCAACTTCTGTAGGCAATCTTTCCTTTGCCTGATCCTTTCCCACTATAAGTATGATCACATTCCTTTCTATGTGTAGAAGAACAAACAGCTTACTGTCTTGCAATCCCTTTTTGTCCAATCTCTCTGTTCTGTAAGGGTGGTGAGGGAGAAAAAAAATACAGGTTGGGCACAAGATAACATGTACTATCTATAATGGTGATCATGTGACCAAGGGATGCTGTGAAAGTCATAAATGGGCTGTAAAGTTATTTTGTCAGCATTATCATAACTTTGAACAGTTACTGAACAAATAGTTGATAAGTGAAGACAACCTGTATTTTTTAAATATTATACATATACAGATAAGAGGATAAAGGCTGTGGTTTCATAATTATCTACAACAGAAAACAACAGCCACATAACAAAGAAGCTGAAATTCAATTATCCAATAATATTTAACCAACAAGTTGTTAATCAGAATAAACATTTTACTCCATGTACTACTAAAATATAGCCTATATGTGATTAAGGTGTGCTGACCATTTCTTCTAATGTTTTCTTTTGAATATTGAAGGGACATTCAACACTGAAAACTGAAGGGACAGAGACATCCCCTCATTTCTCCTGGAGGTCTTTACTGTCCTGGCTGTCCTGAGGACATATGTTTTCTATAAAGCAGTTATTGCTATTTTGTGTACAGTAGAAAGACAGTTGCAAATATTGTAATTCAGGCTTTTAAAAAAGAAATTATCCATCTGAGCTCTTGGTTATTTTCATGAATCTGATGCTCATTAAAGTAGTAGTTAATTTAAGAGTCAAATAAGTTGACTACATATCTACATAACTATACAGCTTACTCAATGTCCTTTGGAAAAAGAAAAAAGATACTACCATCATAGCTGTGATCCACATAACTGCATGCCCTATGTCGTAAGCATTTGTTAGGAATCGTGGAACCATCATCTGATTGCTTCCCACTGGAAGATTCAAACTACGCAGTATTCTGGTAAATATCTGCAGAAATTACAACATGTTGTAATTAAGGCATGATTTAGTTTCAATTCACAGAAATTAAATTACATAATATAACAGATGCCATGGCTGCTAAAAATTATAAAAATAATAGATCACTGTTTTCCCCATTACTATCACATTCTTGCAACTGGAAACTACATTAATTCTTCAAAAGTTTTATTCTTTATAGCAAGAAACAGAAATCCCAGCAAATATCATGATGGTAGTTTAAAATTTAAGACCCCAGTGTGATAACATTTGTTTACCATACTTTAAAAGGAATAGATCAGTAGAAATAACTCTTGCTTATGTTTTTTTTCTTTTATATAAACAAAAATTCTTAAAATATAGTTAAGACTTAAACATAGTTAAGAGAAGTTTAATAGGTAGGGCAAGACAGAGAATAAAAACAATTCTGCCCTCCTAATAAAAAGTTCAAGATTAATCACAAAAATTTATAAATTACAGCTTTCCAACAATGTTGACAAGATAAATGATTTTAAATGTAATAAATACACTTAGGATAGGGTACACAATTTTTATCTTCTGAACTAAAATAATGAGAGAGACAGAGACAGAATGAATTAAAACTGCATGTTTTGTCAACAGAGAAATCACTTGGCAGATCTTGTTAATATTTGTAGTATTTTCATACTAAATATTACCTTTGGAATATAGGGATCCCAGTTGATATAGCCTATGTTATCAGTTGCCAAACGTGCAAAAAGATTGACTAGATGCTGGAAAGAAAAAAGCACAGACCACATTTTCATGATACAACATCAACATTCAGTATAGTATTAAGGTTTATTCCTGTTTTTTCCTGTAGCTTTCTCAAGAAGTAGGATCACATTTCAGAATATTCATCATGCACCATGGGATCATAAAGTAGCTGAAAAGTTGCAAAGCAGTGACCATAAGAAAATTACTTTAATAGCAACAAAAGTTGCAAGGGGTGTTTGAACAATGAACACATGCAGAGAAGTAACACTAAAATTTCACAAGTAAACAGTACAATTAATCAAATAAGTATTTTTCATGTTTTATACAGGCTTATAAAAAGTAAGGAGAGAAGCAACCTAGAACTAAGGAGAAACTTCCTGACAGAACAATTAACCAGTAGAACAACCTGCCTCCAGAAGCGGTGAATGCTCCAACACTGGAAGTTTTTAAGAAGAGACTGGACAGCCATTTGTCTGAAATGGTATAGGGCAGGGGTAGGCAACCGCTGGCTCAGGAATTCTGGGAGTTGAAGTCCACGAGTCATAAAAGAGCCAAGGTTGCCTACCCCTGGTATAGGGTTTCCTGCCTGAGCAGGGGGTTGGACTAGATGACCTCCAAGGTCCCTTCCAACTTTATTATTATTATTATTATTATTATTATTATTATTATTATTATTATTATTATTATTATTATTATTATTATTATTATTATTATTATTATTATTATTATTATTATTTAATTATTTAATTATTTAATTATTATTATCTGAACAAGAGATATTCCCATAAAATTGGCAAACTGGTTTCCTTCAGAGAAGAAATGGGACTGAAAAAAACGATAGTCCCAGATAATCATTCAGAGATATTGAAAAAGGTAGCAGGTAGGAAGTGAGTTAATAATAAGAAAATATATAAATATAATGAATGTTTACAAAAGGAATAATTATAATATAAACAGGATTGAGATGGCCTTTTGGTTAATTGGCAACTAAAGTAGTAGATCCTGGGACAGAGATAATATGGTAAAGACGATGAACATGTGGCTTTCCAGGTGTTGCTGAATCCTGACTGAAGCTGTGGGGACCTACCATTCTGCAACATCAAGAATGCCACAGATTTCTCACAAAAACTAGAAAATATAGAACCAGAAAGTAATAACAATGAATTCTCTTCACAGATTTCTCCCAGACAAATTTGCAATAGACAAGTTTCAATTAGGCCTTGGTTAGAGTTTTCTATACTGCACTGCTAAATACCTACTAGTTATCCCATTATTAGAGGAAAAACCAGATTCACCAAGACCAAGGTTTACAAAGAACTAGGATACAAATAGAGAAACAATTATGAGAAAGAAGAAATTCTCTTCCTCCTGTCAACCAGCAGGTGACATGTAGGTGGTTTCTGGCAATGATTAATGTTTCTTTGCAAGAAGGGATAGTGACCCAATCTTTCAAGGCACCATTATTTCTAATCCAATCATCTACATATCATCTTTGTAGTAAAAGCAAGTGGGAAAATAGGTGGGGCACGTTACTTACCCCTTCCCATTGCGGAAGATTTTGAACTGAAATCCAAAGGCCTAGAAATTCATCAAGCCAGAGCCTGCAAGACAATGAAATCCCACCAACAGAATTTTAATATGCTAAAACAATTTGTTTCCAATATCTAATAATACATACTTAGTACATTATAGATTTCAAAACCAATGTGTGTGGGTGTGACATATATCTTATTTCAATAACCCTATATTCTATGAAAGTGATTTTATTATGCATAATGAAGAAAAATGCTCAAAATTAGCCACACAGATTAGACATCCTCCAACTGACAAGTCTCCAGCCATACTGCTGGTTATAGAATTTGAGAAAGGAAATCATCTTTACAGTACAAACTTTTAATAGTAATTTTATTAAAAATTATAATTAAAAATAAAAATAGAAACTAAAAAAAGAAAATGGTGCAAAAAAGAAAAACAGAATAGAAAAAATAGTAAAGAAAAAGAAAAGAAATATATAAAGAAATGATTTCATCCTTTATCACAAGTGTAAATAAATTTAGTAACCTATCACCTTGTCTTAAAATAAAACAAATGATCTCTTCTTCCTGTATCCCATCTCTTATCTATAAACAAATCCTTAAAACTTCATTGTTCACCCTGATCAGCAAAAGTCCATTAAGGGTTATAAAATATAATTATATATTTTAAACTTGATCTAAAACCCCAACTTTATATTCCTTGCTTTGTCTTTTAACAATCTTAATCCCTTAATCTGTTCAAATAATGTCCTAGGAATTTGATTTTTTAAATATTTTTTTCAGGAGCCATGGTGGCACAATGGTTAGAATGCAATATTGCAGGCTGACTCTGTCTATAGCCAGGAGTTCGATCATGACCAGCTCAAGGTTGACTCAGCCTTCCGTCCTGAGGTCAGTAAAATGAGGACCCAGATTGTTGGGGGCAATATGCTGACTTGATAAACTGCTTAGAAAGGGCTATAAAGCACTATGAAGTAGTATATAAGTCTAAATGCTATTGCTGTTTTTTCTTTTCCCTTCTCACAAAATTCTTCAGTTTTAACAAGTCTTTTTTGTAAATCCACTATTATTTATTTTTATTTATTCATTTACTCATATCCCATCTTTCTTATTTTCACAAACAACTCAAGGCAGTAAACATATCCAAGACTTTTCTCTTCCTGTTTTTCCCACAACCACCCTGTGAGGTGAATTGGGCTGAGAGAGATATGACTGGCCCAACGTCACCCAACTGACTTTCATGGCTAAGGCGGGACTTGAACTCACAATTTCTTGCTTTCTAGTCTGGTACCTTAACCACTAGATCACTCTTGGTTTGTTATTTGTAAATCTTTTAATTGTTAAGACACCAGCTACTTTCATTTGCATGTTCAGTGCAGCATCTTTTTCCATATCATTCTTGTAGTCCATAATTTTTAAATCACTTTCAGATCAATTTCATTCTTGTCCGATAAAACTTGTAAAACTCATAGCAACTTTTAATCACACTCATTCTATAGAGGCAGGCATTTTTAAAATTAACTTCTGGGTCTATTGTTCAAAAATATCTTTCAATGTGTCCAATGTTAAAATATTTTGCCCCACTCTATATTAATAAGGCAAATTTAAGTGTTCTTTTCCTTTAATTGTAATCTTTGTTCTTTCTTGTTTGTTTCCAGTATCCAACCTTCAAAGTTTCATCCTATCGATTTTTTTAAAACAGAATTCAAAACAAAAGCATTTTCTGATGGGAAAGATTCTTATAATTAATTACATAATCTTATTTCAAATCCATCTGGACCCTTACTTTAGTTGTATCGTTCCAAACTCAAAATCTTTTGCTGTTTATTTCAACAGAAAAAAATTACACTTGTATTTAAAACTTCTTTCACTACATAATGGAAGAAAACTCATCCAGTGCTACAAAGTCTGTTGATTCAAAGGTTCTTAATAACTGAAAAGCAGCTAACAATTTCCAAAAGTGGTTAGAACAGGAATTATTCAAACTTAAGTGTCCTTCTAAAGACGATGACTGCAGGTTGAGGGGGGGAAATAGTTATTCCCTTGTCTCCCGCAGTTCTAACGCTATCACAGATCACTGTGTTATGGTGTCCTCATGAGGAACAATTGTTTGGAGTACTTGAGTGATTTCAAGTCCTTTCCTTCTCTGGAGAGGAAATGCAAAGAGACAGTCTACTTGCCAGCTCTTCATTCTGCAACGGTTGTCTGCTGAGTCTTCTCTGGAAGTCCTACAGCACAGGCTTCCAAGGGCACAATTTATATTGGGGTGGGTAACCTGCAGTCCACAAGTCCATTTTTTGTGATTCCAGATATCCCTTAGACCACACCACCAAAATTTCATCAGTGAATTGCAGATAATCAGTGACTCAGTTTTCCTCAATTTTGAAGCAAACAACACATGAGAACTGCAACATGCTAAAATTATCTTAATTGTTCGAAAAGACAAAGGAAAACTTCAACCTCCATACACACAAACGTACATTAACTTCATATTAAGCATTCTGTAAATACAGTCTGTAATTTTATTAATCTTTGTAATGATGAAAACACTTGAGGATCCTTGACATTTCATTTTTTTCCTAACTGAATTTTAGAAGTTGGTTAGGAAAAAAATGACATTTATGTTGAGTTACTAAACATAAATAAAAGTTTAAAATATGAACCTTATTGAATATTTGCCATGATTTTGCAATACATACTTAAACTGAAGAAAGGCATTTCCTAAGCCTACAGTCTGGTCATCTTTGTAGGCAGGCATATAAACCTCTGAAGCTGATTTTAAATGATTTTAAACTGCAGGCAGACGGTTATAGATGAAGGTATTGTTTATGAGAGAAACCTATATGCGGGTCAAGAAGCAACAGTGAGAACTGGACATGGAACCACTGATTGGTTCAAAATTGGGAAAGGAGTCCGGCAAGGCTGTATTCTGTCGCCCTGCCTATTTAACTTATATGCAGAGCACATCATGAGAAAGGCAGGGCTAGATGAATCAAAAGTTGGAATTAAGATTGCTGGGAGAAATATCAACAACCTAAGATATGCAGATGATACCACTCTAATGGCAGAAAGTGAAGAGGAACTAAAGAGCCTCTTGATGCGAGTAAAGAAGGAGAGTGCAAAAGTTGGCTTGAAACTCAACATTAAGAAAATCAAGATCATGGCATCCGGCCCTCTCAATTCCTGGCAAATAGATGGGGAAGAAATGGAGGTAGTGACAGATTTTATCTTCCAGGGCTCCAAGATCACCGCAGATGGGGACTGCAGCCAAGAAATTAAAAGATGCTTGCTCCTGGGGAGGAAAGCTATGGCAAATTTAGACAGCATACTAAAAAGCAGAGACATCACCCTGCCAACAAAAGTACGTATAGTCAAGGCCATGGTTTTCCCAGTTGCAATGTATGGCTGTGAAAGTTGGACCATAAGAAAGGCTGAGCGCAAAAGAATTGAGGCCTTTGAACTATGGTGCTGGAGAAGACTCCTGCGAGTCCCTTGGACTGCAAGGTGATCAAACCGGTCAGTCCTAGAGGAGATCAACCCTGACTGCTCTTTAGAAAGCCAGATCCTGAAATTGAAACTCAAGTACTTTGGCCACCTAATGAGAAGGAAGGACTCACTGGAGAAGAGCCTAATGCTGGGAAAGATTGAGGGCAATAGAAGAAGAGGACGACAGAGAATGAGGTGGCTGGATGGAGTCACTGAAGCAGTAGGCGTGAGCTTAAATGGACTCCAGAAGATGGTAGAAGACAGGAAGGCCTGGAGGAACGTTGTCCATGGGGTTGTGATGGGTCGGACACGACTTCGCAACTAACAACAACAACAAATTGTTTGTGATCCCAGATCATGTAAATGTTAAAACTGCTAGTGTATTTTCTGTACCCAATCAGTGCAACTGGTGAAAACCATTATTTCACAGATAACTATGCAAGATCTATTCTACTGACTTAGAATCACAAAAATAAATGACATAAACAAACAAACAAACTCCTGGCTTAGCTTCTCTGGCCAGCAATGAATCTAAAATTCCCAAATTGCATAGGTAGGTAGTAGGTAGTTCAGAGGGAATAGAATAGAATAGAATAGAATAGAATAGAATAGAATAGAATAGAATAGAATAGAATAGAATAGAATAGAATAGAATAGAATAGAATAGAATAGAATAGAATAGAATAGAATAGAATAGAATAGAATAGAATAGAATAGAATAGAATAGAATAGAATAGGAATAGGAATAGGAATAGGAATAGGAATAGGAATAGGAATAGGAATAGGAATAGAAGAGAAGAGAAGTAAGGCCACACTTGGAATACTGCATCCAGTTTTGGTCACCACGATGTAAAAAAGATGTTGAGACTCTAGAAAGAGTACAGAGAAGAGCAACAACGCCTCTAGGTGTTCGCTGATTCATTGTTTGATTATCTTTTCCAGAATCTTCCCAGGTATTGAGGTCAGGCTGATAGGTCTGTAATTTCCTGGATCCATTGTTTTTCCTTTTTTGAAGATGGGAACTACATCAGATCTTTTCCAGTCCTCTGGTAGTTGCCCAGTGCTTCAGGATCTTTGAAAGATATAGTTCAGTGGTTCTGAGAACATGTCTGCCAGTTCCTTCAGAACCTTGGGGTGTAATCCATCTGATGATCTGAACAGTTATAAACTTCCATGCATTAAAATTCAGCTGAAAAATGGTACCATTTCTTGTTTAATTTAGAGGAAAGCTTATTTGTTACTACAAAACTACCTCCAGACATTGATTTGACAAGCGAACAGCATCCTTGGATAAGAAGATAAAGGCAGAACTGGTCAAATAGGTAGGAGTTTTGCTTGTGAGAGATCAGTCATAGCTTCGGAGAGCAGCCTTACCTTAGAACAGACACGTCAAACACAAGGCCCGCAGGCCGGATCTGGCTCGCAATTGGCTGAAATTTGGCCTGCGGAGATGCTCGGTAGATGGCAAGGGACTGGCCCCTGCCCCTCTGGCCCCAGCCCCACCCCGCCAGGTGGCTAAGGTGCACACATAGGAGGCGGTGAGCATGTGGGGGGCGGACAGCATCCGATAGCAGGGGCTACATAGTCCACTGTGAATACCAGGCGAGTCCTCCAGCAGCAGCACTGCGGCAGCACCAGCAGCACTCAGAGTCCGGGGAGGCACGTGATGCAGACCACCGGACATGCCTACTCTGTCCCATCTCTTTTTGGTTGGAGAGCAGGTCACCACTGTTCATATCCTCATCCCCTTCGCAGGTCTTGCCCTTGGCTCGCAGGTGGAGAGCATTCCCCTCATGCACCTTGGTACCCACCGCAGCCACAGCCGCCAGCCACTCGCACAGATCCATTAGGCTGCCTCCCAAAATTGCAGGCCCGCCCAGCACGAAGGAGGCAAAGCGGTTAGCTAGGAAGCCCCAAGTAGAGGTGGTAGAGCACGCCCAGGGCCAGCAGGCAAAAGGCCACCCCTAGCGGGGAAAGCCGGATCCCCATTGGTGCCATGGCCGCCCAGTCCCAGCCAGGATTGCGTGCCTCCCCCCATCTCTGCTGGGCCTGAGCAGCCACGGCACCAATGGGGATCAAGCTTTCCCTGCTCAGGATGGCCTTTTGCTTGCTGGGTGTGCTATATCACCTCTAATCGAGCTTCATAGTTGGCCGCTTTGCCTCTTTTGTGCTGGGTGGGCCTGCAGCTCTGGGCAGCAGTGGCAGCCTAATGGACCTGCATGAGCTGCTGGCGGCAGCCCGAGGTGGGCCAAGGTGCGTCAGGTGCACAAGGGGAACAGGCTCCATGCACGGGCCAAGGGCAAGATCTGTGAGGGGGCCAAGGAGATGACCAGCAGCGACCTGCTCTCCAACTGCAAGCAAAAACAGATGGGATGGAGTAGGCATCCGGCGGTGTGCATCATGTGCCTTCCCCCTCCCCCACCTGCTGCTGGAGGGCTGCCCGATATTCGCAGTGGGCTGCAGAGTCCCAGAGTGCACCAGTCAAGGGGCCAGCAGGTTGTGACTGCTGATGGACACCGTTGGCCCCCCTGGCCTCTGTTTGCAGGGGCCGATGGTGTCAGGCAGCAGCCGCCCCGGCCCCTGCCTCACCTTGCCTTGTCCCATGGCAATGGCACCCCCACTCTGCCCCCTGCTTCGCCTCACCCTGCAGGACAAGCTTCCTACCCATTGCCCCACCCGCCAGGGACCCCCTGGATCTTCCCCAACCCTGCCCGGCCTCCACAGGCATCCCCCCCCGAGCAATGTCAATTGGCCACACCCACCCCAGCTACGCCCACCCAGTCAGCCGTGATCACCGCAGTCACGCCCACCCAGTGGCCCACGTCCACCCGGCCCCCGAGGGCACAATGCTGATGCGGCCCTCAATGAAATTGAGTTTGACACCCCTGCCTTAGACATCCCTACATATAGTGTGCCCCTATATGTAAGATATGAATATTATTTTTACCAAAACAAAAAGTTAAATGATTATCTTAAATGTTGTACCATTGACCTGGAATAAAGCTTTTGTCCTCATTTTAAATTTGTAATCTGTGGAATACTTATTATCCTTCTCCAGTAGCGCTGCTGCCTTTATTCATATACTGAAAAGAAGGAAATATCGGGGAAAGAGAAGGGAGAGATTTTTATAGATAGTAGGACCCCTTTAGTTATAATGACTCCTATCTTCTGCTCATCTATCTACTGGGGTCTGAGATATCAGATCAAGCATCTAAGCGTGCTAAATGCAAAATCAATCTTTAAGAAGAGGCACCATTCATGAGTCTTCTGTATGTTATAAGACTTCACAATATATGGAAGGAAAGACATATAAATACTATGACACATATACTGATAATATAGGTAAAACAGAGCCTATCTCCAAAGAAAAATATCTATTAAAAAAATGCAAGTAGAAAAATTGTTATGAAGTGATATTCTTTCTTAGGATTAGCTATCTGCAAAATAAAACAACAATTTATAAAAACAATCAGTGAACTATGAGATACAGTCTAGAGGGAAAAAATTCCTATGTATCAGCAATTGAGGGAATTGCTTAAATGACCTTGAAATGATAACTCCAAAGAGAAGCTGAACTATGAAGCTAATTATTAAGCACATTCAAGGACAGTCTGGATTCTGGAACAACATGGAGAAATATATGCAACTGTCTTAATTCATGGGACCAGCAAATATGAAGAATATTTTAAATGTTCTTAATGCAGTTAACTACACTAACTTAGTCAACTCAATAGTTGCACTAAGAAACTATAAAGTAATCACAGATTAATTGAGATAAAGGGGGAAGTTACTATCTTTTTATGGAGATTTTCAAAAAAACTTTCCATACTTTTTTATGTATGTATGTAAAGTATGTACAGGTAGTCCTCATCTTACAATTCCAATTGAATTGGGACCAGAAGTTCAGTCATACATCACTGAGATTGTAAGTCAAGGCAAAAAAAAAAAATGCAAACAGTAAAGATCTTACAAAGCTAAAAAGACATAATTTTCTTTCTTTTCTAATAAATTTTTTTTTTTTAAAACAACAAAACATAACACACATACACACACAGTGTATACTCCTTTCTTTTTTAACAGCCATTTCGTAACGGTAAACTTCTATTATTTACATTTCCCCCCCTTATTCTTCTTTAAATATATTTTAAATATATTTGTCCTTGTTGTCCCATTGTTTCTTGTTTCCATTTTTCTTCCTTCATACTATACTTCATACTAAAAGTAATACATATTATTACTATACATTATACACACATTTTCCATTTTTTGACCTTTCCACATTTATTCTCATTTATTATTTCTAATCTCCAACCAATCATACCACTTATTCCATATTAGATAGTACTCTTGTCTTCCTTTTCCTTTATCTCTTTTGTTAATTTGTCCATCTCCGCACAGTCCAGGATTTTTCTTATCACTTCTTCCTCTGATGGTATATTCTCATTTTTCCAGAACTGTGCGTAGACTATTCTTGCTGCCGTTGTTATATGTAGAATTAAGTACCGTATTTCTTTACTATATTTTCTATTTAGAATACCCAGCAGAAAGATCTCTGGTTTCCAGTCTACGGGTTGATCTATTATTTCTTCCATCCATCTTCTTATTTTAGTCCAGTATTTTTTCGCAATTGGGCATGTCCACCATAGATGAGAATATGTTCCATGCACTTTTTTACATTTCCAACATGTTGGCGAATTGTTCTGGAACATCTTGGCAAGCTTTGCTGGTGGAAGATGCCATCTGTAGAACATCTTCAACTGGTTTTCCTTGAATGCCGCAGACATAGTCAATTTTATGTTTGTTTCCCATATTTTTTCCCATTTCTCCAATTCTATATTGTATCCGAAATTTTTTGCCCATCTGATCATTGTGTCTTTGACAACCTCGTCTTCCATTTTATATCTCAGTAAATATTTATATATATATTGCTGATTAATTTTATTTCTGTTCCATGTATAATTTTATCCAATTCTTGCGGCTCCTTTTGTATTTCATATAATTTTTTGTCTAAATTTTTATATTTAGATTGAATTTGTGTAAATGTCCACCAGTCAATCTCTCTGCCTACATCTTGTTCCAATTCTTGTTTTGTTTTCAAATTTCCCTGTTCGTTTACTAATTCCTTGTATCTAATTATCCTATTTATGTCCAATAAGTTTGGGTGTTTCAGAGCTTCTGTTGGGGACAACCACATTGGAATTCTTATATAATGTTTTTGTTTTATTTTTTCCCAAGTCTATAGCAATGCATTCCTAACTATGTGTCTTTGAAAGTATCTGTGTATTTTATATTTTTCGTCCCATAGGAATGCATGCCACCCCGCTTGCAAGTCATGTCCTTCTATTGTTAAAACTCTGATATTTTTCAATTCCATCCATTCTTTTAGCCAAGTTAGGCTCGCTGCTTGGTAGTATATTTCCCACTCTGGTAACGCCAATCCCCCTTTATCTTTCATATCTTGCAAGAGTTTTAATTTAATCCTAGGTTTTTTCCTTTGCCATATAAATTTAGTGACCAATTTATTTAATTCTTGAAAAAATGTTTTCCCTAATTTTATTGGAATAACTTGGAACAGGAATAATATTTTTGGCAATATATTCATTTTAATCGTAGCGATCCTCCCTAAAAATGAAATTTGTAGGTTTTCCCAATTTTCTAAATCTTTTTTTATCTGGTGTAATATTTTATCGTAATTATCCTCCTTAATCGAGGAGCACTTCGCTGTAAGCCAAATCCCTAAATATTTTATTTTCTTAGTTACGCTTATTTTTGTTTTATCTTCCAGTTCGCTTTCCTGTGCCTTTGTAAGATTTTTGGTTATTAATTTGGATTTATTCTTATTGATCTTAAGTCCGGCTACCTCATCGAATTCTTCTATTTTTTGGATCAATTTAGGGCCGGTTTCTAATGGATCTTCCAAAATGAATACCAAATCATCAGCAAAGGCTTGGACCTTATATTCTTCCTTCTTAATTTTTAAACCCTTTATTTCTTGGTCCTCTCTGATTTTTGTCAGAAGTATTTCTAATTATAAAATAAATAGAAGAGGCGAAAGTGGGCACCCTTGTCTTACTCCTTTGGTTATATCATTTTTTTCTGTCATTTCGTCATTTATAATTACCCTAGCTGTTTGTTTAGTATATATTTTCTCAACCATCTTTCCAAATTTTGTCCCAAATTCCGTATGGTTCAATTGTGTTATAATAAACTTCCAATTCAGATTATCAAATGCCTTCTGGGCATCAAGGAAAACCAGTGTAGCTTGTCTTTCAGAATGGACGTCGTAGAATTCTAAGGTGTTCATTATTATCCTCATATTATTTTTTATCTGTCGTCCTGGTAGAAATCCATTTTGATCTGGGTGGATGTAGTTATTCAAAAAAATTTTTAATCCTTTCTGCTGTTATTGTTGCAAATGTCTTAGAATCTGTATTCAGTAAAGAAATCGGCCTATAATTCTGAATTTGTTGCAGGTCTGAGTCTTCCTTAGGGATGAGTGTGATAATTGCTTCTGTCCAAGTTATCGGTATCTTCGCCTCCTCCAACACCTCATTACAAATCTCCAACATTATCCATTGTAGTGACTCTTGTGTATTTTTATAAAACTCCACCGGAATTCCATCTGGGCCTGGTGATTTATTGTTTTGTTTTTTCAATGCTGTTTCTAGTTCTATTGCAGTTATTGGTATATTCAACATTTCCTTTTGTTCTTCGGTGATTTTACTCATTTTTGCTGCCTCTATGTATTGTTTGACTTTATCATCTGCTATATCTTCCTGATGGTATAGCTTTGAGAAGAAATTTTGTATTATGTTCTTTTTCTCTTCCCGTCTATATTGTACTGTTCCACTTTCATCTTGTAGTTGATGTATTGTTCTTTTGCCTTTTTCTTTTTTTTATTTATAGGCCAACCATCGACCAGTTTTGTTCGCATTTTCAAAATAATTTTGTTTCGTCATCCTAATTTTCTGTGCCATTTCTTTTTGTATTGTCAGATTAAGCTTGTGTTTTATAATATTCCATTTTTCTTTTATCTTTTTGTTTTGTGGATCCTTCTGTAGGTCACCTTCTATTTTTTTAAGTTCTTGTAGTTTTTCTTGTTGAAGTCTCCTATCTTTATTTTTCTTAGAGTTGTATGCAATTGTCAATCCCCGAATGTAGGCTTTTGAAGTATCCCACAAATTTTGTATTGATGTCTCTTCCTTTTTAGTTACCTGAAAAAATGACAACTCCTTTTCTAGCATCTGTATATATTGTTTATCTTTACACAGTCTTTGATTCATTGACCATCTTTTTCTCTGTTTCTGGCCTTTCCATTTTATTATTATTGGGTTGTGATCCACCCAATCATTAAGTCCTATTTCAATTTCCTCTATCCCGTTTTGTACTTCTGTTGTTGCCCAGGCCATATCGATCCTAGACCAGGATTGATGCGGATACGAATAGAACGTGTATTGTTTGTCTGACCTGTGTCTCTCTCTCCATATATCCTGAAGGCTGAGTTCTGTTACCATATCAAAGAACAATTTTGGTAATATATTTTTCTTCTTTTTGTTCTTTTTACTACTCTTATAGTCTTTCTTAACATCAACTATTGCATTTAGATCCCCAATCATACAAATACTTTCATAATCCAAATCCACTAGTTTCTTATGTACCTTTTTAAAAAATTCATGTTGATTATTATTTGGTGCATATACTGCCGTTAATAAAATTTGTTTTTGCTCTAATTCTATTTCCAACATTAAAATTCTCCCCTCTTCATCCGAATATATTAATTTTGATTTTATTTTTTCTTTGACATATATAGCAATTCCTCCTTTCTTGTTTCGTGCTAATGTTGTGTATAGTGTTCCTAATTTTACATTCTCTAGTAGTTTTCTATAATCCTTTTTTATATGAACTTCCTGAAGACATATCACGTCTGCATCCAATTTCCTTAATTTGTTAAATGTTTGTACTCTTTTTCTTGGTATGTTTAACCCATTAATGTTTATAGAAAAGAGCTTAATTGCCTCTCCCATTTTTTACTTGATCTGTTTTTTTTTTGTGCTTCTTGTCTCTATTACCCTTCCTTTTATTCCTTCTCTTTCTAACCTTTCTCTTTCTTGTATCTTTTGTGTTTCTCTTTCTCATTCAACTTCTTCTAATAGGTCTTCCTCCTGGCTTTTACTCTCCGGCTCTTCCCTACTTTCTTGTTCTTCTCCCTGCGCAAAGTGACGTTCATAAAAATCCTGCGCTTTCTCGAGTGTATCTATCTTATATTTTTTTTCTTGCCATGTTAGAAATATGCCTTCAGGTACTAACCATCGAAACATAACTTTGTATTTAGTTAATTGGGTCGTTAGAAATTGGTATTCTCGTCTCTGAATTCGTATTCTACGTGGTATTTGCTTTAATACAATTATTTCTTTACTCTTATAAGTTATCAGTTCGTCTCTTTTTTTATATATATTTCATCCCTTATTGATCTTCTAGTAAACCTTATATGCACCTCTCGCCAATCTATGCCTTCGTGCATAATTTGTATATACTCGATACATTTCATCTATGTCTCTTCTTGTTTCCTGTTTGTCCTTTCCTAATATCTCAGCCAATATCTCCGCCATCTTCTCTCCCAAATCTTTTTCCTCTACGATATTTTGAAATCTTAGGAAGAACGAAGCTTTTTCCATTTCCAAGAAGGCAATAGATTCAGTCAACTCCCTGTTTACTTGCTTGGATTTCTGTTCCATCCTTTCTATTTTGCTATCAACTTGATCCATTTTTGTTTCGACTTTTTGAATTCTTTGTTTGTTCTCCATCATTGTTTGTTGTATATTCCCTATCTTATCATTCATGTTTTTAATTTCGTCTCTCATTTCTCCAATGTCATTCTTGATTTCTTTGTGATGAATTTTCGTTTCTTCATGATTGTTTGCTATTGCCTCTTGGGTCTTCATCATTGTTTCCTGAATCATTTGTAGTGTTATCTGCGTGCTCTGTGGGTTCATCGCCAATTCTGCTTTTTCTTTTTCTTTCCCCAACATAGTCACTATCGTTCTTTGACCTATAGGCCATTATGAGTGTGGGATTTGTAGTTGTTTTTTTGCCTACTTTAGGTGTTGTTGCGGTACTTGTCAATTTTATTACTTAAATAATGTTTTTCCACATTTGCATATATCAATTTATAGCAAGTTGTTTTTGTTAATCAAGTTAGTTTTCAATCTATATAATCTAAGCTTAAATATATAAATATATATATAATATGAATAGTAATATATGTGTGTGTGTGTGTGTGTGTGTGTGTGTAGGTCTTTGGTAATTCGGGTTTTCTCCCGTGTAAAATTGGAAGTGTCTTGGCGACGTTTCGACGAAGTCTCATTCGTCATCTTCAGGCTGGTGTCTCTTCGGCCTCGTGCTTCGAGGAGCAATGTGTGATCGCAGCTGTTTCTTCCTTTTAACTGCCAATGGGGGTATGAACTGATTGGGTGGGAGCTTGGCTGTGTTCTGATTGGGTGGAGGTGTGTTCTGATTGGTTAGGGGTTGGCTGTGCTCTGATTGGATGGGGGGTTGGCTGTGCTCTGATTGGATGGGGGTGTGTTCTGTTTGAAACTGAAATGGAATAGAGCGGAGAAGGGAGCGATAGAGCAGAACGAGACCAGCGAGAAGAAGCAGAGAGCCCATTGTAAAGTTTATAAAACGTGAAAGACCGGAACTTAAGAGCTGCAAGAAGCACAGATTGAAACTAGAGAAAGGACTGGAGAAAGGACGGCCGGAGGTAACAAAGGGTGATTAAGAGACTTTGAAAAAATTAACATAAGGATTAAAAGTTGAAGTGAGACAACGGAGAAATTTAATACTAATTAGTGGAACTTATTTTTGAAGAGCAAATAGCATTGAAATTTGAATCTTAACTGACATATATCTGCGTAAAGTGACTAGTGGACGTTTTGGATACATTGGATATACAGAAGAAGAAATAAGAGGTGACATTTGGTGGATCTGTGGACACATTAAATTGAGACAGAGAGAAAAAAGGCTGATGTAATATTGTAGCACCCGTATACAAGCAGTGACTAAACAACAAGAAGAAAAGGGACGCTAGGCAATGTATTAAAAGGAATGAAGTAAATTAATTGAATTAATGTATAGAAATAAGTATAATTGAGTAATTGAACTAAATAGAATTGAGAAAGCAATTATAGCATTATAGTCTACAAGAAATAAGACATCCAGGAAGGGAAGTTGATTGTTAGCTTCTGTTTCCATGGTGAACTGTATTTTGGGGTGTAGGCTGTTGAGGTGTTAGGAAGTTGTCTAGTTTTTCTTTCCCATGTGGCCAGATTATGAAGGTGTCGTCTACGTATCTGAGCCAGAGTTTGGGTTTGTGATCAGATTTTTCTAGAGCTTGGGTTTCAAAGTGTTCCATGTAGAAGTTTGCAATGACAGGTGAGAGGGGTGATCCCATGGGTGCTCCTTCTATTTGTTTGTATTTTTGTCCGTTGTAGATGAAGTATGTGTTGGATAGGCAATGGTTGGTCAGATCTAGGATGTGCTTGGGGGGGTTATATTTGTTTTGGATAGCTGTCAAGGCTTCTTTGATTGGCACTTGGGTGAGTGTGCCAATCAAAGAAGCCTTGACAGCTATCCAAAACAAATATAACCCCCCCAAACAGAAGCTAACAATCAACTTCCCTTCCTGGATGTCTTAGTCTACAAGAAATCCAATGGCTCCCTAGGACACATCATCTACCAGAAGAAAACACACACAAACCGCTATCTGCACGCACTCTCACACCACCACCCAGCACAGATCAACTCCGTAGCCAAGACACTCATCTCGAGAACAAAACGCTTAGCTGACGAACAACACCTAAAAACCGAACTACACACTCTCACTAACGTACTAACATCCAACGGATTCCAAAGAAATAAGATTACCAACCTAATCCAAAAAGAAACCCCCACTAAAATCCAAGACAGAGAACAAGAAAACGGCAAAGCCCTCCTCCCATACATAAAAGGCACCACAGACAGAATCAGCAAGATCCTCCACAAACACAACATCAAGACAGCATTCTGCACAAACCGAAAAATATCCACCATCCTAAGAAACCCCAAAGACAAAATTGAGTTAGAAAATCAAGGAGTATATGAAATCCCATGCACCGCCTGCCCCACCACATACATCGGACAAACCAACAGAAGAATAAGTGCACGCATTGAAGAACACAAGAACTCAGTCAGAAAAGAGGAACCAACTTCTTCCCTGGTCCAACACCTTAAAGCCACAGGACATAAAATTGACTTTAAAAATACCAGAACTATCGCCAAAACTGAACACTTTAACAACAGAATAATCAGAGAAGCCATCGAGATAGAAAAACGCCCACACAGCATGAATAAACGAGATGATACCTCCCACCTACCAGCCATTTGGAAACCCACCCTTATTGACAAACGAGTCCCTAACACAAAGAATGACACTAGACCCACACTCACGAAAACCACACAGGATGTCACCACCACACATCCACGCAAAACAAACCCAAACCCACACCGATGATGAGGCACGACCACAAACCAGAAACCAGACCACAGCTGCATCATTAGCCATTTCAAACCCCTCCAATCCATACATGAAGCAAACTGACACCCACCTTGATGATATGGCACGACCACGAACGCGAAGCCAAACAACAGCAATGCAGCTCTCCATCTCAAATCCCGTTGCAACTCAGACTAATCCGAGCACAACAAAGCCCCCACCCAAACAGAACACCCCCCCATCCAATCAGAGCACAGCCAACCCATCCAATCAGAGCACAGCCAAGCCCCTAACCAATCAGAACACACCTCCACCCAATCAGAACACAGCCAAGCTCCCACCCAATCAGTTCATACCCCCATTGGCAGTTAAAAGGAAGAAACAGCTGCGATCACACATTGCTCCTAGAAGCACGAGGCCGAAGAGACACCAGCCTGAAGATGACGAATGAGGCTTCGTCGAAACGTTGCCAAGACACTTCCAATTTTACGCGGGAAAAAACCCGAATTACCACAGACCTACATACAAACACCCGTGAAAACCTCAGAAAACACACACACACACACACACACATATATATATTTCTAATTATGTATCAATATATATGACTATAATACCTTTATATAACGTTATTCTTAGGGTTAACGTTAAAAATAATATTATAAATAGAGTTATACCTTTTCTTATCCCACTATTATATAGTATAATTTATAATACTCTTAACACCTCTTATATGTATTTCTATAACACTACACACAATGAATATGCATATACTATTCTCTAAGTATTATCACCACTCTTAATTTCATTCACTATCACTCTTATTTGAATAATCACCTTTCTCTATATTTCTTTACTATGCTATAATTGCTTTCTCAATTCTATTTAGTTCAATTACTCAATTATACTTATTTCTATACATTAATTCAATTAATTTACTTCATTCCTTTTAATACATTGCCTAGCGTCCCTTTTCTTCTTGTTGTTTAGTCACTGCTTGTATACGGGTGCTACAATATTACATCAGCCTTTTTTCTCTCTGTCTCAATTTAATGTGTCCACAGATCCACCAAATGTCACCTCTTATTTCTTCTTCTGTATATCCAATGTATCCAAAACATCCACTAGTCACTTTACGCAGATATATGTCAGTTAAGATTCAAATTTCAATGCTATTTGCTCTTCAAAAATAAGTTCCACTAATTAGTATTAAATTTCTCCGTTGTCTCACTTCAACTTTTAATCCTTATGTTAATTTTTTCAAAGTCTCTTAATCACCCTTTGTTACCTCCGGCCGTCCTTTCTCCAGTCCTTTCTCTAGTTTCAATCTGTGCTTCTTGCAGCTCTTAAGTTCCGGTCTTTCACGTTTTATAAACTTTACAATGGGCTCTCTGCTTCTTCTCGCTGGTCTCGTTCTGCTCTATCGCTCCCTTCTCCGCTCTATTCCATTTCAGTTGCCGCTGTGTCTCTCTCCTTATCTCTTTGCTTTTTCCGTGCCTTCTCTCCGCCAAGTATTCCTCACCTCCTTCCGGGGTTTCCTCGTCTCCTGTACGAAGCTGTCAGTTCTACTTTTTGCTTCCCTCTCAGGCTGCCGCCATCGCTCCAGGTGAGCCTTAAAGACCGGCTTCTTCTCCGCCAATTTTAAGAGTGCTGCTCCTGTCTGCTCGGGTGTTTGCTTTCCACCCGGCTTTTCTGAAGCTTCCTCTTTAATTTATCAGTCTTTCCGGGATCGGTAAAGCCCTTACCGGGCTCTTAGCGAAGACTTTTTCGGGATTTAGGAACAGAGGTCTGTTCCTTCATCCGCTCCACGATGACGTCACAGCTGGAAGTCTCCAATTTTCTTTCTTTTTAAACGGATTGAAAGGAAACTCACCCAGGAACTGGTAGACTTTCAGTTCCAAAGGTACTTCAATCTTAAAGGGGCAATTAAAAAAAGTAAAGCTCTGAAGTCATTAAAAAGATGAGCTTTATCAAAGCTTGAGTACATGAAAGTGCATTTATGGCTGAGAGCATGATGAAACCCATAACTCACAGCTGAAGTAGTGGCTGCAAAACATCGATTTCTGCAAGCTACTGATAAAAATCAGGTGTTCAAGCACCTTTGAGCAATATTTTTTGCAGAGACAATTTTGGCAGTCTGGATCTCACACCCAGCTGCCTTTTCAACCATGATACTCCCACAATTTGCAGAGCAGAGAAAACTGTGGGTGTTAGTTTGCCTTGCCTCATCAGACTCAGCCCAAACTTCTCTTGGGCACTTGTCATACAGTCCAGTCTCTGTAAGCAAACTTTACTAACGAAAATAATGTCATAGGGACTTTTGGAAATTCTCAGTATTTGGTGAAGAATATAGTGCCATAACTTTGGAACTTTTTTCCATTTATTTAGAAAACACATCAAAGTAAGCAAGCTACTGTTGATTTCACCATATTGTTTAGCTAAGATTATTTACTAGTAAACAAGGCATGATAACTTCTGTTCCAACTCTTTCTCAAGACATTCACAACTTGAGATTAACAGGACATTGCAACATAATTTGTCTGTACTCAAGATTGCAGCCTAAATTTCCTCCAACTGCTTTTTCGAGTTATGTTAACCAGTACATCTACATGGCTGTTTCTAACACTTGACCTATATTCTACTTTAAGAACAGGATTTTATTATAGTTGGTACAACAAATTAATAAAGTTTCAGAATTTCTAGCACTAGAATTTTATCAAGAACTGAATTAAGCAACAATATTGATAGAATGATACTGCTATTCACTGAATAAATAATTTTAACTGAAAAACAAACCCACTAGACCAGGGCTTTTCAACTGGTGGTACGTGTACCACCTGTGGTACTTTGCCACATGGCAGGTGGTACGCGACTGCTAACCAAGTGTAGCAGGGGAGGGGAATGAGCCAAAGCGAGCCAAGCCTGAGGGAGAGGCAGCTGCAGCTGCATGACTGTCTGGGCTCAGCAGAAGCCCCAGGAGCCAGCAGGGCTCCAGCTGATTGGCTCCAGCTGATTGGCACTTCCGGAAGCAGCTTGGAGCTGGAGGTGAACTGAAGAAAAAGGGGGGAACAGAGGAGAGGCTATAAAAGGAGGTGGTTTGGGTGGAGGAAGGGAAAAAAAGACAACAGGAAAGATTTAATCCCTTTAAACAAATGTAATTAGTTTTACCCCCTTTAATTGAGTCTGTCTATGGCTTTTAGAAAGTTTTCTTTGAAGGTAAACAGGCTTAATTTAAAGCTAAAGCTTTTCGCAATTGCCGGAGCCTTTCAGTCTAGAATTGCAACATTGTGACACATGACATGCCTGAGGCAGCTTAAAGAGAGAAAAAAACGGAGGCTTATTTTGTGAGCCTTTCTTGCTTTGCACTTGATTCCTGTGTCTTTAAGGGTACAGAAAAGGGATTGGGGGGTGCATTCTTACTACACTGTGGAAGAGCTCAGAAGGGAGAGAGGAAGAAGGGCCGACCAGCTAGCTCAGGAGTCTACAAACTTAGCAACTTTAAGACCTGTGGACTTCAACTCCCAGAATTCCTCAACCAGCCATGAGGGCTGAAGAATTTTGGGAGTTGAAGTCCACAAGTCTTAAAAATGCCAAGTTTGAAGACCCCTGAACTAGCTGGTAGTGGTGCATATTAATAAACATGGATAAATTCATCATACATTTGTCAGTGCAAAGGGAAAGTGATTCAGCAAAGGAACAGCCACCGAAGAAATTAAAACTGGTACTTTTTTACTTTTTTTCTACAGTTTGTAATATTTTATTAGATTATAGAATAAAATACAAAAATACAAAAGCAAATAGTAGCACACAGTGGGGAGGAAAAAGGGAAAAGTGAGGGGGAGAAGGGAAAAAGAACAGACTTCCTCTGTTGCAGTAGAAGGAAGCATTAACACTGAACCTCAACTTTTTACTTTTCCATAATATTATAAACTAGCCATTTCTATAACAACAAATGAATCTAATCAGTAAAACCCAAAATCCCCCCCCTTTTTTTTAGTCATCAATTTTTTGACACCTTGCTAAGCACTGGTGGTACTCAAATACTGTCGTGTCCTAAAAGTGGTACAATCTGTGAAAAGGTTGAAAAGCCCTGCACTAGACTACTGATCTAGAGAAACAATTTTTAGGCAAACTGGTAAAATCTTGTCCCTTAAAATTTAGCATTCAAAACAAAAGTATCAAGGTAGTACAATAGTAATTATTACATGTGATAGTAAAGCTCAAGTTCACAAACATCAGCTTTAAATAAAATAGAAAATCATATCAAAATGCTGCAAACTAGTAAGATCAACTTACTTAAAACCTTTGTGATGGCACTCTGGAGGAAGAGTGGTAGGTAGAAAAAGTTCAAAATAAGTGATAGCTTTTTGCATGGTAACATCAAAAGGGCACATTAATGGCTGCCATTCATCTAACATCTCTGCTGTGGCACTTTCTGGGAAATAACTAACAACAAGAAGAATTTTTGCATCAACATATACAGTATTACTTACTTATAAGTAATCCCTATCAATAAATCTGAGATACAATTCATTAAGAAACAATAATAAAACATAATATTCTAAAAAAGTACAAACTAAACATGTTTCTGAGACCAAAGATCTACTAGCTAGATATTCACAGCATTGAAATAAAATCACTGCAGTTGCCAGCTTTGTCTCATACAGTAGGGCATTTATTTCATAATTAGACTTCTATATCTAAGAGAATCCTCTCCCAATACGTTTTTAAGAAGACTGGACAACCATTTTTCTGAAATGGTATAGTTTCCTGCCTGAGCAGGGGGTTGGACTAGAAGACCTCCAAGGTCCCTTCCAACTTTATTATTATTATTATTATTATTATTATTATTATTATTATTATTATTATTATTATTATTATTATTATTATTATTATTATATTATTATTATTATTATTATTATTATTATTATTATTATTATTATTATTATTATGGAGAATATTTGTAGCTCAGAGTTGAAATGAGTGGTCCTTGGTGCTCTGAGCCTGGTTGTTTTCTTGCAGACATTTCACTGATAATGTTATCTAGCTTGGGTAATAAAACATCTTCAAGAAAACAACTAAGCTCAGAGAGAACCAAGGTCCCCCATTTCAATCCTGAGCTACAAATATCCTCTTTTATAGATCTGTTACAATTAAATGAGTAAAAAATATGTCCCATTCCTTGTTCTCTGAGCAGTCTTCTGAAATAAAATCTAAAGCATTGTATAGCTTGGAACTCTTAATTTCTTAATAGAAACTTTCTCATTGTCTTTTGCATAATCCTTTGAAATAACTTTGTGATCCATCTATAGTATTTCAGGGCAATTGTCAGGAATCAGAATTTCTCCAGTTCAAATAAAAACACTGAAATAAATGAAATGGTATCTTCTATAAGACGATCTAACACAGGCATGATAATTATTTAAGATATGTGCATCGTAATTTCTGCCATTCTGCAAATTTGAAAATACTTTAAAATAATGCAAGAGATATCTTGAAATATAATCATGAAAACATAAGAGTCAAATAGTCACTTTACTTGGTTATGTGTTATCCCTCATACATAAAGTAGGGATAATTTACAGTAATCGGAGATTTCCAAACAATTTTAGCTAAACCTTGTTAGCATTCTAAGCAACGTATTTATTTGACAGTTTTCTACTCTACCACTGAAGGTACAACTTAATCAGAGGACTCCTGTTACCGACAACAAGGCCCTATGAACACATAGTTTTTTCAATTTCATAAAGAAGACAGCTACATATGTGCAAGGTAGTCTCAGTATCAAAGAGTTTAAAAAGTACATAAAAATTGGAAATGGTTGAAGTACTTACAGTCGACAATTTTTCACAACAGTCTTCAAAACACTTTCTACTGAGCTAAAAGAAAAGCAAAAAAAGCAAACAATGTAAATAAATTACATTATCCTACTTTATAAGAAAAATATAGTGATATAATTATGCAAAGCCTAAGAGGATATTGATTCAGTTTCCCATTATCTATGTACATGCAGTTGTTAATTTTACTTAAAAGATACAGACTTAGTTATAAGTATTACAGTTGATTTTTAACTTTGTTTCTATTTCCCCTAGAGTATTGCTTGGGCCACATAAGGGTTCATGCTTTTCCTTGTATCCCAAATACTCCACTCAGTGTGTTTCAGTTTTAAAAACAAAAAGTCACATAATAGTAAATCAGGTTTAAAAATATAATTGAGTAAACTGCATCACACATGCAAACTTACTTGCCAATTATTTTCCCTGTTAATATGTTTTGAGATGCTACACGTTTTTAAAAGCCATATCTTATTATGTACAAAGGAACTATCCCTGGACAATTGTGTCTATTGACAAGAGCATTCAAGGGCGCTCAAGCAGTGGCTTATTTCCAAATGCTCTATAATACGGATTATCTAGTCTTATTTCAAGCTGTTTCTTGGTGCATTTTTGGCACTGCAACCTCTTACATAGTTTTCTGGACTGGTTACCTACACTGAGATAAATGCTTTACATGATTCTGGTCTCATCTGATGCATATGTTTCAAAAAGTATTGGAGAACTAATCTGATTTTTTTTTCACAAAATAATTTTGCTACAGAGTTCGTCGCTGCTTTATTTGTTTTCTGTGAATTCTAACACCCTAGCAATTAGAAAAATAAGTCTAGAAATTTGGGATTATCAACATCCTTGTAGCAATCATATTGTTCCTCCTGTCTAGTTCAGACATGACAGCTCAATTATACTGTATAGTGTTGCAATTCGCATAAAAGGAATACATTTAAGTAGAGTCTGTTTTTGTCAAGAATATTAAAATGGCACATGCATTTCAGAGTGTCTCCCATCAGATATTTTGAGGTGTCAGAAGCATATATATTCAAATAAGAATGACTCTGCCATAGGAATTTATGCTTCTGGAAAATTATGGTTCTATTGTAAACCGTAAGTTTACCTCTGCAAAGGTGAAATCTTCATCTAAGGTTTTTAAGCAGGAAAGTGGCATATTTTAGAAGATTATTTTTATTTTTAAAAATCATATACATGCCATTTCTTTTTTATTTTAAAAATATTAGTCCTGAGTGATACCTATAACTTACTAGAGTTAAGTAACAGTACAAAAATAAGCAACATTCTCCTGGCACAATAATAATGATATTAATATTCAAATCTATACTGCACTGCATTCAGGAGAGTGAAACTTCTAGCAGTATTAAATTCTGTCCAATATACAAGCCATTTTCATTCAGAATAGCTTGTCTGAAAAAGAAACATAGTTTTGGCTAAAACAGAAAGTCATTAATTAATGGCTTTCTGCCTACAAAATAATATCCTATAGCTTAGAAAGATTCTAGGAGTTAAATTACCTAAGAGGCAAAAATGCAGAAGCAAGAAGCTAAACAAAAGCTAACTGTAAAGCCTTTGCTATCCAACCTCTTTTTTAAAAAAAAATCATAAATACCCGATAAATCAAAAGGCAGTTCTGTCTCTGAAGTCACAGAACATTGCTAAAACAAAGTACTTATGTCTAAGCCTGTAGCACCAAATCATAAAATTAAAAAGTCAGAAATCAAGAGAGCAGCTTGATTGTTCTAGCTTTGCCAGATGCCTGCCAAGCCTATTTTTCCAGGAGAGAAGGAAATCCACTCCATTTAGCTTTTCTGCTATATTGGAACTTAATTCATTCTACGTACTAGATATAGAATATTTATTGAATCATACAAAGAAAAGATAGTGGGGATGGGGTAAATTACTGATCCCTCAACTGTAATGGCAACAAAATATTATTCCTACTATTGAGGAAACTCAATGTAAAATACATAATTATTGTGAACTAATAAAACCTCATTTTTCCCCATCCTTCTTCATAGTGAGTCAAAGATCAACCAGATGATGTTAATCATTTTTAAATAATATAGTTCTTCCAAAGATTATACGTGATCAAGTAGTTTTTCTGGCTGTACATTTATCTCTTCAGGAAACAGCAGAATTACATCACTCATTCTTGGACTAAACAGTATTTCTTCAAAAAGGACCAAAGTAGCACAATACAGGATCAGCAATCCCAAGGGCTTGTAGATAGTTGTCACTTAACAATCACAATTGAGACCAGCAACTCTTATCACTAAGGAATATGGTCATTGAGACATCATGTGACAAAACCTTACTTTTGCTGCTGTTAAGCGAAGCACTATGGATTGTAAGTGAGATATCACATGATTGCAGCTTGCAAATTCACTGCTGGATTCCCCATTGACTCTACTTATTGGAAGCCAGCTACGAAGTGATCTAATTGAGATCAATGACTGCAGACTCTGGAAATGGTCATAAAAGCCCACCGTTGCAAAAGATCCAAATTTTGATCACGTTACTATGGTGATGCTGCAACTCTTTTAAGAACTGGCCGTAAAATTATTTTTCAACCCAGTGTAATTTTGAATGGTTGCTAAACAGAGCAGATGTTAAGCAAGAACAACCTGTATATGATAAATAAGCCATGTTGCTTTCCTAAGGGAATTGTTAAGTCCCACTATTTCTTCCCAAGTTCACCATTGTACAACTCCAAAAACCTAGTCAATCAAGGGGCTGTGTTCAAGACTCACCTACTTAATCTTCCAAGGAAAGATAGTGCGGGGGAAGGGAGTGTGAGTGGCTGAAAATGCAAGGCACTCCATAATATTACCTGTTGCCAAGCTTCCAAAAATGATTGACTGAAGCACCCAAGTCATGCCCAATACCCCCTGCTGAATAGTGAAGAAGCCACTGATGCCTTGTCAATATTTTCCTGGATACCATTGAATTCTCAAATCCTAGACTCAGGTGATGTCTTTGTATCATACAAATTTCACAAGTAAGAAGATATGACTTGAGTTAGTGGCTGACAAGGTTAAGCAAGCTGAGTGAATACAGTGGGTGAGCACTTGTCTAAACTGTTAATTTTTTTTTCACAGCAAAGAATCTGTTATATAATGGCAATTAATAATCCTAATAATAATAACAATATGTACATCCTATTGAAGTTAGTGTGTATTGTTATCACAAAGTGAACTGCAAGTATAAACTAACATTATTTTAAATTCAAATAAATCTTATCCTACATTTTTAGTCATTCTACCAACCTATGTATCGAATTAAATTCATGCATTTCTAGAACATTCTACAAATTATGCCTAAAATCAAGTATAATTTATTTTAGGCACCTTAACTATAACTTATTTGTTAACAGGCATTAGCAAGTAGCTATAATTTTCAGCCACTTCACACAAATATATTTTATTGTAATTAAATTTAAATACAGTGCGACATTCCCATAAATTGTGGTGTAATGTTAACATTGGATTTTTCAGTTTTATATGCAGGAAGTTACAGGTATGTGACAAATGTTACAACTGAACAGGCCATGCACAAAGAAAACACATAGGCCAGAGCTACATAAAAGCAAAATAATTATCCTTACCACCTATGTAAAACATTAAGCACAAATGTTTTAGGTGAAGACAAGCCTGGTCGACATGAACTGAACATAAAGAAAAAAAGGATTTTAAAACAAAATAATGAAAAAAGCAATTGTAGCATTTAAACCAAATAATGTTAAAGCCACAAAAATTATTATTCATATTCCTTTTATTTTAATTCATTCTTCCAAATTCATCCAAAATGAAATATAAATTGTAAGCAATGTTGTCAGAACACCATGAAAGAAAAGGTCGCACTGCACCATTTAATTTCAAAACCAGCCTGCCTGAAAAATGGAAAGGTTGCTTTGGCATTTGTTGCTTTCCCTTTAGTCCCTTTTCAGTTTTTATCTGGGAATCTGTTCTTGAAAGGCAGACTAAACACCAAAAATATTGTTAAGTATTTCTTAATTCAGTTTGCCTGACTGAAGCCAAAATTATTAACTTAGAACATAACTTGGAAGTAAGTACATGTCTTGCCAAATAAGTTAAAAATTCAATTATTAGTGTCACTATTTAAAAGACTGCAAGCAGCTACAAGGCTAGAAATATATTTGTTTCAAGCACTGCCCCTTAGCATTAAATAGCTAAATATTCTAGGAGTAAAATTACTATACTGTATAGGATAAGCTCCTGCCATTCAAAGTTGAGAAAGGAATTTTCCTCATAGAGGTAGATAGAAGCAATGTTACATGTTAAATTAGATAAAATCAACTCAGTAACATCTTTAATGGCATCAGCTATCTAAGGCTTAAAAGTCAAGGACTTTTCTAGCTTTACAATCCATAATGCTGTTACCTAAAAATGCAATAGATTAAAACCTGGTCATCACACATGCACAGCGCATCTAAGATATGCCTTGTCTCTACTAAAACATTAGTTTCCAAAAGTGGATAGACTATAGTTTTGTGCATACAAAACTACTCATACAAGGGCTAAAAGCAGGGAAAGAATATGGCCAAATCCATCCCCATATCTCAAAGTTCTCATTCCTCAAATCTATGACCTATCTACAATGAAAAAAAAGCACAAAGGATTTTTTTTATTTGCTGGGATAGTATTTACGTATCCATTATTTCCTAGTAAATTAAACTCCACTAAACCTACAAAGTGTTTGCATAGGGCTTATGTACTTTTCTATTAGTGAATGGTCAGTTTTCATTTCATATCTTATAAAAACTGAAATATATTTCCCCCAAAATAGGGCTATCATATCTGAACTATAAAAATCCACAAAGAACTTTTTTTAAGGTTTTGCTGCCATTAATGACTCCTTGGATCTTTGTAACTCAAATCCGGGAGCACTAAATATTTTTTTAATAACATATTCCTTTAATGAAATATAACCATGTTACTTATTTGTTAACCACAAAAAATAAAAGAAAAAAAAAACAAGAAAAGTGAACATCTGCTGTAAAAGAAAAATGAAATTATTTAAAATAAATTTTAGATTCAGATCAGTGAAAGAAAATATATAAATTACAAGCAACAAAATTCAATCTAAGAATAGTGTGAGGATATTGTGAAAATAAAATAAAACCTTTAAAAACTTACTTTGGAAACCAATTTAATCCAAGATGTTCTGTCTTAGAATACAATATACGTTCCAGCATTTCATAAAGTGGTCTCCAGGGCAATTCTAAATCATCTCTTGACAAAAGTTCTTTTTTTCTAAGTTAAAAAACACAGATACAAACAGAAATTGAATTTGAATCATTAATCACTGACAACCTAAAATATTCTAAGAAAACCTCTTTGAGTAACTGTTTAAAATTATAGATCCAGGTCTAACTCTTACAATGGCATAAACCAGATTATTTTAATCAGGATTACCTGTTAATCAAATTCTCAAACAAATTAACATCATCAAGATTTATGTATGACTAACGGGGAGGGGAGGAGACATGTAATGCTAGAAAACTACAACATTATCCAACTATTCATTCACAGTATTTCTGGTTGAGATATCAATATTACATCAAAACTGGTACTCAACATGTTCATTGATATAAATCCTTGCCTAGCAAAACCCTTTTCTACCCTTAAACTAGTGTAAACCAGTATAATTTTGGGCAACAGAAATTACAATGTGGATATATACATCTAAGGATGATAAATTTAATGAAGAGAAGGACGAGGGGTGACATGATAGCAGTATTCCAATATCTCAGGGGTTGCCATAAAGAAGAGGGAGTCAAGCTATTCTCCAATGAAGGCAAGACAAGAAGCAACAGATGGAAACTAAACAAAGAGAGAAGCAACCTAGAACTAAGGAGAAATTTCCTGACAGTTAGAACAATTAATCAGTGGAACAACCTGCCTCCAGAGGTTGTGAATGTTCCAACACTGGAAGTTTTTAAGAAGAGACTGGATAGCCATTTGTCTGAAATGGTATAGGGTTTCCTGCATGAGCAGGGGGTTGGACTAGATGACCTCCAAGTCCTTTCCAACTTTATTACTGTTGTTGTTGTTGTTATTGTTGTTATATGCAAAAATTAGAGGGATATAGCGGTTGATTTTTAATGGATTTTGAAAATGCAAGGCTGTACAGTTATATGACCAAGTCTCTAATCTTTCCTCAAACTTAGGAAAAAAGTAAAGACACTTACTTTAGTCTGGCTAGGTTTTTGCTACTTCTGATATATAGGGCTTCTATATAAGGCCAGCATGACGTTAGAAACAAAATACCAATCAAACTGACAAAATTTGTTTAATCTCTTAGTTTTAACACTAATTATCCATATCTCCAGCTGTGGATCATTATTAAATATAGATAGAAGAATGGGGTAAAGCAAAACTTACTTTAGCAAGTTTATTAAAAGTCGAGCAAAACCTTGCATCATGCTGATCTCCAATTTTGGAATAGTTACTAGTTCATACAACAGCTTAATGAAAAGAACGTGATCTTCTTTACTAAACTTTCTCCCATAAAGCCGGAGATACCTGTAAAAAAGAAAATTTAAAATACTGTAGGTAAGATATTTCATTTTACCAACATCCTCATGTTAGTATATGCAATGCAAAAAAGTAAATATAATCAAAATAAATGGAAAAGTACAAAAAACAAATACTAGGTATAATAAAATTATTCATAGTGAATTCAGGTCAAGACAACTTACAAACGTATCTAAATGCAGACCTATTATGGTATTCCTTTTGGGTTATGCAATATGCAAACTACAGAAAAATAATAATAGTAAGCCAAAAGAATTAAAAAGGAGGAAAGAAGAAAGTATACCTATATCTAATTTACATTGTTATTCATTTTATCTATTATGTTATTCATATTCATGCACATTATACTATTCACACAAACCATTCTTACTTCTCCATGCTCATACACCACCCCATATATTGCTTTTTCTTTAAACTCTTTTGAGGATTTCATCAATTTCATCTACCATGATTTCTTACATTTGCATCTGTAGTCAACAGACCCCCTAAAATTATGAGTATTCTTTTTGCATTTATTCATAAATATATTAAATTAAGGGGAAATCGCATATCCTTCTTTCACTCCTTGCTCAATGGTGAACCATTCACTAAGCAATTCCATTACATCTCAATTCCATTAAATCTCATTATTTATTTCCATTGTGCACTATTCTTACCATGTTCAGCTTCCAGCCACTGATCTGCATATTCAAGCAAAACATTCCACAATCCACATTTTCTATTTTATCATCGGTTTTCTTTAAGTCAACAAACATAATAAACTTTCTCACATTCATACACATATCAAAGGTCTATAGAAACTATTTGAACTATACCCCTGCCTTGTATTTTGGAGATGTCAAGATAGTGACCAGATGAGCAGTGCATTGAGTGAGCTGGTGTGGATGCTTTGAGTTTTGTTGTTAATTTGATTTTTTATCCCCCTTCATCCACACCAGTGTTGTGGGAATCCTCCAGGGAAGAACTTTGGGGGGGAATATGGTACTTATCAGCTCCCTGGCCCACTGCAAAGCCCTAAGTACATCCAAAGCCTTGATGGTTGCTGGAGTTCATGAAGCGAGGGAGGGGAAGAGATTGCTCGTGTGAGGTCGGGCATCTCCAAAGGGTGCAGATATTGTGGAGGCAGCAAGGAGGGCTGTGGGTCACCTCCTTGGTGGCAGACGGTGGAAGTCACTAACATCAGTCCAGTGCTATGGACAGATCAATCTCTGGTTGCCTTTCAACTCACTGGTGTCAACCTCTTTCTGCAGGAAGATGTTCTAGATGAAGCGCCACAAGTGCTGGAGTTCTGTGAGAGAAAGACTCACATGACTCTGATCTGATATGGGTATGAGCCCATATTAGGGATTACCTTATAGCAATAAGGACAGGAAAACATCAATATTTCTTTGCCCATATTTCATCCATTGATAGCTGTCCAGTGGTTCTGTTTACTGTTCCCTACTGAGTTGGGAAGAGTTCAGATTATTGATGATCCAAGAGGACTGTTCAGGCTATCTGTTGGATAAAACTGTTCAGGTTTGCTTCAGCTCTGACTCTGACTGAGCAGGAACCGAGGTGGCTGGGACATGGTCTATTGGTATTATCTGGGATGAATCTGAGCTGGTGACTCCTGAAGAAGTAGAGAGGGTTCTCTATGCTGTTAATTTGGCCATATGTTTCTAGATCTGAGCCACTCCTGGGTGACAAAAATGGCTAAGGAGGGGACCCAGAGTTGAGTCCATACTTCCTGTCTTCAAAGAGACAGAGTGGCCCCTCCTTGGAGCCAATGGTTTTTGTTAGCTATTCAAAGTAGTCCAGGTCAGGAAACCAATACCAAGAATGCTAAAATTACCTTTATTGTAAGGTGACAATAACAGAACCTTGCAAATCTGAAAGCACTTCCCACCACCACCACCTTTATGTCCCAGAGAACTAGTGAGAGTCAATTCTGAGAGACCTTTTCCATCCCCATTCCTGCATTTCTCCCATCATCTTGAAATACGCCACACTCCTTACCTGTGACTCTGTCCACTTAATAAACTATGAGACCACTTAACTGCAATTGGGAGTACCAGAATTCTTGTTGTTGAGAGAAGCAGTCACATGATGTTTTGCTTAATAGCTGCTTTGTTCAATGACTGAAATTCCAGTTCCAATCGTGGACATAAGTCAAGGACTACCTGTAGTTTTTCATTCTGATTTCTTTCAGTTCTTTCCCTTTCTTCCCTAAATCCACTCCTGATACTACCAACAAATGGTTCCCCCTTAAATAAATAAGCAGAACCTCTTACACACACTCTCATTCATTCTCTTTTTTTGCACATAATCATTTAATCATGTTTTTATTCATTCCTTTTCCATTTGTACTCATGGATACACACATGCTTAAGTCATATACTTGAAATGAATATATTTTTTCTAAGCAGATAATCACCATTCTCATTCATCCTTGAGTTTCTGAATTGTTCAATACATTTTCTATACTGCATGTCACTTAATCAAAACCAAAACCAAACCCTGCATTGCATTAATTCAGAATACTGAATAGTATTTCCAACAACTCATCCCTGGTTTTTCCAGTTATCACCATTCAATAAAGTTTAACAGCCAATTATCACTAACCTATGAACTCCTGCTTCCATACACAGTCATAGCAATCCTGATGACACCAGATCATATACATTTCAGAGTGTATTTAATTTCCTGGATGTATTAGCCAATCTCATTTCTCAAGAGATTAATCTTCATCCAAGTCTAGTACATCATATACATTCCAGAGTGTATTAATCTCATTTCTCAAGAGATTGATTACCTTCATCCAGATCTAGCACATCATATACATTCTAGAGTGTATTTAACTTTCCTGGATGTATTAATCAATCTCATTTCTCAAGAGATTGATTACCTTCATCCAGGTTTAGTACATATTACATCTTAGTATAAGTTTCACAGTTACACAATACTTTTTAATTTTATTAATTTGTTCAATAACATTATTATATACTCCTACATTTCAAATGGCATTATTTCATGTATCATGATCATCATCGGATGGACTCATAGTTATTGAACTCCGCCATCCATTTTGATTATGTCAATAAAGGTTTTCACGTACCACTTCT
This sequence comes from Azemiops feae, assembly GCA_023970755.1. NCBI lineage: Eukaryota > Metazoa > Chordata > Lepidosauria > Squamata > Viperidae > Azemiops > Azemiops feae. Next base: position 154,303 of record JALGBA010000088.1, read on the forward strand.
TAGTAAAATAGAAAGGTGTGGTCTGGTTACCAGCTTTAAGAATACCCATGCTACAAACTCCTTTACTAATGGTGCTGATCAGTTTTAGCGCATGTTGGTCAGTATGTCGGAAAAACAGAAGCCCACATTTGCTCCAAAAATGGTCATATTATTCTATGTAACCTAGGATCCCTAATTTAGAAACTACCTCGAAAGCAAAATAATGTTATCCACATCCTATCAATTAGGAAGTATATGGTAATGTACTGAGAAACATTCAAGATGCTCTGGCAATAGGACCGAACAAATAATATCTTTATTGACAGAAAGATGGGACACCAAATGAATCCCTGAGTGTGCTGTCACAGAAAAGGTGGGGGGTGGGGTTCTCCCAGTCACCTATATAAGGCAGAAGAGTACTCATGAAAAAATCTTGGATGACAAACAGTAAGGAAGCACTTATTATACATCCTGAATATTCTTGTCTAAAAAAAATAAGTTGATTATATTCACTGCAAATTAACATAAAAGCTATGAAATATTTCAAAACATGCTTTAAAATAACAGCTTATAGCTTATCCTAAAAATCTCAATTCATTTTGAAGGACATTTTTGTAAGTCAAAAAATGGGAAACCAACTTTTTGTCAACAAGTTTGTGAAGAAGTAAATATTGTGAACCTCTTAGGTTTGCAAATCACTACTGTAATCCCTGAGACAATAAAAGCTGACTCTACATTCATCTGCAATGTTTTCTAATATCATAATATCTGTTAGTAAAATATCTTCGCCAACATTAATATATTTTATTCACCAAACCATGATTGGAATTAAACATATAACAGAAGAAAAAATAAAATACAGCTAGACTTTTTATTATAAGAAAGTTCATGCTATTTCAATTCGCAAGTTTGCTTAATGTATTCATTTTTCTACATCTTTGGAGACAGTTATGAACTCTAGCAAAATACAGAGGGGTTAGAAGTGTTAATTCAGAAACTGATAATGGACAGAACTGCTATTTGAAATGTCCTTTTCTTTGTTCTTTATACTCATTATTTGCAGTTAGTATACGCTAAATCTATGTTATTTGACTCAGTTTTTAACTTCTTTTAATATCATGTTGATAAAATGCTTTATGTGCATGCTCTCTAGCAAATATTTTCCTTCAGAGATTATTATATTAAACAAGCAGTGAACTCTTATACAAAGGTGTTGACTAGGAATGTCAGCATTCAAATGTGCTATCAAATTGCTGTTCCCTGTAGGCAGAGTGATTTTTTTTTGTTCTTTATTCTGTCACATCAAAAAGTGAATGGGAAGAACAAGACTGAGTAGTTTCTAAATACAATTTCAACATTCAAAAAACACTGCATGTCAGTTTCTATTCCTAGCTATGTTTTTAATTAACAAGAACTTTTTTATTCTAACACGAATTGTTGGCCACCAAGGACAATGTGTTGTGATACATGGTATTTTTTAAAAAATAGAAAATAATTAAAAATAAAGATATCTTAAGTGTAATTTTTTTTAAATTTAGATACAATGTCTCTTCTGAAGTACTGCCAATTCAGCTTACATACCTGAGAATTAATAATCAAGATATACCTAAACCGATATTTGTAAACCAACCAGTTACTCAGGTGTGATAGGTGGTATGATGGATGGATGGATGGACGGATGGACGACTGGATGATTTGCACGGTAGGTGGGTAGGTGGATGGGTAGGTAGAGAGATTTGTAAGTAATATGCTTGAACAACACAACAGTAAATTATTTCCATATGCTGCCAAGAGAACTACATGGATGTATCCATGAAGTAAGAAGTTGGGCTTTATCTCCCTTCCCAAGAGAATCTTCAATTTTCATATATACTATGACAAGAGATTTCTAATTATGAGTTAAGAACCTCTAGAAACTCATGAGCAAATTGGGATCACAAAGCCAGATCACTGGCCCACAAAGTGAGCAGGGGGCTGTGCAGGCTGCAGAGCTGGAGGCAAGCTGGCAGGGCATAAAGCCAAATTCAATGTCAGCAGTTGTCAGCTCTCCCTGGTAAATCAGATAGGAAACATGACCAGATAAGCTCATTCTACTTTATTGTAAACCTATATTAACAAAATCTGGCAAATCTGAAAGTACACATCTCCTGCGTCTCTTTTTACAGCTTGATTAACTTAGGGCAGGTTTTACCAAAGTTTCTTATCATTAAGCAATTGTGGGCTCCTCCCTCTCTTCCCTAGGCAGCATCTCTTCCCTTCCTCCCTCAAGATCATTCCCATGTACTATTAGAGCAGCAAGGCTTGGAAGCGGGGTTAAAGGTTAGCTGTGAGCAGTACAGAGGATCTCATAGAAGGCTTGACCAGGCAACATGAGATTGAGTTCTGACAATGATCTAACTTTGGTCAGGGGCAGTCAGAATATTTTTCTGGAGGGGAGTTCAGGTGCTTATACACCATTTTCTCCAATTTACTTATAGCTTGCACAGAATTGGGATTCTTGCAGGCCCCAAGAACCAAGAAAGGCAAATAGAATTACTTGAGCAGTTTCTTTATTGTCCCTCACTTATGGACAGATATCTTGCCAAACTAAAGCAGCTCCTTGCCTCATCAAAGATATACTTTGACAATTGCTACATAGAAGCCATCTTAACTCTCTTTCTCCCAACCAAACTATCTAAACACCTCTTGGCCCCCTGGAATGCAGCCCCTCCCTCCTGGGAATCCAAACTACATTCCACCAGATTCCATCCTCCAGTCTCTTTTTCTTCAAACTCAGTCAAGTTTCCTCACTAAACACATTCTTTTCAGCTAGGCAATGCAGGTTTGGTTCTGTATCTTGGGGAAGGGGCACCCCAAAACTTAATGCAACATTCTCTGAGCCCTACAAGAACTCAATCCTGCTCTGGATGGATGGATAAACCAGCTGTGAGACCATCTACTGACTGGGCTCTGACTCTGATCACAAAGAAGATAAAGAACAAAATACGATAACTATTTGATGCTAAATTGGTAATTTGGGGCACACATTACTATTAAAGAGGACTTACTAGTTTTATCATAAGGGTCATACAAATCTATCATTTACTCTCATTCATATTACAAAGTACTGTATATAATTAAATTCAGTAAATAACCTTAATAGTAGCTTCAATATTTATAGTATCTGAACTGAAATAAGGAAGACAAGTACAAATCATTTTGGATGTTAAAGAACTATAAAAGAGCATAATCAATCTTGGTTCTGATGCTTTTAGTACAGTATTGGAAATTAAAAACACCTCAGGTCAGGAAAGCTGTATGGGAGATCTGTATAGCACCAAATGCTATACAGAAGCAGAGAATGAGACTACACTTATTTTTCCCATTCTCAGTGCAGCCAGCATGTGAAGTAAAAGTTGTATGTCCTGTAAGACTCAGCTTTAAGAAATGTGCTTCCTGTAGATTCAAGCTGATTCTGTATAAGCTCTCATGAATCTGCTCCTATATTTAAATATCCTGACCAAGCCATTTTATTTACAATTCTTTGTTATACATCATAACTTCACTTTGCCCAACTAACTGTAACAAGTGCTTCATCTTCTTTACTGACCACAGGCTGTTCTCTACTGTCTGTGTACCAGTTAGGACTTTTATCATCACAACATAAAGTTCATAAATATTATGCTGCAGATTTCAAATATTTGACCACAAACTGACATTGGAAATTGAAACTGATATCTGAATAATCTAATACAGTAAATCTATTTTTTCAAACACTGAAAATTAAATAATTCCATTACTTCATCTTAGAAACATAAAAATTTAATAAACATAATAACAACTAAAATATAATTACAACATACTAGGATGTGTTAATATGGTTATCTTCTACAGTCACAGGACTTTTCAGAAGCCAAAACAAATATCTGGGCACTGCTTCAGCACGTTGTGACAGCATTAGTCCATAACTCATATTAGAATGAAAATACATTCTGCTGTAAACACAGTCAGGGAGAACCCATGGTTACTGGAGAAGTAATGTCATACTACATCTACTCAAGTTCAAAACATATTTGTAAGGCAACCATGTGAGTATTTTTATATTTATCAATATAACTCTAAGAATCTTTCTAGTAAACAAAGTCACTTACAATGACAAATTCAAGATTTATACAGAATATTAACTTCTCCAGCATACCCTAACCACTTTTTTACCATTATTAAGAGCACAGTAGACTAGAAACTAACCAAGGCAACAAACAACCCCCCCTTGTGTACTTGGTTATTATGACAGCATGGTATAACTTGCTTTTAAACAATTATTTGATCTGTATGAAATATACATAGTCCTTGACCTATGACTGTAATGAGCCTGCCCATTACAGTTGCATGTTGTGACAGCTGTTAAGTGAGATTTCCTTGCTTAAAACCCCCACACCTGCTGATGTGGTTGTTAACAGCTGAGCCTCTCAAGATTTTCCCCACCCCAAGACACCCATGCTCCACTTCCTGCCACTTGAGCTTCTCACAACCCTTGGGCCTGCAGGCCTTTCCCTTCCCAGCAGCTCACTGCAGGGCTTGGGACTCCTTACCATCACCACCTGTTACCCATTGCACATTTATCCTTTGAAGACCTCCAGAGTTCCAGACCTCACATTGGGGAAGGAGATCACCCCACTCCATCCCTCAATGTTTTGGGCCATGCAGCCATGTCACTCAAATGATGGCCATTTCCATGACAGGGCCAAGCAGTCCAGGGACAGAGCACTCCACTCCAATTTCTTAACAGTCTGTGCAGTACTGAGGCTTTCTCTGTAGCCCAGGAATGGAATGGCCTACCTTCCTTACCCAACATGAGGTCCAGACTCAGGAGACCTTCAAACGATAAGTGTGTGATAGATGATGGGAGGGAGAGGAGGACCAAGCCCATCAAGGGCCCAATGGGGGGAAAACAGGCCCAAGGCCTGCAGGGACCTGGCAAGATAGGATGGTGGGGGGAGATAGGCAGGGGATGCTACAACTTTCCTGCAGCCAGTTGTAAGGGCAAATGACACTGTAATTTCGAAACAGGATCAAAAGTATCTTTTGAGGGGTCTTTTGTAACTTATGGGAAGCTGTCAAGAAATATTGAAAATGATCATTTCACTAAACAGCAGCAGCAAAGCAGCAAAAAATTTCTAAAGGTAATGGGTCTCAACATTATGTAAGCTATCCTAATTCACAAAAGTTTGCCATATAATGCAGCATTTTGCCCAACTGAAGATTACAAAGTGTCAAACATATATAAGTGTTTTAGTAGTATAGTATATAAAGTAGATACCTTATGTTTTATGATTTTCATAACATTTTTTTAAATTTCATATTTCTAGACTTTAGGCAAGAAGATTCAAAGCATCTTTCTTTATTCTTAAACCTGAACAGAAGCCTTTGGTGTAAGGGCTAAAATCTTTTCATCTGGACAGATTAAGCAGAATAGTCTATCTAGGAACAATCATTTAAAGACATCAGCTTTACACTTTTGAATGCATATTAGTTTCATAGATAAATTCAGTCTTTTGTCCATACCTGTATTTTCTGTTGTTTGAAAAATATCATTGTAGCACTAGCAAACAGAATTCAGAATGGCAATCTATTACATACAATCTATCTAGCATTTATTGTGCTAGATAGGCCATGAAACATTAATAACACTGATTTTTTTATTTTTTTAAAAAAATATTAGAGCAATGTCCAAATGTATAGTGGGACTTTCAATAGATTGTAAACTTTTGAATGTAATTCCAAATTGTTGTTTGGGTGTACAATAAAAATTGCTATCTTGACAATTGTTTTTTCTAAGTGCTAGCTTTTGTAAATAAATGTATTTTATTAAATTAGTACAGAAATCAGTTATATCATGAACCAGTCATGACTGGAATGTATACAGCCTATGGAATACTAAATAATGAAATCATATTTTCTTCATAAGTAGCAAGTAACTTACTATAAACTCATCTCTTCTACCACCAATAGGAAGGATGCATAATAGTTTGTCGTTTTATCATTCTCCAAAAGATAATTAAGATAATTTAAAGAACTTATTTTGACCTTACAGAGGTTTGAGTAAACCTTTTTAGAAATAAAACATTTGTTACTGCCACAAAAAGCAGAACCTCCTAGATTTGTTCTCTGTAGTGAAATGAAATATCTGTTTTGGAGCTGGTAGTATTATCACCCAGTAATGCAGCTTCAAAAAAGCAGAATAAATCTTCTGAAGTTATTGAACAAAACCTCTGCCCTGGTCTTGAGAATAATCTATTTTTAAGAATACTGAGTAGTGCATGATTCACTAGCTGTGTACTGTACTATAAAGTGCAATGAACTATTAATTTACTTAATATTGTAAGCTAACAAACTTTTTCTTCTAAAGTCCAAATGAGCATTGAAAGATGACACTTAATATTAGCCCACCCAAGTAGTTGCATATGCTGAGGTGATGGCAATTTATTCCCATGAAAAGGTTCCAGCACATGCCCCAGTTAGAAGGTCACTTCAAGAGCCAAGTTGCAACCTTACAACTACTTATAACCTCTCCCCTAGTTGATCGTGTCACTTGGATAAATACCACCAAACAAAGCTAAGATGCTGGAGTAATGCAGACAAAAAGAGGACATGAAGCATGGAAGTAAGCTCACTACTGTACTTAAAAAGAATAGCACAACGTAATCCTTAATACAAGAAGCTCTATAATATCAGTGTCATACAATTTTGTTCTAATTAAAAATATACTGCCCATTGCCTTAGGTGCCAAATGTGAAACAAATTATATTTTTGTTCAGTTTAGAGAAATACAGCTTTATAATCAAAATATGGCAGAGTCCATTAATGTTATTTTAAGTTATACATTTTCAGTAGGAACCAAAAGCTAAATAGAGCTTCTGGAAAGAGAGGATCAAGCATCCTTTGAGCCATCTTCAACAGAAAGTTACTGTTTCCAGCCATGGCCGCTCACACTTTTCATTTGCTTAGATCAGCTGCTTTTATAAGTATTTAACTACAATTTCCCAAGGTGTCTGTGAAATAAACTTTTGTTTAAAGAAAGGATAATATGTACTTATATTAAAAAAATAAACCACCTCAAGCTTTCCAGTAGAAAGCAATTTAAAATTCAAGTCCTGGCAAAACATTGACAAAGGTGGAATGGTTCAGTATGTACCAGATCAATCTCTACTACCCTCTTATTTAAAAACAGTGATAATGAAGACATCCAATTTATCTCCAAAAAGAAATAAATATATATTTCACACACAAGCGGGTACGCATGGCAATTTTTTTCCCTAATACCAATACTTTGCCTACCAAAGTAAGAAGTACCTTCAGATACTTAGTCTTAAATCCAAAACCTAGTTCAATAGAAATTCAAACCACGACCTTTTGTTAGTTTATTACTTTTAAGAGAGTATTAATTATTTAATGGACATGTCCTAAATTCCTGTTTCCCTTCTTTTTTATTTACTGTGAGTGGAAGACTGGCTAAGGAGGGGGGGGGGGAGGAAAGAAAATACTGGTTTGATGCAAAAATCCAGACTCAGAGGGGTAGGAAGTGTTGGTTGGAGGGCTAAGGTGGTCTTTGGGAGGTTGACTGAGTATTGGCCCCGAGCCTTAGTAAAAGAAGGAGTCGACACAATATCGCACTCCGAATCAAAAGAGAAGGGAAGGGTTCCCTTCTATGATCATCCCGTCTTTCTCTACCCAAATTGCAGTTCATTCCACCCCATCTCCAGCCAAGCTCACGTGGAAAGCTTTCTCGTCCAGAAGAGGCCGCCGGGCCAAAGCTCCTGAAGCTGAACAGCGCGGCTGAGGTTCAGTTTGATCTGGGCAAGGAGGTAGCTGGCCTCGGCTTCTAGCGTATCGCCGTAGGGTAGCAGCTTATTGTACACCAGTTCCTTCTGTACGGCTGGATGCGGTAGGGCTGGCGGTAAGGGAGGCGGCGGCTCGGCAGCGACGCCGGCCTTAGCCATGGCCGCCTCCTTCCTGTCCTGTTGGATAACCGCCTGTCTCCCGCCGCCCCGAAGACTCGGCTGCTGCCGGCTTCTTTGCGTCGCCTGCCGGATCGGCCCGGCTGTTGGCAGCCCGGCCACCGAACCCGACTGCCTCGAGCGTCTGTCACACAGCGGCTCCTGGTGACGAAGCAACAGAGCGAACGAACCCAGCAGCGCCGACCTTGTCGCCGTCTCCCGCTGCTGCTGCTGCTGCCGCCCAACACTGCTGGCAGAGCAGGCGGGCGACGCGGAGGTCACTTCCGCTGCGAGGGAGGGGGAGGAGACGAGGATGAGTTCCCTGGAAGGAGAGCCGCGAGACTGAGGAGCCGCGAGGCCGAAGAGAGAAAGAGAGGGGCGGGGGCGAGAACCCAAAGCGGCCGCCGGCCCTCCCGGTCCTGAAGGGGAACAGCGGCGTCCCTCCCCCGCGCGCGCTCTGAGGAGGCAGGAGGAGCTCGAGCTCCCCGCTCCAACGGACATAGCGGTCCTGGCTCATCCTTAGCGGCCGCGGGGGGTGGTGGTTTTAAAACGCCTCTCAACTGCCAAACTAATAGGGGAGGGAAAAAACTGGCTCCTACGGAGATCGTTAGGTGTGACTCGCGAAGGGAGAGGCGAGAGAAAATTAGGTGCCTGAGGTGACACATTTAAAAGGCAGTCAGCCAAATTTCCTTCGTGTGGAGCAGGTAAATGAAGGAATCCCAAGGGCAGGAGAAGGAAAGAGAAAGGAGATGAAACTGAATCGGTAGGAGGATGAATGGCGATGGGGAGAACTGAGAAGCTTCAAGGGGATGCTTATTGAAGAAAAAATGAAGCTTGAGAGAAGCAGGAAATAGAGAGGAAGGAAGGCAAAGAGAAAGGCCAGAAAAAGGGCGTTGTAAGAAAGAGCTGAATAGAGGAACGTGGCTTATTTAGTTTGAAAGAGAGATGAGGAGGAAACCTAGGATTTGTGGATCAAAGAACTTGGATTAGGGATAATGAAGAAAAAGGGTACTGTAACTTGTAGAGATTTGAAAGGAGAAAAATACTTTGAAATGGATAGGGGCACTGTCACTAAGTAGTACCAGCCTGCTGTTCTTTGAGTCATCTGTTTCTTTCCCCAAGATTGTAGGCCTGTCCTCTGCAGCTGCAATACAAACCTAGGAAAAGGCACATTGGGTTTGAAGAGAGGCAGGCAGATCCTATGTGCTTTGAAATACCCTTTCTCCTTGAATGAAAGTGCTGCATAGCTTTAATATGAAGCCTTCATGAGTATGCAATGTGATTCACACATTGCACAATCCATAAATGACTTGATGTTTGCTTCATTTTATGAATGTAGCAAATTTAAGTTTGAATAAACTTTAAGCAGGATATTATTTTAGAGGCCATCAACCTAGTTAACACTAAACCTGATTTGTTGAATAAGACATTGTTGGTCATATTCATGCCACACATTGAGATGAAGCATGAGTTAGTGTTAAGCTAAGCCAATCTATACAACAATCTGAGCATGAAATACATTTTTTTTGCTTTTGCTTCCATTGAATCCAACTGATTTATAAAAGATGCTGTCTTACTAGTTGGGTTTACCAAATGGATTATTATTGGATCCCAGTCACCTGATTATGTGCCATCAAATTTGTGTTCATTGGTAGCACCTGTATAGATAATAGCAGGATGATCTGTCCCCATCTTGTTCCTTCTGATCACAAGAAAACTGATGAAAGAATGGTGATACATTATTGTGGTGCTGTGACCGCAGATTCATTTTTATAATGGTAAATCCTATTGTTCCAATGCTCATTTACTTGTAGAAGAATAAAGGCAAATTTTAAGCACTATGAATTCATAAATGGTAAATATGCTGCATACACTACAAATTGTATGGACAATAAAAAGTCTGATTCATTAAAGTAAGATGAAGGTCTTACTTTTGCTCTACAACTGGCTGTTTTCCATCCTAAATAGAACCACATTAACTAATCTCAGTAATTTGCCCTATGACTATTCAAAAAGAATGCATGTTAAATCGCCAATTTAAAAGTGGACTGCAAAGAAATTACATTTCTTCCTAGCCACAAAACAGCAGCACTTTTTTTCATCTCCCTTCCAAAAAATAGCCTTATTACTACCATCATTTGACATATGTTGTAGGAAGATAAATCTTGTCTGACAATATTTGCATGACACAATGCAAATATAATATTACTATTATATTTTTATCCTTATTAAAATATATTTTGGTCATCTCAAGCCATCAAACATACCTAATGCCTAGGCTTCCCGTTTGCGATTGCGGCGCCGGCAGACGTGCAGGGAGAGCGCTCTCTCCGCCATCCAGTTTCCCTTCGTAGGAAGACCCTGGAAAGGGTCGAAAAGCATCCTGGAGGGGCAACCACCGCTGAGGAGGACCCTCGACAGATCGCGGAAGGGCAGTAGCCCTTCCGTTTGATCTGAGGCAGCTCCTTTGGACCTACAAAGAAAAGATTGGCCATTAACATGGCCGATCACTAAGCCATTCCAGCCAAAAGCCAAAAGCACTACCAAGCACAACGAAAGCAACGTGGAGGAACTGGGTGAGACCTTACCTTACCTTTCTTGCTTCCCAACTACTTTCCTGTAAAAGCCTTTGGAAATTCTTTTTCCCCCTTCTTAATTTGGCGGCTTCTGCCTACTCTGGGAATATAAAGCTATGAAAAAAAAAGAACAACTAAACCAAACGACTAAACAATTGGACTTGTAACTTTTGGATACCTGGGGTCCCAAAAGGTTTCTATTCCTACAGAGACCTACTATTTTACCTATCTGTTAAGCTGGGAAAAAAAGAATATTCCTTTTTTTTAAAATTGGATAAAAGCCTAACTTGAGTTTGGGAAAAGATTTTACATATTACCGGGGACATGTTGTGGCGAAATTTGGTATAGCAAGTGATTTTTTTTTCCTCTGGGAGACTTGTGAGACTAAGATTTGTCCTTGACACTATCAAAAAAGATAAGAACTTGAAACAGCTGGGTAGTGAAAACAAGTCTCTATAGTGGAGGTGGACATTTATTGACTTTTATCAAAAATAGCCTCCACTAAAGGACTATCTGTAAACACCACAGAAATGGAGGAATACTACCCACAACTTAACTACAAACTTATACTTGAAAAAATTCTAGAGGCCACTGAGCTAATGAATTCCAGACTGAAAGATAAAGGCGCCACCTTAAAGCTACAAAATGCAGCCCAGATTTCAACTGATGAACTTACAACTCAAAAGAAGAAGAAGGAATTAACACTAAAGTGGACTTTAAAGAATACCAGCTACAACCTACTCAGAACCCTGATAACCAAACTTTGATTCCAACTAAAAAATCTGCAACTCTAACAGCAACAGAAACTGAAGAAAGCAATACTAAGATGGAAGGTGCTGAAGACCTACATACACAGCACATTGAGAATTTAGACAGCCCAGACAACCAAATAACAACTACAACATTGAATACGACTTTTTATTTAAATCAGCTGAAACCGGAAGAAGAAGAAGACCAGTCTGAACTGACGACAAATATATTAAGCCTAATATGGAGACTCAAATTATTAGGCCAACAACCTAATGACTATGAAGGGACCAGCTTCCTTGAAAAATTGATAACTGGATGGTCTCCCTTGATTCAAATGACGTGTAGGAAGGAAGGGAGACCCACCTGAGGACTTAAAGGCACTGCTATGGAAGCCTGCTTGGCACAAAAGGAAAGCCAGAGTTAGACTTAAAAATGGGATTTCTTTATGTGACTTTTAATGGAAGAGCCTAAAATCTCATTTAATGGGCTAAGGAGATTTTAAAAGACATTAATTGATTTAATATTTAGGATTTAGACCTATAAGGGAAATAAAAACTAATTACTAGAATAATAGTTTTGAATCATAATATAGAAGATGGATTGAGACGATAAAGGTTATTTTATTAGTAAGTAATGATATTAGGAGGAAAAATAGAATACGACTGTGAAATAAAGTAAGAATTTATCTGGGTAAATAATAAGTGTATCTTAGATATGATAACTACTTTGTAATGAACTAAGGGAACCGTGGGCTATCCGAAACCTAAATACTATGGACATTAAGCTAAATACTGTAACTGAAATTAGATAAAAGTTAAAAACAGGACATGGAGGCGTATAAGTCAAAAGATATTGATAAATGTTTTAACCGATTGAGTCATAACTAGCAATATATTAATTTGAATGTGATATAATAATCAAGGGAAACAGAGGAAATTTTTGATGATGTAACCTGACATATGTATGAAAGAGCTTATTATTGGATTATGGATTACCCAATCACCATGTTGCTTCCTTAATACTTGGAGCTTTGTAAAATTGGAAAATTAATAAAACTTGTTTTTTTTTTAAAAAAACATACCTAATGCCTTGTCTCCAATTTTCTCCACAATAATCTGTGAGGTGGGTTTTGCTGAAAGTGACTGGCCCAAAGTCACCCAAACCAGATGCTCTATGATTCAGTAAGTAATTGGAGCTTAAATATTTATTTATTTATTTATTGAAAACTGTATATGGCTGCAGTTATCCTAGGTAACCCACAAAAGATCAGTAATAATCATATCACCCATACAAGGAACATCGTGCTTTCCACCATAGTATCATAATATCCATTTGTTATAAATATATTTGCTTATCCTCACCCTATCCTAATACTTGGGGGAAGAGCCAGTTCTTCATCACTTTTCAGAAAGTTAAAAGGGTACAGACTCTCTGAATATCAGATGAGGTGCTATTCCAAAGGATGGGTGCAGTTACGAGGAAGGCACTGCTCCAAGGTCCCACTAGAAGACAACATTTAAGGGAAGAGATCTACAGCAATCCTATTTAAGCTGGTGGAATGGGCAGATACCTAGAGAGAAGACTCACAAATGACCTAATCCTGGGCATTCAAAGCTTTAAAGGTGAGTACCAATATTTTGAATTGCATCTAGAAAGAAGCTGTGAGCCAGTACATAATGGTTTGACATATTGTGATGTAAGGTTTATTTATTTACAGTTAAATCCAAATGTGCTATGCCATGTAAATCTCACCAGATCTAATCTAAAAATATTTTAATTTGGATTTAGTCGATTGAAATTCTACAGATACACCTGGCATTAAGAAAGTAGATTTGTCTCTATTAAAGGGAGAAGGTTTAATTTGAATCAGATTTATCCAATTAAATTGCTCTTTGGGGTGTTTGTATCCTGTTTAAAAGAACCAAAACTGTTATATTTATATATTAATTAATCTGTAATGCATAAAGATTTTGTGGAATAAGTTCTGTTGAATTTAATGGATTTACTTCCAAGTGATGGGTAAATCTAATCCGCACTAATGTTTTTTTAAGCAGTAGAACTATCCACAAGCACACTTTTTTTTTTCTTGGATCACTTACAAATTAATTTCAGTGATAGTCCAGAGAAATTTGACTCATATTATATGAATAAGCTACCTAGTAAATTTCCCCAACTGGAAACATACAAAAGGATGGAAATTGGTTATAAAAGCAAAAGCTATTTTTTATCATTTGCCACCATTTTACCACCACTATAGATCATTCTGTTTATAAATATATTGTGCTGGAAAAAACAGGATTCAGCTTATTGTATGATATGTGGCCTTGAGCTGCCCCTCCTCACACATTTAATCTAAAAAGAGAATCAAATAGATTACAATAAATTACAAACATTACCTTGAACACAATAAAGGAAGAAATGAATGAAATGAATGTACTTTAATATTTCAGTTTCGAGTTTTGCAATTACCATATTGCTTTATTAACTTCCTGTTAAGAGCTGCTCTGTTGTCACTTATAGTTGCGTATGAACTAGTGACTTCGTTATGCTTCAATTCTTTAGTCTGAGTTCATTTTATATGCCTTTGATGATGTCTGAAATAGATGATCTGCAAAGTAAGCAAACGGGCTAATTTCCACAGGCAGAGAATTTTAATACCTTTCACTAAAAAGTTGTAAATGCTTAGCAGAGAGTAGTTTTGCAAGATTTTGCAAAGTATTAATTATGCAACATTAGAATTCTTTTGACTATTTTGAATTTCATTGGCTGATAACTTTATTATGGGGTGTAGTGGAAACTGGTTGAGCATGTATGGTAGAAGGTTGGGATCTCAAAACTCTTATTTCTTCCCTCTGGGTCTTTGTATTCTGCTCCTGCCTCCTGTTTGGGTAGCAGTTTGGTAACTCTTGCTACCATCTATTTGGTATGATGCTAGCATCTCAACTGGTGTCTACTCCATTAGCCTCTGTATATGAGAGACAGAGTTCTCACAGTTACTCTGTCTTTTTGATGATTAAGAAGAGGAAAAAACATGGGGGGAGGGGGGAAATAGTTTTTATAGTGCCACCTCTGCTCTGTATAGCATTGTGAAGTAGCTAAAGGACTCATATCTTCCTTGGAGAATTGACAAATCTTGCAACAGATGCACAATATTTTTTTTTTAAAGGAAGAGATAAACTGTAACACCTCTTTTGTACTTGAGATGATAAAATGCCAACATTCCCTGTTGAAAAGGGGGACAAGGCAACTTTTAAAGTGAATTACAATAGAAAATACAGTTCTCCAGGTAGACCACAAGGTGATATTCCCGTTTCAATTAAAAAAAACACAATTCATTGCAAAGAGATTGGAGCAGATTTTCAAAAGTATTGTTCCAGATCTCAGGAGATTGTGAAAAGAAATTATTTCCTCATATACAATCTGAATTACATTTTAAAGCCTGAAATACTCATAATTACTACACTTCTAATTGAGTAATAATAGCTATAATGCAGAGAAAGAAACATGCAAATTCTTTCCTACATATGTTACCTGTTCTTCCAGTAATAGTACCTTAAGCCTCCTTTTCTTTGCTTTAATTTTCCTGGGCACCACTTTTCCCCCAAAATTCCAAACTTTAATCTGAGAATCTAAGAGTCAAATTTTCCTTTTTCCTCAGCCCAGCAATTTCTGACTTGGTTTTAAACTTTCTGACCCCCAAATAGGAGGAGAAGCTTGGGTATCTTTCCATTGTAGATATAGGATTTTATGTCTGCAACAGTCTTAAATGTTGAGGTGGGAAGGTATAGTAGCAATATAGAAGATCCATTGTTATTCTGAGGAGTTAGTGACATATTTTGATTTCTCCTTCACATTAAGAAAAGTGTAGAAGTTCAGAGCTCATTCTGAGCTAGCCTGCTTGTTTTTCACTCCCACTTGTTGAACAAAGGGGAAAGGGGGAAATCTTCACATAACTTCAAAGCTTTTCCTGCTGTGAAAGTCTCAGACTTTCAATTCCCATCCCGGAGTCATATGCCAGCCAGTCAAGGTCAGGTGTTGCAGTCTCCTGACTATAGCAGGGCCATGAAGTCATGGTGCCAAGTTTTGATAAAAACTGTGGTACTGTTACTAAGGGGGAGCTTCTTCTTGGAACCTAGCACCGTTACTGTGAAAACTGGCCACTAATGGGGCATTTCTGCTATCATTATTAAGGAGCTCTTGGCAGCTTATAAAAGACTTGGGTATTATCTTACTTGATATGTATGCTTTTTATGTTATGCTTTCAACTCTTAGCTTAAACTAATAATAAAACTTAAAATCTCTTTGTTTACTGGAGTGCTCATTGTCTCTGGTTCCATAAGAACCAATTGCCTGAGTACCTGATCACTGCCCTGACATTTGGCAAAACAGAAGCCCAGTCTTGCAGTCTGCTATTTGCAATGCAGTGTTTTCAGATAAGACTTTTTTCTAATAATGTGGATAACCAAGAGCGCTTTAGGGATTAGACTGAATTAAAACACACAAAAGCACACATTGTATTTTCCATATTATGATTGATTTGATTCCTTAAATAGTTTATTGATATGTGCTGATACTGAACCATAGTTCTAGTTTGTTTAGCTTATAATCTGAATTAAGCAGCTGTCTTACAATAGCACCAGAGTTACAGATGACGGTCATTCTCAATTCACTTGGAGATAGAGATTGGGATGCTAGTTTATGAACCCACTTTTTTATATATAAAATAGATGTGTTAAATGTATGGTAGGTTTAACAAACCTAGTTTACTTGGCATTCAGTTTTTAAAAGAGAAAAAATGCTGCTTTGTTTTGACAATTCATTATCAAAGGTTAATATTGAAGAAATTTTTTAAATCATAAAAATTGTGCACCAGTGATAATCTAAAAGTGATAGTTTACAATATCTGATTTTGTATAACATGCTATTCCAAAATTAAATACTGTAAATCACATTACAGTAAGTTCTAGCACAATGTATGTACATTGCCTTAATCCAATTTATATCCTAATCTGTCACATTGATTTCAGTATTTTCTAAGTATAATTACATTTGAATCCATTATAACTAAATTGGATGAAATTGCTTTTTTTGAAAGACATCTGGCTGAAACACCAACTTCATATAGAAGAATGTCAGTTCATCATATATGATGATAATAACGATGGATGTTATCTACAGCTATCTCTTAAATATCATCCTTAACTGAAATTCTCTTCCAAAACCACCTAGTGATTAGGCAACAGCTGCAGCTCAATTTTATTCTAAAATAATAGCAAGAAACAAATTCAAATTCCTGATTTAATTCTACTTACAAAAGTGTTTTTTCACAACATAAGCTGCTGCTATTTGAAGCAAAAAATGGATGACAAGTGAAATACAAAAAAGAAAACTTTCAGTATTTTCACAGAGGCATTTGAACACAATCCTGTAAAATCTATTATTTCACATAATAGATATTTATTTCTAATGTCTGTTATTGACTTAGCTCTAGTACCTACTGGCTGGACACTATAAAAGATGACACCAAGATGACCATGGCAGAGCTGAAGGAGGCAATGCAAGACAGAAGAGCATGGACAGTGTTGATCCACACAGTGACCAAGAGTCAGATACAATTTAATGGCTGTTGACGACGATGATTATTGACTTGATTGACATATATCAAAATACAGATCTTATTCTCAGTTTGTGGTGAGATTTTGACTTATTGCAGTTCAGAACATCTATAGGAATGGGCAGTCTCATTAGACTAATATGTCAAAAGCACATTTCACTTTTCAAGATTCTCCTATTACCCTCAATAACCAATTCTATTAAACTCCCTAGCTTTCTAGAATTGAGAAATGCTCTGGTCACTTGAAAACATCATACCCGATTACCTTCTCACACCGAGAAGAACAAAAATGTTTCTCTAGTTTTTAAATGACTAGGAGAATGATTAAACAGGGAGATGAAAGTTTGAATTATATACATGGAATATTATCCCAAAGTACTCAATGTCTACTCATTATGTCTGCAGAATCATCTAACCATCAATGAATCATACAGACTATTCTGTAACCTAAATCATCAGGATTAGAGAAATTCTTTTGAGGTTATTCATTAAAAAGTTGGGTTAATTTAGCTGGGGATCCAGAGTCTAAAAAAGAATCTCTGGCTTGAGATATGAAATAATAGAAGTTGTGCTACAACTTCATCAGGAGAGCCACAAGTTTTCAAGTATCTACATGAGCTACCCATCACTAAAATAATTGTTTATCCACATCACTGTTCTTGCCCAGGTGGAATTCAATATATGCATATGATCAGGATATCAGAAGGGGTGGAAAGCCTGACATTGTCCAGAGGCTATAAAGATTTAGACTGGGAAGAACATACAAAGTGGAATCCCAGCAAAACCAAATTATTGTTTTCCCAAATAATCTCTCTCTCTCCCCCCCTCTCTCTGCTCTAGTTGTTACTCTAAATCACCAGTGTCAAACTTGATCGCGTCACATGATGTATCATGATGTATTGGGATGTTTTTTACCTTTGTGGAGCTGGGGTGGGTGTGGCCTGAACATGACACATCCAGCCCGCAGGCCACCAGTTTGACACCCCTGCTCTAAATGGAGTAGCACTTAAAAAGCAGATCTGTGGATATGGATTGGAGCCCTTCTAAACTTAAAGCAACCATTGGAAAGACAAGCAAGGAATATTGCTTTGGAGATTTTGTCCAGGTTTGGTTGGTATGCCATTTCTAGTCCTTTGGGGGAAGTAGGTTCTGGTTACAATGACTCACACTTTTATTACCTCCTGATTAGATTGCTAAAGAGCATGGGTATCCTTTGAAATCTACTCAGAAACTGCAGTTTGTATAAAATGTAACAGCCCAGGTGCTAGTATGTAAAAACCACTTCTTACATACAGTATACCACAAATATTGCAGGTGCTGCATTTGTTGCTGTACAATTCAGAGTGATTATTTCCACCTGCAAAGTTTGGAATAAGAAAACTAGGAGTTTTCACAATGACTATTTCAACAGTCTATCATTGATGTGAGTACTGCATTTTTGTTTCTAAAAAAGGAAATAATTGAAAAATTTTACTCCTTTCTAACATGTTTCTTTAATTGAACTAGAAAGACAATACTTTTATAATAAACATGTATAGGCTATGAATCAGAGCTAAATCCATCTGTTCAATTTTTGCAACATTTTACTTGTCATTGAACGTGAAAAAGGCACAGTCGGTTCCTGACTCACATAATGGGTATCTGCACAGCTTGTAATACTAACTTTTTCTTGTTAAGTGGGAGGAATACTGACTGATAGTATTCAAAACAGCACCATTACCACCTGTCATTTCCTGGTACTCAGCTGGAGAACAAATGAAGAGATCCAAGTTTTAAAACTGAAAGAAATGCATTTGCTCCATTGAAAGAGAATTACCACTGCTGTGGTTATCAACTCAGCAAACTGCTGACGCACTTTTGCACCCAACAGCCTTCTGTTTTAAATCAACTAACACCAGCATAATCAGTTTTTAAGTGAGGGCAGTGAGGTTTTTTGCCTGAGATTAAGGTTAAATAAAAGTGTCTAGAGAACACTAAACTGTAGGATCATTTGTTTGTTTTTAATTTATTTATTATGGTTATTAAATTATAATTTATGGCATAAGAATTAAGTATGAACCAGCCATTATGTTTTCTAAAACATGCCATGGTTTAATTTGATGTAAATTTAGTTGCACATTAGACATCTGTAATACTAAATTCCAGGTTCAGAGAAGAAATGGAGAAAAACAAATACAGTATGCTGTTTGGGGGGAATATCTCTACAACACAGGTGTCAAACTCGCCACGTCACATGACGTGTCGCGATGTATCACGACTCTTTTTGCATTGCCGACAATGGGGTGGGCGCGGCTTCAGTATGATGAAACCGGCCCGTAGGCCAGCAGTTTGACACCCCTGCTCTACAATGACAATAGAAATTAGACTGGCTTATTTTCATCACTTGAGATGATCTTATAATCACTTCTGTCCAATAAGAGATGGCTTAATATGTAACTGGACAATAAGGACTAAAAACACAAATGTAGAATGTTGAAAAAGATAAAGTAATTTCATTAGTATACTAATAAATATGTATTATAAGTTGCTGGAAGAGTATCTACACTAAAAAGTATGTATATGCATTGGCAATTTTAGAAAAAAATGTGGAGGAATTTTCCTGTGTTTCTCTTAGATATAATATATGCTCTTTGAACGTAACTGTCTTAAATGAAACCTGATTGTGATGTGAATCTATCCAGCAAAATTTAACTGAAAAGCCTGCTTGGAAAAAAAAAATCTCCTCAGAATCCTGAATTGTTAATGACAGCTTCTTTTGCTGTCAGAAACAGTGGGTTGTTATTGAAAATGCATTAAACTGATTCACACTTTTGGTTGATGTAATTGATGGCAAACCACCATCTTCAAATTTCAAGTCAAGGACAACCCACACACTTCCCTGTTGCTTAAATTCTTTCATGTGGTCTTGGGCAGCCACATGGTTGCCATTATTGGATGAAAAGGGCAAGAATTAATTCCTCTGTTTCCTAGGAAACAACAGTGAGTACAAAGTGTCAGTCGAAGTGATTTTAAGTAAATCATGTTCAGTCTATTGCAATATAATCTACAGCAGAGCTTTTATACTTTTTCCCAAAAACCAAAAAAGAGAATTAAAGTCAATAAGGGACATTATATCTACTTATTTTTAAACCTCTTTCTGTTAGATGCATTTGAAATGGGTTTTAAAATATTTTAATGCATTTGAAATGGGTTTTAAAATATTTTAATATTTTAAAATAATTGTTCTAATAATAAAAGATTATTCATAATTAATAGTCAAGAATCCCAAGAATCTAGAGTGGTTTTGCCCCCTTTATATTTATACCTTGCACTTTGTGGGAGGGAGGGGGAGGGGGAGGGGGAAAGCCTGATCTTTTGTTTGTATTTATGAGTTATTTTAACATGTATATTGCACAGAATTGTAATGGAGTCAGGCAGCCTTATAAGACTAAACCAAACAGAAAGAATTGAGAGGTGAAAGGAAATAGATATTACAGAACAGCATCAAATTTCAGAAAAGCACCACATGCCATTTGTAATGGGAAAAGGTAGGACTAGAGATAAAATATCTTGTTTCTATATGAAGTTGTCTTCTGTAGTAAGCCAATAAAGCTGATTTGGTATCTTCCAGATAAAAAGGTACATTCAGTCTTTGATTAGGTTCTGATCATGAGAACAAAGTTCTCTAAACTTAGTCTGTCCAAGACTACCTGTGTAAGCTTGGCCTGGGGAAAAAGAGACTTGCTGGTTTTAGTATGTTTTGGTGTGTGATGCTCCTGAGTGCTACAATACAGTATATGTACATCTGAATAATAATAAGTAACGTTTGCTGAAAATTGCCTAACATTGACCTCTTATCGATTAGAGAAGTAAAGCAGCATATGCAATAGCCATAAAATAGTCACAAAATTCTTATTATTAGAAATTTGTTCAACCTCTAGAATTTTGACTTCCTATCAAAATCCTTCCTATTGTCACCTGTCCTAACATAGTATTTCAAATGCCAATCCTGCTAATGGTGATTTATTTCAGTTATTACATGGTACTGCTATAGAATATTATTGAAAGTAATTGCCTTCCATCACTGCTTGCTGTTCCTTGGATAACTACTCCTTCTTCAGCCCCACCAGACTTTAAAAAATATAGAGCAAATCTACACCCTGAAATTGAATAAAAGAAGGTGTGGATAAGATCTGTTAATATACAGTACATCTCTGAGCATTCTCTCACACTTCAACTGTATGGGCCAGGAGGCTTCCTTCAGGGCATTATTTTCTATTCAGAAAGATAGAAGAGAGCATTACCCTGCATTTTGTTCAAGAAGAAACTGATATTGACTGGATATTTAGAAGTTTGGAAAGCACAATCCTCTAAGTGCCTTTGAGACACCAATATGTCTAAAATATTCTTTGCATGTTAGTTATTTGTTCTGCTTTGCTTCTAATTTTATCTAAGACCTTCTGTTTCTTCTCAACATATCACTTTGTTCTCTTTGAAACATTGTCTAGATGGGCATATTATCTGATTTAAAGAAATGTAAGCTATAATTATCTGTTAATTTTTCAATCTTTATTAATTTGCATATGCAAACATGTTTAGAATTTTAAAAATTGCATCTTTCATTTTTAGACAATTCATGTTTGATTAACATATGCCCTCTTGGAAAAAGCATTTCTTGAGTGAGATAATAGGAAATACTCTTCTAAATTATATTTGCTAACCTATTTTATAATGTTTATTAAAAGTTCCAAATCTTTGCAATTAATTGGAGGTATCATGTTAAATAATCTAAAAAATTTAAAATTGATTAATACAACATTACAGTCCCACTTTTCATTTCCATCCTTGCCAAGAATGAGGCAAGTTTCACTGAGTATAAGTGAAGTTAAAAATGAAGGTTATTAAAATTACACTTCCTCTAAATGAACAAGCAAACTTTTGCTTGTTTGAATTAAATATTTTGAGGGTCAAGAGAGGAATAATACTATAAGATAATTTGAATTTTTAAAAAATTACTTGTGTTTGATAAAGTCTCTTTTTATCACCAATCAAAGTCTCATGCACAACAGTTAAAACATGCACATTGTACAGATAACTTCTACCGTAGCATTATGATAATGTGTATATCTTCAAGCTCTTAGTGATTTGATGAAATTACCAGCAGGATAATACGAGAGCAATTCAGAAATAAACCTCTGTTTGGTTATCAATGACAGACACTCACAGATACAGAACTTTTATTATACACATTAGAAAACTACAACATTACATTACTTTTTGACATAATCACCTTTCAAATTGAGGCACTTGTCATAACGTCTTACAAGGTTTGAAATTCCTTAGTAGTAGTCGCTCGGTGCCAAATCTGGGCTATGGGGGGGGTGATCAAAAACATCCCAACGGAATTGCTTCAAAAGTTCTTGGGTGCGTCTAGTAGTGTGTGGGTGTTATTGTGAACCAACACCACACCAGAAGTGGTGCCATAGAAAATCCCACCAAATGTGAAGATGCTAAAGGAGTGCTGCTAGTGAAGTTCATGGAGTGTGATTTGACCATCATTTCAGAAGTCTACTGTGAAACGTTATGAAAATTCAGACAAGCCATCCATAACAAGCGTCGGGGCATGCTGACTTCTGGTGTGGTGTTGGTTCACGATAATGCTTGCCCGCACACCGCTAGACGCACCCAAGAACTTTTGAAGCAGTTCTGTTGGGATGTTTTTGATACCTCACCCCACCCCACTCCCGTAGGCCAGATTTGAGTGACTAAGGAAATTTAAACCTTGTACCTAAGATGTTATGACAAGTGCCTCAATTTGAATGATTATGTCAGAAAGTAATGTAATGTAGTTTTCTAATGTGTATAATAAAGGTTCTGTATCTGTGAGTGTCTGTCATTGATAACCAAATGGAGATTTCCGAATTGCCCTCGTATAAAAGAAGAAACAGAACTTTTCCCATTAATGTTTCAGATCTTGCCATAATCAGATCTTACCAGAATGTTTCAGATCTTAGCTGTTAATTATATGTGATTGGCGACTTGGTGTTGCTGTCCGGGAAATGAGCATTTTTACAAATAGTAGGTGAGATTTCATTGATTGGGTTGTCTGGGAAGTGGGTATTTAGATGGTTTCCAAATGGACTTTTGCCTTGAATGTGACTTCTACCATTCTTATTGAATCAAAGATTTTCATTTATGTGTAGCTGGTAATGTCTTAATGTTGGTTAATTCCAATTTACTTTCAAAATACACAACTTTTTGCTCAGAACAACTAATAGAACAATATTCCTATAAATATTTTGGCTCTTTTTCATCACATCTCCTAGTTACTCATCACCTGGGAATTTGTTTTGACTGACCTTGGCTAAATGGTTTATACAAGTGTAACATTAGAAAAAGATACCATACTTAGTCTCATCTCTCTATCACATTCTACTATTAATACATCAATTTATGTGAATTCCAGTCCTTCCATCCTGGCTTTTATACCTTATAAACCTCCCCCAGGAAAGTTTTCTACATTTTCAGCGTTATTAATCACAGAATGCTTTTATACACACTAGGCCTTGGTCCAGTCCTTCAGATTTTTGAGGATTTACACATAAAAAGACAATGGATAGTACATGTATTAAACGTCCAATTTAACATGTAACATTCAAAAGGGAAAAGTGGAGAAGGAATACAAGCACTGCAAAGTGCATGGGGATCTCAATTGTTCTTAGTTTGAAGGATTATTTCACTTCCTTACCCCAAATTCTAAAAGAGTTGAAGGAAGGGAATAGGTTACATCCAGCCAAGCTCTTTAAAGTTCCCTCTAAAATACCCCCCCCCTTTTTTTTTTTTTAAGAGAGGGATTCATCCTATCGAATTGGCCGGGATTAGCCGGCTGGGGTATCGCCCTCTAGTGAATCTTGAGCCTTGTGAGTTTCCGTCGCGGCCTCTGCCGGCTGAGTTTCTGTGTCAGGCTAGTCAGCGCTTTCTCTCAGTTGTTTTCCAGCCTGAGTGACTCTACTTCTTTCCCTGCAACCATTATGTCCCGGATCCTCAAATCGGTGGATTACGAGGTATTCGGCCGGGTTCAAGGTGAGCAGCGGAGAACGATGCGAAAGCTAAATATTAGGAAAGGGGAAAAGAACTGCACTGGCAAAAATAGCTTCAGAGTGCACGAACTGCCCTTCTCGGGTTACAAAGAAAAGCTGGCAAGGAGAACCGTTATATAAAGCGAGTTTAATTGCCAGATCACGCCGGACGTGCTTGCTCAAAACAGTTCTGTGCTCAATTTGTCTTAAAAGTGAATTGAAGAGCCGGCAAGGGTCTTAATGTAATACACGTGCGCGGCAGGTGTAAGAAGGGGCACTCACTGTTTCCATGTCCCCCAGCTCCATTAATGCTGCCCCAGTTACAATTTACCATTACCTCCCATGCTATCTTCGCAGGAGAGCTGTTCATCTGCTTACTAGGATTAGTATATGTTTTAAAAACTGGAGAGATAAAACATTTTAAACTGGCAATAAAAGATTGCATTATTAAACCCTCCTTCATGCAAAAACTAGTCATCAGACAGAATAGTCTTTTTCTTAATACATTTTATACATAAGGGATTTATCCACATCAGCCATCTTTCAAAACTGCACAAACACACTTTAGTGAAATATAAAAGTGTAGGAACAGTAACAACTTGACCAACATATGTGTTCTCTCTTCAGGGAAGGCACTGTAAACTTTGTTTTTGAGCAGTGATTATGGATGATGATTGTGAGCATTTCCACAATGCTTTGGATACATATTTTCAGGGAGAGTTTAATTTTCTGCTTGTTTTCATAGAACTCCGCCTCAGCTCAAAACTAAGTCATTCTGGGTAAAATGATTGTAGATTTGTCACTGAAATGACTGCACATACAAATAAACCAGGAAAGAAAAAAAATGGTTATTTATATAATTCATCCTACATGTTTTTCTCTCTAAAAGAGCTAAGTGTGGCCTTGCCCATCAAAATATGGCCCTCTCTGATGTAGGGAGCAAACAGTTAAAACCACAATTATAAAAATAGAACTAAAATGCAATATTCTTAATTTAAAACAAAAGAGTTAAAATATGACAACTAATTTAAAATGAAGAGCAGAGGATTGAGTGCAATAACAGAACCATAATAAAAGAATAAAATATTTTCCTGTCAGGAAAATAATATAAAAGTAGACATCAACTGGGCTTCCATGTAGAACATACCACAGTTAGGAATCCAGCCCTTGTAAGTACATAGTATGTCTCTACATGTAAAGAAAAGCCATATTTCTCTTTACATACATCAGTAATTCTGAATCGGTATACAATTTGGATGCATCTTGTAAAATGATATGCACTCTCTCTGTATATGATGAATTATGTAATAGTTCTGATTTAAATATTTTCTATCTATATGACAAATTTATTGTATTGCAATTCCATTAATTGCTAAATAAATTATTTATTTGTTTATTTATGTAATTAATTTATATGCCGCTCATCTCACTATCCAAAGTGACATATTCAATTTCTGAGTTATGATTATATAGTGAAAAACATGATTTTAAACATATTTACATAAGTGAAAGATAATTGAATATATTATTTTATTAAAGTATTTTTCCTACCCTATATATAGCTGAGTAAAATCAATAGTACAGCAATCAAGTAGCGTAATAAAAACACAATGATAAACTGTGATACGTTTTTATTTTGCTCTGTTTATCAGTTCTTTATGATCCCAAAAGAAAGAACATAATAAGAAACTATACAACAGCTTTAGCAAAAACAACTGAATATCATAGTGTGAAATTATTTTCCAATATTACCTTTAGCCCCAAATACAGCTCCCTAACTCAGATGTGTATCTCATTAACAGTAGAGGCCAGTTAAGCAATCTTCCACTGAATTCTGTTGCATATCTGGATCTCACTGGATCTGTCCATTGTTTTATCAATTTTATTTGTTTCCCAAAAGATGTTACTCTTAATCACTTTTCATTTTACAAAACCTATCAAATTAAAAAATGTCTGGCAATATTTGATTGGTTGTTATAATGTTGTTTTGTAAATGCAAATGAAATGTTGCTCCTTAGTTTGAGCAAATATTTATAATTTTATTTTCTTTGTATTCTTCTTTCTCAGGGGTTTGTTTCAGAATGGTAAGGCAGCATGAAGTACATCATCTTTGCATCACTTCTCTGTAACTTTTTTGAGAATAAAATAGAAAGCCTATGTGGAGACATCAGAAATCTGCAATGCCAAGTTTCTGTGTTAATCTGGAGAGTTAAGTATCATATAACTGTAGTGTGTGCTTCAGTGGAAATCTTTTTACAGTAGAACCCTGATTTTATGACAATTAGTTATATAAATACCCTAATCTGTTTAGTATTTTACTGAGTCACATATGAAAAGAGGTACATGTGGACAAATTTAAGCACTGTACAAGGGTCCCAGGTTACATGGAAATCTTGCATTTCCCATTATCCATATTTAAGATTGTGCATCCTGGAAAGATGGGAAAGCCCATCTTTCATAATAATCAAGAAACACGAGCAGACTGTCCACTTTCCAAAGCAAAGTAGAGATTGTTGAAAGGTTGGGAAAAGGTGAAACAGTGACAATATAAGCGTTTTGAATTGGGAAATCTACAATTTTACAACCAAAGGGAAAAATGCCTTCTTCTATTTTCAGCAATGGGGAATGAAAATGAAAAATGAAATGGAAAACAATGATAT
Source organism: Azemiops feae (assembly GCA_023970755.1). Taxonomy (NCBI): domain Eukaryota; kingdom Metazoa; phylum Chordata; class Lepidosauria; order Squamata; family Viperidae; genus Azemiops; species Azemiops feae. The sequence goes on from JALGBA010000088.1 coordinate 180,916, forward strand.
GTGGGGGAAAAATCAGCATTAGAAAATACTATCTATGGAAGTTTTTCCCGAATGAGATGTCTTGGTGAACAAGAAATTATTAAATGGTAATCCTCACTTTAAGGGAAGCTGAGGAAGGTTAGCACAAATTAGATTTCTCCACAGGGTTCATCATTTTGGCATTCATTATGTAAAATGAGCTGATCAGACTCAGTGCCTGAAACAGAAATTCACAGATTTCAAAAATGAGAACTTTAATGCTGCAAATATTGATAACACTGTTATTATTTCTGGACCCTTCCAGTCTGAAGTATATAGTGCATTAGAAATTGTTTTGCAGTGGCTAGAAAATCAAGAGGACTTTCACGTGATGTTGTACTGTTCCTGCAGGATTTGGCTGCAAAAAAGATAACCAATTCTCTCAAATAAATAATTTTGAAACATTATAAATAAAATGCAGTGTAACCATTTGAATGGACATAATCCAAATTCTTTTGGACATAGAGTGCAAAGTATGGTTATTTGGTTCTCACTTAAAAAAATAAATCCAGATGAATATTTGTTCAGTGTATGAATTTCCTCTCTCCTATCACAGAAGAATCCTTTATGTCTTATCTTGAAACTGTTAGTGCCAGGCTCAGAACAAACTTATCTTAAAGCCTGGCATTTATTGTATCTTGAAGCAAGTACTGTATAAATCATAGCTCAGATCCTAAACTTCATAACAACATTTGCAGCATTTATGTGAAATGCTTAATTAGAGGACTTTGATTGGGGCAGGATGTCTAGAGAAGATGAAGAGCCTAGTTGCAAAAGACATCATATTCTTGATGGCCTAAACTGAACAGTGTTTATAGTAGTTATCTGTGCTGTGTTACACACACAACTTTTTTTCAAGCAGACATATTTCTAAGCAGTTATCAGATGGGGCGAGGCTATGTATTAATTTCTATGTTGTAGGAGGTTTTTTTCCCTTACTTGCTTCAGGTTTTTTTGCAGAAATTTGTATAAATAAAAAGTTGAAGTCTTATGTTATTACCTTATTCTACTGCATCAAAAGGAGTCGGAAGTCAGTGCTTTTCTTTTTATTTTCCCCTTTACCCTACACCACGGGTGTCAAACTCGCCATGTCACGTGACGTGTCGCGATGTATCGCAACTCTTTTTGCGTTGCGTCCCTCTAAGTCGCTAAGCTTGCTGTGTAGATCCTTAAAAAAAGATACTTGGGCTCCATTTGGTGCGTAAACTACGACAATTATTATATATTTTTTTGTTCAGATTAGCCTCCACTATCAAGATCCTTCCCTCTTTGTCCTTATAGATTTGTTTGGAAGCTATCTCCTGTCTAACATACAATGCAATTCCTCTTTTTTTTTTTCTCATCTAGTGAGGTGTATAGTCTTCCTAATTTAGGTTGCTCTAATAGATACTTTTGATCATTTTTTATATGAACCTCTTGTAATGTAATGACATCCGCATTTAATTTAATAAGTTTACTAAAAACTTTCCGCCGTTTTACTGGTGAATTCAAACCCCTAATATTCGTTGACCATATCCTATACTCCTCTCCCATTATCTTGTTTCTGTCGTGCCTTAGTGCTTGCTTCAGTCGGAAGTCAGTGCTTTTCTTTTTATTTTCCCCTTTACCCTACACCACGGGTGTCAAACTCGCCATGTCACGTGACGTGTCGTGATGTATCGCAACTCTTTTTGCGTTGCTGGCAATGGGGTGGGCGCGGCTTCAGTATAATGAAACTAGCCCGTGGGCTGGCAGTTTGACACCCCTGCCCTACACTTTTCTCTTTTCCCATTATCTTCATTTTTCTTTGTATTTTTGTATTTTATATTTTGATAAACTAATAAAATATTTGAATCCAGAATTATAGGGCTGGAAAGGATGTTGGAGGTCTTCTACTCCAATACCTTGCCCAAGGCAGGAGTCTTTATACAATCCTAGACAAATGATTGTCCAATCTTTTCTTAAAAACCTGCCCTGATGAGGCACCCGACCCCAAAAGGAAGCTGTTCCATTGATTAATATTTCTCACTGTCGGGAATTCTTCCTTATTTCCAGCTTGAATCTTCCTTTGACGAGCTTCCAGCCATTGCTTCTTGTCCTTCTTTCAGGTGCCCTCATCAATAAATTGATGCCCTCTTCCCTGTGACACACTTTCAAGTATTGGAAGACTGCTATCATATCTCCCCGGACCTTCTCTTCATTAGGCTAAACATACCCAGTTCCCATAGCTGTTCATTGTATGATTTAGCCTCCAGAACCCTTATCATCTTTGTTGCTCTTATCTGCATTCTTTCTAGGGCCTCGACATCTTTTTTGTATTGCTATTGGAAGAGGAAGACCTCATTTTGCAGTAGTTCTTTCTTCAGGACAGATTCCAGTCCATGTTGGTTGGCAGAGAGCATGGAGTAATAGGCTTTAGCTTTAGGATGTACTTAGGGCACTACCTTCTCCTGCCTCCTTTTTAATATATACAAGACATGAAGCCACTGGGCAAGATCATCTGTTGATCTGAGTGAAGTATCACTAATATAGTAATGAAACAATATTGTATATCTCTGTCCCCAGCCTTCCAAGTAAAGCTGTTGAGATTCTTTCAGGGTGTGCAGAGGCTTCAAGGGTCTGGATAGAGAAGAACAAGTTAAGGCTTAACCTTGCAGATGGAGTAGCTATGGGTTTTAGGTCCTCCAGATCCAGGAACTGGAGTGTTTCTATCATTGGTTCTTGGTGTGCAAGCTGGGAGTCCTCCTAGACTCTCAGCTCCTGCTCAAAGAGCAGATGGCACTGTTTTCAGAGGGGCCTTTGCACAATTGAATTTTATCTTCCAGTTGCAGATAAAAGGGGCCTTGCTCAGGGTCACTTATGCCTTAGTCACCTCTTGATTGAATTATTTCAATGAGGCCTTTGAAGGTTATCTGGAATCTTTAGTTTGTCCAGAATGCAGCAATTTAGGTAGTTATGTGTGCAGGTCATTACACACATATGACATGACTACTCCATGATCTAAAGTACATTGGTTCTCAGAAGAGTTTCAGATGTGATTCGAAGTGCTGGTTTTACCTTTAAAACCCTACATGGCACATGACCAGGCTACTTGTGGGACAGCTTATGTTAGGCCCAAGGAACCAAGAATGGCACAAGGAGTTACTTCTGAGTTATTTCTTTATTGTTGCTTGCCTCTAGACAGCAATCATGCCAGGCTAAAGCATTTATGTGCTTAACTACTAGATATACCCTACAAAATGCTAAGGGGAGTCCACCTTTGCTTTCTTTCTGCATACCAAAGTTTCCAAGCTTCTTTGTCTCTTTGCTTGCTGGAAAGAATTCCTTTCTCCTGTTAACTCTGGCCCACATTTTACACATCTTTCTGCCAAAATAACTGCCAACATATTCAAGGGGCCTTAATTTAAACACTGTTATATTATGGGACCTAGGAAGATATGGTTATGATCCCCAACTCTGCTTGCCTTAAAAAAAAAAAGCCATTAAGACCTGGGTTTTTCTCCATATATTTGCATCCAATTGAATGGAGTCCCCTCTTGGTTGTTCAATTATCCAATTTGTTGCCATTTTATATTCTATGCTTTGTATCTTGTTTGCTTTATAATACATAGTGTCTTCATTGTTGTTTACTTTTGTTATATACTGTCCACAGTCAGATTTTTTTAGTTGCATGACTTAACAATTCCTTAAATAAATAACCAATTAAACCAAAAAAGAATACAGACTATAGAATTGCTACATTAGAAAGCTTGTATGTAGATTTCTCATGGAAAATAAAGTATTCCCTGGAATTCCTATATTGTGATGTACCCTTTCTTCTAAATAAATATTATTAATAAGTACTCTGAAAGACTTGTTCTTTATGTAAACTGCTTTCAATCCAAATTGTTGGGGGGAAAGTCTGACAACGACTTAATTCTATTTTATTTTAATATTTTTTATTTTAATTATATTAATGCTTCTGTTAAAATTGATTTCAATCTATTTTGATTCTTGCCTTTTAAGTTATTCAAACATCTGTGTGACTCTTTAACATAATCATATCTCTTATTTTTTGAAAATGCTCTGAATATAATTTTTAGAAAACCACCCCACACATCTCCAAGGTCCCTTCCAACTCTATCATTTCTGTGCAATGGAAAGCATGAGGTTAATTCTACTGCCAAATCTAAAGTAGCAGAAACAAACTTAAGATGTTACTAGTCTTTTAGAGGAAGACTAGACCATTAAAAAACAAATCATATTGAATAAAACTGAAGTTTTAAGTCTGAACTGTACAGGTAGTCCTTAATTTACAACCATTCATTTAGTGATCATTTGAAGTTACAAATGGCACTGAAAAAGTGACTTATAACTGTTTTTCATATTTACGACCATAGCAGCATCCCTATGGTCACATGATCAAAACTTATGACAATTGCAGTGTCCTGGTGTCATGTGATCACCATTTGGAACCTTCTGACGAGCAAAGTCAATGGGAAAGTCAAATTCACTTAAGAACCAAATGTATAGGTATAGTATAGGGGGTACCTTGCTCAATAGTAGTAACTGTGAGAGGGATCTCGGAGTCCTAGTGGACAATCATTTAAATATGAGCCAGCAGTGTGCTGCAGCTGCCAAAAAAGCCAACACAGTGCTAGGCTGCATTAACAGAGGGATAGAATCAAGATCACGCGAAGTATTAATACCACTCTACAATGCCTTGGTAAGGCCACATTTGGAATACTGCATCCAGTTTTGGTCACCACGATGTAAAAAGATGTTGAGACTGTAGAAAGAGTACAGAGAAGAGCAACAAAGATGATTAGGGGACTGGAGGTTAAAACATATAAGGAAAGGTTGATGGAATTGGGTATGTCTAGTTTAATGAAGAGAAGGACGAGGGGGGACATGATAGCAGTGTTCCAATATCTCAGGGGCTGCCACAGAGAAGAGGAAGTCAAGCTATTTTCCAAAGCGCCTGAAGGCAGGACAAGAAGCAACGGATGGAAACTAATCAAGGAGAGAAGCAACCTAGAACTAAGGAGAAACTTCCTGACAGTTAGAACAATTAACCAGTGGAACAACCTGCCTCCAGAAGCAGTGAATGCTCCAACACTGGAAGTTTTTAAGAAGAAACTGGACAGCCATTTGTCCGAAATGGTATAGGGTTACCTGCCTGAGCAGGGGGTTGGACTTGATGACCTCCAAGGTCCCTTCCAACTTTATTATTATTATTATTATTATTGTTGTTGTTGTTGTTGTTATTATTACCATGTTACTAACTTAACAGCTGCAGTGATTCACTTAACTACTGTGGCAAGAAAGGTCGTTAAATGTGGCAAAACCCATTTAACAACTGTTTCATATAGCAGTAGAAATTTTGGCTCAATTGGGATCATAAGTCAAGCACCACCTATGTTATCACAGTTTAAATCCTAAATGCATACTGACTATATCTTATTTTTCTGTTTGTTTTCTAAACCAGTACACAGAGGATAAAGCTAGCAAAGCAGGTGTAGTTGGCTGGGTTAAAAACACCAGACAAGGAACGGTTACTGGACAAGTGCAGGGTCCAGAAGAAAAAGTGAATGAGATGTAAGTACACTCTTTCCTTGGTGTGCTGGCTAGCTTCATTAATTGCTGAGTTTAATTCAAATGGTGGTGCCAATTAATAAAGAACAAGTTTTCTAGGGATGATGATATTTAAAACAATTCACTGAACCAAACTTTCTTCAGAAGAAAACCAAATTGTGATAATGAGAACTTGAAACCTCAAGAAAGCTATAATAGGAATGGAGAACTAAAGTACAGTTCAATTGAAAGGTCTTAGGTTTCCATCATTATCTAAAACCTTCCAGAAGGGAAGTACAAGTACCTTGTTGGCACCCTATTTTTCTAATACAGCTAGTTGCTGTACTTGTTGTCATTAATTGTGTTTTCTTTATATTTAATCTTAATCACATATTTTCTATTGTATTTCTCATTTTTATTATTAGAGCTTTTATATCTTTTGCATTTTCAGCTATCAGAGTAGTGTTATAATATAGTGCAGGTTACTGATATTTCTTCCTCCAATTTTAAAATCACACTTGTCTTCTAATCCACCTTCTCTCAAGATAGATAGATAGATAGATAGATAGATAGATAGATAGATAGATAGATAGATAGATAGATAGATAGATAGATAGATAGATAGATAGATAGATAGATAGATAGATAGATAGATAGATAGATAGATAGATAGATAGATAGATAGATAGATAGATAGATAGATAGATAGATAGATAGATAGATAGATAGAGATATACACATAGGTACTGTATATGTATATATATGTGTGTGTGTAAAGAACGACTCAAGGCTGCTGGTGTGAATTTTCCTCCTTATAGTTTGTGGTCCATTGTATTTCAAGACAGTGTTCCCCAAGTGTTCCCCAGTGTTCCCCGGATCGCAGCCCACTACCAGGCCTTGAGCCATTCAGAACTGGGCCATGGAAGTATCGGGTGAGTGCGCAGATCCTCACTTGCGCGAGCAGCGGGTGAACATGTGCGCTTGTGCTCCATTTGCATGAGCAGCAGAAATGGAGCTGCGTGCATGCCTGCTTGCCCTCCAATCATGTGGAATCATCCTCTCTCCTCCACTCCCGCCTGTCCACACAGCCAGGTTGGGAAACTCTGCTTTAAGAGAGAAAAGGACCACACTTGTGCTGAAGGGAGATAAAAGAAATGCTGAAGGCAAAGGGTGTGCTGTTGGTGGAAGAGAGAAAGGAAATTATTGTAATGGAATGTGTGAATGATCTTGGGTGTCCAGGGGAAGAGAAGCTACCTAGGAAACAATCAGACAAGAAAGGAAGGAGCCCCCAGTGGCTTAATGGGTCAGAGAAAAAAACTTAGGAAAGACGCACCCTACCTGATTAGTTAAAAGTGAGATGGGAGGTGTACCTTCAGACCTGCACACAATGTAACATTGTGGTAAAGTAGTAATAGCTCATCTAGCTGTGTTTTCTGTCTGGTTTACCTGGAAGGGCTGACGATTGTATTGGAGAACTAAAGCCAATTGTATGTGAAGGAGGCGAAACTAAAGTAGTTGGTGGAGTGAGCAACAAGACTCTGAAATTATTATAGCTATGAAAGTAGTACCAGAGCCTTATAACCTCCCAACCTTTCCAGAAATGCAGGCAAGCTACAGTCAGCCAGCATGAAGTAATTGTTATCCTTCTTACAAACTAATGAGGACTGAGAAGTGGAGAAGCAACTCAGTAAAAGGAAACACAAGGCTAATTCAAACTTCAGCAGGACTTAACTGTTAAAAGTGGAGGATAGTATAGGATTAAATGTAAGGTAAGAGGACATTAAGCCCTGAGTAAAAGGAACAGAATCCCCAGTGCTTTAAAATGAAGACTAGGAAAGAACTGTTTAACACATTAGAAGTATATGTTTTGTATAATAACTTTATGTACATATCAAAGCATTCAACCTTCTGCTTCATAGTTTCTACCATAACTTAATAGGAATCCTCTCAGTACGTAAAGAGAATAAATAAGGGGAGAGCAAACAGCCTTGTTCACTTCTTTGCCATGTTCTGACTGTACTGTGGCTTCCTGACTTGGATATAGGTTTTGTATGAGGACAGTGAGGTAGAGCCATGGTGGCGCAGGTAGTATTGCAGGCTAATTCAGTTCACTGCCAGGAGATGGATCCTGACCGGTTCAAGGTTGATTCAGCCTTCCTTCCTTCCTTCCTTCCTTCCTTCCTTCCTTCCTTCCTTCCTTCCTTCCTTCCTTCCTTCCTTCCTTCCTTCCTTCGTCAATAAAATAAGGACCCAGATTATTGGGGGCAATATGCTGACTCTGTAAACTGTTTAGAGAGGGCTGTAAAGCACAGTGAAGTGGTATATAAGCCTAAGTGCTAGTCTTATATGCCCGAGATGAAGAGGTTGGGAAAAGTTTAAGATGACAGTTATTTGATAAAATGAATGGCGGAAGGTTCAATTATATGTTTTTGTTGTTTTCAATTTCTTCTTTATTTCTTATTTTCTATCTTTGTTCTTATGTGTATTTTATTACATTAAAAATTTCTAATTAAAAATGTGTTGTCGGATTCCTGTTTTCCTAAAGATATTCCACAGGTTAATAATGGTTGACACAATGAAAAGTCTTTCTATAATCATCAAAGCACATGCTGACTTCTTTTTGGTATTCTTTAATGGTAATTAATTTCTCAGTTATCCGGCATGTATCAACAATAATGTCTTATATTGCTTGCTTGACCTTTTCTAAAGCTAGTTTGAACATCTGGCTTTTCCCTTTTCATGTGGGCTCTAATTTGGGTTGGATGATCCTAAGCATTGTTTTGCTAGCATGTGAAATTAAGGGTGTTGTATAATAGTTTGCATGCTCCAAGTCTCCTTCTTTTGTATTGGAATGTAGGTTGACTTCTTCTAATTGATTGGCCACTGTGGTTGTCTCCAGATTTGCTGGCATAGTTTGGTTAGAACCTTTATCAATTCTTCTGTTGCTTGCCATATTTCCATGGGTATTGTCAGTTCCTGTTGCTTTCCAGTTTGGTAATGATTGAAGTGCTGATCCAACTTCATATTCTAGTAATAGTGTTTCTTGAAAGTTGGGAATGTCTCCTAAGAATCCTGGATGTTGACATCTTTTCTGTCAGTCTTTAACTATATTCCTTCCATCCTTGTTTGATCTTCTTTGAGCCAGTTAATCTGTCCGTTAGCATCTTTCAACAAATTAATCTGAGGTTAGAACTTCCTTTGTGAGTTCAGAGATCTTTTGGAAGACTTCCTTTGTTTTTCCATATTTGATACTTTTACATCAATTGCTCTTTTCTAGGTTCGGCTTCTCTTCTGGGCAGTTTCCACCATTTGTTCTGACTTCTAGTGTGCTTTTTTTCTGTTTATCTTCAGTAGTTTTTTTTTTCACATTCATTATTAACAACTTGATTTCATTCAAGAATTGTTCTTATTCCCTATTCAGGACTTCAAAGCAATTTGAAATGTTCTCTGTGAAAGTACTGGACATATGCTCAAAATCATACTGTGGAAACTGCTTAACTTGGACCTTGTACATAAGCATCATGTTAGTCCCTGAGCAGATTTTTGCTATCTGAGCTCTTCTACCTCCTTGGACCAATAATAGAATCAATTTGGTTTCAGTGTACTCCATGTATATACAGACTTTGCTTTAGTTTTTTGAAAACTATGTTAACTGTATACACACACACATGTATATATATGTATGTGTGTATATATATGTATGTATGTGTGTGTGTGTGTGTGTGTGTATATATACCTCAGAAAACAAATATCGTACCTCTACGGGGAGGAAATCTACCATCTGACCAGGACCTATGAAAAACTCGAAGTCCAAAGAGCTTCCATTCTATGTGACCTCGCATTCTTACGCAACTGCCGAGATCAAAATTTAATCCCCACATGCTTCCAATTGAAATTCCACTCCAACTCTGCAGCCACCAAACGCATCCTGAAAAGAACAGAGTTGGCCCTAATCAGAAATGAACTTCACACAAAAAGATTCCTCCTAGACCGAATCAACAAAGATCTCCTCACACTTCACCTCAAACTCAGCAACAAGATCCACCCCGCACTTTGGGACAAATCCAAACAACTCGCCGTCTGGAGAGCCGAAACACAGACCACCCTCAAGACAGACACACATACCAACAAATTCCGAAGACTACAGGAACGCCAGAAACAAACCCTTCCTCCCTCACAGCCACACATGAAACAAACAGTGCATAACATCTCAGATAGGATCCTCACCAAAGCCGAAACCAATGTCCTTTCCAAAGGATTCAACTTTGCAGTCGCTCCCAAACACATCCCCACTGAAACCATTATATGCGGAGTTGAAACCAGCCTGACCAAAATCAACCCCGATGACGCTAACAGAATCAGACTCGAAATCACCAACATCCTCTGCACCAGCAAACCCCCCAAAAGCAACTTACACAAAGAGGAACAGACAGCACTAATTAACCTGAAAGAAGACACCAGCATAATAATCCTACCAGCAGACAAGGGCAACGCCACGGTGGTTATGAACACATCTGACTACCAAACCAAATTAACCAACCTACTCCAGGACTCCACATACAAACCCCTAATCACAGATCCCACCACCTACCTGGAAAAAACCACTAGATCCAAAATAAAAGCCTCCCCCATCAGCGAAGAGATCCAGCAAAGAATCATTCCCAGAGAAAAGTCATCCAGATGCCCTAAGCTCTATGGTCTCCCCAAGATACACAAAGAAGGAACCCCACTTAGACCCATAGTCAGCTCCATAGGCTCACCTCTACAAAACCTAGCCAAATTTCTCGCCAAACAACTACAGCCCTATTCAGAATCCATCACCTCACACGTAAAAAATTCATTCCAATTCATAGAGATCATAAAGAAACAAACCTTACAGCCCAGCGACCTACTCGTGAGCTTTGATGTCATTTCCCTCTTCACCCAAGTGCCAATCAAGAAGCCTTGACAGCTATCCAAAACAAATATAACCCCCCCAAGCACATCCTAGATCTGACCAACCATTGCCTATCCAACACATACTTCATCTATAACGGACAAAAATACAAACAAATAGAAGGAGCACCCATGGGGTCACCCCTCTCACCTGTCATTGCAAACCTCTACATGGAACACTTTGAAACCCAAGCTCTAGAAAAATCTGATCATAAACCCAAACTCTGGCTCAGATACGTAGACGACACCTTCATAATCTGGCCACATGGGAAAGAAAAACTAGACAACTTCCTCACACACCTCAACAGCCTACACCCCAAAATACAGTTCACCATGGAAACAGAAGCTAACAAGCAACTTCCCTTCCTGGATGTCTTAGTCTACAAGAAATCCAATGGCTCCCTAGGACACACCATCTACCAGAAGAAAACACACACAAACCGCTATCTGCACGCACTCTCACACCACCACCCAGCACAGATCAACTCCGTAGCCAAGACACTCATCTCGAGAACAAAACGCTTAGCTGACGAACAACACCTAAAAACCGAACTACACACTCTCACTAATGTACTAACATCCAACGGATTCCAAAGAAATAAGATTACCAACTTAATCCAAAAAGAAACCCCCACTAAAATCCAAGACATAGAACAAGAAAACGGCAAAGCCCTCCTCCCATACATAAAAGGCACCACAGACAAAATCAGCAAGATCCTCCACAAACACAACATCAAGACAGCATTCTGCACAAACCGAAAAATATCCACCATCCTAAGAAACCCCAAGGACAAAATTGAGTTAGAAAATCAAGGAGTATATGAAATCCCATGCACCGCCTGCCCCACCACATACATCGGACAAACCAACAGAAGAATAAGTGCACGCATTGAAGAACACAAGAACTCAGTCAGAAAAGAGGAACCAACTTCCTCCCTGGTCCAACACCTCAAAGCCACAGGACATAAAATTGACTTTAAAAATACCAGAACTATTGCCAAAACTGAACACTTTAACAACAGAATAATCAGAGAAGCCATCGAGATAGAAAAACGCCCACACAGCATGAATAAACGAGATGATACCTCCCGCCTACCAGCCATTTGGAAACCCAGCCTTATTGACAGACGAATCCCTAGCACAAGGAGCGACACTGGACCCACACTCACGAAGACCACACATGATGTCACCACCACACATCCACGCAAAAAGCAGACTCAAACCCGCACCGATGATGAGGCACGACCGCGGACCAGAAACCAGACCACAGCTGCATCATTGGCCATTTTAAACCCCTCCATTTCATACGTGAAGCAAACTGACACCCACCTTGAAGATGTGGCACGACCACGAACGCGAAGCCAAACAACAGCAATGCAGCTCTCCATCTCAAATCCCCCTGCAACTCAGACTAATCTGAGCACAACAGGGCCCCCACCCAAGCAGAGCACACACCCCGCCAATCAGAGCACAGCCAACCCCCCATCCAATCAGAGCACAGCCAAGCCCCTAACCAATCAGAACACACCTCCACCCAATCAGAACACAGCCAAGCTCCCATCCAATCAGTTCATACCTCCACTGGCAGTTAAAAGGAAGAAACAGCTGCGATCACACATTGCTTCTAGAAGCACGAGGCCGAAGAGACACCAGCCTGAAGATGACGAATGAGACTTCGTCGAAACGTCGCCAAGACACTTTCAATTTTACGCGGGAGAAAACCCGAATTACCAAAGACCTACATATATATATATATATATATATATGTAAACCAAAGCCTCCCAACCCAACAAGAAGGAATCCAGCCTAATTTGAATTGAGTCAATAGGAAAAGAAACACAGAAGCTTGAAATAGGATAGAGTAGGCCACACCCTTCTTGAGTCCTTTACATTTGATAATATTCTAGATAGGGCATGATTATCATAGCCCTGAAATAAAACATTTTTTTGCTGAACGGAGAGAATATGCTGTAACATTTTATTGTAAACCATGCTTGTCAAATATAAGTATTTTAAAAGCCAAATTTTAGATCTGGCCATTTGCCAAGAGCAAATGGATGAGGGCAGAATGGAGGCTTGTTAGTCTAGTTCTTGAAAGAAAGGAATCAGTGCATTAAGCCCTGAGAAAACAAAACAATAAATCAAAACAACTCTTCGTTTTATGAGACTAATGAGAAGCAGTTACAACATTGGAAATTGGTATAGCTATGCTAGGATCACTAATATAATAACTCATGTGAATATTTATTTGGTGATTTGGTTTTAAGATACTGATTTTTCCAGGAATGCACAGCTAGGATTAGAAATCAGAATAATTATATTTTACCAGTCTGGTATTCTTCAGATATGTTAGACAACAGCTTAATTGTTTCCAGTCAACTTTGTCCAATATATCTGGAAAGTATGAGATTGCTTAAAATTCTGAACCTTCCAAAAATGACTAGAATATTAATGTTTGTTTTTTATATGCCACTATAATCTGCATGGATTCCCAAACATTTAGCAGAATAAACTATTAAAACTAAAGCAATAGTAAAGAACAGAGAAACAGTACATTGCAATAATATAGATGAGGTACCCCTCATCATTCCTCAAGGGCTCTGAAAAAGTTCTGTTTTTACTAGTTTCTAGGAAACCAATGGATTTGTATGTGCTGATCTAACTTTTTGGGAAGACTGTTCTATAACTTGGAGGTTACAGATGAAGAAAAAAAAATCACTATCCCTGCCCTCTTAAACTGTCAGCAATGAGGAGATTTGTTGGGGAACATGCACTGGATGTATTATTTCCATAAAGAAAATGTGATCCTGAAAGTCAAGCCATGTTGAAATTTATGGACTAAAACAGCACTTTAAACTGAACGTATAGGCAGCATTGTTAAGACCCACTGAGAGGGAATTTCTGTCATAGGGTGCTCCTGCTTAGCCCTGACCAAGGTAGCTCCAAGCAATCTTTGCTGCTGCAATTAAGCTAAGGCAACAAGCTTGTGCAGGACTCTTCATGAGTCACAAGCCCAGAGTTTTGGTGATTGATGACTAAATGTATTATTTAGCTTTAAAATGTAATATTTACATTCACTTTATTTTGTTAAATATTCCCCAATTGCATTTAAATCTGGCTTGAGCCACATTAGGCTGTATGTTGTAGACTGCATATTTGATCCCTCTGGTTTAAATGATCGACTTCAAGATATGCTATAACTGGCCATATCTATTTTTCCCAAAAAGAAGGTTGGAGTCAAGGCACCACCACTTCTTTAAGGGCAATTGCCATCACCCTATATCAGAGAACTATTGATTACCTTCCAGACTCTATTACCCCAGCCACCTCAAGGAGTTTGGATGGGAATGAATCCAAGCCATCAGTGTGAAAGCACATTTAGCTCCTATTCACTCCACTGGAATCTATAGATTAAGGAGTCTCATATAACACTGCAAGGTTTGACACCATTTTAGACTCTTGTCTATGAGGTATTAAAACTATGGTGATTATCAGCAAAATGCTGTGACAAGAAGTTACCACAACCAGACAGCAATTCTTCTTGCTCTCTAACAAGAAGAGGCAGTCTTACACAAGGCCACTGTATAACACTCCTCTGACAAGTAGAAAAGTATGAGCACTTCAGTGCTATTACTGCCACTTTATAGTTCAGATGTGAGCTTGTCAGATTTGTGCATTTCTATCAATGAAGACTTGAAAACGGTATTGAGATACAAAGTTCCAATGCTCTCAGACATATGCCCTTCACTTCTTACCATTCTTTGCTGTCATTGCAAACATGGCTTAGTAATGATAATTGGTATGTAACATCAGCTTCAGTTCTCATAGCAGCGAGGCAGCTCCTAGCCAACCATGGCTGATCTTATAGAAAAGTCAGACATGGTTAGTTCTTGGATGCGGGATTGCTAAGAAAACCCAGGACTTAGGCTAGAGGGGAATATTAAAAAAATCCCAGAAAAACCAGTGACAACTCAGTCTTATACTGTTAACAAGAAAATAGCATGGACATGTCCATTGGCCATAAGAAGTCGATCCCAATTTCAAAGAGGTTTTACCTTTTTTCATCAGCCTCAGACACGGTTTATGCAAGAGCTATAGAGTAAAGAAACAAACATTTATTTGGTGTTCTATGATATGATAATATAGGAAGACATTTTTATATCCAACAAATTCACCATCAGTAAATTGCAAAAGGCAGCATTACTTAGAACAGCTTACATCCTGCGACCATACCTCTAAAACCACAAAACATTAACATTTGCCCATCCCCGGCCCTTGGGAAGGTGAATACAAATGCCAAATCCAATCTGAACATCTGGCTAACTGCGACACACCATTATGCTAATAAAATATTAATACAAATTAAAAATTAAAAATAATAGACAGACAGACAAACCTCAAAGGGCAGACTTGATGGATCACTGGGTCTTTTTCTGCCATCAGTTTTCTATGTTTCTATGCCTATGGCACTGATGATGCAGTTTTTGTAATTGAATATTGTAGATACATATGAAGCATATATGAAGCTGTGCACTAAACGCATTATTCTAGGTTTTATTACAGTACTTGGCATCCCAAATATTTAGCAGTTTATTGCTATATATATAGTTAATTAAAATGCACTGTATGCACTGGATTGATTGAGCTCTTAGGGTTATGGGTTTTATTTTTAAACTTGCTAACAGATCTCTAGATGGAGCTATTTGATGGATAATAGTAATTTCTGAACTGCAGTCTCTTTGGATGCCTATGCATTTTAAACTGCTCTGCAGTGAGCTTTGCCTCTTTTTTCAACATGAGACCCCTTTTCTCTTGTTCCTACATTATCTTCGTAGAAAGACACTCTACCAGTTAAGGCTGAGGCAAGATCCACATTCTGAGAACTAAGAACATGACAAAGCAAACAAATCAGCCCAAAGCTAAAATGCCCACTTTAAAGAACGCCCTTGTCCCTACCACCTTGCCATAGTCTTTTGGAATGCAATTCCTAACATGTAGCTCTTCCCAGAATCCCTGCTCCCAGCTTGAGTTTCTGTTTCTTTCTGAATGCTTGGTGACACTTCAAAACAAAGCACTGAGCTGCAAATGCTAACAGCCTTGCTTAGTGACTGCCTCAGACAGAAACTATGCAATTATGAAGGTGATGAAAAAGTAACCTTGTGACCAATGCCTGCATTTACAAACTTTACAGGTCTGTAAAGCAAAGGAAAGTTGAAGTAAGATTGCATGCACAGTCACAGTCATGTGTTTTTTCACTTAGTGACACTTAGCTTAATGACCGAGTTTCTGGTTCTAGTTGTGGTCATTAAAGAAGGATTACTAGTCCTCACCAATCTCTTTTCCCCCTTCTCTTTTGATTTTTTTAAAATTGAAACATTGAGCAAAAGAAAACATATAGTGTTCTTATTTAGAGCACTATGTTCAGCAGTTCACATGAAACTATAAATATTTAAATGTATATTTTTATAGGAATACATATAAAACATGGGGAATAATATTTGTTTCCACCACACCATACATGGTATCCAAGGTCAATTTATTTTAGCACACTGACTTAAGAATACAATAATAGTATTCTAAACAATGTTTTACTTTTTGACAATTTATAAACATTCATTCTTAATATTCTCCCTCCTCATGCCGCCAGGATATGTTTCATAGCTAATATTTATCACTCAAACCCATTGAAAAATTGCCTTCCAGTCATTTGTGCTCACTGAAGAAATATTATCTGTTACAAAAGACCATCTCTTTGCTAAAAAACGACATCATGTATGGGCACAAATACATGTGTTTATAACATTTTTAAATTGCTTCAACATTTTTACTGCAAAAATGGAGTTTTCCAATTACTTTCATAAGGCTATACTTCATAGTCCTTAGCAAAAATGGAGCTGTTGCGCTTATTGCTATAGTAACCTGCAGAAGTATGACAGGCATACCTTTTTTGGTTTGAGTTTTCCTTACATTTACAATGCAACATAATTCATTGGAAGATGCAGGCTGCTTGCTGGAGGTGGTGGTAAATTTATCTCATAGGCCAGGGACCAAATTCAGACATGATTTTATGGAGTTGAGAGAGGCTGAAAGAAATAAATGTATTCCTGAAGAGTATTGCACCTGATGAACAATTTGAATAGAGCTATTTTTGATAAATACTGCATTTCAATAGAATTAAAACCATTGTCTGTCTTTGCATGATGCTGACTTAACAATGGTTGACTTAATTCAATTAATCCAGTATCCTGTGATATATTGAAACTTTATCCAGCCCCACAGGCTGGATTTGCAAAACCTACTAAAGTAGAGATTGTCCTCGACTTATGGCCACAATTGAGCTCAAAATTTCTGTTGCTTAGTGAAACATTTGTTAAGTGAGTTTTGCCCCATTTTACAACCTTTCTTGCCACAGTTGTTAAGTGAACCACTGCAGTTGTTAAGTTAGTAACATGGTGGTTAAGTGAACCTGGCTTCCGCGTTGACTTTGCTTGTCAGTAGGTGGCAAAAGGTGATCATATGATCTTGGGACACTGCAGTGGTCATAAATATGAGCCAGTTGCTAGGTGTCTGAATTGTGATCACGTGACCATGGGAATGCTGCAAGGGTTGTGTGAAAAACTTCAAACGGTCACTAAATGAACTATTGTAAGTCGAGGACTACCTGTAAAATCCTTTGCATTTTGGTCTTATCAGAATAGTTTCATCAGCATAGCTCAGGTTATTGATGTATCTTCATCCAGTTATAAAACAGCACTCATCTTCTTCCAATACAGCTCCCCTTAATATTTATTCAATATTTAGGTTGAATAAATAATTGTCTTGCACCTTTGCCAACCTGGAGCCATACTGTTTCACCATGTTCTCTCTGTACTGTGGCTTCCCATGCCTGTATATAAATGTCTCATTTATATGAGATGTTCTGGAATCCTATTTTTCTGAGTACTTTCCACAGCTTGACGTGACTGACACAAAGTTTTTTCTCTAATTGTTAAAAGATGTACTGACCTCTTCGGCTTCTCAAATTATTCACCGTGCATCACATTACTGTCTTGTGTCTTCATCCTTTACTACAGCCAACTTGAACATCTGACATCTCTTTTGCTATGTGGGGCTCTAATCTGCATTAGATGATCCTAAGCATTATTTTGCTAGCATGTGAAATTAAGGACATTGTGTGATAGATTGCATACCCTGTTAAAAATTTTTGAGGGGGTAGGTATTGGAATGTAAACTGGTCTCTTTCAATTGGTTGATATTCCTCAGAATAGTTGATATAGCTTGGTTAGAACCTTTACTGACTCTTTTTCTGTTGCCTGCCATATTTCAATGGGTATTCAATCTCTTCCTATAGACTTCCAATTTGGTAAAGCTGGAGTGTTGACCTAGCTTTATCTGTTAGTACTAGAAGTTCTTGAATTATGGAATATCTTCTAAGGTATCTTGGATGTGGTTATCCTTAGTGTACATTATTTCAATATACTCCTTCCATTTTTATTTGGTCTCCTTTGAATCTGTTACTGCCCATCAGAGCCCTTTAGCATACCAATTCAAGGTTGGAACCTCCTTCTGAGTTTAAGATCTAACATTAATTGCATCAGATTTTGGAACCAGACAGTGCTCTCTGTTTAGCAAAAATCCCAGTGTCTATTGGATAGCAAATGATCCTTCCTTCCTTCCTTCCTTCCTTCTTTCTTTTCTTTTCTTTTCTTTTCTTTTCTTTTCTTTCTTTCATATTTTTTTGCTGCTGTATACTTGTTGGCTGTATTTTTACAGTCAGGAACTGGTAGTTCTAGCCAGTGTAGACATTATAAAGATTGTGATTCCAGGATACAGATATTCCCCCAGGGCTGTTTGTCCTCATTTGAATGAAAGTGACAAATGCTATATGCCAGCTAAAGACTTGACATAATCTTTTAATTAGAATTTTCTGAATGTGTCTTGGAGAATCTGAATCACAACATTTTTCTTGTTTTTTTAAGGTCATTTTGAATGGAAATGCTGCAAGTTAGCAAATACTAGCTTCTTCCCCACTGCTCCTTTTTTCTGAATTATAGCAGCATGATTTTCAACTTCTGTGCATCTGCCAGAATCCATTATTAACTATTTCACTTCCAACACTTCTAAATATTATGTAAATTTAACACATCCTCATTCACACTAACTTGCCAATCTAGACAAGGTAATATAATTTCCATGTAAGAGATACTGAAAGTATTTATCAATTTAACACAATTTTATTGTGACCAGTCTCCCCAAGACAGTAGTAAGATCATTCCATCCCCAGGCTTACACAAGTCTGGGGAAGAAGGAGGCCAGACGTTCATTCTTAAAATTACAATTCTTATAATTAGTTGGCATGAAATGATTAGCACGATAGAACAAGTGCCAAGCACGTGCCTTTGGGGAGATGATAGAATTTCTTCTTTGTCTGCAATGCAGTACACTGGATTGGCTGCTTCTTCTGTAGCTACATGAAAGCTGAAGAAAGGTAAAAGATTATATAATGAGGAACCAACCAACTATTTTAGTGGAGTCAGGAGGAATTATATGGTTCAAAATTGGGAAAGAGATGTGCTCAGGTTCTATCCTATCACTTATTTATATATGTGGAAAAAATGAAAATGGTATTAAAACTGTGGAAAGAAACATCAATAATTGTAGACATGCTGATATCACTTTTAGGTCAGAAGCAAGAAAGATTTAACGAATCTCTTGTGAAGGTGAAAAACAATATAAAAGCCTGTCTGATTTTTCTGACTATTTAAAATAATATTTGAATAGTCAGTGCCAGCCAATAATACATTGATGATACTTTCCATATGAATGGTCTCTATCCCATGACATGCCTGCTACTTGAAGGTAAGACTGTGACAGATCTAAACAGAATATTGTACTGTACAGATATTATACTGACAACAATGGTAATATTGTTGTTAAGGCCATGGGGTTTTTTCTAACTGTAAAAGATAAACGTCCTATACAGAATCCAGTTTCCAAACTTTATGAATCTACGTTTGCCAACTCCAGCTGAAAACAATTTTGGGAATTCTCTTTCCTTAATAAATATGGTGATGGGAAAGCACCATAATCATACTTGTATATGTGTATGCTTTTAGTTATTGTGTGTGCCTGTATATTGATTTTTTTTAAAATATTTTGATAAAAAGGCTTTAAATCAATATCAAATTATGTTCCTCATTTCCATTTCTTGTAACAACGCTACATTACTGCAATCATGTGATAGGTCTGGGTCTATATAACAACTTTAATGCATATAATGACATTAGACTAAATTGATCAAATACTCAAGGGAGCCAGTATGGAACTACTCTATGGTTAGAATATTGACTTAAAAATGGGGAAACTCATCATTTTAATTTTCTTAAGTCAAGTTTTAGCTCTCAGTAGCAGTGGAGGGCAGCAAGAGCAGAGCAAGAATCAACTGCTCTGTGCAGTGGAAAGGTCCACAGCTTCATCTGCTGAACAATAGGCAAAAATCTTCATAATCACTGTGGAAAGACTTAATTTCTTTTCCTTTTTTCCACTGCTGGCAAATTAGCAAAACAGAATTATAAGCTTAAAAAGCCCATCAAAACTGAAATGCCTACAAAAATGATTCCAGAAGGAGGGGACAACTTTGCCTCTTATTGTGCCTCATCGTCTCACAACCTCCAGAAACATATTCTGCTCAATTGTCCTGCAGCAAGAGTTTTTTGTAAAAAGAATAACAACTGATTACTCTTCAGCATAATGTGAAACAAGTACTGGGGCAGGAGTGATGACAGAGGGATATATGGATTCTTTGTCTCCATTTTGTATAGTTTAGGATTGAACTGGATGCTTTCTGAGTTTGACTGTGCTCTTTGAGCACCAAGGACTTCTTATATTTTATTTCATGAATCATTTCAGCATCCTCTCATTGGCCTTACTACTGATTAATTTGTTTACATGGCCAGATATCTTTGTATTCTTATTGTCCTACCTTAATAAGAATGAATTTTTTTTCTATAATTGGAAAATGGATATCTGGAAATTGGAAATGTACACCTAATCTAGCAGATGCAACAGCTGTGGCCAGAGCTGACATACATCATGCCTAAAATAGTTCTCCTGCAAGTACAAAAGATTTGTATGCATTATGAAAATATGGTTGCAGCAGATTGATTAAAGTATATGGTTGCTTAAATTATGTCATGTATTGTTTTAAATGTAATAAAAAGGAAGCTTGCTGTCAGCATTTTTCAAAATAAAACTACATTTTAAAAAAATTAAAAAGATACCTTAATCTGCAAGCATCCTAATGAGAGGAACAATAATAGTTCAGGTAGAGTTGTTTAGGAGATGTAGTATTCCTAGGTCCACATTCTAGGCCACTGAAACCTAAATAAATATGGTTGCATGTGTTGTGGGTTCTGGGGTTCATGCCTCTGTGTCATCTTTTTGTGCCTTTCCCCATCTCTGCTCTATATCACTGCATAGCAGCAGTAATGGAAAATATAATGCCTGGCACCAGAATATGGAGCAAGTGATTACATACTACGGAAAGAGACATCAGCACAGATGCTATTTATAGCAATGGTTTGATCTTTCACTCAATCCTTAGTTCTACCCAACTATTGTGGCCTTGATCCAGGATGCACATTCTCAGAAAGTTGTTAAGGCATGGTAAAAGCAAAGGAGCCCAGCCCCTTTTTCCATTTGGTCACTTTATCATTGATTCTTACATACATGCAAGTGAATGTGCAAACCTTTATGGATTTGCATATTCTGGTTGGCTGTGCTAGAAATATTGAGGGATGTGGAAGATTACATTATTGATAGCTTGTGGCAATTTCCACATTTCAAAACTCATTTAGAAATAAATCTGTTCTTACATTTCCTTGTTGAATTGGAATTTGAACTAATGATTGCCCAGACTGTATGTTTTCCTAACTCTTGGGTTTTAAAATAATTCCCATTTATAAATAGGGATTTGTTTTTAACCCAAAAGAAGTATATTGTATTAGTATTAGTCAACTAGGAAACAGATATTCTCTTCATAAATACAAGCAATTACACTGGATAGCACAATCTGAAAGGACAATAAAGCCTTACCCATGTGAAAAATGTAATCCCATCTTTCCAATTGCTTGCTTGACTCCCTATACTTTAAGCTGGTACTATTATCAAACTATTACAATGCTTTTTTTAGAAATTGTCTAACATTTCATTCTCCTTAATTTAAATCAATTAAATCCAAGCCCCTCTGAAATAATAAAGAAGCCATCCTGCCTTCCTCTCATTCCATCCTCAGTGTTTTCCCCTCAATATCTGATGGAAAGGGAATTTTGGATTTCCTACAGCTTGTGGAAGAATATCAAAAAATTGATTGAAAATAGTTGGGAAAAGTCCTTATTACAAAATCATTGTGAGCACACAAAGAGAGATGTATATGTCTTTTGGGTCTTGGTCAATATTGAGGGTGCCCTATCAGAAAGGGTAACCAAATTAGACAAGCTGTGCTATTTTTATTTTTATTTTACATACAGAACTGACGGTTACCAAATCTTGTTTTATTTCTTAAGCAATCTCCTTCATGAAGTGGAGGGCAATGTTTTACTGAACATGTCACAACAGCTCCTTCTCCAATTCATTTACTAACAACACACCAAAATCCCTGTTCTTCCCATTGTGGTTATTAAGTAGAACATGGAGTGCCTTAGGTGGTGGGGGAGACCCTGGGAGCCTGCCGTAGGCCCACACTGCAGCATCTCTCCAACTCACACATGCCTGCCCCAGGCCTCTCAGGGCCTACCCCAACCCTTGAAGCACCTCTTGCACAATTTTGCTCCACTTACCTTTTCCAAAGATGGGTAAGTATTGCAGCTGCTCCCAAAATGGCACTCGCTTCCAAGATGATAGTACATGACTTCTGTATAGGAAGGGCATGTAGGGCATCGGCTGCTTCTCCTTGAGGAAGGTGGTCTTTGGAAAAGTTAAGTGGAGCAAGGCATGATGGTGGGGAGGAGGTCCAAGGGTATGGTATCCAGCAAGGCAGAACACAGCCCCAAGGCCTGTGGGGACTCAACCAGATGGGAAGTAGACCCAAGGGACCCAGCAGGGTACAATAGGGAGAACATAAGTGGGTAGGAACAGCTAAAGGATCCCTAAACGTTGGTCATAAGAATGGGCGGATTGCCAATCACCTGAATTTTATTCAGTTGACTGCAGGGGCACTGCAGCAGCCATAGCTTTGGGTACAGGTCATAAGTCCCTTCAGCGCTATCATAATTTTGAGTAGTCAATGAACAAATGGTTATAAGTTGAAGACCACCTGTACTGTTTTGTTTCTGATTTTTAATGGGCAATGATTATATCCCCAAAGTCTAAAAACAAAAATAAAACAATATTATAGAAAATTAAACTTTGAATTAGACACTTTAATATTTCAGAAAAGCATATCAATGCACTTGACTCAGGGCTCCCCACGACTGGAAAATAGCATGAAAACTGTATGATTTATGTTTTTATAGTATTTTATTTGTATTGTGTATAGGTTTTATATAGTTTAATCTTTTTAATGTTGTAAGCTGCCCAGAGTTGTCCTGTGGGAAAATGATGATAATAAAAGTACTGGGGTAACAAGGACAAAAGACCAGGGCTCTATTCAATGAAGTGAATATGAGCCACCCCCCAACAACACCATAACATTGGCTTATTTAATTCTGAAAATAAATAATACATATTACTATTTAAAGAGTTTCATTTCCTATAAAATTGTTGAATTAAAAAAATAAACATATTCTCATTTATAGAGACCCATTGGTTAATGATACTGACTTTGTAGGTAGGCATAATGACAAGCATCAGGATATGGAATGAGCACATGTACACAGAGCATAGATAGACTGCAGGGGCTCCTTTTTAGTTTTTTTATATTTAGTATTTTACTATTTGGTATCTTACTGTTTACTATTTTACTATGTACTATTTATTGCTTAGTATTTTTAGATTTAAAACCAGACCAAGGTCTTCAGGAATTACTCATTTTGTACACATATAGCCTCTCAAAATCATATATTGTATTGCAGAATAATTTGCATGATTTGCCACTGCTATCCAGTTTGACTGAATTTCTTTCTGTTTATTTTGTTAATGTTACAGGACCTGTAAACAAACTTTTCAAATAAAAGCCATTGTTGGTACGAATACACTAGCCTTTATGACAGTATAAACTTTGATAAATTATCTATGATTTTCAGAAAATAGATTCCTCCTCTAAAATTCTTTTTGGACTTTAAAGAAAGAAGAGCATCAAATGTATTTCTAATAAACTTGTATATTTGGTGGATATTGCAAATAAACAATGTTTCATCACAGCCAAGAGTACCAGAGAATGTATTATCCAAGCCCCTTTAGTGAGATCTTGGGGAAGGTCAGATTACTGTATGGAACTTCATTATTGAAAAATACTTTCCTTACTTTATAGTAACAGTTATGTTCTTGCAGACTCTGAAGAATGATCCCATCTCTAAGTATGAATGGAAAAATATACTTTTAAATATTATTACTTCTATATGATTCTGATTCTGAGGATACTATACTCCCCAAGGAGCCCAATCATGCAATTCATAATTCATATGTATTTGACTTTTTATAAATGTGGCAATGATGTTCTGGACAGAGTGGTTATACAATTAGATCACAATCTGGGATTGAGATATAAAGTCTGCAAATGTAAAAGGGAATGGTTCTTCTCCAACCTAATACCACCACCGCCCTGCCACCACCAGCATTTGGAGAGAAAAAAATAGAAAAAGAAAATGAGTATGCATTTGTGTGTAATTTTTCTATTTTGCCTCCCAAATTATTTAAACTTCTGAATTTTATTACTGCAATCTTGGAATCACAATATTTAACTGGATATTGTAGCAATTTATGTCATTCAGTTTTCATTATGAATAATTCCAAGAATAGAATAGTTTAATATTGGAACAGTTAAACATTAATTACAGCAAGATTCAGCTATTTTAAAGAATTGATGAAAATAGCTCAAAGTGGAGGGCAACATATAGGTAAAGTTAAAATTCATAGGGTGAAATAGATAGCTATTGTTTGGAAAAAAAACAGCAAAAATAATTACTTCTCAACAAAATCCTGAAATATTTTTCTTGCAGGCATTGGCTTCTATCTCAATCCACCCACAGGCCTTCTGTTTCCCATTACTACTGTTAATTTCCCATTTAGCTGAAGAAATGAAGGCTGGAGTACCGTAGTAAACATCCTTTAAAAATTTCACAGCTATTTCCTGTAATTTCATGGCTCTTAAGGCTAAGAACCACTCTCTTAAAGGTTTTCATTTTTAATCGTAAGTATCAAACAAATTAATGGCTCTTTGGTGATTTCAAAATATGGAATACTTCAGAATGCAACATGCAGAGACTAACCAGATGGGCAGGGCATAAGCATGACACGAGGAGGGTCATACCTATGTTTGTTAGTAGACATGTAATGGATTTTTGTTCCATTGGAAGAACATATCTGAATAATTGTGGTGTGATATAAGGCTTACAGTATGTATGTAAATATGCAGACTGAGTATAGCTTTTTAAAAGAATTACTGTCAGTGTCTATATTTTTGTATCTCACAGAATGGCAGTTTATACTATAATGCTCTACCCCTAGAGGTTTGTATTGATTATAAAGAGGAGGTAAAATATTGCTTAGTTGCACTTAGACATGTGCATGAATCCTAACATACAAAATGTCTTTTGTGGTTACAGTTCAACACTGAAAATGCATTTGGGTAATGTATGTATCCATTATACCGTCACTCTAGTTCAGGGGTCGGCAACCTGAAACACTGAAAGAGCCACTTGGACCCGTTTCCCTCACAAAAAAAAAACCTGGGAGCCGCACGCGCATGCGCACTCGGAACAGGGGGCTTGATTAGAGTGGAGCCTAAGGTGAGACATGCACTGGCCCTGCCCCCGTCCAGCTCCTGGCTTCTCCTCCCCTCGGAAAAGACTGCTCCCCCCCCCCGCACTCTACCTCTCTGGGACTTTCTTCTTAGGGAGGAGGAGGCCGACAGGGAGAAGGAGCTGCTGCGGCAAATCTTCCAAGGCCGGCAGCAGCCTGCTGTAGGAGGCCATAGTTGAGGCTTCTGGCTCGCTCTGGGAGAGGTGCTTGGAAGAGGATGAGAAGCGGAAAGTGGGAGAAAGGACGTCTTACAGCTCTCTGGGGTTCTTTCGCTGGGAGGATGAGGAAGCAGTGGGGAAAGACAGCTCCGGAGGGAGGCAGCCCCGCAGCCAGAAGCCGGCGGTCCGAGCGGAGCGGCACGGAAGACCTACCGGTCAGCGTGGGAGGCTCCAGCGTTGCCACCGGTCGCCGCCACTTCTCCCGCCCCGCTTAGCGCAGCCGGCAGCAGTAGATGCCTGGCGGGAGGACAGCAAAGGGCCGCGGCTGCCCGGTCGCCGCCACTTCTCCCGCCCCGCATAGCGCCGCCGGCAGCGGCGGCAGCAGGAGGACAGCAAAGGGCCGCGGCTGCCCGGTCGCCGCCACTTCTCCCGCCCCGCTTAGCGCTGCCGGCAGTGGCGGCGGCGGCGGCGGGAGGACGGCGAAGGGCCGTGGCTGCCCGGTCGCCGCCACTTCTCCCGCCCCGCTTAGCACCGCCGGCAGCGGCGGTGGCGGGAGGACAGCAAAGGGCCGCGGCTGCCCGGTCGCCGCCGCTTCTCCCGCCCCGCTTAGCGCCACCGGCGGCGGCGGTGGGAAGATGGCAAAGGGCCACGGCTGCCTGGTCGGCACCACTTCTCCCGCCCCGCTTAGCGCCGTCGGCAGCGGCGGCGGCGGGAGGACAGCAAAGGGCCGCGGCTGCCCGGTCGCCGCCACTTCTCCCGCCCCGCTTAGCGCCACCGGCAGCGGCGGCGGCGGTGGGAAGATGGCAAAGGGCCACGGCTGCCTGGTCGGCACCACTTCTCCCGCCCCGCTTAGCGCCGTCGGCAGCGGCGGCGGGAGGACAGCAAAGGGCCGCGGCTGCCCGGTCGCCACCACTTCTCCCGCCCCGCTTAGCGCCGGCGGCGGCGGCGGGAGGACGGCAAAGGGCCGCGGCTGCCCGGTCGGCACCACTTCTCCCGCCCCGCTTAGCGCCGCCGGCAGCAGCGGCGGCGGGAGGACGGCAAACGGGCGCGGGTGCCCGGTCAGCACCACTTCTCCCGGCCCGCTTAGCGCCGTCAGCGGCGGCGGCGGGAGGACGGCAAAGGGCCGCGGCTGCCTGGTCGGCACCACTTTTCCCGCCCCACTTAGCGCCGGCGGCGGCGGCAGCGGGAGGACGGCAAAGGGGCGCGGGTGCCCGGTCGGCACCACTTCTCCCGGCCCGCTTAGCGGCGGCGGCGGGAGGACGGCAAAGGGCCGCGGCTGCCCGGTCCCCGCTTGTGGGTAGTCCCACAAACCAAAAAGTTCAACCAATCAGTTCAAACTTTGTGAATTTTTTTTTTTGTGAGAGGTTTGAATTCATTGGTTGAACTTTTTTTATCCCACTTTTTTTTTTCAGACTGCACATGGCAGCGGAGGACAGGGAGCCGCAGGAGACGGCTGAAAGAGCCGCATGTGGCTCCGGAGCCGCGGGTTGCCGACCCGTGCTCTAGTTGAAGTGGCACAAGCCACCATTAGAACTATCACAACTAATGCAGATTTGTAATTTCACATTCTTCTTGTTAGTAGGCCTTGTCTATTTCTATTCCTTCCATTTTAGATGCTTGCTGGAGAAATGCTAACAAAGAAGCTTACTTATAGCAGGGCCTCTTTCTCTCGTCATTTCCCCACTCTCAAAGGCGCCCAAAAGTGTTTGGGAGCTCTTTAGATAATAAATGGCTTCTAGCTTCAGTAAAAACGGCAGTAAAGTAAAATGGCATGAAAAGGAGAAAGGAGTGCACGATCAAATTAAGGGTGCCAAATTACTAATCATTATTGATCACATATAAGTGCCAGTTTGGCACTGTAAAGAGGCAGACAAAAATGAGCTACTTAGTAGATGCCTGGCCATTATAATGACGAACAAAGGGAGGTGTGCATGATAATTCTGGTTACATTACTGGCAGAGGACGGGCATCATTCTTAGCTATCTCGTGTGATACTTTTTCACTTTACTTAGGCTTTTTATTTGTTTGTTTGTTGGATAATTAGGGGATTCTTTGTAGGTATAGCCTTGCACCTTTCGTTCAAAACACAGGAACTTGATTTAAAAGTGATTGAGTCTTCATGGCATCTGATAGAACCATATGGAGAAATACTGTACAGAAAACGTTTTTATATATATCACTTGGTTCATATGTCACACATAGTTTTAAATGTTGTTTATAAAACAAATTGCAAAAGCTTAGTTTACAAATAATATTCAATCACAAACTAACAGTTTATATAATACTAATTCCTAAACCTTTATGACTAGATTCAAGGAATATAGTAAGCCCAAACATCAGCCCACATTGTGACTTAGTGTGATGTATGAATCCACTGTATGTATGTATTTTTACAAGGAGCATTCAGAACTGGTAGGCATAGCTGCAATTACATTGTTAAGTGCTTATGGATAATGTGAAAGACAAAGGAATATCAAAGAGAAATCTATTTCTTGCTTTATTGATTAAACAAGGCTTTTAAGTCTGTGGATCACAGCAAATTATGGGTAGCTACCTCATCTGCTTATTGAAGAAATGTTATGATGACCAGGAAGCAATAGTTAGAACAGAATATAGAGGAAACTAGCAGGTTCAAAATGTGAAACAAATGCACCAACATTGTATTTATTTAATGTATGTAAAGACTATGTAATAGAAAATGCTGGATTAAAAGCAAGAAAAATTTGAATAAAAATTGCTGGAAAAGCTATTTACCTCAGAATTTATTTTTAAGGTGAAAGAAGAGATAGAACATAGAATAATAGAATTGAAAGGGGCATTGGAGGTCTTCTAGTCCAACCCCCTGCTCAAACAGGAGACCCTATACCATTTGAGATAAATGATTGTCCAGTCTCTTTTTGAAAGCCTCCAGTGATGGAGCACCCACAATCTCTGAAGGCAATATGCAAAAGCCTGTCTCAATAAAGGAGAATATTTATAGTTCAGGGTTGAAATGAGGGGTCCTTGATGCTCTCTGAGCTTAGTTGTTTTCTTGCAGACATTTCATTACCCAATTAAGTAACATCATCAGTGTTATTGCTGATAATGTTATCTAGTTTGGGTAATGAAATGTCTGCAAGAAAACAACCAAGCTCAGAGAGCACCAAGGACCCCTCAAAAGCCTGTCTACTACTCAGTATTAAAAAAAAATATGTCAATAACCAAAACATATATAATACAATTAGATGAAGGTGATTTTGCAGTGGTAACAGACTCTGTTGTCCTAACTCAAAGATTCTCAAGAATGGTGACTGTAGCCATGAAACAAAGAACCATCTGTTTGAAGGAAAAGCTATGGCAGATCTTAATAAAATATTAAAGGACAGCAATATTACACTGATTACAAAGATACATACCATCAAACCCTTGTTTTTCCAGTTGTAGTATGACTTTGAAAACTGAGCCATCAGAAAGACTAAACAAACAAAAATGAATGCTTTTCAGTTGTGGGGATGGAGAAAATTATTAAGAAAACCTGGACCACTACAAGAATTTAGTAGTAGCCTGCTCATTATAAGCACTAATAATGCAACTAAAGCTTAAATATGTTGGACGCTATGTGAAGGCAAGAGTCATAAAGAATGGCCCCAATACTTGGAAAAATCAAAGTCAACTGGAAAAAGAGGCCAACAGGAAACAAGATGGCTATAATAATAATAATATAATAATAATAAAGTTGGAAGGGACCTTGGAGGTCATCTAGTCCAACCCCCTGCTCAGGCAGGAAACCCTATACCATTTCAGACAAATGACTGTCCAGTCTCTTCTTAAAAACTTCCAGTGTTGGAGCATTCACCGCTTCTGGAGGCAGGTTGTTCCACTGGTTAATTGTTCTAACTGTCAGGAAGTTTCTCCTTAGTTCTAGGTTGCTTCTCTCCTTGATTAGTTTCCATCCGTTGCTTCTTGTCCTGCCTTCAGGCACCTTGGAAAATTTATTTATTATCACAGATTTATTTATTATCACAGATAATGCAAGGGTAAGCTTACAGGAATTCACAGATGCAGTTATGGATAGATATTGCTGATGAAATAGCGTCCTTTGGGTGACAAAAAAGCAACTGTGTAATTAATAAATGAGTATTGTAATATTGTATAGCATACAATATTAACATACTAACATAGCATACAATATTAAGATATTTTTTAAAAATCCAAGATCTAATAAGTTGTGGGTCTTCAGATGTTGCCAAACTGTTCATCAGTGATCATGCTGTTTGGTAGAGCTGGAAGATATAATTCAGCAAGATGTCTCCCAGCAAAAACTTCTTACTTTGTGCTTATTTCATTTACTGTAAGCCCACTTAAACATTATTTTAATACAATGCATAGTTGCAACTTAAGCCTTGATTTCCATTAACTAGAGGTCTGCAGTAGAGAATATAAATAGTGACTAAGAAGCCTGTTTCTTAGTTGTGACAAGCACAAATGTGAATCTACAGTTAATTTTAGCAACCTGCTGTCAAACATCCATAATAACAAGCTTCTTAAAATGCTTCTCACCAGTGTCTACTTGTGGTACAAGTAATCCTGGAGATTTCCAGGTGGCAAAGATTTATCAGACAGTAGAATTGGATATAAGGAAAGTGTATACAAAAAATTTCAGATATGCAAGGACTAATGGAGAGGTCCAGTCCTTGTATATCCACCAAAACAAAGCTGTGTTTTAAAGTGTGTCTTGGTGCCCATTCTGGGCAGAAGGAATTTTAGAGATTTAAATAAAGCAGTGAAACTGGATATATAACCCTAAACTGACCTTCACTGATCTGAAATACCTTTCAAGTCGTTTTCTTACATCCAATTATTAGTAGTATTAGTGTATGTCATGTTCTCATCATTCACTAAATAAATAATAATAATAACTGGGTATAAGAAAATGACTTGAAAGATATTTCAGATCAGTGAAAATCAGTTTAGCAAAAGAAATCTAAGAAAGTTCAGGGTCTCAGATGCACTACAAGTTCTCCCAGTGAACACAGACTACAGGTAATTCTCGTCTTATGACCACTCAAAGTTATAACAGCACTGAAAAAGGTGACTTATAAAGAGTCTTCATACTTACGACCGTTGCAGCATCCCGTAGTCACACGATCAAAATTAAGGTGATGTCATGTCCCAAGAATGACATGTGGAGTTACTTTTGAGTAGGTTCTTTATCATTTTGACCTACAGAGAGAATCTTGCCAAACTAAAGCATCATGACTATAGATATACTCTGTGAACTACTAGGGAGGAGTCATCTTAGCTCTTTTCCTGCCTACCAGACTTTCCAAGCTCTGTTGCCTGTTTGCCCTCTGGGAAGCAGTCTCTCCCTCCTGGGACTCCAGATTACATTCCATCACAGATGCTTGAGAACCAGTATGTATTTATCACAGTTGCAGCATACTGGGGTCATATGATTGCCATTTGTAACCTTTCCAGGAGGCTTCTGACAAGCAACATCAATGGGGAAAACTGAATTTGCTTAATAACCATGATGATTTGTTTAATGACCATGGTAAAAAAAAAGTGAACATGGTGTAAAGTTGGGCACGACTCACTTAACAACCTCATTATTAGCAATGGAAGTTGTGGTCCCAATTGAAGTTGTAAGTTTAGCCACCTTTTATTCAGCAACCATTCAAAGTTATGGCGACATTGAATGAATGGTACTTACTCCCAGTCCCTGAAGTTACAATGGTTGCAGTGCCCTTGCGGCCACCGGATCAAAATTTGAATGGTTGGCAGCCACCCACATTTTTTACCATAGGGTGCTTCAACTCTCCCTGCACAGATCTCTCCCCTCACTCGATCTTTGCCTTTTTGGCTGCTCTGCAGAGTGACAGCAGCACTAGGTTAGAGACCTGGGACTTCATTAATCTCAGTCAGTCACCCTTTGCCTCTACTTCAGCCCCAGTGTCACTTGCTACAGAAAATTGCTGCCTCAACCCACTGTTTTCCAAATTGTGAATGCCATGCAATGCATTGATTTGGAAAGTCTCAGAAGCTTTCTGAAAGTTTTCCAAAGCATTGCGAGAATGGTGTGTGCAATTTGGAGAACAGTGCATGTTATTTGGAGAATGGTGGGAGCAGATTTGGTAAGGAAGCCTAGCATAATTAGCTGCTGCCTCACATAGGGCTAGGCTGGGCACACTTTAGCAGTGGGATGAAGATGGTGAAGGGGATTCCATTACTCATCACTTTTATTTTCTAGAATATATGAGATATCTAAAGGCATTCATAGGAATAAAAAAAAACCATTAAAATTTTTGCTTAGAATTTAAATAATCTTTAAAAATTATAAAATTATAAAAAGTAGAGTGGTGCAGCAGGAGTTGATGATAAAGGAGACAACCATATTGAGGATTAATGCCTGTAACATCATAGAAGGGTTCCCAGATATAAAAAAGGACCCTTAGAACTGAACACTGATAGTGCATGGAATGAGAGGATTATTATACTGTTGCTTTCACTAGTTTCTACCTCAGCAGAAAATAGCCTCTGTGACCATATAAGGAGGTTGTTCTGGTTGTTGTGATTATTTATACTTTTAAGATTATAAAATAACTTCTTTTCCTATTGTTCTAATCAAAATGAGTCCCAAAACAAATATTGCAATAGTCAATATCCAAGTCAAGGCACAATAGTAAACAAGGTAGTTATATAATATAAATATGAAAGAAAATTATTGCTTTTATTTGTGATTTGTGATTCTGTGATTTTTGTTTTAAAGAAATAACAATATGGATTATTTTATCCAAAACCTGCTGTTTTGTATTGCCACACTAGATGTCAGTCTTCCAGCACTGTCTACTAGATGCTGCATTATATTTCTCACATTGTTCTTTCATCCAATTCTTCAGACAAACATCAGAAAGGGCCTTCTGAAAAATCTACAAAATAAAGGACTAATTAGAGTTTTTAAGATTGTCATCCCAATTCAGAATATATTTGTTGCCGAATCAGCTTCCATCCAGCTTCCACCTGTTCCAATCTATAGCCTTTCTTGAAGAACCCTGAAAGAATCATACTGTGTGCTAAAACATCCTTGGATTTAATTAAGACCATGACATCTCTATTTCAAATATGCAAGCTCGTCCTCCGTGTTCTCTGATATAACCAGCACAGTAATGTATCATTTTTGTGGGTAACACATCTTTAAAAAGAAAGACAAAGATCTCTCTTATTTAATATATTTGAAATTGCAAATTATTAAGCATAGATCTATGTTAAATTACTTAAATTATTACTAATTATTTCCATTTCTCAGAGAACTTTGAAAAATGTAGTTCTATAAAAAGGAACTGGGGATTATGACATAAACTCTACAGATCTTTGAATAACCTCATACGAGTTAAAATTAAAAGTGTCAGATTTGGGTATTAGACATTTTGAGGACTTGCATGAGTTATTTTGCTGCTTGAGGCAAGGATGATATCCTCAGGCCATTCTACATATAAAACAACTGAACTGGCAGATGAATGTTTTTCACCCTGGGACAGCATCCTCTACCATATAATACTTTGCCAATTCTCTACTGTATATCTCCCTCTTACTCTGCCAAATGATTAGGGCCCGTCCTGATAGCCATGAAAAGGAAAGTCGGGAACTAAAGCTGGGAATCAGAATCTAAGACCAGGATGAAGTGCATTAGAGTAAGTTATACCACGGTTGTCCAGGCAAGGTCCCAGCTCAAACCCAAATAACTTTTTAACCTTCCCTATTCAAATGAGACCACTTCAGTGAGCAGAAGAAAATCAGAAGCTACACGTAAGTGCTCCAGTCTCCAGGAGATGCTCCAGGTTGCGGCTTTGCAGATCACTATAGGGGGAGGAAAAATCCTGGTTTGACTTCTAGTAAGATTGGTAGTACTCTAACTTCCACTGATATCAGTAGTACGAACAGTGCTTGTGATATTTCCATAGAGTGAAGATTCCAAAACAGATTGTTAGATTGTTAGAATTTAGTTCTAACAAGTGATCGTGGTAGCAAATAGTGATCGTGTGATTGTAATGCTGCAGCTAGTCTTAAGGCCCAGTTGATTGCCACCCAAATTTTGTTCATACGACCGTGGGGCTGCTACAACAGCCAGAACTTTCAGCACCATCATAGTTTTGAATGGTCATTGAACAAATTGTCATAACTCGAGAACTATCTACGGTATATAGTGTTGTAGCAAGAGGCATGCTAGCTCTGATATAACATCTTGATTCTGAATTGGGGCACAAGAGTGCTTGTGTGCTTGTATCATCTGATTTATTTATTAAAGCTTCAAGCCCTGCTCAGTTTCTAATGTCATGGAAGTTCACACATTATACTGAGCCACAACATACCTCCTTACCTGTTATGTTCTTAGCTCGGCCAAAATAACTCATTCTAACTTCCCCCATGAATAGTGATGAGGACTAGTGACTGTCCTTATAATGTGAGATAACTTCCTTTGTACATCACCCATTATATCTTGGTAAAACTGTGACAAAGATAGTAAATAAAATGTTCAGCTTTGGGAATTTTTGAATATACTCTTTCAACATACATCCCCTCTTCTATTCTGAAATTTATTTATTTATTTATTAGGTATTTAAATAAATTATATTTAAATATCTAATAAATAAATTAGGGGATAGATGGGGAACTCATCAAATTTGCAGACGACACCAAGCTGGCAGGAATAGCCAACACTCCAGAAGATAGGCTTAAGATACAGAAGGATCTTGACAGACTTGAACATTGGGCACTATCTAACAAAATGAAATTCAATGGTGAAAAAAGTAAGGTTCTACATTTAGGCAAGAAAAACCAAATGTACAGGTATAGTATAGGGGGTACCTTGCTCAATAGTAGTAACTGTGAGAGAGACCTCGGAGTCCTAGTGGACAATCACTTAAATATGAGCCAGCAATGTGCTGCAGCTGCCAAAAAGGCCAACACAGTGCTAGGCTGCATTAACAGAGGGATAGAATCAAGATCACGTGAATTATTAATACCACTTTACAATGCCTTGGTAAGGCCACACTTGGAATACTGCATCCAGTTTTGGTCACCATGATGTAAAAAAGACGTTGAGATTCTAGAAAAAGTACAGAGAACAACAACAAAGATGATTAGGGGACTGGAGGCTAAAGCATATAAGGAACGGCTGCTGGAATTGAGTATGTCTAGTTTAATGAAGAGAAGAACGAGCGGGGACATGATAGCAGTGTTTCAATATCTCAGGGGTTGCCACAAAGAAGAGGGAGTCAAGCTATTCTCCAAAGCATCTGAAGGCAGGACAAGAAGCAACGGATGGAAACTAATCAAAGAGAGAAGCAACCTAGAACTAAGGAGAAATTTCCTGACAGTTAGAACAATTAACCAGTGGAACAGCCTGCCTCCAGAAGTTGTGAATGCTCCAACACTGGAAGTTTTTAAGAAGAGACTGGACAGCCATTTGTCTGAAATGGTACAGGGTTTCCTGCCTGCACAGGGGGTTGGACCTCCAAGGTCCCTTCCAACTTTGTTGTTGTTGTTGTTATTGTTATTATTATTATTAAATAATACATTATATATACATAAGTATATGAGAACCAGTTTGGTCTAGTGGTTAAAGACACCAGGCTAGAAAACGGAATGCCATGAGTTTAAGTGCCGCTTTAGCCCTGAAAGCATTTGGTGATTTTGGGCCAGCCACTCTCTTGGCCCAATCCACTTCACAAGGTCGTTGTGAGAAAAAGGACAGTTTGTCCTCAACTTATAGTCATTCGTTTAGTGATTGTTCGAAGTTACAATGGCACTGAAACAAGTGACTTATGACCAGTCTTCGCACTTACATCTGATGTAACATCGCCACATGGTCATATGATCAAAATCCAAGTGCTTGGCAATCGGCATGTTTTTATGGTGGTTGCAGTGTCCTGGGGTCATGTGATCACCATTTGCAACTTTCCCAGCCGGCTTCCAACATGTGCAGTCAGTGGGAGAAGCCAGATTCGCTTAACAACTGTGTGATTCACTTAAATACAATGATTTGCATATCACCGATAGGGAAAAAATAATGTCTGATTTCACGATACCTCAAAGATGTGGAAACAAATTCTTATTGGGCGCACCTCACTTAACAACCACCTTCCTTAGCAATGAAAATTCTGGCCCCAATTGTCAATGTAAGTTGAGGACTACCTGCAAATCAAAATTAGTTAAGTAACAACTATAGCAGACTTCCTTAATTCCATAATTCTACTCATTAAGAGAAATATTGTATACACCTCTGTTATTTACTTACATACCTATTCACCCATCCACCTACCTGTTCATAATAGGATTCCCAGCAGTTTTCTGCAAGTTATGGATAATTTCAGTAAAGCCTCTCATGTCGTATTATGTTCTAAAACAGGCAGAAGCTATTTTTGGCACCATTTTTGTCTTATTCCTCACTGCCATCATCTGTTCTTGCCTGCATAATAATTGGCCTGGATGGTTATAGCATCTAATAAAACTTTCCATGTCTTTGAGGCATCATGAAATCAGACGTTATGTCATGGCATCATGGAGAAACGTGAATGATTTTGCTACAATTGGATTCTACAGCAGTGAGAACAATTGAGTTCAAGAATAACATGGGAAAAATTAAAAAGGCAAATGAAGGATAGCAACATCATTTGAAACAAGGTATTTGCAAAGAATATTAAAAATTATAGAAAAAATACTTTAATATGAAATGAAATACCCTTTTTAATAATGTCCTGAAATTTCTGAGAGCTACTAAAGAAGTTGAACATGATACAAGCAAATCAAAGGTGAAAGTTATTTGGAATTATTTTTTGGTAGATTGTCTCTTGGAAACTTGTAGGTCATTGTTTCTGGAAAGAATAACAGTAGGATCTGCAAGCCAATCTTATTTCCCCCATTTGTTTAGCAGTGAAATCTTATCCTTTATTCTGATGGGCCTTTGGGGATATATAGCAATGAAAACAAGATGGTTCAGTTCCCAAAAGGACTGTTTCATTCTTCGTACCATATTTCAGCATGGCTGCATAAATATGGACTAAAACAATGTGTGAACGGGGCAACTGATGGAAATACAGGTAGTCCTTGAGTTACGAATGTAATGGAGCCTGCCCATTCCATTCGTAGCTCAAGGATTCATAGGAGTGAATCTCATACCTTGAAAGAGATCACTCCCTGTTTTCACCCACGTATTCGCTAATTGAATGCGTGATTTGTTAAATGCACATGGGGTATCTCAGGTTGGGGAAGGCCATGGGGGGCCTAGTGATGGAACAGGCCCCCAAGGGCTCCCTGAACCACTAAAATACCTCATGCTTCCCCCTTCCTTCCTGCTGCACCGGACTCACCTTGCAAAGATCCGTCTCCTCTCTGCCGCTGTTTCTTTGCCTTTGAGGGAGAGGAGAGTTGATGGAAGCTCCTGGGTACAAAAAGAGTTTGCAGTGCCTGTCTCCTGCTCCCCCCCCCCACTCCTTTCTGCCACCATTGGAACGCTTTTCGCCAGGACAGAGAACTGATGGAGACTGGAAACTTGGTCTGCTTGCAAATGGGGCGCTTGGGAATGGACCGAATTGTTCCGTTCCCAAGCACCCCATTTACAAGAAGACGAAGCTTCCGGTCTCCCTCTGGGTGAAAAGTGTTTGGGTGCCTATGGGGTGCTTGGAAATGGAGCAATTTGCTCCGTTTCCAAGCACCCCATCTGCAAGCAGACAAAGCTTCCAGTCTCCATCTGTGTGAAAAGTGTTCTGGTGGTGGTGGAAAGGAGTTGGGGGAGGGGGGGAGGAGAAGCAGGAGACAGACACTGCGAACACTTTGCACACCGAGAATGAAAGTTTCTGGGGTCTGTGATCTCATGAGAGTTCAGGCACTCATTCTCTGGCCAATCCTAAGCAATGAAACAACTCTTGGGGCTATATTTTAATTGATATGTTTTATAGAGCTGTCTGCTTTCAAAATGATTCAGAGGAAGTCCTTTGAACTTCATACAAGCAAAGCTCTTCATTAAAGAAGCACTGTCCTTTTTTCATGCTTTCACATGAGCCTGGAAAAATGAAGCAGTTTGAAGTCAATTCAATGACTTTTGAAGGAATAAAGAACAAACAAAATGAGTATGTGCTAATGGAGATGGAGTAGCGTTGAAGCCACTGATTGTGTAGGTGAATTGAAATTGGTCCAAGACACATTGTTCAGTTTAGTTCAGTGATTGGAGCTATTGTGAATGGCTGTTTGAAATAGCAGGTACTGTGATGGTTCTACATATATTTTTTCTTCTGTATGCTCTTTAATAAAAAGCAAAAAAAAAAATTTAAAATGGAAAGATTGGAAAGATAGTGACTGTGAAAAACAGAATGTACTATTTCTGTACTACAGGAGGGTTCAGAGTAAAATAGGCTGGTGATTTTTTTAAAAAAGGAGCCCTTACTTTGTGTTATCTATTTCTTCCTTTTTAAATGAATACTGAATGAAAGAGTTCAGTTAAAAAAAATGGCTTAAGGCAAAAGTCAACAACATAATACTATTAAAACAGATTATAATTTTTTTTTTAAATGAAGACAGCAGGTTACTAATTCTCACCAGATTCTCATAAAATATTGTTTTTTCCAAACTTCATGAGATCTTGCATGAGAACATCTTCTACAATATCATAATCAAATTTATTTCTTTATTATTAATCAAATTATTATAGTCATGAGATTTTACCAACTTAGATAAAATCCTAGATTTCAGCAACCCCAGGAATTTTGAGTGACTACAATGATGAGTCCTAGCTTAAAGTATCTGGAGCAGGAACTCTTAAACCCATTGTAAAGTGTTGCCCATATAACAGAAGAGCAGCGTTATGTCGGCATAAGAACTCAAAGGCAGTCATGACCTATAAAAGTGTCTAGGTAGGCTTTGTAAGTAGGCATGATTTCTTTTGAGGGAAGAATACTGAAAACGCCAGATATTTATAGCTTCTTTATATTGTATTTAATTACAAACATACAGAAACATGGTAGGAAGTACAAGGCAGTGCCTACCTCATAGCAAAAGTAGCTCTTAGCAATACAGAATACAGAATAACAGAGTTGGAAGGGACCTTGGAGGTGTTCTAGTCCAACTCCCTATACCATTTCAGACAAATCTGCCCAGTCCAGTCTCTTCTTAAAAACTTGCAGTGTTGGTGCATTCACAACTTCTGAAGGCAAGTTGTTCCACTGATTAATTGTTCTAACTGTCAGGAAATTTCTCCTTAGTTCTAGGTTGCTTCTCTCATTCATTAGTTTCCATCCATTGCTTCTTGTCCTGCGTTCAGGTGCTTTGGAGATAGGCTGACTCCCTTTTCTTTGTGTCAGCCTCTTAGATATTGGAACACTGCTATCATGTCACCCCTAGTCCTTTTTTTCATTAAACTAGACATGCCCAATTCCAGCAACTGTTCTTTATATGTTTTAGCCTCCAATCCCTTTATCATCTTTGTTGCTCCTCTCTGTACTCTTTGTTGCTCCTCTCTGTACTCTTTCCAGTTTTTGTCACCATGTTATAAAAAAGATGTTGAGACTCTTTCCACAGTCTCAACATCTTTTTTATAATATGGTGACCAAAACTGGATGCAGTATTCCAAGTGTAATCTTACCAAGGCATTATAAAGTGGTATTAACACTTCACATGATCTTGATTCCATCCCTCTGTTAATGTAGCCTAAAATCCGGTTCATATTCCTGTCACATTGATGGACAGTCCCCAACCATCCAGACACAATGCAGTGGTTGTTAATTTTGGTATTCTCCTCCTGAGAGTATGGAGAGGAAGCAACCTTTTCACTCTGAGCTCTTCCTAAATGACTTTTATGTTTCAGCTTCACACAATCTTCTGCTCTTGCACATATTTTACAAGGATGGATGAAAAAAAGAGACATTTTTGAGATATGTCCAAGAGCAACTATCTTTTTTTATAAAGCTTTTGAAGAAAGATGGCTAACCATATCAATATCCAATCTTTATTTGCTTGTTTGATGAGAGATAATAGAGATGGCAGGGAAGGAAGGATGTGATAGTTTCCAGAGTACCCGTTGAACTCTTTTCAAGGACTTTCCATTCAGACACCTGTTTTCTCCTCTTACCTTTTTTGAAATTTGTTTTGTTTTGTTTTCTCATTCCAAAGCATGAGCAGGCCATAGCGTTCACTTTATCTAGGTTTTCCATTATCTGTGGGCACTGCAATGCCAGGAATCCAGCACTGGACTTCGCATGTACTTCACCACAGTAAATTCAACTAACTTATTTCTTCAATTTAGCTGACTTCCTCATCAGGCCTGCAAGCAAAATAAGCATGATTAAAATAATAAGAAATAATAGCATCAATACCAATGTATTGGTATTGTCAAAAGAACACTTATTTCCTGATATTTTAATTTGACAGGATACAGTATTATTTATCCAGTAGCTAAGATTGTATCACTAAAGCATTTTTCCTTTGCGGCTCTGTGCAT
This sequence comes from Azemiops feae, assembly GCA_023970755.1. Classification (NCBI taxonomy): domain Eukaryota; kingdom Metazoa; phylum Chordata; class Lepidosauria; order Squamata; family Viperidae; genus Azemiops; species Azemiops feae. The sequence goes on from JALGBA010000088.1 coordinate 220,987, forward strand.
TTCAGTGATATAATGGTATTCAGGGTAAGCTGTGAGAAGTAGCCTAAGATGAATTAGGTGCCTTGTGATAAATCAGTCCCAGGACTAAAGTTAGAATTAAAAGATACATCAGTAGGCAAGTTAAGGACTAGGCCAAAATGACAATTCAAGTGCAGGCCACAAGCAAAGATTCAGAAATATAGCAAAGATCTAAATATTTTTGTTGCTCAAAAGCAAAACCTTTAGGTTAGACTGAAAGCTATTTAATATTCCTTCTTCCCTAGGAAATCTCAGGGTGGCCTGAAATGCTGGAGTTAGTGAGTAATGTACTTCACTAAAAAGTTGTTCTTGCAATTCAGTGGTTCACTATGTACATCAGCTGTCAACATTCCTGACAACTGGATTATATGCTCATTCTTCTCTTCATGAAATGGATAAAATGCTTCCCTATTGACAGCAAACGATTCAGCTGATTGGGATCCAGATGAGCATTGCAGTGTGGCTATAGATACATATTTAGACACACATTTGCATTCATATTGGCTTCACAGTTGTACCATTTTCTCCATAGAAACTTCCCCTTGCTTGACTGGTGCAACTGTGTCCTATTGACATTGAATTAACTGTTCCTTGAAAAAGAGTAAGTTTCAAAGATTGAATTATAGGTTTTGACTCCTTCACTGAAAGCCAGAGCAAATACTAATGTCATATGATGATGCAGATCTTGTAATATCTGGCTTTATATTCTCTCTTTAAGCAGATTATAAATGGCAAGGTGCACACATTCTTTTTGCAAGCATCAGATTGCCAGCAAGCAATTTATGTGATCCGTTAAGATTGCAAACCAGTTTTAGCTACTTCCAGTCCTGACAACATATCCATTATTTTTGCTTCAATGGAGAAGACTGCTCTAGATTTGCAAAGAAATGAACACCCCAATTTATGCTCTCTGCTGAAATGAAATTTAAAAATTGTTTACTTTTGAGGTCTACCACAGTATGTGCAGTCTTTTGTGAGTTTCAAACCATGTATCTACTCTGGTGCAGTTCTATATTTTTTTACTTAGTTAAAACATTTATATAGCCACCCATCTTGAATGAAAACCTGGATGGCTCACAAACTTTTGTTATAGGTGATCGATTTCTTACACATAGTGGATGCTGACCTTAATATTGTGTAACTCTACATAGTCATTAAAATTGGAATTAGCTTTTCCAGTGAGGCCCAATTAATAATGTGATGTTTTATGGATTTGCATCATCCTTGTAAACAAACCTATAAATTTATAATCTTTCAGTATTTCTAATTAACTTGCTGACAGAAGCAGCTCAAAGACATTTAGCTGCCTGAATTGAAGACCAAGATGTACCTCCCCATTCTATGTACAAAACATAATTGAACTGGCAGTTGAATCTTACTTTAATATTTCTGATGAAACAGTTATCTTGATTGGATTTGACAATGGTAGATAGGTTTGGAACAAAAGACTGCAAATACAGCCTATATAGTTTTTCCCCTCAGCATGCATAATTCTTTTTTTTTTTCTGTTCCAGTCAGCCTTTGACACCTGAGATGGTCCTCACTCTTATGAATAATAATTTTAAATTCACCAACATGCTATTTCATATCACCCATGGCTGCTGGGCTGGTGTTTTTGTAGGATATAGGATATGTTATGTCTTTTGTCTTCCTGGAGTATATTCAGCGTAATTGCTTGATGCTTCAACTCCACAGACCAAAAGTTCTGGCAAAGTAATGTCTTCTATGTACTTAACAAGTTTTAGTCCTACAGATCCAAATTACTTAAAAAAATCTCAGGGGACCTCACTCTTCAGAGTACTTTGAAATAATTCAACATGAAACATAAAGAAAAGCAGATGTGCATGTAAAAGGGTCAGAACGTTTAGACTAAAGAACATAAAAATATCAGAGTTCTTCCCTATTCCTTTGAGCCATACCCAACAAAAGTGTACTAAATTAAAATTGCAACACTGAAAGTTTCTCCAGAGAACTCTTTTTAACTGCAGGCTCTTTGCCAGTTCCTGTGGTTGTAATTTTTCCCACCAGGCCTGGGAAGTCATGTGAATGTACCATGTTCCTTTTCTGCTTCCCTTTTTAGTTCTGTGAGATAGCATATATTAAAAACTATGAATTCATTGACAATGGATGTGGTAGTACCTTAATTTAGCTGGTTTTGTGAAGGGACTATGGGAACATTACGCTATCAGTGATTGGCAATTTTGATAATTGTCTGCCACATCATCACCATGTCTTAAATACTAGTTGTCATTGGGCAGTAGTGGAAGAAAATTATCAGCTGTCCATGCTTGTGAACTTACTAAATGTATCAGGTTGATCACTGTGGGACACAGAATTCTAGAGGCCACCACCCTATTTATTTGTGTGTGCATGCAGGCTTCCTGTCTGATGGAAAAGAATCAAACCCAATAAAATAAAAGGATAGCATGCCTGTTGTCCTTTGGCCAGTCATCATTAGAAATTGTAAATAGAGGATGCTTTTCCTGAATACTGTACATTTAAAATTGAATCCTGAATTTAAGTTCTGGGGCAAAAGAGTTAACCAAATATACTCATGCATAATTGCTACTGAATTACAGGACTTCACTGAAAAATGCTGGGGATCGCTTTATATCAGTAATGCCTCCGTTTCACCAACATACTCATGCTAAGCACATGCAGATTAATATTTATTTCTTTTCTTCCTTCTGATAGTTAACTCCTGTAAAAGCTCTCCACGAGGCCCATTCAAACAGAATAAAACTAAACTAAACGGTTTAGTTTATCTAGCAAAGTATTTTGCATACTCCTTCCCCGACTTTAAAGAATATAATTTTCATTCCAATATCTTAGTATTTAAAATAGATTTCACACCAAATTTGTTTTTTGTTTTTTATGTCTTCCTTGGGCTTTAAAATAAGGTCAGAGGTTGAGAAGCTTGTAGTTGAAATTCAAACATAAATTTAGATCATACTTTATAAGCTTTTATTTTTGTAATAGTGTTCAAGAGAGATAGCCCAGAATAGTGTATTTTTTATTGCTGAAGAATAAGAATAGGCATATCAGTTTTATATCAATATCTTGGTATTCCAGGGAAATAGATTTTTACAAGTCCACATACATGCAAACATAATATGCTAAAAATTCAATTACTGTATTACACCCAGGCTTCTGTCTCTGAAAAAAAATCAAATGACATAAATGCCATCCCTCAAATTAAAGATAGTATGATCAATATTCATTAAGTGGTTCTGTGCCTTCATTTTAAAATAATCAATTTCCTAAAGAATAAAAAGGTAGAGCTCATCTAATATCAGGGGGCAAGCTATTCCATAGTGAGGGACTACCATTAAGGAAGTCATCTCCTGGCACTTGATTTCCCAAAGAATAGGTATCCCCAACATCATCTATTGGTTAGCCTGTGGAAAAGGGGCAGATTCTACCTGGAGTAAACAAGTAACATGTTTTTAAGGACATTAACAAACAAAGTTTTAGGAAAAGTGACAGGATGATGATAAGTTAGCTCAGTATGTTTAGCCTAAACAAGCAAAGATTCAAGAGAATTGTGAAAGAAAATTTCAAATATCTGAAGACTGTCAAAAAAAGAAGAGGCAAGAAAGCAGAAATAGAAGCCAACAAATGAATATAGCAAGAAAAACACGGGCTTTTTAAAAAGAAACTGAGTAGCCATTTGTCACTGTGGCTATAGCTTTCTCCTGCATTGCATAACCTATGAAGAGCTGTCCATTGTTTTAGCTGATAATTAGAGCAGGGCTTTTCAACCAGTGGTACGCGTACCACCAGTTGTTGTTGTTGTTATTATAATAATAATAATAATAATAATAATAATAATAATAATAATAATAATAATAATAATAATAATAATAATAATAATAATAATAATAATAATAATAATAATAATAATAATAATAATAATAAAAGTTGGAAGGGACCTTGGAGGTCATCTAGTCCAACCCTCTGCTCAGGCAGGAAACCCTATACCATTTTGGACAAATGGCTGTCCAGTCTCTTCTTAAAAACTTACAGTGTTGCAGCATTCACCACTTCTGGAGGCAGGTTCTTCCACTGGTTAATTGTTCTAACTGTCAGGAAGTTTCTCCTTAGTTCTAGGTTGCTTCTCTCCTCGATTAGTTTCCATCCGTTGCTTCTTGTCCTGCCTTCAGGCGCTTTGGAGAATAGCTTGACTCCCTTTTCTTTGTGGCAGCCCCTGAGATATTGGAACACTGCTATCATGTCCCCCCTCGTCCTTCCCTTCATTAAACTAGACATACCCAATTCCAGCAACCGTTCCTTATATGTTTTAGCCTCCAGTCCCCTAATCATCTTTGTTGCTCTTCTCTGTACTCTTTCTAGAGTCTCAACGTCTTTTTTACATCGTGGTGACCAAAACTGGATGCAGTATTCCAAGTGTGGCCTTACCAAGGCATTGTAAAGTGGTATTAACACTTCACATGATCTTGATTCTATCCCTCTGTTAATGCAGCCTAGCACTGTGTTGGCCTTTTTGGCAGCTGCAGCACACTGCAGTTATTGGAATATTTTAGTCTGTTTCACAAAGGCTAGCAAGTTTTCTTTGTAGGTAAACAGGCTTAATTTAAGGTTATCGCTTTTCGCAATTGCCAGAGCCTTTCAGGCTCTGGTTGCAACATCGTTTAAAAAAGCCTCAGGCGTTAATCAGTTTATTCAGTTTGAAGGAAAAAAAACCTGGAGTTAGTGTTTTTTTTTATTCTGGGAGGCTTTTGTGAGTCTTGGTTTGCACTTATTCCTGTGTCTTTAGGGGTACAGTGAAGGGACTGGGGTGTGTGTGCATTCTTACTACACTGTGGAAGGAGGGAGGCAGGGAGGAAGAAGAGAGAGGAGAGGGAGAGAGGGCCGACCAGCCAGCTGCCCATCAAGATAGTGGTGCATATTAATAAATACGGATAAATTTGTCATACATTTCTCAATGCAAAAGGAAAGTGATTCAGCAAAGGAACTACCACCTAAGAAATTAAAACTGGTATTTTTTTTCCTTTTTTTTTTTTTACAGTTTGTAACATTTTATTATAGAATAAAATACAAAAATACAAAAACAAATAGCAGGACACTGTGGGGAGGAAAAAGGGAGAAAAAGTGAGGGGGAGAAGGGAAAAAGAAAAGGCATTGACTTCTGACTTCCTCTGTTGCAGTAGAAGGAAGCATTAACACCGAACCTCAACTTTTTAGTTTTCCGTAACATTATAAACTAGCCATTTCTATAACAACAAATGAATCTAATCAGTAAAATCCAAAATCCCCCCCCTTTTTTTTTTTAGTCATCAAGTTTTTGACACCTTGCTAAGCACTAGTGGTACTCAAATATTGTCATGTCCTAAAAGGGGTACAATCTGTGAAAAGATTGAAAAGAGAACCTTTCTACTCCTTTATTCAGTTATTTACATAGTCATATTCTATGCTTGTCAACTGGTCTTCCTGGATGTTAATGTTCTGGTATGCTAGAGTGTGTGACAAAATACTCAGTACATTTCTGTAAGCACGGCCTTGTAAAGCTATGCATTTTATTTTGCGTTTTTAAAATAATCACATCAGGAGTGCTTGAATGTGTTGGTTACATATTACAAATCTTGAAAAAAAGAAACCATTTTCTATCATAGAACATGAATTGCACTGCAGAAAATAAAGTGGAGCAAGCAAACAATCCCATTTATAATCCATTTACCAAGAACATAGCTCAGTTTATCCATGGGAATCTGAGTAACTTTTATACAAAGCTTGTAATATGCATAACTCCTTCATGTGGCATGAGGTTTTAAATACACTTTCTCTTTTTCTATTCTTCTCAATGCTTTAAAAGTACTTTCAGTTTTTCTTATTTTTCACTAGCACCGCAGGATACCACAGTGCTGGATTCCTGAATATGAACTCTTTGTTCTTTTTCTGTCAGATGTTTCCAGTTCCAGAGTTCAACTTTAGGTCTGTTCTCTGTCTCAGACTGAAGACAAACTAAAATAATTTAATTAAATTCCAGAATTATGAAATAATTGAGTGTTGGGCATAATCTTATTGAAGTTCTCAGAAAATGTTATAGATCTATCTATAGTGGGTGGATATATTGCGAATCAAGGGATGTGTATTTTCTGTTCTTTCCTTTTACATGGCTATTTAATTCCTCCCTCCCTTCAATAGCTACTTAAATTTTACTTGGCTTGGAAGTTCAGGCAGAATCAAGCACAGACTTGACGCTTAGAGGAGAGGTGACGCTTGAAATAAAACAGTTACCAAAATTTCCCATATGATTACAGGTTGGCTGTACTAATAATCTAATATAAGCAGTGAGGTATGTTGTTTTTGTTCTATGTTGTTGTTGTTGTTGTTGTTGTTGTGACTCAGAAACCCTCCAAGAAGCATAGCTCTCTCTGCATCTTCTGCCCCTCTTTGTCTGGGGAAATGCTGTGTTCATGTTATGGTAATGTGATTCATAACCTCTGAGCTTCAATCAATCTTGCAACCTCAGTTTTCTCAGTTTTTAGTATAAACAAAAGATATAAGACATTATTTACCTATTTTTGCTAAATGAGTAAGTGTGGTTTTCATGGTAGCAGAGACAGACATATATTGACTTGAAAAGCCTTGGCAAATGGGTACAGCTAGTCCTCAACTTACAACAGTTCATTTAGTGACTATTTGAAGTTACAATGTGACTCATGACCGTTTTTCACATTTAGTACCATTGTGGCATCCCCATAGTCATGTGATTAAAATTCAGATGCTTGGCTTCTGACTCATATTTATGACCATTGCAGTATTCTGGGGTCATATGATAAAGTACCGCTTTATAAAGCCTTAGTAAGGCCACACCTGGAATACTGCATCCAGTTTTGGTCACCACATTACAAAAAAGATGTTAAGACTTTGGAAAAAATGCAAAGAAGAACAACTAAGATGATTAAGGGCCTGGAGACAAAAACATATGAAGAATGGTTGCAGGATTTGTGTTTGTCTAGTCTAGAGAAAAGAAGGACTAGGGGGGATATGATAGCAGTATTTGAGAGATTACCACAAAGAGGAGGGGGTCAGCTTATTTTCCAAAGCACCAGAGGGCAGGACAAGAACCAAGGGATAGAAACCAATCAAGGAGAAAAGCAACCTGGAATTAAGGAGAAACTTCCTAACAGTGAGGACAATTAACCAGTGTAATAGCTTGCCATCAGAAGTTGTGGGTGCTTAATCATTGAAGGTTTTTAAGAAGAGACTGGACAATCACTTGTCTGAAATGGTATAGGGTCTCCTGCTTGAGCAGGCGGTTGGACTAGAAGACCTCGAAGGCCCCTTCCAACTCTATTCTGATTGATTGACCTTTTCGACCTTTTGACAAGCAAAATCAATGTGGAAGCCAGATTCACATAATATCTGTGTTACTGACTTAACAACTTCAGTGATTACCTTAACAACCGTGGCAAGAAATGTCGTAAAATGAGGGAAAACTCACTTTACAAATGTCTCACTTAACAACAGAAATTTTGAGCTCGATTTTGGTCGTAAGTAGAGGACTACCTATACATTGTGCTTTAGCAGGTAAGCACAGATTCCTTTCAAACTGTGGTTCTTGAGGCTTCTCTCTAAATGGATGGGCAAACAATTCTGGCAAGGCTTGAGAGCATTGAAATCTTAGGTAAAATCTAAGGCAAGGTTTTTCAACCTTGGAACTTTAAGATGTATGGACTTCAACTCCCGGAATTCCCCAGTCTGAGAATTCTGGGAGTTGAAGTCCACACATCTTAAAGTTGCCAAGGTTTGAAACACTGATCTAAGGTATGGGTGAATCTAGATAATTTGAAAAGGTAAACCCTTCTATTGATAGTTGAACTAACACTGTAGCAGGTTTATGACAGAGCAGTTGTGTTTCCCATAAAGCAGTGGTCCCCAGTCTTTCTGGCTCATCCGGACAGGCAGCAACGGCAAGAGCAGGGGGAGGGGAGAGTTTCACATGTGCAACCGTAGCTCCCGCAAATGCACAAATGAAGCTTTGCGTGCTCACCCGCTGCTTGCCTAGCCTGGTTGCCAATGAGCCGCTGACCAGTACTGGTTCATAGCCTGGGTAACATGTTTTTAAATATTACTGGCTTTTTGATCAAGATATCACATGCTGAGCCTTCCAACTATTTCAGATCATAACAATAATTTGTTTTTGTTTTTGTTCTTTTGTTTCTTTGCTAAATAAAATCCATAGATTCATTAAAATTACGATTCACCATTAACATATTGGGCTTATTTTAGAAGTTAGGGTCATTAATATTCCAATTCAGGAATAAAGTGTAATTTACATATGAGCCTGAGTATGGTAGTGAATAGATACTAGGGATCTGATTATGTACGCTTCCAGGTTTACTAGCCACTAGTACTACAAATTAAAAAGTATTATATAGAAGGGGAATGAGAAAACATGGAGGGTCACATAAGCTTTCATATATAATTCCAAATCGTGCAAATTGCAAAAATAAAAGTTCATTTAGAAGTACTATGAAGAAGTAAATCTGATAACTTATGCTGCTATGGAATTCATTTGCTGACTTAGGCCATATCAACATAGCCTAATATGTGTATAGGATTCCTGTGAATTCTTTCTTGTTTTTAAGAACCTTGATCCTCAACATCCATAAAATGGAGAAAATCCTCTCTGGCTTTCTGCAACACTGTCTTTCTTTGTTTTGCCACACCTTCAAGAACATACAATAGCAAAATACAACAGCAGAAGCATGAACAGTATTGTATTACTCTGATTCCTCTGCTATTTTTTCCCTTTGCAGGAAAGCTTGGTTGACCAGCGTTGGAAGTCCTAGCTCACGCATTGACCGGACAAATTTTTCTAATGAAAAGGAAATTTCAAAACTTGAATTCTCTGGATTCAACACAAGATATTAATAAAAGCAAATCATAGAATTATCTTACTTCTACCATTGCATCAAACATTCTAAGTCTCCCTAAAGCAAATTAGGAAAATATAACAATTATCATATTTACATTCTGGCCAAATGTTTATGTGGTGTGTTAAGGCAGAAAAAAATATCACTTGGTTAAACTTTTTTTGTCTTTACAGATACTTTACAGATACCAATTTGGGTATTATTAGGCATGTTGTTTTGCTATCATGTGCATGTTTATTTGGAAGTGACTCCTTCTGTATCCAACAGGGTTAGTCCAGATAATTATACTGTATATATGCCTGCAGCTTTAAGGATCTGCTCCAAATGTAAGGGTGGAATGATTTACATCTTAAAAAACTAATATATATGACTACATTCAGTGAAATAATTTATTAAACCTTAAATATTTAATTCTGGACACTCTAAACCAAATGTTTTACAACAAATTAAAACATTTTTAAAAACCTTATCTAGTTCTCTGGCCAATGAGCTTTCCTCTCCCTACCGTATTCCAATCAGAAGCTATCTGTCATCTTTATTCCTAGATGGAAAATACCAAATGTGTCACATTAAATTTTGAAAAGACTGTTGGTGGTATTTTTGCACATGAGGTAGCTGTGCTGAAATAAATTTTGAGTGCCATAAAATTAGTTTAACTCTTGTCAGGGTGGAGCTACTTCCTCCGTGTTGCTCCACTCCTTGCTTCTTCTGTTTTCAGGTTGGCACCGTCTACATGGGGGGGTGGGATTCCATGCCTTTGGCCTTCTTACTAATGTTTTATTTTTTTATTGACCTTCCTTTCTTTGCCTTACTGTTGTATTGAGGCAAAGCAAAGTAGAAGAGCAGATAGTCAGGATAATCTGAAACTCAAGAAACGGCTTCTTGAAGAGGTGTGAGCTCTGACAAGTGCTTGTGATACCAATCTCTGACATCCCCCAGTTTAGGAAATACTTAAATATGCCCAGTGAAATACTTAAATGTGCCCAGTGAAAGAAAAATAACATCTTAGAAAATTATTTTTAAGCTTATATAATCCAAGTGAGAGGAGCTTTTCCCAGTTGCTTCTGTGAGGTATTCTCAGTGTGATAATGGGAAAAGGATGGATATTTATCTGTATAGAGATGGAAACTGAGCATTTTCTATGGCATTGTATATAATCATTGACTCTAGGTTTGCTCCTTCAAATATCAAGGCAGAATAGAATAACAATGGATCTTTATTTTCACTTGAGCCAACAATATTGGCAAATTGCAAATATGCAAAACTACTGACATTTATATGTATAATCTAAGCAGGCATTCCCAGGAAACTATTGATCTGACTCATTAATAAAGCATGAATTCATTGCTAATTCAAATGGGCACTTGAAAAGGCTTTCCATGTGTATGAAGAAGAGTATTTTTTCCATAACCAGATTAATTTTAATTGGTTCTTTTATTCAAGTTCTTGCCAGCTTAGTAAGTTGTTATAATTCCAAACACACACAGCTTTTGTGATCATCTACAAACATCCTTTGTTAAACTCCTTAAGAACAACCCTCGTAAATCTGAAATGCAAAATGGCAAAGATCAAGTATAGGTCTTGTTCATTAGCCAGAATATCTTTCTGCTGGGAACCAGTCTGTATTTTCTCTTGGGCCATAATGAATATGAACAATAATAAAGGGACACACAGAGCTGCTAAAAAAAGTTTTTTCTCCCTCATTCTATGTTGCTTGGTATGTTATAGGAGATAAAAAGATAATGTAAGATTTGTGCAGAATCCCACAGGTATCTTTGTGTTTCAAATGTTAGGTAAAATACACAGGAAGATTATTTTATGGATCTCATTTTTTCAGTTGTCATGTTTGTATATTTGAACTCATTCCATATCCAAGCAAACTTTTAAAACCGATGAATCAGAAATTCTAGTACAGCATCTCCCTGTTTAATATCCTCCCATCCAGTATGCCCAGAGGAAGCAGTATGCAGAAAGCTGCTGTCCTGATGCTAAACATTTTTCAGAAAATATGGTCGGGATTAGTGGAATAAATATTTCTAAAATGATGTGAAGAGCTAGAATTTCATGGAAGCTAATTTTCATGAAAATTAATGAGCAGTAATATAGGAAATCAATGTATGATTCAGTAAAAAAAGGAGGCATAAACCAACATCAAGAACAGAAATGAGTCCATTCAGAACATCCATGCAGAAATGTATTAAAACTGTCAATGCCCTAGATCTAGCAGACCAGGGCATATGCCAAAACATTTTACCAATGAAATAGCTCATATTCATTAAGAGTGTATTCATTGGAGTGGTAAATGAGTTGGACACTTACTCAATTTTTGTGAATGAGTTCATTCTTGTTTAACTGAATATAGGATAAATCTCTTGGAGGAGTAAGGTCAACTGCTTGGTTGTTGGACCCTTGTGAATTGTGATAAAAATCTGCCACAAAAAAACTAGACAGTATAGGAGGTAGGTGTTTTCTTCAGGGATGGGTAATTCGATCTTAAGCTTCCAAATGTCTATTGAATACAGTGTTCAATAACAGTATTTTTCCAAACAATATCTTAGAATCATTAATAACAAGTAAGTCCCAAGCTTTATTTGATAATGAAGATTAATTGGACCCTTTCAGTGTTAATTTGAGATTGGATGAAGAGACATAAACAGCCCTGAGTGGCATTGATGGATGATTTATACTGGGGATTAACTAAGGAGAATTCCCTTTTGTTTCTGTTGGACCTCTCAGCATCATTCAGTACTGTCAAAGAAGAATTATTTTGCACTGGTTCCTTGTAATCTCTGCAGAAAGAGGCTATGTCTTATCCCTCTTTTCACTTTTTTTTTAAAAGTCTCCCTTTTGTCTCTATATTTTTAAACATTTTTATATAACATCTTTGTGTCTCTCTTATTGTAAATTGTAAGTATAAATGGAACACATCCCAAAACAATTTTGCCCAATAATTCAATAATTTAAATATGTCTTATAATACACCAGTGTTTCTTGACCTTAACAACTTTAATATTTATGGACATCAACTCCCATGCCAGCTGGGGATTTTTAGGAGTTGAAGTCCACACATCTTAAACTTATCAAGGTTGAGAAACAGTGTTAAACATGATAGAGAAAAATGATCACTTGTAATTTATAAGAACCAACTGCCAACATGCCAGATTTATAGGGGATGGGGACAGGGAGAGAAAGGAAACCACTATTCAGCAATGAGGTATCAGCTGCTGATTCATTTCTGCCCAGCTTCTCTACATGATTGATCTCCACTACTGACAGCAACTTCACAGTGGTTGCTTCAGGCAATGGACTGACTCCACCACCCAGGCTGGCAATTTTAGATGCATCTGTTATATGGTTGAAAAGGTTGTCTTCATGCCAGGTTAAAATCTTAAATAGAATATCAATGATAAAATGAACAAACACATAAAAACTTTATGCACATACTAGAATTTATTATTTATTTGTATCTCACCTTTATTATGTTAGAAATAACTCAAGCTGGCAAACATACCCAACATACCTTTTATTATAAGCAGAAATGAATGTCTGTGGATTTTAAATGTTTTAATTTTGCTTTTAATATTTTTTTTCAAATTATTAAACTTTCAATACAGTGATACATTAAAGGAAAACATCTAAAAAATGAAAACAGAAGTACCAATTATGCAGTTAAACCTAGAAATATAACATTTGTCATCACAATTTTTAGCTACTGCTAAAAAGTATAAAATTAGACCCCAGCTACATTTCTTTTGAGCAAAGATTCCTCAGCAGTGACACCTTCATTGTAAAACCCCAATCAATTAGCCTTTTCTCTCTTGAAAAAACAGTGACATCCAAGTGAAGGTATTAAATAGTTAGATCCATGGGGGCCGGGGAGGAATTGCTCATGTATGAAACATTCAATATTATTGTCAGTCATATAAAGCTGCATTGGAAAAAAGCTTTTATAGATAGAACTGCACAATTTTCTTTAGTCAGAATTGCAATGCTGTATGCCATCAATGCAATAATACGTATAGGGTAATTATTGAAACAATATAATGTATCAAGATTCATAACAATATAATAAAAAGGAAAAAAAACAGGTCAGGGCTTCAATTGTATGGCTATAGTCACCATCTTGACTTTTTTAAATACCTGATGCCTTTATTATGGAGCTCTTGCCTATAATTTTAAGATCACTCAGCTGTACCAATACTGTACCAATACTGACATTGTGGAAACAGTGTAATAAGATTAAGTCTAGTTCTAGAATATTATGGGCAATTATTCCCCCCTCCCCCCTTATTATAGTGCTTTGGTTTGTAATAGAGATGAGTACTATATGGTTATGCAACAACCTTTACTGTGTTGGCTATTGTATTTAATTAAACAGTCATTTATCTAATGCTGCTAAATACATTAGCGCACATTAAAGGCAAAGCTTTTACATGACAGAGATGTCCTACCTAACATCTTTAGTGGTGCTTTAGAATAAATAACCCAACTGAATAATACCACCAATCAAGGATTCAATGACTTCAGGATTCAATGACTTCAGCAAATCTGTCTCCAGCATTGCCCAGCCAAAATGGGCAAACCATGTGTAGAGCCAACAGCTTCCCATTACTGAAGCATATGCTTCCAAAGAAGAAAAACATGCTGTGATCATGGATAATAACTGATGGAATTGATGGAATTAACCTACAAAAGTCTACCAAGCTCAACCTCTGTCAGCCTGGTGTTTTGCAGAACTATTGTATGACTATTTGCAAATTTCTTAGCTAGCAAATTCTGCAATTTGTTAGAGAATCTGCAATCTGTTTCACATATCTGGAAACAGCTGATAGAAAAAAAACTAGTTTAACCTTCTAAAAGCTTTCGAAACATATAACCATAGCTCTATACTTTCCCTTGTGTGCTCTGAATTTTGAAATCTAGTACCCATCACATTTGAAACTCAAGTACTTTGGCCACCTAATGAGAAGGAAGGACTCACTGGAGAAGAGCCTAATGCTGGGAAAGATTGAGGGCAATAGAAGAAGGGGACAACAGAGAATGAGGTGGCTGGATGGAGTCACTGAAGCAGTAGGTGTGAGCTTAAATGGACTCCAGAAGATGGTAGAGGACAGGAAGGCCTGGAGGAATGTTGTCCATGGGGTCGCGATGGGTCGGACATGACTTCGCAACTAACAACAACACCCATCACATTAAAATTTTAAAATCTAGTCAATCTACTAATTTTTTTCAATTGCAGCAGAATAGCTTAGCTGGATCTTAACATGTTATTCAGCTTTGTATAGTGAGAAAAAACATGTATTCTCACATAGATTACATCATCTAGATGATGCATTTAAGCATTAGCAAAGATGCAGCGAGACTTCAGCTTAACTCTGATAAACAGGGCATAGCATCCTATTCTCTTTGCAATATTATCCATTGTTGGGAGCACATTGCACCCCTGTCATCATTTTGTCAACAAATTTGATAAAATAGGTTAAGTACTCACTACTTCTTCACCATTATTCCTCAAAAATTGCATTCCTGTAATTCTGTTTTATATTTAAAAGAAAGAATAAAAAGCTAGAATTTAGCTCTCCTGCCTCCACTTGCTGCCCCTGGATTATCTGAATGGTTTAAATCTTATACCCAGTGTTCTTTGCAAATTTCTTAACAACAAGCCATTGCACATTAACCTTTTTGGGGGGGATTAGACCTAAGGGAATTTAAAGATCTATCTAAAAATGAAATAAATGTATATTATATACTGTAGATACAATGGACTGCAGTTTATGGACACAGATCACATTCTGTGACCATTCCAACTTTTTAATGAACACTGTGAAATGTGTAAAATGTTTCTAAGAGAACTAGTTTATTTTACACTCTTAAGATAACCATTTTATTCTTCTCAATTACCTGTTATTTTTAAAAAGGGGTGTTTATAGGCATTCTCATAAAATGGCTGCCATGAGGGACATACCCAGTCGCAAAATATCCATTTAGTGGAGGCAAAGTATTATAATCGTACAAATGTTTATGCCACTATGCTTTGGCCAATATGGGTTTGTAAGGCATTCAGAAATAGTGCTTTGCCAGATGTGGGCATGAAAATAAAAGATGTGACTACTTTGAAAGTTTAAAAAGGGGAGCCTCATTGGTTCTTCTGCAGAGGGCAAAGCACCTCTTGCAAAGCCTTTGTCCAACCACACTTGACAGTTTATAGACATAAATACTAAAGTTCCACAACCAGCAGCACAGAAAAACTCTAAAAGCTGATCCACACTATCTCCTTGGGCTTCTTGGGATGTTATTTACACTGCAATTCACCGATTTATTTTTTCTGAGCTGGTAGGCACACTTCCAAAGCATGCATTAGGCTGCAGCCATTCACTCCCACCCACACCTTATTTTTCATTTTGTAAGTGTCTCACATCTCAACCCATTTTCAAGGTTCATACAATAATAAAGTCCAATGGTTTATATTTTGAAATAAAGAAATGGATGCTGAAGACTATACATCTCATAAACAAGTAAGCATATGTTCTCTAAAAGTAAATATAAAGGTAAAACATTTAAAGGTAAAAGGTTTCCTTTGTCTAGTGGTGTCCAACTCTAGGGAGCGGGGCTCATCTCTGTTTCTTAGCTGAGGAAGCCAGCATTGCCCGAAGACACTTTTGTGGTCTTGTGGCCAGCATGACTATATGCCAAGGCACACAGAACGCTGTTACCCTCCCACCAAAATGGTACCTATTTATCTACTCATATTTACATGCTTTCAAATTGCTAGGTGGGCAGGAAATACGTTCTCTATTTTCACAGATTTTCATAAAATAGAGAACATATTTTTCTATTTTCTACTTTTTCACTATTTTGTTGCTTATGCCAGGGGTCCCCAACCCCTGGTCTGTAGACCAGTACCAGGCCGCGGCATGCCAGCAACCAGTCCGCACAAACAAGCAAAGCCCTATCCACGGGATGCAGGCAGCACACAAAACCACGTACCCTCCAGTGCACAGAAAAACCTCTCTCCATGGAACCGGTCCCTGGTGCCCAAAAGGTTGGGGACCTCTGGCTTATGCTAATCATAAAAGTGTGGCTATGTGCCACTAGCTCCAGAAATTCAGGAATTCCTATTCAAGGCTATTTCTGAAACCATATAGACTGGGCATTTAAAGCCTAAAATCACATGAAATTCAAGACACTATGGCCGGTTGTAGTATATTTACTGTATATATTGTATCTGTCCTGGAGAAATGTGAGAAAACACACTTCATTTTTATAAGGCTTCATTAATGCAGTTTTTTTTTAAAAAAAAAACCTTGCTCTTTGATTATACCAATTTCTCACTCTATACAAAATTTGGCTGTTTCAGGGAACCAACTTGGACAATTACATGTAGCAGATAAGTAATATTTTCCAAAATGAAAAAAGCCATGATTCTGAATTGAAGGCCAGCGGAACACTTAAAACCACTCCCGGGTTGCTGTTCCCACACAGAAATTTAGCTGTTATGTTTACTGTTATAAATATATAAATAGAACCCAGGGTAGAAAAAAAGTTGTATTTTTGATAATCTTGGAAGAGGCAAAATTTTACATACAATTAAAATAGGTTAAGTACTCACCACTTCCTCGCCACTATTCCACAAAAATTGCATTCTTGTGATTTTGTTTTATTTTTAAAAGAAAGAATAAAAGTGTAGTGAGGATTTCGTGACATTTCCATAAAATACACCTTTTAATAACAATGTTTTGATAACAAGTGATAATTCATCAGAAAACAAGAAAACAATTAGATTACAAACTCTCTATTAAATCTATCCTATCTAAGTCACAAATCTTGTTTACAAAACAAAGCATAAAATAGGTTTGTAAAGGCCTAAAGATATTTAGAAGTCTTCCAAAACACCAGCCTTTCTGTCTTTCTCATCCCATTTCAAAATGTGCCTGGGATTGATCAGGGCTATTTTTACTATTTACAGATCTATTTAGACATCAAGTGAGAGGTGTCCAGCAATGCCTATGGCTGTAAATCTAGGACTCACAGAGAACGTCAGCCAGTGAAAGTTCTTTTTAATCCAATAGCTGATCACAGACAATTATTAGCTACTCAGGGCTCTTTTCTTCTAATTGCAAACTTGTCAATAACTGAGTCCTCATCCTACTTATAACCCCCAGGCTCCTCTGGATTTGGGCCTAAACAAACAACTGATTTTTGTTACAGGAGAAATAGAAATATATTGGCTTTCCTCTCCTTTTATCTATTTGCCTGTACACACGTCTATGAACATTTGTCCGTTGTTACACAACAAGATCCCACAGGCAATTTGGGAGCAGGTGTGTGAAAAGAGGTTGATAATTTAAAAATATACAAACTGTACTGAAAATCCTAATTACTTAATTATTTGTTACATTTATTACTTGTCTTTCTTCTAGGAGCTCGGGTTGGTGTATGTATCATTTCTCCTCCAACTTTTGCCCACAATATCATGGGGAATTCTGGTTAGCTGGTAGCTCAAAGTAATCCAGGGAGCTTTTATTGTTTTGGTAGACTTCTACTTTGGATTCCACTAGTCCTATTCTCCACCCCCCCCCAAAAGAAAAACACCCTCTTGCCATTTCTTATCTTTCAGATGATGTTTGGCAAAGGTTATCAGTTTTGTAGGCAATGAAGGAGGGGTTTTGTTGGGATATTGTGTGGGTTAGAGAGTTGGATGAGAGTTGCTTGAAGAGACTCTACCAGCTGAGAATAAGGAACAAAACAAGGGGAGACAATTGTGAAACAATTGAATGTGTGTGTTGCCTGGTATGTGATGGGTTTTAATTGCTGTATGTGACTGAGCTGTAGGAATAATTGTGAAGAATAGGAGGAAGCACCACAACCAAGACAATGGTCAGATAAAAGCAACTTGAGTCCAAAACAGAAATGTAATTTGAGAAAATGTCTCAGACTTGAGCCTCCCTAGGAGAGGTATGTTCAGATTTGCAAGATTCTGTGCCTGTCACCCTGTAATAAAAGTAGTATTACATTCATAGCTTTGGTTTTTCAGTCTGATCTACCATGAAGGACTGATACTCCTAGACTAGCAGCTACTCTTAAATAGACAGGTATCCTGTTCCAGGCCAAGCATATACAAATACACAAAGGGGTGGTTTTGTTCTTTTTACTAAACGAGGCTTACAAGCACACACACTTACAATATAGAAATAAGATTCTCCAAAAAATTCAGCAAGTTTGGCTTACAAGTGTTCCAAATCAAGGTGGCACATAGGAGGGAAGTTAGGTGAAGTCCGAGGATCAAGCTTGTAGTAGATTCATCAGCCAATCCAGGTTCAAAGTTAGGGTTGCAAGGTTTACAAATCAAAGCACAAGGATTGAGAGTTAATGGATGGTTTGTCACACATGGTGAGTGAATGAATGCTGGTACACAAGCAAATAGGCATTTAGGCCCCTTTCTTGTACCATGCCACCATGTCAATATCATGGAAGTCAAGTAGCTGGCAGGTGATGCAAAGCAAAAATGTAAAGCAAAACTCCTTATATAGTTTTTTTTTCTGAAGAAGCATCTATCATCCTTAAAAATTTCTCTGTTCAGTGAGGTGGGAGCAGCACTGGTGTGAGAATATATTACAACTGAACATCAGGGGAGGGAAAGTCAACCCAACCCAGTGCCAGAACTCTACTGTTGGCTGGAGGGTCTCTTAATTGTTGCTGCTAGCTGGCTGGGGAGTTCTGGGGGCTGAAGTCCACACACCCTAAAGGTGGCAAGTTTGGAAAATACTAAGATGAATCTTTAAGCACTGTCCGAAATTCTCAATAACAGTTTACCTATTAGTAGCCTCACTGCCTCGTTTTCTGGGCAGCCCTTAAATGTGGCCCCATTTATCTATTTAAAACATTTGTACAGCCACTTATCTTAAACCAAACTATGGGTGGCTTACAATCAAAACAAGACTACATATGCATAATAAAAACAATAAACCCAATGACCAAAAAAAAGCCCATAGTAAAACCTAGCACTTCAGTTATGCTTTCCTGATACAACTTACACATTCTTTCTAACCTCACCCCATGTAGAGAGCATTGCAGCAGTCAAGTTGAAACAATGAGCAACAATTGACCATGTTTAGAACTGCCCTATATTTGCATGAATGGTGCAATATTGTTACACATTGTTTGAACATTGGAAAATGAGTTTTCTATTGCTCCATAATATAAAATAAATCATAATTATGCTTAGATCACAGTATATGTGGAAATAAAAGCATAATCAAGTTTAAACAAAGTGAACCAAGATACTGAGATCTCTTTTTATTCAAATCCGGCGAAGATTTATGAGGCTTTCTTTTAAGTCTGATGTCACTGACCATTTTATAGCTCAGCCAAGTACTCGGCAATCTTTGCCTTGCTTCAATAGTCTTCTAATATCTAAAGGAGGAATCAAATTCATTTTAAGGTAGCTCGGAAAGAATATGTATTCATATTTATTTTTAATCATTCTTCTAACTAGAATGCTACTTATACCTGGGGCTGTGACAAATACATATAATTACTTCAATATTTCCATTAAGCATTGAGAATGCCTTCTCAATGTATTTCCTAGATTTCTGAGTACACAGTCCACTGGGTATATGATAAATATGTTCCCTAACAGCATAGTACTAAAAGGGATCCCTGCAACCAGGCATGCAGAAAGGAGAGAGAGAGATTACCTAGGCAAGAAAAAAATAGCAACTATGTTTCAGAACAGGGGTCCCCAATCCTCAAGACATAAACTGATACTAGTCTGTGGCTTGTTAGGAACTAGGCCACACAGTTGGAGATGAGTGGCAGGTGAACAAGCAACTCTAACCCTAACCACCACCACCCCATCTGTGGAAAAATTGTCTTCCACAAAACTGGTCCCTGGTGCCAAAAAGGTTAGGGGCCACTTCTAGGGAATTAAAAACAAATTCTGAAGGCAAAAATTGTTTAGGATCATAGAGTTGGAAAGGGTATTTAGTCTCTCATGTCCAACTGTTTGCTCAATGCACAACTCCAAGGTAAAGTATCTCCGACAAATGACTATTCAATCTGCTTGAATATATCCAGTGAGGGAGAGCTCATACTGCTTTAAATATCTGGATTCTTCATTGAACTTATTTTATTGATAGAAAAAAATGTAATGTTCATGCAGAATCTACTATGCTGCTGTTCTATAGTTTAAATATAGTACTGGATGTCCTGCAGTTTAGAACAATAGAAAACAGATCTTAACAAATGCTATGTAACAACTATAATATTCGAAAAGTGCTAGCTATTTATTTGTTTGTTTGTATCCCACCTTTATTATTTGTACAAATAACTCAAGATGGTGAACATATCCAACATATCTTCCTCCTCCTATTTCCCCACAATAACAACCCTGTGAGGTGAGATGGGCTGAGAGAGAGTGACTAGTCCAAGGTACCCAGCTGGTTTTAATGGCTAAGGTGGGATTAGAACTCATGGTCTCTCATTTTCTAGTCTTGCTCCTTAACCACTAGACAAAATTGGCTCTCTGTTGTATCTTCTAATTATCTTCCACTCAGCCTTCTCAAGGGTAAGTAGCCCCAGTTCCTTCAATCTGCCTTTGTAGTGCTGAATTTCTTGTCCCTTATCATACTTGTTCCTTTTTTCAGAAGCTATTTTTATTTGTCTGAATTTGTCTTAAAATTTGGAGCCCCAATCTCGTTACAGTGCTTGAGGTAGGCACTTTGCTATATTGCTTGCTCCTGCAATGATAATTGTTGAGGACTTCAGGAGCCTCAAAGGTTACTCTGTCTCATCTCTGATCATTGCCTTTTAGCAGACAGCGAACTTTTACATTTGAAGGGTCCAGCCAGCATAGGTTTCTTTCTGTTCTTTGTAAAAATAAGTCACTGACTGTTTTGTCTTAGATAAAAGCCATATTCTCTCTGCTTTCAGGATCCACTCTCCTGTTTTGTGTACCACAATGTGCCTTTTTCTTCCGGTAAAGTCTCAGATCATATTTCGTCTACAGTGACCTGAAAGCTTTTTTTGTTTTCTACATTTCTTTCTTCCAGTAGTCATTCCTATCTGACTAGACTTAATAAATCGTTTAAAAAACAGTTTCAGCATGTTTTAGTCTAAAAATTTAAGGTTTGATTTTCTGAGTCTTCTTCATACTTCATCTTTGTTTCCATGCCATCTATAATACTGATCACACGTAAGTGAAATGCTAATTGTATACTAGATCATCTGACATGCAACAAAACATTACAAAATAATGCATTGTCTCTTTCAGATGCCTTAGGTGCCTCAGACAAGCACCTGATCAGTCTCATCAGAACAGTGTTAAGTTACAACAAAAGGGGAGGGTAGCAAAAATTCAGAACAGAAAATGCAGCCAAGCATTGGCTTCAAGAAATCAGAAAAAAACGAGAGGCCAGGAAATAGAAATAGAAATAGAATTCTTTATTGGCCAAGTGTGATTGGACACACAAAGAATTTGTCTCCAGTGCATAAGCTCTCAGTATACATACAAGCAACAATTGATAAATCATGATCATAATAATAAAATACATAAAATACAATCATCATAAATCATAAGATACAATACTTAGTGATAGTCAGTCAGAAGCTCAGAGTTTCACAGGACCTCACAGCAGGGATTCCAGTCATGGTATTTAAAACCTTGAATGTTTTTAGGCCAATATAAACAGTATGGAATTCAAAAAGCAAGGACTAATTCCTCACTGAGTATGGGGTTGGGCTAGAATTGGACTAGTGTCCTTTCCAAATCTTAAGATTTAATAAATCAGTAAACTAAGGCAGATGTGTTTGCAGATAAGATTTGTATCCCATATTTTCTAAAATCAGCACTCTTGATAAACTGTTGAAAACAATTCAAATCAAACATTGTCGTAAAATCCAAAATCCTGACCTATCAAATACAATAAAACAAGCATTTATGAAAAAAGTAAACCTTAATCTGTGGTAGAACACATACTTTGCCTGGAAAGGTCTCAATATCATGGAGAGCCTGGGAAAATCCCATCTAAAACACTGGAAACCATTGCTAGTTGACATAGAAACCATGCTGAGTCAAATTGGTTGATTAATTTATACTCAGCATTCTCCCCTGGTGAACAGACAAGATGCTTCCTAAGCCATGACCTGCAGAAGCACATCACTGGGAAGTTCCCAGTCTCCTGCACTGGTGGACTCTTTAAAATATTGAGAGTATGTTGGGCATACTGTGAGAGTAATCTGTTCACAAAGTTACTAGGAGTTAAACGAAACTTAAAGATGTCATTTTTTACACAGCCAAATAAAACACCAAGGTGCAGCCACCCATTATTTTATTTTTATTAGGCCCATTTGGGGACAAGAGAAATTCTGGAAAATAAAGAGGTTGGAGGCAGGTATTTTGCTTCAAAGCATGTCAGCTAATCTTTTTAATTCAAAAATTTATCTTTTAAGTGTAAAAAATGCAGAACAGGCTTGAGAGGCATGCAGGGAGATTAAGGCACTGAAGCCTCTCACTGGGGCCTGAGAGATATAGCAATTATATCTATTAAAAGTGTAACCTGTTGGCATATATATAGGAATGCTATGTTACAGGAAAACCACAGTGAATATTATTTTACTCCCACTACTAACAATACGTGCCACTGTGCTGCCTGTTACACTGCAGTTCTGTGTTGAGCTGTTCAGAAATTAGTCTCATAAAGTTTAATGTTGAATAGAGGAGTTTGCACTCAAAGCAGTTGTGTATTCCTTTTCTCCTTCAACCATGTGGCACTATTCAAACTTGGCCAAGGTAGGTTGTCTGTTGCTTAGACTCCGCCCTTTACATTCTTTCTCTGCCTCCCATTGGGGCTTGGTCGCTAAGCAACCACTTAACATGAAAGCTTAGGGCTACAATTTGAAACTACAGGCCCTGCCATTCTGCAGGGAACTGTATATTGGATCCCTTTCTCCCACTTATCTCTCTCTCCCCCACCCTGTTGGGCCACCCTCATGAATCGGATGATAGAGACCAGGTTTAGTCGACGGAAAAGAGCACCTCTGTATCAATAGTAAGTGTTCTGATTTGGGTCTTCCAGAAGCGCCACCATTAGTGAGTGGGTTGTGTGGTATCTCTGCCTCAAAATACAGTGTTCTGAAAAATCAGGATCTTTATCCTAGTTTGTGGGAACCTATACTTCTCCAAGATTTATGGGGTTTGCGGAGAAGCAGCTGAATACAATTTATTGCTTTATCAAACAAACCAAACATAGCAGCATTTCTTGGTGGTAAAAGGAAACCAAGTGAGGCAGAAATTGGATAGGTGAAGTGGCTTCTGCAGGCACAGTCATGGGGAAAAAAATAACTAAATTTCATCATAAAATCATTTCAGCTTCTTCCCTTGAAAGTGCCCCAAATTGCCCTATGATTGGCCCTCCCTGTGTTATGGAAAATACATAATCAAAAGTAGACTTTCTAACATAGTGCTTTGCAGGTGCTGGACTACAAGACCTATTGCCCCTAGCCAGCATGGTCATGCTGGGGGAATGGTCAGATTTCTAGTCTACCACGTCTGGAAGCTGCCAGGAAAGGGGGACTCACTAACAGCCATAGCAAGGTGGGAGGGATCATCTGAGCTTTCAGATAATCAGGCCTGGAGATGGATGCCAGACCTTATCTTAAGAAAGTTGGGGAGGGTCTTTGAGGGGAATTGGTTGGGAAGCGATAAAAGCAATTAGAGGAAGAGATTCAGGCCAAACCCTATATATGCCTAGGTGATGAAGATGCTGAGTTGCCCTACTGTGTCAGAGGCTGTTGATAAGATCATGAGTCTAAGAATAGTAGGGAGGTGGTTATGTCTGGAATGTTCCCAGGAAGTCATTAATAAGGCTGGAGGTAAGAGGCTGTAGTTGATAGGAAAGGGAAAGAGAGAGTAAAAGCTTGGGAATAGGAAACGGGGGGGGGGGGGGATGTTGAATGGAGACAGCCAGGCTCATGTATTTTATAAGAAGGATTTTCTGAACAGCCACTTCTAATGAATGAAGCAAGGATATTTCTGATATCTTGTTGCTCAAAAGGTGACAGTCCTGGCAGTTCTGTACTGGAGCTGTGAATAGCTAAGAGACTCAGCTATGAGGCTTGAAATTGCTAACATCAAATCTTGCCTCTAACATTGCTGGCACTTCTGATTGTACCAATGATATCAGGGGAATGTTATTGACTATATCTAGAACAGTGTTTTTCTAACTTGGCAATTTTAAGATGTGTAGACTTCAACTCCCAGAATTCTGGGATGTGCCCAAAAACTGGTCTAGAATAATTACAGGAGATTTAATTCATTAAATAACTAATTAAGCAGATTATCTGGATCCTTTTCACTCAAGGTTCAGACCTGGATAGCGTATGGAAATGGTATTGGTTGCACTTTTGGATGATCTCTGGCATGGGCAGGATGGTGGCTATGCATCTATCCTTGCATTATTTGACCTGTCGGCTTTCCATTCTATTGATCATGTTATTCTTCTGGACTGCCACAGAAAAATGGGGATAGGTGGCACAGTGCTGTGCTGGTTCACCTCCTTTATACAGGATTGGTTCCAGTTGATGGTGATTGGGGAGAAGAGATTTCACTCTCAGCCCATGATGTGTGGGGTGCCACATGAGTCGGTGGTCTTCCGATTCCTATTTAATATCTATATGAGACTGCTGGATGAGCTCATGCATCACCATGAGGTGAGGTATCATGAATATGCTGATGATATCCAATTGTACATCTCCGACCCTGGCCAATCAAGCAATGCTATGGATGTCCTATCCAATGTCTGGAGTCTGTGAGGGTCTGGATAGGGAACAAAAGACTTCAATTGAATCCTAATAAGATTGAGTGGCTTTGGATTTTGAGCCCCTCTGGTTCTGGACTTAATTGTGTTTGGTACCAGATGAGTTTAGACTGCCCCAAAACAGATCCTGTTTGGGGATTCTAAAAATTTCTGGAGGCAAGTCTTTCCACTGATTAATTGTTCTGACTGTCAGGAAATTTCTCAGTCAGGAAATTTAATCAATACATTTTTTTTACCGGTATTATTAAAGAGAAAGGGCAACTATGTGTTTTTCATACTCAACTACAGTAATGTAACATGACATGGTAATTATGGAAGCATGCCTAAAAAGCATGATGTCTGTGATTGTATCGAACTAATGATTTGAGTCATACCAATGAGGCAAACTGAATTAAAGTGCTGTGGGAGTAGTTTATTTTTAAACCTTCCCCCATTCCTTTTTTGGATCTGTATTTTCTTGGCCAAATGTTATTATCGGTTTCAACAGGGCAGTAATTTAAATGAGAGAACATGGACGAAAGTTTCCTGTTTAAAAAAAAAGATTGCCCTTTTCTATATTTCAGTTTCACCACTTCAGCTGCTTTTAAGAAATAAAAAAAGTAATAAATAGAAATTATCACTTTGGGAACTGTCATACTAAATCTGCCTTGACCTTGTGACTGCACATTGATGCTTTTCATGGGATCATGGTATATTACAGTCCTAGAAATTCCACAAGAAAAGCAAAAGGTTGGATTTCATTCTTTAGTATTAATTCATTTCTACAGTATGCAGAACTTCCAGATTAAATCTACAGTATCTCTAGTTAAAGGACTTGGGTAACAGTCTTTTCTACTGAGTATCCTCTAGAAGCTTTTGACTATAACTCCCAAACACAGTGGTAACTGTGGAGAAGTTACTTTGATTAATGCTTCCGTATATACTTTCCTGCATTCCTAAATTTGTACATCAGATGAATAATGTATTGTCTTTATTATCTGAGAACAAGCGTTCCACAACCTTAACCTTAACTTTTATTCTCATCCTTCTTTTCTTCCTCCTCTTTTTCTTCTTCCACATTTTCTTATTTTTAGCCCAGATACATTCAGAATATTTAACCTTCAAGTCCCAGAAAGAAATAATATTCTAGACAAGATTGAATGTACACCAAAGAAACAAGAAAGATACTTATTGGAATGGCGCAATAATCCTCAACCACAACATGCAAAGCTACTTAGAATGCATACCAAGTTTATAAATGAGCCAGTATTGTATATGGAAACAGAGGATACAAAAACAAAACAGGTGCTCACTGTTTAACTATTATAAAATGAAATTGAAGCCCAACTCATACAAATGATACCAGGCAAAACCTGGACTCCAGCACACACACCTTTCAATGCTTCAGTGTAGCTGTAAGAACAAATTTTTAAAACATTCAATATTTAAAACAAGGCATAATTTGCCATTGCATTCAAATCAGGACAAATGGTGGCAAGTTTAACTAGGATTTGTGAAAGTAGCCTGTGCTGATTCTAATTTGTTTTAGTTTTTTAGCTTTCTGTTTATTAATTTATATTCCCCTTTATATTTCTCAACTCAAAGCAGTGTACACAATGCTCCTTTCTCCCACAACAACAATCCAGTGAGGTGGTTGGGATGAAAGAGAGAGCAATTGACCCAAAGTTACTCAGCAACTTTCCATGCCTAAGGGAGGAGCAGACCTCATAGTCTCACAGTTTCTAATAATTCTGACTTAGTTTAAAAATGAAAAAAAAAGAATGTGTCTTACCTCTTTCTGTGATGGGAGCTAGAAGGGGAGAGCACTTGGCCCTGTACTGGTAAGTTAATCTTTAGCATTGTCCCCAAACCTGGTTTAAATAATTGACATAACAGCTTCTTCCTGGGGATCTCAATTCTTGTTTCTCTGTAACTGTGATATTGATGAACTCGTTTCTTTTTATTGCTTGTGAAGTCTCATTGGTGGCCGACCTTTGAGCCCACTGTACAGGGTCCTAAACCACCTTATGACAAGCAGAGCACTCACAGGAATGATTTCCAGAAGCCAAACTGCATTTTGTCTCGGCCTGTTAAGCATCCCTCTAAGTTACAGCCTTCGTATGGAATAGGTAAGTCTATAGTGGTAGAAGGAGTGGAGTCTACTGTTATCAAAAAAGACTCCTCTAATTTTACTATTATGAAAAGTAAAGAAAGCAATTAGATTGGCCTGATGTGATCAGAACCAAAAATGGCCAGCTGATATTTAATACTGCTTGTTGGAGGTTTCTTTTTTCTGACAATTGCTGAACATATTTGCTGTATACTAGAGTAGTATATAAAACTAAATTCCCATAATCTAACCAGCAGTTGCTCATTGTCCTGTACTGTATATTCTTCCTCTGTTCCCATTTAGCCACTGTCACCATTTCACAGGCAAAACATCTGTTTCCTTTATCATATATTATAAAGCTTATTTTGAACCATGTTATTCAAATAAATTACTCTGTATGGTACTGGTAGTGATATCATTGAAACATATGCCAATTAAGTCTCAAGAGGCATTACTTTCTGAATGTACAAACATGCACTGTGTAAAATAGAAAAACAATGTATCCAGCGTAACAAAGCTATCCTATATCTGTCAATAGATATGCTCATATCCTGCTTCCCAGGATCATCTGATTAACCACCAAAAGAACCAAATACTGGATTAATTGGGATGCAAATATGACACAGTGTAGCTTTTACATTTTTATGATGCATCGAAGATCAACATTCTTTCTGATTTGCAATCCACTGTAGGTTTACTGTGTTGCTTTTTTATCCAACACAGAGCCATTTTACCATTTGCCGTGGCTTTCTACATTTAAAGTAAATGCTCTACCACTGGACAATGGCATCTTTCTACATTTCAAGCAGATTTCCCAGCCCTATTTTGATTTCTTTGTTTCAGCCATCTTCTATGGCCATATATTTTTATTTTAGGCTATAGATGGATGATGGTTAGTGGAATGGGGCAGGCAGCCTTGCTAATAATATGCAATGGTCATAAACTCTTCTTTTCTTGGAGAAGAAATTCTAACCTTCCTTGCCAGAGAGTCAGCCCCATCATACACTACTTCCAAATAAACCTTCATATGGTGGCTTGCATTCCTTCATAAATCAGGGACAAGGAAAACAAAATTAAGACAGTTGAAGAAAAGCCACAGAGGATTGAAACACAAAACCCAGAATGGCCTGCTTATGTTAATATGATTCATAAAGACTCTGCTCTAAAAATGACCCCAAAGCAAGACTTATATGTCAATATCACAGTGTGCTCACAGGAAAAGGAGAGAAAGGAAATTGGAAGTTCTTTTTATTTCATTCTCCAGAACAAAAGGGTGTTTAACTTCAGTGAAAGGTGACCACTTCCTGTTTGATCACTAGAATTTATCATAATTTCTGTTTTGTTCAAGTAGAAGGGATGTCATTATTTCATGTGGTGTAGGCACTCATTTCTGCTGTTGGCTATCATAATGTTTCTGCTGACTTTTGAAGCACCCTGAATGCAGCAAGATGTTTGACCACAACTTAGTGAAAGAAAAAAAAAGAGCCTGTACTGAAGATGCTGAACTCGATGGAACTTTTCTTTAATGGGCTAATCACAAAAGGATATTCTGTGTAAAAGTTATGGTTTGTTCTTTCAGATTGTACAGGAGTTGAAAGCTAACCGGAAAGTACAAGTTAACATTTTGATCCTTATTTTGAGATCAAGAGCCCCAGCACAGCTATTATTTTTTTCATGCGCATTTTTCCGGGGGATGAAAATACATCCTGGGTGACCCAGGAACTGGTTTAGCTTCACTCTTAAGCTATTCCTGAGAGATATTTATCTAGCTCTGCTCTAAGAAGTATGGGAGCAGTACAGGAAGACAAATGTTACAAATTCTGAATAGGATTTAATTTTGCCATTTTAAATGTATTTATTTAATGAATAAAAATTTCACTTGAACCCATAGTCACAATCCTCTAAAAGGGGAAGTAGATTCAGATCCTAAGCATGATGGATCCTGATGGATCACTAAGTTGTGGCCAAACATCTTGCTGCATTCAGGGTGCTTCAAAAGTCAGCAGAACTCAGTGCCTGTTGATTATGGCAATTCTTACAATGAAAATTAGGCTGGAGTTAGATCTTCCACTGATGCATCAAGGCCTTTTATGTTCATGTAATTAGCAAGAATGCATTCTCACTTAACATAAATTTGTTTTGTCCTTAATGAGAATTTCCTCAAACTATCCATGACACCAATTAAATTTACTAAATGAGAGCACATACTTTTCTTAACTGAGTATTCTTGTGAGTGGATAGTTTCTTGCCATGTACATTTATTACATATCATCAGTAAATTATGCTTAAAAAGAAAAAAATGGTTTAACTCTATATTAGAGAATCCATTTCAGAGTGCCCCTGGTACTTACTGCTTTAAAAATATGTGTAGAGAAAAACCTACAAATTAAAAGAGCCCTGCTACATACTGTTTCATTCAGAAATTGCTAAAATAAAATATTTCCCTCTGTTTCCCTCCGCTTCTTCTCTCTGTAGACTCATAGTTATGCTTTCAGTTGACTTCTCTGTAACAGGATGGCCCCAATTGTTTGCTACCTTTTGTGGTAAGCTCATG
Source organism: Azemiops feae (assembly GCA_023970755.1). Classification (NCBI taxonomy): domain Eukaryota; kingdom Metazoa; phylum Chordata; class Lepidosauria; order Squamata; family Viperidae; genus Azemiops; species Azemiops feae. Next base: position 250,366 of record JALGBA010000088.1, read on the forward strand.
TAGTCATCAAGAATTATGATGACTCAAAGAAGACTTTTCCTTTACCTAAATTTGTGTGCTTACATTGTAAAAGATAGCTAGATAATTGCAGCAAACCTTATTACATCAGTTTATTGGGGGCAGAGGAGGTTGCTTAGGATGAAGTGCAGGGATAACCCCTCTAGTGTTATTGGATTTCTGGGTAGAGCCGATGAAATGAGTGGAAGACTATCATAATGTTACTTAAGCATAAGTATACCATATGTAAATAAACTAACTGCATATTCTGCCCAAGAGGATCTTTGCCCCCCCCCCCAGCTTCTTATATACATAGTTTCTTATAGATGCATGTACTTTACCAGGAAATGTCTCAAGCATAGTCCTGGAATTCCCTGTAACAAAGGACCTGTAGTGGCAGAGCTAGGAAAAGACTTTAGAACCAATTCTGGAAATTATGGCCAATCAGAACTGGGACTACTGTGATAAACAAAATAACAAGTTTATAATATATCCAGTCTTTTATCACCTCCTTGGTTAGTAATCAAATATGGCATTGATTTCACTTAATAAAATATAAAATAACATACAATAAATAAAATACTAAAACAAAGCCAAACAACAGCTGAAGGAAAACTACAATAAAGTGTAGAGAAAAAAATATGCTGTCAAAAACTGGAGCAAAGAAGAGTTGGATAGTAAAATAAATGTGTAATGGACTGCCTCATTGTAAAACAGCTTTACAAGTTTATTATACAGCTCCTTCCCATAAACCTAGCTTTAAGCATATAACCTTTGCAATTTCATCATTAATAGAAAACAGCATCAGTTTTCCAAAAGTTGTACGATGGGATTTATTTAGCTGCTTTTTGCATGTATTTCAAATCATCAGTAGCTGCTAATTTTTTTCAAGCACAACTTAATAATTAATTAAAATTCAGGCAGAAATGAAAATGTTTTCAGGCATTCTAAAATACTAACTATGAGAGACCATGCATGCTTTTCTGGGAAAAGACTTCCACTATAACGCAACTTGTACATACTATACCTGTATTCCACTCTTGGTCTAAGGAGCCCAGACCTCACAACAACTCTGGGGTACAGAACAGGTTAAATTAGCATCATAACTCAGAAGTGGGCTTACAATATCTGTCATTTGTGTTTGTGTATCTGTGAGACAGAGAGAAAGAGATAATTTGAGAGAGGACACATATGCACTTTTGGACAATTTCCTCCTCTGAGGTAGGCTAAACATGCAGAGAAGATTATACTGCACTAGCTAGTACAAGACACAAAGAGTCACTTGCAATAACATTGCAGGAAACTTTGTGCTGGATAGTTTGGCTTTCAGAAGCAATTGTTTAGGATATATTGCAAGTTCCATAGCAGAAAGAGAATTCTGAATGTGGGACTTCTTCATTAATCCCTCCTTCTTTTCACTACTGTTCAGGTAGTCCTTGACTTACAACCACAGCCCAAACTGTCCATTGCTAAGCAAGACAGTTGTTAAGTGAATTTTGCCCCATTTTATGAACTTTCTTGACACAGTTGTTAAAAGAATCACTGCAGTTAAGTTAGTAACGTGGCTGTTAAGTGAATCTGGTTTTCCCATTGACTTTACTTGTGAGAAGGTTGCAAAAATTCACATGGCCCTGTGTCACTGCAGCCATCACAACTACATGCCAGTTGCAAGCTTCCGAATTTTGTCACATGGGATGCTGTAACCATTATAAGTGTATCAACTGTAAGTCATACTGTAAGTCACTGTAACTGTAAGTCATACTGTAAGTCACTTTTTCAGTGCTGTTGTAACTTTGAACAGTCACTGAATGCTTGTGAGTTGAGGACTACCTGTACTAGCTTTATTCTGTTGTGTATGATTGATGCATCTCATATATGTTATTATACATTTATCTAAAACTATATGATATATTTAATTGCCACCATATATGTGAGGGTTTTTTCTGCTGTGGTTGTTGTTTTAATCACAGTTCCACTTGCATCGCCTCAATTGCCGAGTCGCCTTCCGAGAATTTTCCAAGAGCAGCTCACTTTCAAATGTAACTATAATGCCAGAACAACTCCCTGCATCCCCTATCAAGGAAAGGTAAAGCAATGTGCATCCTGTGCTATTCACATTAATCAGGAAACCAAAGGGATGTGTTTATTCCAAAGTCTCCAGTACATTGTTTGAGCTCCAGGGAATGTATTCACTCATGTTAACGTTACTGCTATCTGGACATTTGTAATTAGTATACCTGATGTCTCTGTGGCCCCATGATTTTAGTACAAGCACTGAGGTTGGTGTATTGTGATTTCATTGCCTTAATCAAGATCCTTGGGCAAAACAGCAACAAACAAAAGATAGGGAGTTGCTAATACTGGGGGACAACAATCAATTCTATCGTGCAAGTCTCCACCCTTGTTGTCTTTGCTTCAAAAGCAACACCAATTCCTTTTGCAACCAATCATACAATAACTGGTCTGAATCACATTACATTACAGAAAGGCCTTAATGCTGCATTTACCTGAAAGATGTCTCAGTGAATTCAGTAGAACTCTGCCCAACTGGACTATCATCCACAATTCCAAACTTTAAAAAAAAAAATAATTTTCAAGGCAAACAAAAGCAACTTCCAAAATGGTGTAATCACTTTGCCTTTCAGCTAAAGAGAAATAAATCCTTTGCTTATAAAACAGTTAAATCTAAAATTTTCCAGTTGCATTAAAAAAACATGCTTTAATTTTAAAACATAATACCAATAAAAGTGTTTTTTATATTCAGTTTTATGACTTTTAAAGCAAATATATTGCCTTTTAAAATCAAATTTCTAATAATTTCTTTGGATATATTATAAAAATATCCTTGATTTTTTAAAATGGCCATTAAAAAGCAATAGTGGTGCTAAATCTGAGTGACACACCTAAAGACTCCAGCCTTAAAGAGGCCGGCTCAGTCGACTCTGCATACTTCTAACCTGGCTTTTTTTCCCACTGGTTTTACTGAAGTGTGACAGAATGCTGAAAACTAAGTTGAGGAATGTACTTCTGGGTACCTATAATATTTAACACCCAGGACTGATATGCCGGGATTACAATTGAAGTATGATACAAACCATAGATCAGGAGGTTGTATGCTAGGAACTATTTCAAAAACTAAGATGAAGAAGAAATAGATGAGAAAGAGGTCAAGTGTCAGCTGAAAGAAAGATCGGGGAGATTCAATCAAACTGAAGAAAATAGGGGCAACAATCAATTAGGCAAATCAGAAGATTAATATTCAAACCAACAACATTTTAAATAATGTTTCATCTGAGGCAATCTATGAGAAGTTGAATCCAATTTCTTTTATTAGTTTTTTATTCTATTTTTCTTTTCTTTTCTTTTTTAAAAAAAGAATGCTATTGTTCTCCTGTGACTGTAATGGTCAAAGTTTCTGGGAACCAGTCATAATTTTTTCCTTGTGCAAAAGCAAACAGTTTAGAATTGTATCCATATGGACATAGCAAGAAATGAAATTTAGTGCCCAACAAAAATAAGAAGTGAGCCACACATGCTGTGAGCAAGAGAACCCTGGAACTGAGGAGAAGGAAAGTCCAATCTGGGAGGTGCATTTTTCTTTTCACATGTTGTTTTACCCTTCCCAGATTTTGCAGATCCAAAGATGCAATGGCTTAAGTCATTCTCCTGCTAAGAAAAATGTAGTGCGGGCCAGAGGAGATAAAAAGGATGTTGTTCCAAAACTTGAACTTATAAATTAATTCTGCTTGTAGCTGTACTTCCCCATTTAATTTCCCCCAGTTAATATCTACATTGTTTTTCTTTTTTAGAAACAGGGCACAATTGTTTTGACAGAGAAAAAAACAGACGGGAAGATAATGCCTTCTGACTTACTGGAGGACCTCAAATCGGAAAAAGGAGCCTCAGTAGAAAATGGTGTAACCTCAGCCCATGTTGATTCATTAGATGCCCATAAGATATCACCACATTCTGATGCACACTTATCAAAATCAGCAATGAATTTGGAAACCAAGGCAGACCACAGAACTCCAGAAATGGACCAGGAGAGTTCTGAGCTTCCTCAAACTGACAAAGTGGATGATACTTGTAGCCCATCGAAAACAATTTCCCTTAGTAAACCACAGAGCCTGTTACCTCCTCTTTCTGAAGCTGCAAAATCAATACCTGGCACTCAAGTAGTCTAGAATTCTCTGGATGATAGGAGTCTGCATGGTGTAATTTCAATACTACCAAACATAGACTGACATCAGCAAATTGTTCAAAAGAATAATTGTAATGCAGTATGTTTTTATGACTATAAAAATTAGATGTCCATAACATGCCCTATGAATCTTTTACTTTCTTCCACTAGTGGAATTATTAAAGTTTGTCGCTCAGTCAGCCAAGTGTATAGATAGGATTTGGCATTTTTAGCCACCTATCAAGTCTTTTTACTATTAAAACTGTCTTTGTTTCTTTTGCCACAATAGCTTTACTTGTTTGCAGGTCTTTGTACTTTGTGATTTTTCTCCAGTTCTTTCTCCAGGTACAGTACTGCCATATTCACTATCCAGACTTTTTTGTTTTTCTAATCAAAAATAGTTAAGGGTGTGGTGTTATGCATACCCTTATGCAAAATTATTTTCTTGAAAGACTATTTAATATCTAATTAAGAATATCAGTTCTGAGTTCATTAATCACTAATAATGTTAGGTATGAAAACAATCTTGATATTTGCCATATTTTGCAATAGCATTCTGGATTGTTTATTAAGATGTTGCATGTTAGGAGTCCATCTAATGTTTGTAAACTACATATCCTTAAAAATGCAAGGCTATTATATTTTTGGTGCAAAAAAATATGATTTTTAATGCTTGATAGTGTCATTTTGTGATTAATAGAAGCAACTGCTATTTTTGTAGGAAATGTGACAGCTAAAGTTCACAAGAATAAAAGCTATGTTCCATTGTTCAGTGAAGCCAGGAAGAACATCTTTATAACAACCTTTACATTTGCTAAAATATTTTCCTGAACTGGATTTGATCTCCAGTCACATCAACAGACTAGTTTTAAAAATATTTATAAATTTATCCCAGTCATTACCTTACTATGATGCCATATAGTGTATATAACTCTTTTAGCAATTTTTGCAAAAACATTCCAGTGGTCTTTTTAGGTGGGCTTTAAAAATATCTATCTGGGATCAGATAAAATTATATTATATTAACAGTGGTCAGACAAATTCTTTGTAAAAGTTTATAAATAATCTATAAAAGTAATACCTTTCATTTGTTCATGCACACTATTAGAAATTCAGAGGCTTAGGGCTTCTACTGCCCATTATGCTACATGTATACTCTGGATGCATTTCTCTCTTTTACAATACTGCTTACAGTTATACATATTTTATACACCCATACAGGAAAAAAGGAATGTGTTTTGATCACTTTCATCATTTTCAATGTATGATTGATATACTTGGTAAGAGTTAATCCAAATCTTAATCCAAACACAGTATTTGCCTGTATAAAAATATGATATAGTTATATTTGTGCTTGGTAGCAATTTTCGTAATTGCAGAAGCTGAGTAAGGGATGGAATCAGGTATCCTTGAAAATCCAGAGTACACTATAATTAAAATAAGGTGGCCAAGGTTATGCATACAGAATCTTAAAAAAAATCTTGTACTATCTACTACAAACCAGCAGTCTGTTCAGGAAAGAATTCAGTAGCTTGATGCAACGGGTATCCTTCCATATATTTTTAAATTACAAATGAGCCTTCAACTATTTTTAATAAGAAATGGGGGGTGATTTGTCTTCGTAAGAAAGAAGATGTAGCTTTGTACTTATTTTGTGTTATTTATGTATTTATTTATGATTCAGCAAGAATCACCCAAGAGTTAGTAGCCCTATGGAGCTCTGTCTTTTTGCCAACCCTTCCTCCTGCTAAGTTATTAGAATAGGATGCTTTGACAGTAATGTCACTTCACAAAGCTATCTCCTTCAGACAAAAACAGATGATAGCTGTTTAGAATAACAGGAATATTGACTACTCCCTATGACACAGATCCAGAGATTCTCTGAGTTAGTGGAAACTATTTGTGGCAGAAGATACACAATACATCTTGATGCAGATCTAAATGCCATATTTCATATTCTTCCATTTGGTTTCCTCATCTCAGGGAATACATCTGAAGACCAATGGAGTTTTCTGTGGGGGTAAGAAAACTCCTGGTCACAAAGCAAAATTCCACTCAGTGGAACAAGGATTTGTAGTAGCCAAATGCAAACTAAGACCTGAATGTGAAAGAGCTGTTTGAGTATTTGCTGATTCCATCCTGAATTTTCACTCGGCCAGGATTTTGCTTTCTCCCATGCTGGGAGATTGGATTAAGCTGCCAGGCCTTTACCAGAAAGGAACAAGTGACTAGGTCACTAAGCTGTCCCAGAGGATAATACAAATGAGCAGTTTAATGTATGTAATAATGTTAACAACCAATAACAATATATTAGTAAATTAGTTCAGAGAACAGCCATACTGTTACACCAGTCGTTTGCTTCAAAGCATCATTGAAAGTAAAATCTGCCTTTGAAAAAGTAGGAGAAAGAGAGCTGTGTGAACTTTTCAGAAAAAGGCATTTTCACATATCAGGACCACAACCAAGAATAGTAGATAATAGCTTTTAATAGAACTAACTCTATCTCCATTTGATAGTAGATCAGAGTTCATACAGATTCGCATATTAATAAATTCATTTATCGGTTTTGCATTCTTCAGTCATGCTTTTATGCAACAGGGTATAGAAACTTGTTTATGGCATATAAATCCCAACTTTCTTTGAAGCCTTTGCAATCACTTTTTTGAATCCAAGAGCCAGAGCCAGAGCCTAGTTGCCCCATTCCCTGTTCTATTCTGCTACAAAAAATGGAGATGATATGGTAACTGGGAAGAGTGGATACTTCAAAAAGTTCCTGATTCAATCCCCAATTATACTAATGTGATATAGGAAGGATAGGAAAAATTTAGCCTGAAGAAATACTAATGTGACACAGGGCTAGGGAGGTGAACAACAGTTTGGCTCAGTGCATCATACATAAACTGGAACACTTTACATACTTGAAAATCTTACACAGACTTCCCATCTGGGTATCAGCTAGGTGTGTGGACTTCACTTCCCAGAATTCTCCAGCCATGATGACTGTTGCTGAGAATGCTAAAAGTAATAGTCCTCATATTGGCTGGTTTCAGGGTTGGGTAATGTTATTTTGGTACAATGGGAGCAGGGCTGCCATAGATTCTTCTGGCTGATAATTCCCTCAGCTTGCTGTCAGTCCACCCTTGCCTTCTTAAATCTGATTGGTAATCCAAATATATTATGATACTTTGAGTAAGAATATCATCATATATTCTCTTCCATCAATATCATCTCATAGTTTCAGGGGAAGGAGTTGCTGATGGGAAGGGGAGACACAGAACAAGAGACCCCTTAGGCCAGAAGCAGCCTTATTACTAGTCTATGAGCAAACAGCTGCCTCAGTTTAATTTTGTGTAGCCCTTAGACTGATTTTGAAAGACTTCTGAAGTAATCAGTTCAGACGTTTGGCAAGAGCATTCTGTCCAAGCCTGCTGTGTGGTGTCAGAAAGTCAGTGTAAAAAAAAAAAAAAAACACCCTAGAAAATTTTGGGTTCAAATACATACAGTGATTCAGAGAATTTCAAAGATTCAGCTAAAACTACAACTTTTCCTCTTGGGATTGATAGATAAGCAGTTAGAAAAAAGGCATTGAACATGGTTTTTATACATGCTAACTGTAGCAAGATTATTGTATACACGAAGATGGAACAAGTTGGCAATGCCTACAACAGAGAAATAGTTGAAGTTGACACAACTCACAGAAATGGCCAAAGTGACCTGTTTCATTAGAAAAAAGATAATATCTATGTTTAGTAGTGACCAGAAACTCTTTGTGGACTCTTTGCATAAAAAACCTTATGATTAATGGTTTTGATGATTAAATAGATATAGAAAGAAGAGACCCACAATGTAACTTTAGAGAAACAATATATAATTTTACTTATAACTGCTATATAGGAGATTGGAAGCCCTTTCTGTGTATTTTTTTTACTTTTCTATTTTTCTGTTATTCTTTTTGCACCTTCAGGTTTTCTCAATTTTCTTTTATATTTTTTCCACTCCATTTAGTTTGTATTAGACTTATTCTTGTATTTAAAATTGTCAATAAAATTATATATACAAAAAAATAAAATCAGTGTACAAAAGGATTTGAGAAATTAAAAAAAAATGAATAGCCCTGATCATTTCTCGATTTGGCTTGGCCCTTTGCTTGCTTAAAATCCATGCAGTCCACTCAGCCTCTCAAATTAATCTCTGCTGTGTTCCCTAAACTAGTTTGCCATTTTAGGTGCAGTGGATAATATAGGCTTGTAAGATTAAGTAAAATTAAACCTACCACCTGGGAACTAATATCCTGAGAGTTGAAGCCCACATATCTTAAAGTTGCCAAGGTTAAGAAACACTAATATAGCTGATCACATATATGTCTGGGTTCGTGACATCATTATTTAACTGACATAAATGAAGGCAAATGACATATGGGCATTTGCGTAATGACACCCTTAGGCAAATAGAATAATTTGCATAATGATAATCAGACAAATAACAGAAATCTCTGTGTATGAAGTCTTTCCACATTAATAAACCTTTGTTAAAATGGGTCCCTAAAAATACATCTGGTCATTTTTTATATGTGTGTGTGTAACTGGATCATTTTAAAAATTATTTTGGCTTTTGAAAGCTCAACTATAATATTGGTTTTCAGAAGCTACTTAACCAAACATTTGGCAGATTTATACGGAAGCTGCAGCAGGAGATAGCCTTTGCACAGTGTTTCCATAATTTTAGCAGACCAACAGCAGACTTTCCCTGACAACCATTGGCTCCCTAAAAATAGGACTCATCACAAATCTCAGGAGGCTAAGCAGATTTAATTGGAAGATGAGTCTTCATGTCATAAAACGTCCATTTTTAGATAAAAAACAGTTCCCTGAATTGGACTCAGAAAAAAAAACTTCTCTGAAACAAAAAAAAAAAAAAAGAAAATATCTGTGGAAAATAAAGACAAATATTTGTAATAGAGAAAAGTACAAATGAAGACTAGATTATATTTCCCATGGAAAACTGTTTAAAAATTCTTGATGACTACAAGTCCACTTAGTTTTTCTGAAAACAATATGGTGCACAAATAAATGTAAACAAATATTTGGGGAAGGGTGCTTCCTCCCAGTCTTGAAACAACAGGGCAGAACAAATCTTGCAAACATTAAGAGGAGAAAGTTGTCCAAGAAAGTGACTAAACTGAGTATTCCACTAAATAGTTACTAGGGGAGTATTCCTCTGGAGATGAAGAACTTCCTTTGTCTGACTTAGCTGCTAATTTCCATCAACATTAATCTTGTCCTTCATTTCTCATGACTAAAGCTCCCTCAACTACATTAAGGAGGATGTTTGTACGAGGCAATCTTCCAGGAACTCTAAAAATCTATTATGCAAAGGAATCTTTAAAGAAAAAGCCCTCACTTGCATTAACCAGTGACTGAACTCCAGATCAGCTAGGCCTGTCCTGTTATGAAGGGGGGGTAATTAAATCAACAACCAGCACAATGGCATGCAAGTAATTGTGTGACAGCTGATGCAGCTGAAATTATTTGTCAGCAGAAATAAAAGAGGCAGCATACAGACATAAACTGGAATAAAGCCTGTATTATTGTCCAGAGGCTGATGGAGCTTTCTGCATTCTGTTATCCCTGAGATATAGAGGTTTACAATTTCTGCAATGTATCCAGAGGACACTAGATTGGAGAAAATTGGTCAGGGCTTTTTTAGTAACAAAGAGATACACAGTATCTCAGAGTTTCCACTTGGAATGTGAATGGTTAAAATGCTCTCATAAAAAGCCATAGTTCATGGATGCTGGCCCTCAAAATGCCTCTCCTCCTTTAATAGATTCTGCATGTAGGAAAACTCACATTTTGTTTCTTGCTAAATACTTGCCACACGAAAAGCAACCACTGCCAAATTATAACTTAGTTGCATGTCAGAAAATATAAAAAATATAAAATATGAAATTAAAAAAGAATTAAAAGTTAAAAATAGAGGTTAGAAATGTCAAAGTTAAAGAGGTGGTATGAGCACTCTCAAAGCCATCAATCACCCTCAGGACTGCAAACTACACTTAGACCCCTATGACAATTGACAGAGCCAAACCTTGAACTCTTCTGAAAAGCCAGAAGAGTGGGGGCCCACTTCGGCTCTGGGAGCAAGATGTTCTATAGGGCTGGAACAATGGCAGAGAAGGCTCTCTTTCTGGATTCTGCCAATTGAAATTCTTTAACTGATGGCATCTGCAACATACCTGCCTTGCCTGATTGGGTGAGACAGATTGAAGTCATTGGGACAAGACAGTTCCACAGGTAACCTGATCTCATACCACAAAGGGCTCTTTTATGTTGTTTTTCCTGCATATATGTTATATTTTACCAAGAATCTTCTCTCTGACTAGATGTTTGACTTAATAAGCCAGAACTAGACAATATTATTACTTTTTTCCTCTAGAAGGGTTCAGAGCTGTGCTGAAATTTCTCCCAGCCATGCCACGGCATTTTAGAACAATTCACTTCAATAAATCTCTGACAAGTCCTCAATGTTTGATGCCTGAACTCTACACATCACTATCCAATATGTGCAGTGACTTTTCCTAACATTTAAAAAGCATTGTAGCAACCCAGACAAAAGGCATTACCTCAGAAGCAGCTGAGTAAACTCTCCAGCTGGGTTACTGATCTGTGTGGACTAAAAAATTCTTCAAAGAAGCTAGGATGAGAGAAAAGGGGACATTTTGTGCTCTAGGTTAATGGGAGAGGCTTTAATGTCTTCCTTCCTGTTCAACTTTCCTCATTCAGGCAGCAGCAGTATGCAGCAAGGACAATGCTGCCCATATGAATGTTCCAACTGCTCATTTCAGTCGGATTAGGACTTTTTACAATTAAGCAAAGCAGTCACTGCTACTTATATAACTCATCATTACAAGCTTATAGGCTCTACATCGACATTAAGCTCTGATTTGTTTATTTGTTCAAAGGCAAATCAAAAGTTTTGACCGAGCAAAAGGAAGTTATCAGTACTTACCAAGACGAAGCATACAGAGCCTCTTTCATCCAGGGTAAATATCACTAAGCTCAGTTAGTGATATTAATTCTCAAAGCTAAGCAGACTCAGCCATGATTAATACTTGGATAAGATCTACCAGTTATTCCCAGATTTGTAGACTAGATTGTGAGGCTGAAAAATACATCCTAGAAGGCAGCAATAGCAAAATTCTTCAAAATTCTTACCAAGAACACCATATGAATGTCCCTATGAAGTCATCAAAAGTTAAACTTGACTTTAAAAGTGACTTTACTTAAATGGTGTGTTATCTCACTAGTTTGACTACTGATAACATGACTACTGAAGACCTCAAGAGAATGAGGAGGTTTCAAGGATTATAGCTTCTATGCAAAGGTTCTAAAATCATTTCCAAGGAGTGGCACCACATAGAGCTGCCTACCATGAAATATAATTGCTTTACCTGGACTCTCTATGTCATATCTCATAAATTTGTGTACTGTATGGTCATAATGATCTTAACTTCATAGTTATAATACTGGAAGGAAGCATAACCTTAGCCTAATAAGAAAATTCTGGATGAGCAGGAATGTTGTTATTTATGGCAGGAGTGGAGAACATTTTTCCTATGAGGGTTCCTTGCCCATGGAAAAAGTCAAACAAGGAAAAACAGCTGAAGATGATTGGAGTCAGATATAATGCTGAGTAAAGCACAGTGTACAACTGGACATTGCCAAAAGTGGGTAAAAGTTAAATTTAGCTTCCCAAAGATTAAGGTTTCAAAGTAGTGTTCATGGAACTTATTAATTCATGGTTAATTAAATCATTGTTTACTGAATTAACAAAATTGGCTGGGTTCTTATAACACATTGAATCTTAAATTAACTATGCTTAGAGAAAAAAATAGCCAACAATATTTTAACTGAACAGGTTGTATGAACCTGCCAACATAAGCTTTAAACATGGCCAATTATCAATATTGAAAATTCTGATTTGTTTCAGCCTTACTTTGGCTACTGGGGTTAGCAGTGGGATATCTGCATTAGATTGTGTCCAACTGCATGTCCAACTGTTATAAATTAATTGCATCCAAAATAAAGATAAATACATAAATAAACCTACTATGTTTTTATCTCATCCCTATGAAATGTTGCCCTTCCAGTATCTCTTATTCGAAATAATGTGGATTCCAATAGGACCTCTTCATTAGTATGACTTTTCTCCATCTTTATCTATTATTCCAGCATCTTTCAAATGGGTATCTTCCAAACATGCTGATATTCTGTGGTGGGCCCACATTATGGAATGAATTGTCTCTGGAAGGGGAGCAAGTCCCCATTGGGATCTGCAGGATGATGGTCACTTTGAACCAAGCCCACCCCTGCATACAAGTATGACATCATAACAATACATATTCAAAAGGGGCAGGACGTGGACTTTGATGCTACAATAAATATCTTCCCTACTTCGACATCCCCTGCTACAACAGCTTTTGTTACAATTTACAAATCCTACAATTTAGGAAGGCTCTAAGAAAATATTTATTCCAGGCCTATAAATACAGGAGTGTTTTAATGTTTTCCTGCTAAGAAATTGTGTTATTTTTCTTGTTTTCATAATTTACTGTGTTTATTTTTTTACTATGTTTTTGTAAGCACTCAAAATGACTCAGGAAGTGGGCGGCATGTAAATTTTCTAGATATATAAACAAACAATATTGATTGAAATTGTAATTTCCAGACCTCTAGAAGTATTAGAAAGGCTGCATTATCTGAAGATACAACTTTGCAAGACTGTACAGATGTTATATAAAATTAGCAAGAGCAGGCTTACCATATTTGGTTGCAAAACTCTGGATGGCTTCAGATGACAGTAAAGAATTGGAGTTTTCTGTTTTTCCTTATTGCAATTTAGTGGCCATACAATGCTTTTTGCCCAGATTTGGTAGCCTAAACACAAATACAGTGCTAAGGAGAGAAAATAATAGTTTCTTGATTTAGAAAAGACCCAACATTGTTGAGAGATTTTCAACATCCCATATACTACCAGGACTCTGGTCCAATGAGCTTTTATTGTCTATTTTATCAGTGATACTGCAAAGAGAGTGAGAAACCTATTACCCCAAGGAGGGAATCTGGGGCTTGTTGCATATTTAAAGCAAATACTCTATGGAATCGTGTTTGTCGAACTTGGCAACTTCAACATGTGTGGTTGAGGATTTCTGAGAATTGAAGTCCCAAAATCATTGCTATACAGAAATTTCACACTAACATACAATGCAAAGAACAGAGAGCTACATAACCACATTTTAGATTAGTATATGCTGCAAACTTAACCCTTGTGGTTTATACAAATTGGTTAATTAAGCAACCAGAATTAACCATAGGTAAGTATGAAAACAGCCATTATGTAACTAATTCTTTCCTTTCCCTTGAAAAATCACCAGCTTTCTTTGCAGCTTAAATAAAAATACCCCCAAACAAACAAATGCTATTTAGTATTATCATTCTGGCCACAATAAATTTCTAGCTACCAAATCCTTAATTTCTGTGAAAAATTATATTTTCCCAACACTAGAGAGAAACAGAACCAATTAAATAACCTCTTTAACTAGAAATATGACTTCCAGATCTCCAAGGTTACCAAGCAGCTGTAGAGGAACTAACTGGTCAATCGAACTGTAGCAAGGCAAGAGTTATGAAGGTATCTCTCTTCAGAAGCAATTGAGGACAATGGGATTTGTCACTGCTACTGCACAAAAAAACCAGTGTCCTTTTGACTCCCTGGCCTGGAAACAGCCCTTGATAGAGTAGACATGGGTTCCAGCTTGTTAAATGGGCTACAGAGTAATGGGCAGGGAACAGGCTTGTTCTCTTCAAGCATTGCAATTCAGTGTGCAGGCAATATTTTCATCTATTAACACTTTCATTAAAAAGACTAATATTTAATTGATTATGTATTATTAAGTTATTTTTAAGTCCTAGTAGCCACATCTTTTTTTCCAAGATAATCTACCCCTGAGCTGTTCTTTCATGTCTCCCAATTGTGCACTCATCACCTCTGTAACTGAGTCCATCCAGCTTGCTGCTGCTCATCCTCTTTCTTCTCTTTCCTTCTTCCTCTCCCAGTATTAGAGCCTTTTCCAGAGATCAGGGTCTTCGCATAATGTGTCCAAAGTAGGGTAATTTGAGTCCCGTCATTTGTGCTGAAAGTGAGAACTCTGGATTGAGATGTTTGATGATCCATCAGTTTGTTTTCTTGACTGTTCATGATATTCTCAGAAGTCCTTTCCAACACCAAAATTTGAAAGCATCAATACTTTTCCTATCCTGCCTCTTTAAAATCTAATTTTCACTTCCATAGAAGTCACAGGAAATACCATGGCTTGCATTATTATTAGCGTATGGCATTGTTACATTAGCCAGGAGACTACAATATTAATGCAGAGTAGTAGTTTGGCTCCAATTTACTAACTCTGTTGTGGGACATGCTTGCAAGCTTCCCAAGGTGCATCACAGGAGGGTAAGCTAGTTTTGCACAAGAAAGACGAATGGATCTTCTTGCAGTATCATCCAAGGCACCCTTTCCTCCATCAGAGCCTCCTCACAAACAGGCGTTGCAAATTGGAAGCTGGCAAGAATCTTTGTCTGCATGGAGCACCAGCTCGTCTCGCCACTGAAGTGGTACCTATTTATCTACTTGCATAGAATGGGCAAAAGCTGAGGCAAGTTATGGGAGCTCACTCTGCCACGCAGTGCTAGGGCTCAAACCATTGGAGCAGAGACCATCTCCAGTGTCATTAAAGCCACTGAGCCACCACGCCTCCATGGCTTGCATGATTCTGAGCTTTGTAAGTCTAAACATATTTGGGCACCCCAGGGACCAGTTCCGTGGAGAGAGGTTTGTCTACAGACCTGAAGGGGTGTGATTTTGCATGCTGCCTGCATCCCACAGATGGGACTTCGCTTGTTTTCACGGCCTGGTTTCTGGCATGCCGTGGCCCGGTGCCAGTCCATAGACCGGAGGTCGGGGACCCATGTATCATGGCATTTGAATATCTTTTCTAAGATCTTCATAGCTGCTCTATCAAGTGCTAGACTGCAGCATATTTCTTCATTGCTTGTTCCTTTACTATTGATGGTTGTTCCTAAAAGACTATTCATCGCTTCAATACCTTCATTGTCAATTCTAAGGTTGGTTGTTCTACTTGTTGTCCTTAATTTAATCTTCTTTATATTTAATTTTAGTTTTTATTTGTTTGTTTGTATCCTGCCTTTATTATTTTTATAAATAACTCAAGGTGGTAAACATTTTTCCCTGAGCTCTTTGACTTTTAGTACTAGGGCTTGCAGATCCTTTTCATTTTTGGGTATCAGGACAGTGTCATCAGCATACTGCAAGTTATGGATGTTTCTTCTTTCAGTTTTAAAACCATGCACATTTTCTTCCAATCCAGGTACCCGACATATATATTTCACATGCAGGTTGAATAAATAAGGGGAGAATATGCAACCTTGTTACATTCTTTTGCCAACCTGGAGCCAATATGTTTCACCATGTTCTGTTTGTACTGTGTCTTTCTAACCTATATATACAGTAAGTTTTCATGAGGACAACAAGATGTTCTGCTAATCTCATTTTTCTGACCATATTCCACAGTTTGAAGTAATCTACATAAAGACTTTTCTATAATTGATGAAGCATATAGTAACCTCTTTTTGGTATTCTTCAGCTTTTTCAATTATCCAGCATGCATAAGCAATTATGTCTTGTGTTCCTTGGCCTTTTCTAAATCCAGTTTGAACATCTGGCATCTCTTTTTCCATGTAGAGCTCTAATCTGCATTAGATGATTAGATGAGATGATTAGATTATTTTACTAGCATGTGAAATTAAGGATATTGTATAATATTTGCCACACCCTGTTAAGTCTCTCACAGTGGGCCACTGTGTCATTCTCCAGATTTGCTGACATAGCTTAGTTAAAACCTTGACTGATTTTTCTGCCATATTTGATGTAATGATTAATGTGCTAGCCTAGAAACCAGGGGACTGTGAGTTCTAGTCCTGCCTTAGGCATGAATGCTGGCTGGGTGACTTTGGGCAATCATTCTCACTCTCTCAGCTCATCACCCGTCACTATTGTCAATATATGTGATATTTTTTATCTATGTGGGGTTTTTTGGGGGGTAAAAATACAGGAGTGGCTTACTATGACTTGATGTCCTTGCTATTGCCACAAAAGTGATAATCTGCCTCTGACATCTTCCTATATTGCTGCTGCCCAATATAGATGCTTGCTTGCTTTAGCTGGGCAGCTGAGATGACATGCCTTGGTTGACCCTGCTGGGAATATATACTCTTGGCTTGCACTCCTGACATTCTTCACTCATCCCTCCCAGAAGCATCTACCACCACCATAATGAAGGAACACAGTAGAACAATAGTAGTAAGATTAACATAGACTGATTTATATAAGCCAAGATAAAGAGGCATGGAAATCATTTTCTGTCTGATCCAATGAATAACTGAAGGGAGGGAATTGATGCCTTTGTCTTGGTTTATCTATTTCTATCCCTTCATCCCAATCTCTGAATTGGTAGAAAATCATATCAGAATGAAATTAGCTGCTCCCACTGCTGTCCCTTGCTTCTATTATCTCTGTTTCCAGTCACTGTTAGTTACAGGCAGTCCTTGACTTACGACCACAATTGAGTCCAACATGTCTGTTGCTAAGTGAGAGATTTGTTAAGTGGGTTTTGCCCCATTTTATGACCTTTCTTGCCACAGTTGTTAAGTGAATCACTGCAGTTGATAAATTAGCAAGGCAGTTGTTAAATGAATCTGGCTTCCTCATTGACTCTGCTTGTCAGAAGGTCACAAAAGGTGATCACATGACCCCGGGACACTATAACCATCATAAATATGAGTCAGTTGCCAAGCATTTTAATTTGGATCACGTGACCATGAGGATGCTGTGATAGTCTTAAGTGTGCAAAATGGTCATGTCACTTTTTTCAGTGTAACTTTGAATGGTCACTAAATGAACTGTTATAAGTCGAGGACTACCTGTACTTCTCTTTCAAGTAATAGGTAACTGAAGTCAACAGAGATTTCCCTTCTATTATGTCAGAATAAGAGGAAAACACTTAATACTGGCACTGCTAATGATGATTTAACTCTTTCTTATTCACTGGCTGTGGATGAGATACAGTAAAGGGTTGGGGTCCTAGGGATACTGCAGAATAAAACTGTTGCCATGGTGTATTTGGGCCATTATTTAGATGCAACTGGGGATGCATCCCATGTTGGACACTATCTGTTGGACTAGAAGACCTCCAAGGTCCCTTCCAACCCTATTGTCCTATGTTCTATGTAATTTGTAGCAAAGATGAAGGCCAATTATTCTGAATGTGTACTTCAGCTCTTGACTTTTTCACCTTGAGGGCTAAGGAAGTAGAAAAGTTGGAGCAGGCAGCAAGGGTAAAAATGCAGTCATCTGAATTAAAATACTTCTCTGTGCTCAGTAGACTGGCTAAAGATCAAGTCTGAAACCCTGTTCCAGGCTGAAAGAGCCCTTCTTTTCCCAAGTTGTAAGGGAACAAAATTGCTTCAAAGTCCAAGACTGGCGCTTCCTTCCTTGCTCAGGGCAGCAGCTGCTCCCTGAATGACAAACACTGGCTGTTCCATGAACCTGTAGCCAGAGACAGTGTGCAAATACAGAGGAACAGACATTATTGGCGCCAGCAGGCTTGCAACTCCCTCCCCATCACCCCCCCTTTTTCAATTTGAAGCTTGGCAAAGTATCTAAAAAGGGAAGGAGTTAGGTAAGGATTCCTCCAATGTCTCAGAGGCAAGGGGTGAACAGTGTTTTTTGCTTCAAAAAAGCAAAGAATTCTTTGACTTTGATAAAAAAAAGCTGGTTTGTTGCAGGCAAGCCAGGATCCATCTCAGATGAAGTCCAGGAATCCAAGAAGAAAGCTAGCCAGAAGTGCAGCTCTCTGAGTCACATGATTCAGCATTAACATTATAAAATCTCATTGTAATATACCACAGGCAGGATTAATTTCTTCATGATGCTCTCTTGAGATATCAATCCTTCCTTACTTGACTGTTGTTATAACTCTTATTCCTGCACACAAATAAAAAACATACAGAATTACCAAGATCCATAGATTCTTTTTTCTCATTCCTCAAACCATTATAAACAGGATTCCTTTTGTTAAAGCTCCAAAACACATTGATTAAAACTGCTGCTCTTTAATTATGATTTTGAAATAATTCTCAATCATTACCTAATGCCAAGTTAGTCCATTGCTCAACCTCATGCAATGCAATCAATAAATCTCCAGCCAAGTTCTCTAGGATAACTTCACGATGAAGACAGTTGCCAAAACATGTGACCAAGCAGCCTTTTGTTCACATCATTTATACAGCATTATTTACTGCAGTCAAAATGTTCTATGCAAAATAATGTTGCTGGGCAAACAAATACATTAGTACTGTCAAATTCTTTTTAAAATAATCATGTGGCATCTGTTGGGCAATTAATTTCTGCCATTAAAAGTGTGGAAAGTGGGAGATAATCTTTTTTCCTGTGTTTTCATACTCTTTTTAGATCTAATTATGTCATTTTTAAATTATCACCACTATATCCTGCCAGATTCATTTGCTTGTTTATTATTTCAGCTGAAGTCTTCCCAGTTTTAATGTGATCGTGAAAGCTTGTTACAGCAGTAACCATAAAGTGGAAAACTAACCTTTTATCCTACTTGCTCTGTGCTGATGCTTAAAAAAAAGTATATTTCATAATATAGAGTAAAAGTGCCATTTGGTACACACAGTACATTATATACTGAAATATTTAAGAAATCTTCTTCCCCTTCAATTTTTGAACCAGTCAATGGAACTATTTATCTGTCCCTAGTTTGATAGTCCCCAGTAGGCATTTTCCATTCTTAGCACTCCTATGCTTGTATATTTCATGGCCTTGAATATTTATGAACTTCATCCAAAGCCTACTAACATCCACCAATTAATGCAACTTGACTACAGGGACCTTGGATGAGGTCCTAGAGGCATACATGACCTCCAGTGTGCATTAAAACTAATACATAGATCAAAGGCTTTGTGAGTGCAACAGGTGAAAACCAAGACTAAGCAAATCTCAGCTACAGTCACAATCCCATTCTTCGTAGCAGTTGTCACTCACCCTTGAAATAATATTTCAATGGCCAAAGAATATTGTCCTTTGCACAAATTCCTTAAAATAAAATTTATTCTTGATGGAAAGCGTGACATGCATTTTTGAAAAAAAAAATCTATTAATGAAAACATGACTTTATTCTGTGGCATAAATTTTATGATATTTTGTGACATTAAGTAAAACTTGTGTTTTTCCCTATGGTAGGTTTAAAAATCTGCTTAATTTAATATGTGACATATTTTGTTTTATTTAGTTATTTTCTAGTCTTTATTTGTCTTGTGTATGCATTCTATGTGTTTCTTGGTTTTTGTGTATTATGATTTTTCTATTTCTTTCTGTAAAATTAAGAAATAATATTTTTTTTAAAAAGAGAATAGTATCTCTATTCATAATAAAATACCATTCAATAATCTGTCACCAAGCAAGAGAGGGATGGAAGTCTCGTTTATTAATCTCATATTGCTGTGTCTGGAGATGAAAATATATATTTCCAGTATCAGAACTACAAATTTATATTCGGAAGTTATTTTTTCTAAGCAGTAATCAAGGTGTATTATTAATTGCTGAATGATGCCCATCTCTGTTTTTTTTTTTGGGGGGGGGTGTTATGGTTCACATGTGATTGGCCAGGTATGACCTGAAAATGCATCAGCACCTGTGCATATTGGGTGTTGTCATGCTTCCAATTCATTGCTTAAAGAACAAAGCATGTATATCTCCCTACATCACTTGATATCATTAAATCAAGTGCAGAACTCAAAAACTGCATATGAAAATATATCGGAAGGGGAAAATTCACATAAAAGTGCATAAAATATGCCTGTAACAATTATCCACAATATGAATAAAACATTGTATGTGGACTTAATAGAATTGCAAATTGGTGCAGAAATAGGGTATAATAAGCTAAATATTGGATGAAAAAAATCAGAACTATATGGAAACTTATCAGTCATCCCTTTCAAACAAAGGGAAACAACCACATTTTCATCTCAAAAGCACAAAAGAAAAGAGGCATATAAAAATAGTGTACATATAAAGAGGCATATAAAAATAGTATACATACGCTCTCTCCAATTTTATCATTACAGTCCTGTAAAAGTTTGAGTGATTGTTCCAAAATCATTCAGTAACCTTCACTGTTGAGTGAAGACTTGAACTTGCATTTCCCCAGTCCTAACTCCGCAGTTGATATATCACATCATCTTTTCCCATGCAGATATGAAAAGCAAAAAATTCTAAAGCAAGATTGGAAAATGTACAGTTAAACCTCAAACTTGTGGTGTAAATTCTTACCCAAGGTTCCTATAGTAGATTGTCTTAATTCCGAACAGCTTGATTAAATCATGATTTGTTGAGCAGGCCACACTGATCTGGTTCAAACATAATTCTGGTAATAATCTTGTTTTTTACCATGATAAGCTCCTTTGAAGCCATAACTAAACAAATCACGATTATGCCTTTGCACAGAATATATGAATACAGCTTTCCATTCACATATCTTCCTCTCAGTTATATAACCAAGTATCTTGGAAGCATGAATGTCATATGGTGTCATATCAATGGGCAATGGGTATCAGTTTTTGGTCAGCTAGGAAAGAAGTGCCAAGGGACAAAGTCAAAAGTTGGAGGGAAACCAGGGAGTAGACCTGAGGATTGAGCCAGGACTCAGAAACAAAGGATTAAGGAAGATACTAGAACTCAAGAAAACTTTGTTGTTCAAATAATGCTTACCTGGAACTGGAAGATGTTTATACTCTTTTCTTGGGCCAGGCTAGTTGGAAGAGTTCAGGATTAGAATTAGGGTTCACAATTTGAGCTAATATTCTCAAGATAATTTTCAAAATCACTGCTCCCATATCATTACCCTTACCCACCTCAGGAACAAGGCTGAAAGGGTTACTGCTTTCATGCTGCTGCTGCTCCTTCCATAGAAGCAAAGTGTGTGAAAGCCGAGTATAGATCTTTCACTTTCCCTCACTTCTCCACTTCACTACCCTATCAGTTAATACCATGCTTGCTGGAGAATATCAGCACTGCTAGCACCCAGGTCAAGTATAAATGCACAAGTGCTGAGCCCATGTTTTAAAGTGCTGAGCCCATGTTTTAAAGTGACAACCATGGTGAGGGGGTTGCATCTTGAAGCAGCAGAGAGATAGCAGACTGTGTCTTTCACACTTTGTCTGACATAATAATACCACTGGCCACCACTGGTCAACTATATTCAGATTGATTTAGGCCTCCAAAGTGGGGATTGACTCACAAACTGGTGGATAGTGGGGAGAGTTCAGTTTGAAAGATCTCAACTCTCTCACAACCCAAACGAGTAGCCATGGAGGCCAAAGTAATGGGAGCATGCCTGCAAAAGTTAAATACCCAAAAGGTGCTGGGATGATCCTAACCACTTAAAGGTCAACTGACTGGTTGATGAAGTTTGTGTTAAATTGAACTCTGGCATGATTGCTGTGCATTTAATAAGGAAAAGTACTATAAAACCAGACAGTTAAGAATGGTTTTAAACTGTATCTAATACAGATGGGGATCGGATGATGGCAATGTTTTTTTGCCATAAAAAGAGGACGATCTGTTGTGTTGTGCTTAAAGGCAAATGGAAAAGGTTCTATTGTGTGTTCTTTTTCAAAACAGCTTCCAACTGGGAATGTACATCCAGAAATCATCTCAAGAGATGCTGGAAGAAGCTACTATGTAATGCAGCTTATATGAAACTGGCTAGGATTTTGAAACATTATTTTCAAAAGTGATATAATCAAATCTTAAATTCCTTGACCAATGTAGAACAGTGAATTGTTTAAAAACCATTTAAAATATTATTCTTAAATCCTATGTTTATAATTCACCTGGCTTGTAGCTTATTTGATCTTTTGGGCAGAAGTGGGAACAGTATATTTTTCCAATTTTTAAAAAGTTAGATAAATGATTTCCCCCCCTCTCTGGAGCTCAGGGAGTTGAACTACAGGACACAGTTCTTTTGTATGGACCTGGCTGAACTCT
Source organism: Azemiops feae (assembly GCA_023970755.1). Classification (NCBI taxonomy): domain Eukaryota; kingdom Metazoa; phylum Chordata; class Lepidosauria; order Squamata; family Viperidae; genus Azemiops; species Azemiops feae. The sequence goes on from JALGBA010000088.1 coordinate 272,747, forward strand.
GTCCAAATGGAATTCTGATAAGCAGCAGACACACTGACCGCCCCCCCCCAATTTAAATATCTCAGTTCATTCCAGTAGAAACATTTTCATTTTACAGGAGGCTAAGAGCCTACCCTTACATGTATATGGTTTATTTATTATATTTATGAGATTATTTGTTTTCAGTGACAAACATAGAATAAAGAAACATACAATCAGTGGAAGATGAGTATAGATAATAACGTAGTAAAACATACCAGGCTAATAATGAGCCATTGCAAACAGCAGTGCAGTTCCACTGAAAGCCATGAACTGTCACAGAGAACAATTAGATCCATTCATCTTAGACTAGTAATTCTAAAGATGCATGAAAGGGCACGTACACATGAAGAGTTATTTTTATCATTTAAGAAGAATCTCTCAAACAGCTTGTTAAAATACTTAGGATATCACAGAAGTATCTAATGTGCTACTTGAAAAAAAATCAACCTTGGCTTGGATGTAACTATGATTCCATATCTTTCAGAATAGGAAATATTGTAAAGTATAGAATCTTAATTTTGCTGCCAGTGTAAAAATATAATTCCAAATTAAGAAATAAGGATAATCTGAAATTCCTAGATTCAGCACTCTAGTTCAGGGGTCTCCAACCTTGGCAACTTTAAGACTTGTGGACTTCAACTCCAAGAATTCCTCAGCCAGCAAAGCTTCTGGGAGTTGAAGTCCACAAGTCTTAAAGTTGCCAAGGTTGAGGACCCCTGCTCTAGTTGATGAACATGGATTTTGCTCTGTCTGATTCTTCTCAGTTTCAGAGATTGCATTTGCAGAACTCCAAATGGTACTCTATTTGCTGTGTGAGGAGAAATATGGCAAGCTTTCTAATTAATATTTTATAAGCAAGAATCTAATATTACCCAGTTCCATTATGCTAGCACCAGCCCTATTATTAGACAGAGTGGGATATAAGCCATATGTCCTATTTTACAGAGCACTGTCCTCTATTTGAAGACAATCTTTTACTTATCAAAGGCTACAAGAAATAAAATTGATCATAAACAAATAAGTACTTTGTTTCAAAGGATTGATCAGTATTTGTGTCAACTTGAAAGAAATAAAAACCTTTGGAAAGTAGAGCAAGGACTTTGAAGTTACTCATCAACAATTACTATCTCTGAACGTCAGGTAGAACAAGTACGTACACACCTCTCTTGGACGTAGTCTTTTCCATTATTGTATATACATTCCATTCGTGTATATATGAAAACTTGATGCAAATATATGCTATTTACATACAAGTACCCACAGAAAGTTAGAATGAGAACTGCAAACTTACTCCTCCCTCACAATGTTGTGCCACCTAACTAAATCAGATAAGACATCAAAAGAAGTATGTTGTATAACGTAGGTATCTAAAGCTTTCAGATTTTTTTATTTGGATTTTTATATAACATTAAAAAAAAGATATATTTGAATATGAGACTTAGTAGTGTTCTGTTTTTGGCCACCTAGCTGGTTGAGATGGCATCTAGCTATAAGCTGAACAAACAGACAATCTAAATTTATGTATTTTATTAATTTTAATAAACAAACTCATTTGGCCGCTTAATTCACACACTTTTTCAGACTTTATTCTGAAATGTATCTGGCATATAGCTGCATTTTACTAAAACATAATGCAAGGATAGTTGTTATTCTGTTTTAACTTTTTAATAAATTAATGAGTTTGATCCATTTTTATTTTTAACTTTAACATCTCACTGAAATGGGGAGGAATTTGTTTATTGTTATTATTACTGATATTATCTGGGAGAATATATACCTGTATCACTGTCCTGATTAATTAAGTGAAATATAATTATCAAGATAAAAATAATAATGAAATAAATGGACTGCGAGCCCACTGTGGAAATCATTTAGCATTCCTTTCTCCACTGCTAGAATATACGAAGAATATGATTTTCTACTTTAAGCTGTACATTTCTTAAGATTAGTCAATACTCTGCAATAGTGGTGAATATCTGTAGCTCGGGTGTAGGATGAGGGTGAAGGTTCATTCTCCGAGCTTGTGGATTGGTTTCCGAACATTTCATTACCAGGCTAGGTAACATCTTCAACGGAGTTTAGGGGATGTCAGTGCCAGTGTTCTGTTTATAAGGGCTTCATGTGGTTAGTAGGTTTTCTGACCACACAAAGCCCTTATAAATAGAAGAACATTGACACTGACATCCCCTAAACTGTGCTGAAGATGTTACCTAGTCTGGTAACAAAATGTTTGGACACCAACCCACAAGCTCGGATAACGAGCCTTCACCCTCATTACTCAACACTGTATATGATGCCTCACCAAGTGACAGCAACTTTTTGACCTTGTTTGAAATTAATAGTTTATCATAAAGAATTCTGATCTAAGAAAGAACCCACACCTGCTATCTTAAATGAATTCAAGTCTCCAGGGTCAGAAAAATTACATCTCAGAGTAGTGAGAAGCCGGTAGAGGTGATCTAAGAAATGTAATCTGTAATCTCTGCAAACTCTTGAGGAAATGGTGAGATGCTGGAAGATTGGAAAGAGTAAATATAGTCTCAATGTTCAAACAAGAGAAAATTGGGCAGCTTTGCAATTGGCTGAACAACCACACCCAAAATGTGCTCATAAATAGTTCTGCATTAATTTGAAGGGATGTATTAAGCTGGGTTCCCCAGGGCTCTGCCCTTCTTTCTGTGTTATTTAACATTTTTATAAATGATCTAACCCATGGACTGGAAAGGATATGTTTCAAATTTCTGACAACACCAAACCACAGAGATTGGCTAATACATTAGAAGATAATTCAGAATGACCTCAACAGATATGAACATTAGGCCAAACCCACAAAATGTTGTTAAAAGATTACAAGTGTAAGGTCTTGCATCTCTGCTGAGAAAGTGAAACGCAAAGGCATAAACTTGGGAAAACCAGTTTGGCAACAGTGAAAGATCTAGGATTTCTAATGGGCTACCACCTGAACAAACAGCATGATACAGCAGCTAAAAAGGCAACCGTGAGCTGCATTAACATCACATTTTGATCATGGGAAGTAATAACTCCATTATATCCTGGTTATGTCACATTTGGAATATATTGTTTAGGTCTGGGCATCATACATACATTAAAAGGACATGGAGAATCTGAAGTGAATTCAGGGAAAGAGCTATGAGGATGATAAGGAGTCTGAAAAGCAAAACCAATAGGAAACAGCTAGAAGAGTTAGGTGTATCTTTGTTGCAAAACAGAAAAATAAGAGGAGGAAAAAACAGCAGCCAACCAAAATCTAAAAGGCTTTTCCATACAAAATTGGACAACCCTGCCTATTAAATCTGAGGGTTTCATAAAAAAATGAATTGAAATTAAAGAAAATAAATTCATATTGAATATCAAGATTTTCCTGAGGATAACAGCTACTAAACAGTGGGCCTGTCAGCTTAGAACAGTAGGCTCCTTCTCACTAAAGGTTTTCAAATGGTTCTGGATGGCCACTCATTAGGCACTGGGCAAACACTGAACTAGATAGTCTATTCCAATGTTCTTTTATTGTTTTAACTTTTATTTTTTAAAGCATTTTAATGAAGATTTGTGTGTGGGAGGGAGGGAGGGGGGGAGAGAGAGAGAGAGAGAGAGAAAGAGAGAGAGAGAGAGAGAGAGATTAAGATTGAAAGTTGTATACCATAAAATAACTGAACCTTTCTTTTAGTGGACAAAAAGTTATTTTACATCCTGCAGGAAGTCTAACTATTTCTATGGGTCCCCCCCCCCCAAGTCTGATTGAAAGAAAAAGAAAGACACCAAGGCAAAGAAAGAACACTGTATTCTGGAATATTAGATTTAGTATTAAGAGGGGCTATTTCAGTGTTAAATATTGTCATTTTATAACCAATCTTTTAAACTTTCAAACTGGTTCAGCACCACTTCATCTTACATTCTCCCCAAAACTGGAAGTGAAAATTAAACAACTGCAGATTTATAAAGCCAAAGATTTATAACTTGGTATAATTTTAATTGTCCTCAGGGCATAGCTCTGTCAGGGAAAATGATGGCAAATGTCACAAAGTGCTAAAATTTTAATATTTCAGAATGATTAAGATTGCAATTCAATCCAAATAATATTAGTGTATGTGTGTGTGTGATATAACAAGATGTTAAAGTTTGTCTCAAGTAATGTGTATTAAATAATTGTAGGAATTATTAAACTGTTTATTGTGCAAAGCATTTTATCTCTTCATATATTGCATAAGCCATAAAGTGTTCTGTTTCCTTTTGGCTTAGTATTATTTACTGTATCAACTGTAAACTAAGCCATTATGATGTGTTCAACATATAATGGCTAAAAAGAGGCTCAATATTATCTATAAGCAGAAACATATTATTGGATATTTTTAATGCGTGATATCACCTCTGCCTTATCCTCTCAAGGTTATCTGGTTTATATATGCAATGCAAATCTATACCACCCACATACTCCTCCACAAATTCTTCTCAGCCTCCAGGGTTGATTAAAAGTCATGTGGAACTGCAGAGAAAGCAGTAGATACCTTTATTTTGGCAGAAATATTTCTGCCGAGTTATTCCTTATTTGATTCTTATAAGACGAAGGCTAAGACTGAGAAATGTGTAATGAGTTCCAAAGCCAACTTGGATCATAGTGAATCAACAAATATCAGATAATGAAACACTGGTTATCTTGAGAAATAAATCAGACTTTTCTGCTCTGCCAAAATCCACCAAATATTAGGAATCTTAGCTTAGTCTTCAATAATATCATGAATTCCTAATAGCATGATTTCAGTCTCTCCCACATGTGGTGCTAACGTTTATTCAATATATTAAGTCATTATTTGTTTAATCTAGGAGTAATGAATAGGTTACTTAATAGACATGATAGATAATATACTACCTATCTTCCTACAGATTCAGCTTTGTTGCTACATAAGGTTTATATAATAAGTCATAATTGCTGGTTTCATACAACTCATCTCATTTTTTGTTTCCTTAAAATAAAATGTTATGCCTGAATATTTACAAAGTATCACATATACAGAGTATTCTATCACAGAGATATATTTAGCTAATAGATTAATATTAGGAGGCAGTATTATTATATGCCTATATTTTCTCCCTAGAAAAATATGTACAGCTCTCATTTGGTGATTTTAAACAGATAAATTATTTCAAATATCTTTTAAGATATAGTTGTTTACAATATTTTAACTGTCGCAATGTTATAATCGTTTTATGTCAAAAAAGTTCACTTAGTCTTGATGTATTACATAATATAATTATATAGTTGTATAATTGAGAGCTTCCTGGATGTCTGTTGCCCCAACGGTCAGAATATAAATAGAAGATTATTGCTAGATAAATTTGTTATTGATTCATTGGAAAAAATGACTTATTGAACTGAAAATACATTAAATATTGTGCAAATCATAGAAAAGGATTTAGAAACAGTAAGCCAGATAAATTAATTGCAGAGAGAGAAAAAAGTAACTTAGCAAAACCAGGTTTGCACCAACACTATTCACTATACCTCACCATAATTTTCCACCCTTTAACTCATCTCATCTGCACACATATTCATATATAAATTTAAAATAAAATGGTTGTTTCTTCAGTCAATTCCAACTCTTTGTGAATAGATTATCAAGTTTGTTTGTCAATAACTGCTTCCAGGAGTTCTTCTAAACTTAGTGTATTAGTTATAACTCAGAGGTGCTGAAAAGTATAATTCTCTAGAGGTTGCTGACCTCACATCCATGCATATATCATAACTGCTCCTACTACAGCTAGGAGTTGAAATTCATAAATTTGAAAGACTTGTTGTGAGAAGAATCTTGTAACAGAAAACTGATCTGAGAAATAAAGCAATACATTTTCAACTCTCAAAGTATTGCTTAAAGTCTCCTGTCACCAATTAAAACGATCTGTAAACCAAAGCTTTCATTAATTACTTATCAAATGACCAAATGCATTTTTGCACCCCAACTTTCTATATTTATTTCTTGATACAATAGAAGCCTCTTTCTCCTTACATTCCTGAGGACTATCATAACTGCCAGGGAAGATGAGAAGCTGTGTTAGACATGAATTTAAGTGCAGGGAGGTAAGAGTTCTGTATAGACAAACTTTCTAACAAAGAGCAAACCTTGAACAGTAACAATTGTATATAGGAACGTAGCCTTTCCTCATCCAGTTTGACTCTTATTTGACCACATTTTCTGTACTACAGAAACAGTAAGTTGGATAACTTAAGCATTTCATGAGGACTGAGAGTTGCCTTTTCTCTGACAGTTCCTGTTTCAAAACAACGTGCATGACAATTTAGATTTTTAAATAACAGATTATTTATTCAACTACATCCTGATGAAGCACAGGTTCCTGTAGAGTAAAAGCACAACCATTAAGAGTATCAACATTCCCCTAGAACTGTTTATAACATTATTGAACAAAATTATCACATATTCCCCTGGTAGCTTTTTGTTTCAACAGTCATGTTTTATGTACTGTATATAAAAATTAGCCTTGCTAATTTGACCTCAGTGGCAGCAAGGCAATGGTAGAAAGTGTTCTTGCATACTGTTACTCTCAGGTCTAGGCCACTGAGGTAGTTCGTAATAGGTATCAGGACTATGGAAGAAATAAGACATGACAAAGGCTGGTTTATATTAGCAAGTTTTCTGGCTGAATTGGTTGAGACAGGCTGTTCAGGTTTCCGGCTGGCAATTCTATAGATTTAGAAACATCATTTAAATCAACTTCATATTCAATGCAGGAATTCAGGCTAAAACATATTTAACAAGGCACCATCTAGCATTTAGCAAAGGGAGACCATCTCTTATGTCTATGGAGATTCTCAATCATCCAGTTTATGGTTGCCCCAAAGGTGCTTTTTCGAAAAGCAACTGGACTTTGTTTTTCCTTATGTTTTGCTTAACATTCAAGAAGCTTCTTCAGTTCTGACTGAATAGTGGAGGACGGAAGGATTTATATTCCATGCAGTCATCTGGTTGTTAGCACTCTTAATGCTAAAAAGAGATGAGAAGCGAAACATCTTTAAGGAAAAACAAAGTCCAGTTGCCTTTTGAAAAAGCACCTTTGGGACAACCTTCTCTTCTTTTGGTAATGGGTTCCACTGCTGTTACTATTAGGAAGTTTTTCCTAACATTCAACCAGTATTGCTTTTGTTGTAACTTAAGGCCATTATTTCATATCAAACACTTTGAGACACTAAAGAACACATATTTTTATTTATTTCTCTTTCAAATTTCTTCCATCCATCTTCCTCACTCTTTACCTTCTTTTATGTAATGCCCCCTCATGTACTTAAATGAGTGCAGTTATACTTTATATATATATCTTATGCTTTAACAGGACATTGCTCAAGTAGTATGCATGTGGTTCTCATTTGTTGTACAGCTGTCATGACTAAAGTATTTTAATTATGCCATACTAGAAAATATTTTGACTTTTTTTTCTAGAATGATTCAATCTGAATTTTCTACAGCACTGGCAGGTTCAGAAATCAGATATCCTGAGTCAGATGCTTATTTAGGAAATGGATGAAATATATTGGGGAAGGAATTCTTTTATATATCATTAGCACCACTTCTAATATGTAAAAGTAATACTGTATGCTGAGAATTATAATACTTTAGAGGCAAAAATGTTCATCTGTATCAAAAAGAAACAATTTTGCTAAACATTAATTTGCCTTCTCAAGAAACTACCAACCAAAATTGAAAAAAATTGAAAAAGTGAGAAGTTATACTGTGTCTCTAAAAATTCAGCATATTCAATAGAATGTTTAATAGAAAATATTCTGATAATTACAACTAATCATTGTAAAAGACCAGTGTCCAGTTCAGTATTAGGAGATAGACAAGGAGATATATGCTACTAACATGCTCTAAGATTTGTTGTTACATTAAGAAACTTTACAAGAAAATGCTATGGTTATCACACTCCAGCCAAACAATAGTTTGTTCATTCTGTTTCATGGCTACTCCTGGATAACATCTGAACTACAACTATCATGAAAGCAATCTTTTTTATATACTTAATAACCACAACTCTGTCTTTCCTTGGATGCGATATAAAGGTCCAAACAAGGGGGTCCTATATTTGATTTTTTTAGCTTTTGTCGTTATTGTCAGCATAAAGATACATTTAAAAAAAAGGTCAAGGAGCAATTGTATTGCATGTAGCAATTGGATTGTAGCTTAGATTTGTTGCAGATAGGATAATTCTTAGTAGCACTCTCATTTGTAGTATCCAATACAATATCCAGACAGTTACATTATTGTCTGAGTTTTGCATGGAGAAACAAATGTAGAGTAACACCTAACCAAGTAAGATACCATGCGTTGCACCTGAGTTCACATTTGCACTATGGTTGTTTTGCTTGTTTAGTATGATATGTGAATAAGACCATTATGGTCTATTTAGTGGTTAAAACTCTTGATTGAATGTGATCTGAGAAATCATCTAAATGCTGGGCTCATGCATCTTACTGAGACATTTTTTTCTCTCAAGTCATTATTTTTCTTGAGTAAGCTATTAGGATGGGTTTCTGGTGCATATTAAGCCAAAACCAAACCACAAATACATTTCATGTGTAAATTTCAGCTTTTGTGCTCAGATCTCATAGCACATTTCTTTCGATATAGAAGTTAACAATAGAGGACAAAATTGCCTCTTTTGAGTACAACACAATGTGCATCCTATTTATTGTCTAGACCTGGTATATGTCCTATAATCTACTTTGCTTGCCTATTTCTGCAATGATCAGGCAATATTACAGCCTTATGAGGGACTTATCTATTTATCTTCAGGCTATAAATTACTGACCACAATATGTAGATTGGATCACTCTGGTCGTGATAATAAACCTAAAGAAAAGTGGAAACATATATAGCTTCCGTGGTAAGACAGCAATGTATTTTTTTCTGTTTTTGTTTTCTATATCCTCTTTTACAGACTACAATCTATCTGAAACATTGCTATATAACTAAAAGTTAAAGAATCAAAGGAAAGGAACAGGGGTCTTGAAGGTGTCCTTCAAGAAACTGACAGAGCACATGGTTGGCCTGTGAAATGTTTGGCATTTTTATTTATATCACTCTCATTATGTCCAAAGACAAATCTGTGCATTGCATAAGTGAATTTCCAATTTCTGGGCTATGTACCACCTACAGATTGTGTGTGTGTCTGAAAATGCAATATTGTTTTTGACTTGATGATGCACAGCACACTACAGATCCTGTCAGAAAAGGACTTGAACAAAGAATGTAAACCTGTCAAGCTCAGATGGCAAATGTCTTGAAATCTGAGAGGAAGAGGCAGCATCTATAAGCAGTTTCATGATAGAGGCAGGAACCCTGAGGGAGATACACACTACTTATGAGCAGCAGCGAATCATATAAGCTCTCCACAGGTGATAGCCAGTCAGCAGCTTCTCTGTTACATTTTTTCATAAGTTCTCTGTTCCACAAGGAGAGTGAAAGATGACTGCACAGTGATTATTAAAATGCTTAATTTTGTATCCACAAGTTACTTCTGATCAATAAGAGATGGCTCTGCTTCATTTCTTTATCTTAGTTTACTCTTAACAATTAAAGAAAAAAAGTGCCAATTATAATTAGGTGATCCGTTGCAGTTTTCAGAAGGAAAGTGAAAGGAATGGAGATGTCAATCAAGTCCAGAAAAAGAGAAGCACCTGTTGAGTTTAGCAAGGCTTGCTTTCAGATACGTTTGCAATGGATTAGAAACTGGAATCAAATCATTGTCCGATCAAGCCCAATATCTTTAGTATTCATTTCTAGAGAAACAGATGAGGTATAATCTAATAAAATTTTAAGATATCTAACATAGTCTAGAGATTTCATGGAGTACACTAATGATCAAATAGGATCCCCTTGATGATGAGAATGATGATTATTACATGCCATCAAGACGTTGTTGACTCCTAGTGACCATATATTATCCAGGTGATCTTTTCCCTAACCTGGTCCTTCAGTTCTTCTTACATCACCATTGTAATTGACTCTATCCACCCTGCTGCTGGTTGTCCTCCTCTTCCCTTTCCTTTCCCCTTTCCCAGCATTAGAGCCTTTTCCGGAGCGCTGGGTCTCTGCATAATGTGTCTGAAGTAGGGTAGTATGAACCTGGTTATTTCATCAAGTGAGAGAACTCTGAGGCGATTCGTTTGAGGATCCATCAGTTTGTTTACCCGCCTGCCCGCGGTATTCTCAGGAGCCCTTTTCCAATACCAAAGTTCAATCTTATACTGCATCATCGCAAATCTGTTCCGTTTAGCTAGGATAGGAGAAAAGGGCAAATATGTATCTGTGAGAGAGAACCGGCGGGTGGGCTTTTGGGCGACTGGCGTGGGTGGAGGCCCAGTCACCCGGATGTCACAATTTGGGGTGGGTCGGTCCGATGCAGAGGACAGATCAGAAAAGCGGCGGCGAAGGATAATCTGCTGCCGTCGCGGACGCCTCCCGCCAGCTTTCCTTCCTCCCTGCGCTGGACTGCCCTCAAGGGCCCTTTCACTGTACAGCAACGCACGCGCACGCGCATTGCGTGCGTGTTTCTGTCTGCCAGCGCGCGCGCTCGTGTGTGTGTACGAACGCTCTATCCCCGCCCTCGCTCTCTCTCCCCCCCCTCCGCCCCGTCAGTGCAGCTGTTGCTGTGCGGGCGGTTATCGGAGGGGGCCGGCCGGCTGACTGGCTGCGGCTTGCTGAGGTCCACTCCCTGTCTCCGCTTCCATCCCCGGCTCTCGTCTGCTGCGGAGCTGCGCCCGTCCCCACGGCCAGGACAGCTGCTTCTCCTCTGTCTCGGTCGGTCCGCCCCCCATTCCGTTTCCCAGCTGCAGCTACCGAGATTACCGCTGCTTCTGTTGCTGCATCGTCACGCACCCATCCCCACCTCCTCCTCCTCCGTCACTGCTGAGAAAGGGAGCGCACCGCATTGCATACAAGGACGAAGGAGAGCGGATCCTACAATCCACCCCACCCCCGCCGCCCCATCACTTCAGCCGAGGTAGCTATTTCGCTTCGATCAGAGGGTCGTTTGTCTAGGGGGGGCGGTGCGGAGGGGGCGCGTGGGGACTTCGTCTTCCCGACCTCGGGGGGGGGGAACGGGCGCCGGAGATCAGGCAACGAGGCGCTTGGCGTCGTGCTTGTGCCAGGATTTGATGGAGGTGCGGGAGAGCAGAATTGGCCAGAGGGGCTGGTAGTGGCGGCACTGCGGCGTTAGTAAATAGATGGATTCTCCTCTGCAGGGACCCGAGCTAAGATCCGGGAACTCGCCCTCCCTAGCCAGTGCAGCCGTGCTTGGCTCCGAGAGAGGGAATTTTCTCTCTGCAAAGAAAGCGGTTCCATCATCGCTTAGCTGCAAGATGAGGATTGTTCACTCCCCCCCCCCCGCGATCATTGAAACTGAAATCTTGTTTTCTGAAAGGTTCCTGACCGAAGTCCTCTGAGGATCGGGTGGGCGGGCGGCAGAGAGCCCGCCGGGGTGGGTGGGTGGGTGGGTGATATTAAGCAAGAAATAAAATGACGTAAAATGGCAACTACAAGTAACCTGGAGGGCTCAAATCAGGTTGCTGGTTTTCTAAACGTCGGTGGGTTGCAAAAACAGGCGTGGTCAGTCTTCGCCGGTCTCCCCCTTTCCAATCTCTTTGCTGTCCTCCATCTCTTTGCATCAAGTGCTTTGGAGGAGACTCGCTCTCCTCCTGTCTACTCTCCCCCCCCCGCCTCTTCCTATTAATACATCAACAGGTTTCTGTAAATGGAAATGCTGTAGAAAAGAGATTAATACTAACCACCTTATTCCTTTTGGTCATGGTGAGAATAATATGGTGACAATGGTAGTAATCATAAACACTGAACAGTCATCTTCCCAGACCCTCTTCTCATTTAATAATTGGACTTATTTAATTCTATGGCAACATACTATTTGAAGATACTCTCCCCCACCCCCTTCATTATTGGCTTCTTCTCCCCTTGGAGACGATTTATTATTCTCAGAACCATGAGGGTGCATCAGGAAGGAGAGACTATGTATGTGGGAATCAGTGGGGTTGGAAATTATTTTACTGTTTTCATGTTATTTTTCTCATCCATCCATCCACCCACCTTCCCTTTCTGTCCAGGGAAAAATGATGCAGCACAATGCAGGAAGCATTGATAACTCTTTGCTTTGCTTTCCAGAATATATTTTGCATGAATCGGTGTCCCTTGCGCTTTATCACAGCCCCACCCTAAGGAAGCCTGTCCAATTTTTCCTCCCTCTTTTCTTGGCCAGCAAGGACAAGCTCAGCAATGCTTTATTATTCAAAACCTCTTCCAACACCCCCTCCCCAATTCATGCAGATTCTATTCTATAGGGACCGTTGGAATGTTCACTTCCCCCCCCCCTCAGTTTCCTATATATTTTTTTCCTCTTTGGCAGAAGGAAATAATGGGATTGCGGTCCTGCAGCTCTAATGCAGTTAGGTGGAGTCCAGCCTACAGCGGGAACACATTAATCAGATAACTACAAAAGTAGTGGGCTTTGGGAGGAGTTTCTTTAGGAACAGTAGGGAGAGATGGTGAGAAATGGTGCGACACATTTCAGCTGGACTGGGTGGTCCTCTCTAGCCTGCTGGATCCAAAGCTGAAGGAGGAATGAAATGAAAGCTGGTTGTCATGGGTAAAAGTTTCCTTCTATATTGGAAAGGAGGTGTCTGATTAAGTTTGCTCTGTTATTTACTTGTCACAGTGCTGTTTCTTTGTAAATAAAATTCTAAATGGTGGATGGCTTTATGATTTTTAAATGACATTTTTATAAATAAGAGTGCAAAGAGTTTTTCTGGACCAACTAAAAACCCATCTAGATCCTCATTCTGCTGATCAGATGCCTAAGATAACTCACCACAACCACAATATAAGGGCAATAGCTCTCTGGCTCATGTACCTTAACAGCTGGCACATTGCCTCTGATATTGTCCTAAATTAAACTTGTTTTAATAATAGTTTGTTGAATAAGTCACAGTTGGGTTATCAAGCTAAATCATAAACCACGGCTTACAAACTGCAATGGCTGGATTTGTACATTATGTTATGCCAATCCCAAATAAATCATATTATGACTTAGCACAGGGTGGGAACCCATCCAATACGCAGCCTTCCTTTGCCTTGTCCAGCATTAATTTTCTACTTGTTGAAAAATTCCAACTTGATGACCATTATTATATCTTGCATAAATATTTCCATGTGCTTACTTATATATTTTATCAGTTTATTATTTGTAAATAGTTTGTAATGACAATTGATTTCAAACCTACAATTAGATGTTTTGCATTTTTTTACATGTATATGATATCTTCACATTAAATAAGGATAAAAACATATGGAAGAAATTACACGGTGCATTTTAGCATTTAAAATATATAACTTGTTTATCATTGGAGGAAAGACTTTGTCTATCATTTTTCATAGCCATTTTGTGGACTAGGGAGAGGAGAAAATCCTATATCATTGAAATAGTCATTGAACTTAGCCTTCCAAACTGATGCTTTTCTGATAAGTTAGAAATTAACTCCCAGAATTCCCAGATCCTTCTTTACAATTTCCCTTATTCCAAGAGCCCTTTCAGCTCTTCTTCAGCTTAGCTGTTTATACATACATTATCATCAGTGACAGCCATTATGACCAATACTGGATGGAAGTTATGGGAACCAAAATCCAAGTAAAGGACACCAGGATGAAGAAGGGTATTTTAGATATAGATGGAAAAAATACACTCTTAAATTTGATTGTTTGCAATGCACTAAAATGAGGATTCCTGTATGTTTGTGCATGCTTTTGTGAGATTGTTCAGTATCATAAATAATGAATGCGCAAGATGGTTCAGGAAATGGGAAAAACAAAGAGTAGCCTCTTACAATTTTTTTTGAGATATTTGACATAGATAATCCTTAAACGTCTGAGAGGTAGTAATGGCTATCATTGATTGAATGCTGTGATTGCTGGAATCATTGAGTCTGAGGAGATACTTATTTCCTGAAGCAGGAAGAAGTGATCTACCTCCATTATGTCTTTTCCCTGAACTTTGTAAGGACTTTTGGTCACTGTGGTAGATAAAACACTGTGTTGTATTGATTTCTTACCTCGCTCAATGTGGCAGTCCTTTCTTGATATGCAATGGTCATGGTTTCTCTATTAAGTTGATACAAAACATTGATTTGCAGTTCTGTGGTCTTAGAGTTTTTCATTAGTATTGTATATCATGTGATCTCATATGGATGTTGGAAATAAAGGCTACGTAGATTTAAAAATGGCCTAGGTTGAGGTGTAGTGTGTGATTTTAATTTAAGGAATGGCTTCAGCATGGCTGTGTCATTTGGTATATCAAGCATTTTGTTTAAGAAACCAGGTGCAAATTCCCACCTGAGAAAAACACTTGTGTCTACTGTGATGTCTCAAGGGTGAGAGAGCCAAGCCTGGGTGTCAGTAGCAGTTACCAAGGACTGTCAGTGTTTGCTTATTTTTAAAAAAAGGTTGGAGGGTTAATAAATAGAGCAGAACATAGTCACAAAGCTTTTCCTGTGCTGTTCTATTTCAGATGGAGAAACTGTGTTTTGCAACCTTTCTTGTGCTTTAAGGAGAAGAAAATCTGATTTGAGCTAATTTCTGATATATTTGTTTTAAACAAATATATAAATGCACACACAAAAGGGCATCCACAAGGGAGTGTAAAGAAAGTCGGGATGGTGACTGCAACTGTGCAGTGGAAGCCTCACCCTTTTATTCATGTGTTATTAGCTGGCTTAAAGTGGTATGAGCCAAGAAACTTGAATTATTTAATTTTGCTTAATTGGGTTGCATGCTGAACAGTCAAGAGCTGCAAAAATGGTCTTTGTGATAAGAATAGATGACATTCCACTTGCAAAACTGCAATCTTGGGCACCTTCTTGATAAAATGGCATGATTTTGAGTTGTTCACATATTCTTCTAACTTTGGGATCTGAATCTAGTATAATAACTATGTTTCCAGTTCATATTCAGATAAATAATTTTTCTAATTTTGGGGAATGAAGTACTTTCACTTTAGACATCTTATCCAAGTCATCTTTACAACCACCCTGTAAAGCAAATCAGCCTTTTGATGTCTTTCTGCAATGCAGAAAGATTTAATCATAGTTCCAAGTGCAAGCCACGTACATGTATACATCCGAACTAGATTGTGTTGTTTCTCTGTGTCGTAGAATGTATGTGGGTATATGCATTTTTTTGTCACATTTATGTAGTGTATATTGGAGGTGGTGACCCTTTGAGAGCTGTATGCAATGAAATTTCATTTTAATATATGCCAATTAGTGTACATTTAAAGTGATAATAAAGGTATTCTATTCTATTCTATTCTATTCTATTCTATTCTATTCTATTCTATTCTATTCTATTCTATTCTATTCTATTCTATTCTATTCTATCCCATCCCATCCCATCCCATCCCATCCCATCCCATCCCATCCCATCCCATCCCATCCTACCTTTCCCATAGGAATGCTATCTGGCACTAGGGGGCTACCTCATTGGTTTCTCCTCCAGACTTCACTGGGATTTGCAATGGCAAGTAGACCAGTTTAATTGCTACAGGAGAGCACGTTTTGAAGTGTTAGGGAAATGTAAAATGACAACTACTGAATCAGTGACAGCCTTTCTGGTCAGTTTACAGCAAGGAAGTTTTGAAAGAGGAACATTATAATATAGAGCGTGTTGTCATAATCCCTATAATAGACACAGCTTTGCAAATTTCTCTAAACTTTTATGCATTTATTAAAATGTCATGCAAATTATTTTCACTCATTTTTGGTAGTAGCTGGAAATGTATTTTAAGTTTTTTCTTTTCTTGGTGAATGTATGAAATTAAAATACTGAACTATGTTGGGCAAACTTGCAGACCACATGCAATTTTAAAATAACTTTATTTTGTGTGTTTGTAATCCTTAAATTATTTTATGTCTACCCTGTAGAAATTTAGCATTGTACTGAAGACTGGCAGCACAATTTTTTGTTCCTTTGGGTGATTATCACTATTTAAAGAAAAGACTTTAAATATAAAAACTAAGCTAATTTCCCACAGAAGAAAACATACAAACAATGGGAAAACAGAAAATCCTGGTCCCATCTACTTTTGGGATACAGACCTAATCATTTCAGAAGTTTTTGGCAGTTTGAAAATTGGAAAAATATTTTAATTACATTTTAAATACATTCAGATGTTTTGATGAAATGAATTTACTTAATGTAGCCTTCAGCCCCAAACAATCTACCCAATGAAAAAGTGCAGCCTCCAGTTAGTGAAAATTAACGTGTTCAACAAAAGTCTCCAACTTCATTCATTGCTTGATTGCAACTAGTAAACTGAATGTTCATATGATCTGCAGATGATACTGTGATTTCAGGATCAGAAGGATTAAGTAATCATTGGCTGTTTTCTTCTGGGAACCTTATGAGAAAGTCACTTTCCCTTGCTGATTTGTTTGGAAAATCGCTTAATGAGGTTATGGAAAATTCAGCGGAAGACCCATGAGTGACACAGCATACATACTTTATCTCATTCTTTTTCCCACAGGCACAAAGAAGAATTAAGATTTATAAGACAGTCATTCATTCAAATATCTACCCCTCCTTAGGGATCAGTCTTTGCACTTTTAGGAGGAATAAACTAGCGATTCTTTAGAGCTTAAATTCTACATTCTTATTGTAGAAGGACTTGTTTGAAGTGACATACTATGATAGTTGAAAAAAAACAGTTCTAATCAGGAAAAAATAATATCAAAACCAATCCAAGTTATGCAGATTGCCATGCGGTTTATTTCAACATCCATACCAGCAACTTGAAGCCCTTGAGGTATACTGAGACTTCAACTTTCAGAATTCTAATATCAGTAACCCCAACAAATATGGATTGCACAAGGATTGGGAAAATTGATCTATAAAGACTTTTTTCTGCATCTACCATATGCCTACCTATGGAATAGAATTCTTTAAAGAATTCATCGATGAAATGTGGGATATTTTTTATTACTTGAATGCCCCCTTTATTATTTTTACAAATAACTCAAGGGGTGAACTTCTTCCTCTTATTTTCCCTTCGACAACAATCCTCTGAGGTGGGTTGCGCTGAGAGAGAGTGACTGACCCAAAATCATCAATGGAGGTGTTTAGAAACCTTAAGTTATATGAAGAAGCAGGGTAGGAAACCACTGATTTGCTCCACAGTCCTAAATTCCTTCTTCTCTAATTTATTTCTGTGTAACATTCTGTACTGGCAGAATGCTCTTGAATAACTCTTATTCACATTCATAGGTCAGGAAATGATGCAATTTGCCAAAATGAAATTTAATCTGGGTCTGAATATGATACTTAATCCAGCATATCAAGTGATATTTTGAAAGCCAGAATATTTTCCCCTTGTTACATAATTCCATAGAAGATTTTATGGCAGTCCCAGGTGCTATTACCTAAATTAGCTGAATTTCCATTTTCAAAGGCTATGGTATAGCTCAGAATATGACTCCCGGAAACAATGAAAGGCAGACCAATTGTTCATATTATAGTAAAGTTTCAAAATTGCTTGGAATGGGATTCTGAAGGAAAATAATAGTTTTGGGATAAAATAGGATTTTTCTATGCTCTTAATTTAACCACCTAATTATATCTACATCCTAATAAGACCTAACAAGCTGTCTTATGCCATTTTTTTTATTTAATCATCTCCTTAAATATATGGGACTATAACAGCTAGCTCAATCTTTCTTAACCTCAACAACTTCAAGATGTGTGGACTTCAACTTCAACTCTGCTGGCTGAGGAATTCTATGAAGTGAAGTCTATGTGTTTTAAAATTGCTAAGATTGAGAAATACTGGCCCAGATCGTGGTTTCAGACAAAGCAAATCTACGCTGATACACAGTAGGCTCTCTGGAGACTTGGGCAGAGGATCTTCCCATCACTTGCTTCTTGGAGATGCCGGAGATTTAGTTAGCAAGAATCTCAGGCAGCCCCACAAAGAATATACCACTAAGCCAAGCTCTAAAAAATGCTTCTGCTTACTTTTAGGAGAGCCATATTTGTAGCTTACTCTTTCTTAAAAGCTAATTTAAGAATACTCAAACTCTGTTTACATTATATTCTTTATATAAAACCTGCAAAACATTTGTTTGTGATCGTGAAATTACAGTGTGGATATATAATGCAGCACTTCAATCAGCTATTCTATACTATAAATTGCAGGTTATTCATGAGTGTTCTGTGTTTACCTTTGTTTTACAGTATGTTCCACAACTCACTGGCATAGCAATTCAGTAAGCTAGTTGCACATGGAACTCATTCCACAAGAGAGCTCAGTCCAGAACAATATGTCTCCTTCTGAGAATGTCCTCAGGGCTGCAGGGTGGGATCCACCAATCTTCATTCCACTTTTGCTGCAAAATAGCCAATGGAAATTTATTTTTAATTTTGAAATGGTAAAATAACAAGGGGTCTACTATATACATTATTTCTCACAAACAACCCCCTCCCTCAAGCCTTACATACCCATATGTGAGTTTCAAAAATCTGGATGGCCAGTAGATTGTAACAAATATTTTAAAATATTTTTTAAAAATAAAAAAAATGTAACAAATATTTAAAATAGTTTACTTAATATATTTTATTTGCATTCTTATTGACTTTACAGAACCCTAGTAAATTACCTCCAGCCCTTATAGCAGGGGTGGGGAACTATGGCCTTTTTACAATCTGTGAACTTCAACTCCCAGAATTCCTGACCCATGGCTGGCTCAGGAATTCTGGGAGTTGAAGTTCACAGATTATAAAAGGGCCATAGTTCCTGATCTCTGCCTATAGGATAGTGTACTTACTAGGTCTCAGAGATAGTCAGCATTTTTAGTGAAAAATCAAATTTCTAGAGAAACTAAAATGCAATTGATGTCACTGGGATGTATGCATTTAAATTAACTTCAAAGTATTTTTGAGGGACTGGAGAGTGGAAGCTTTAACGTGCACACATGTGCTTTTATTTTCAGTCTCATTAAATTTAAAGACAGGAACAGATCTATCCATTTATCAATAAGGCTGTTCAGTTATTTGATTTGATTCCAAAAACCATGCTTTGGAGCACATGAGAGAAGAAACAATAGCATCCCTTTGTAACTTTTACAATATCCATCTCTTTTCATGGGATTGCCATATGAATACAGGAAAATACACTCCTGCCTGACTTAGCATTAGATATGCATGCTGCATGCTACATGCATGTTCTTATAAACTCAAAATCACCTGTTTGTAATTGAATTTGAAGCATTTCCTACCTAATTTCCACTTAGATCTGAAATTATGATAGTTTGGAAACTACATGCCAAAGTCTTTGTGCAGTTTTACATGCAGTCATTAGAAGTTAAGTTGGTCAAGGTGGAGAGATTTTGCAGTGCTGCTTCTGGAGTGTGGAATTACCTACTGTACAACAGCAGGTCTTCCAGCAACTGTGTTTGCTGGTTTCCTGAAAGGCCTATCCCTTAAGGTAAGCATCTGTGTGCTGTAAATCAGGAGTTCAGTCCTTAATTGTTTGAGTAATTGCTTAATGCTTTTTCTGAACAAATGTAATGTAAAATCTCCTCTGAGACAAGTTCATGTTTTGATGATTTCATGGCTATATCCATACAGTTTTCTTGGCAGAAATGTGGAACCATTTCACCACTCACTTCTGGATTTTTAAAAATTTTCCATTCTAGCCCACAACCCTGGAATTCTTGAGTGACTTCCCATTCCAGGGCTAACCCCAAGACTGCTTACCTTCTAAGTTTGGATAAGGTGAGGCAAATGCTGCTATCTGAAGTGGCTTCCCATCAAGTTATTTGAATGTTTTGTGGCAAGCCTCTTTGAGAGCTAGAAAGCCCAAGGTCATTGTATAGTTTTACCTGCAGTCATTAGAAGTTAGGTTGGTCAAGGTAGAGAGATTTTGCAGTAATGCTTCTGGAATGTGGAATAACTTACTGTACAACAGCAGATCTTCCAGCAGCTGTGTTTGCTGGTTTACTGAAAGGCCTGCCCCTTAAGGTAAGCATCTGTGTGCTGTAACTCAGGAGTTCAGTCTTGAATTAGACAAAAGCGACATAATTCCTTTGTGTAAAGCTTAGGGAGGGAAAGCATAGTGAGAGTCCCAACTGGTGAGAAAGGAAGTGATCGGTATTTTGAGTTTTAATTATGAAAAAGTTGTTGGTAGCAACCTGTAGACTAGGCAATTACAACACAATCTTCCAAAGGACAAACTAAGATTGGAGGCATTTTTGAGCCATGGGCTCTAAGTTATACAAAGCTATTGCCTGAATGTTACAAACTGGGACCTGGGAAAATCAATATTCATATGTATTTAAAGAAAGCTCATTTAGATTAGAGCAAAGATTTGTTTAATTCAGTGTTTCTCAACCTGGGCAATTTGAAGATGTATGCACTTCAACTTCCAGAATTCTGATTTAGTTCATTGTGAGTGACCTGACAAATGCCTATGGAAAGTCCCACAAATCAGAAAGCATTTCCTATTGTTTCAACAAGGAGTATTTAGAGGAGGGCTGCCTTTATCTTAGAGGTTATAAATAGCTGTCATGATCAGCAGTTACTAATGCTGCAGAGAAAGAGTGATTCAATTTAAAGAAGAAAATCCTGAAAGTGATCCAGTCTGAAAATGATTCAGGAAAAATAGTTTTGTGAAATAGTTCATTCAATATTTATTGAATAAATTACATAAATCAGTAGATCTTACTTTTGATTAGTTCTGTCTTTACTGCCTGAGAATATGCTACATTGCAAGTTTTAAAATCTTCACAGTTATTTTTGTGTCATTATCTTTGAGTTTGTTGTTATTGTTATAATAGTCCTTGATTTTGTTTTTATTTATGTAAGTTGTCATAGAAACTAGGGGTTTCTGGCAAGGCATTATTCTGAAAAAAAAATTCCCTAAATCATAATGCTTATTTTAGGCTTTGTGTAATATATGAAAATACATCGTCGTGGTTTAGTAATAGTATGAACCAGAAGAGAGTAAGCTTCTTGGATGAGAAGTAAAACTACTTCTTCAAAAAAAAAAAAAACCCCAGTCCAGTTGCCTTTTGAAAAAAGCACCTTTGAGAGAACCAGAAGAGAGTAGTTTAGGATTGTCAGAAAGCAACATTAGTGTCATACTTTAACAAGTTTGTTTCAGTCACTGATGTTCCTTAGGGCAGTGACTGCACCTGTTTGACATGAAATGCTCCTGGCGGAAGATCTCTTCTGTTTTCTTATATTCAACTTCAATCCATTATAATGGTGGATTCTGGTGAGTAGGCAAGCATTTATTAAAAATAATTAAAGGCTGTCATTCAGAGTTTCCCAGTTTTAGAAGTCTTTCAGAACTTTACTCTTGATGAATTCCTTAAAATCTCTTTTAGGGCAAATTAGACATTTTCTGATATCTTCTTGAAGATTTGTAAACTATGGTTTATGGCATGGTGTGTCCTGTGAATCCATCCTAACCCATAGCTTAGAACAAAGCACAACATTAGAGAGGGCCGCTTTCTGCACTACCGAAGATCTATTATCTATTCCTTTTCCAAAAAATAACATCTGTTTTTTTAATCAGTGCACTTGGTTTTCCAAACAAGAAGAATATTGTATTCTTTTCAATGACATAATTTCTTCCAGACATTCATACAAAAAGTTTATTAAAAATAAGTCAAGATAACCCAAAATACAATTGAAACTACATTACATTAGGATTTACTCTAATTCTTAGTGTTCCAATACTAGTTCCAGTGCATTATATTTTAATTTGTTTTGGCACAAAAGAAAGGTAGAGTCAGAATATTTGTGCCTGCATGGTCTTCTGACTAAACTTCCATGGCATTGTTTATAATGTGATTATCATTATATGTATGAAGAAATGTATTTATTAAAGCTACAATAGAAAGTGGTTTGGCTCATAAAAATTATTGCTGTAAAAACTGTAGTAAATAGATTTTGGTTAGGTATTAGGGGAAAGAACCATGAAACTAAACAGACATGCTTGAGGGAGGCAAGATTCAAGATAGAATCCTCAGTGGAGATTTTTAATGGATGCAGATTATAACCCAACAATTTCTTTAGAAACCACTGGAATTCACTTCTTGTGAAGAACATCCAGATGTGTTTGATGACTAATATTGTTAGTATGCTAAATTCTCATTTGATTGACTAGTTAATTCCACTAATATAACAGACAAATTAAAGAGCTGTCAGCCATTTATTTTTTCCCCAAAAGATTACATAATTTAACAGATCTGATTTCTAATAGTTGGTTAATTCAAGCTGTAAGGCTAAGTTGCGATCTGGCCACTGTAGTTTGTTATTTGTGGTTTATTGGCTTAGTAAGTTGTACAGATCTAGCCAATATGATTTATTCCATGACCATGGTTAAGCAAAACATAGCTTTGTATAATATGGATAGTCAGTCATAAATACAGAAGTGCTTACTTCTAAATAAGCATGTTTAGCCTGATTGTAATTAATTCATTTATACATGGCGGTACTTCACTTGAAATATTAATTTGCAAATTTCTTTAAATGTTTCAAAATGGTATGCAACATCTTAACATTTAGCCTAGTTACCATTATTTTTTAAACTCTGGCTTTAAATAGCTTTTTCATTACCAATTATAATGCATTGAAGAATAGAGATATAGTAAGTGCTCTTCAACATCTTCATCAATGATTTGGATGAGGGGATAGATGGGGAACTCATCAAATTTGCAGACGACACCAAGCTGGCAGGAATAGCCAACACTCCAGAAGATAGGCTTAAGATACAGAAGGATCTCGACAGACCTGAACACTGGGCACTATCTAACAAAATGAAATTCAATGGTGAAAAAAGTAAGGTTCTACATTTAGGCAAGAAAAGCCAAAAGCACAGGTATAGTATAGGTGGTATCTTGCTCAATAGTAACAACTGAGAGAGGGATCTTGGAGTCGTAGTGGACAATCACTTAAATATGAGCCAGCAGTGTGTTTCAGCTAGCAAAAAAGCCAACACAGTGCTAGGCTGCATTAACAGAGGGATGGAATCAAGATCACGTGAAGTGTTAATACCACTTTACAATGCCTTGGTAAGGCCACACTTGGAATACTGCATCCAATTTTGGTCACAATGATGTAAAAATGATGTTGAGACTCTAGAAAGAGTACAGAGAAGACTGGAGGCTAAAACATATAAGGAATGGCTGCTGGAATTGGGTAGTTTAATGAAGAAAAGGAGGAGGGATGACATGATAACAGTGTTCCAATATCTCAGGGGTTGCCACAAGGAAGAGGGAGTCAAGCTATTCTCCAAAGCACCTGAGCAAGAAGGAACGGATGGAAACTAATCAAAGAGAGAAGCAACCTAGAACTAAGGAGAAATGTCCTGACAGAACAATTAATCCTGTTAGCTATTAAGCATTTGTGTCCTGGTTTATTAACTTGAGACATGCCATGTTATCTCTATATGCTTAAAGCAGAAGATTCCTGCTGGGTTAGCTTATATGGGCCAGCACACTGTTTTCCACACTTGTCAAGCAGATGTTCCTAAGAAGTCTGTATGCAGTGTATTTCAATCTTGGCAGCTTGAAGATTTGTTGCTGGGGAATTCTGGGAGTTGAAGTCCACACCGTCAAATAATAATAATAATAATAATAATAATAATAATAATAATAATAATAATAATAATAATAATAATAATAATAATAATAATAATAATAATAATAATAATAATAATAATAATAAAGTTGGAAGGGACCTTGGAGGTCATCTAGTCCAACCCCCTGCTCAGGCAGGAAACCCTATACCATTTCAGACAAATGGCTGTCCAGTCTCTTCTTAAAAACTTCCAGTGTTGGAGCATTCGCTTCTGGAGGCAGGTTGTTCCACTGGTTAATTGTTCTAACTGTCAGGAAGTTTCTCCTTAGTTCTAGGTTGCTTCTCTCCTTGATTAGTTTCCATCCGTTGCTTCTTGTCCTGCCTTCCGGCACTTGACTCCCTCTTCTTTGTGGCAGCCCCTGAGGTATTGGAACACTGCTATCATGTCCCCCCTCGTCCTTCTCTTCATTAAACTAGACATACCGAATTCCAGCAACCGTTCCTTATATGTTTTAGCCTCCAGACCTCTAATCATCTTTGTTGCTCTTCTCTGTACTCTTTCTAGAGTCTCAACATCTTTTTTACATCGTGGTGACCAAAACTGGATTCAGTATTCTATCCCTCTGTTAATGCAGCCTAACACTGTGTTGGCTTTTTTGGCAGCTGCAGCACACTGCTGGCTCATATTTAAGTGATTGTCCACTAGGACTCCAAGATCCCTCTTGGTTTTTCTTGCCTAAATGTAGAACTTTACTTTTTTCACCATTGAATTTCATTTTGTTAGATAGCACCCAGTGTTCCGTCAAGGTTGAGAAACACTGCCTCTATGTATGAAATGAAGGCAAAAGAGTTATCTTTCTTGTCTTCCCCATCCTCTGGTGCTAGGAGATCTTTGACAGAAGAAGAAGCAGTGGGAGGGTGACATGTTTTAAAGAAAACCCCAGATGTCACCTTGAATCCTTCAGGTGAAAGAATGAATACAAATACTGTATATTCATTCAATACTGTACATACAAAGAGACACAAGGGGAATGGACACTAGCTTGTACTTTGGGCCAGCCATTAATGCAGGAGGAGAAATATGATTCAATGAAGGACTCTCTTTTTTAGCTGCAAAATGTTACATTAATACTAGACAGATATTGTATGAATTTTGCCACTAATGCAGTGCCAAAAAAGAGCCCTCTCCAGACAATAGCTGGCTTTTAAAGACATAACTTTGGTTAAGTGTTCAGGAATAAATCACTGGTTGAATTCAGTGGTTTAAACCAGGATTTACAAACCAGAGTAGCTATGCTTATACCGCACAATATATTAAAATCAACTTAGATGAACCCAGTGATTGTTGAGCTACCATCTTCATGGAATCTTAAAAATGAACATTTACTGTGGCACCCCCTTCTCCTCCCTCCGCCCACTTTTTCTTGACTTTTTTACCAATACATAGCAATCTAATTAAAGCATTTGAAGAGGATTGGTTGCCATTCTTGGCAGAAGGAATTCAGAGTAGCTATGTGGAGTGGACAGGAATCAAGCCTTCTAATTAAACACTGCGTTTATAGTGCCAGTGGAATGTAGCCTGAGGTTAGCAGGGCTGGCTTCTTTGTGTAACAAGTACAGAAGATGACCTTGAAATCTAATGATCACCCTGATGTTTGAAGGGCGTCTTTGCATTGTTTCTGTAGAAAGCTGTGAGCCTCTTCAGTGAAGGAATCCTTTTAATGGAAAATAAGGCTTGTCACTTCATCAGTTGCTTACCCTCAACCCACCAATTTTCTCTCACTGGTATAGTACTTCTTACCATAACATCTCCACTGACCTTGTACCTGTCTCTAAGGCTTGCAGAGGCAACAACTGTTTCAACATTTTATTTCTGGGTGAACACCAAGTACAAGCCCCTCTCCTCAAAACTGGAGAGAGAACAGTAAATCCCCATTATAGGAACACTAACACATCTCCCCAGGTTCATTAAGTCAACCTAATGAAAGGTCTTGCTGGCAAGAGTGGCAACAAAATATTTTAATGTCATTTTATACTTTAACAAAAGCCTGCAGATAAGGCATCTTCTCTATGAAGTAGTGACCTTCTCTAGAAAGCCATCCCTCTGTCACCTGTCCACTTTTTTTCTCCTGCACTCAACATTCATTGCCTGTTGAGCATATTCAGATCCAACTGAACTTATTTTTTAATGTGTGGAAGGGAATGCCCATGTATTTGGTTTTGCATCTTTATTAGGGGTATGCAAAACATTTCAAATTATAACAGTAGAAGCTTAAAAACTGTTGTCATCAAAATGGAGTGTTCTGATGTTCCAGGAGATGTTCCAGTCAGCTTGAAACAACCCTTTTTCAAATTCAAAAGAGTTATTTCAAACTCAGGGAAATGGTGTTGGGAGTTTGAAACACTTCTGGGATGACCAAAATTACTGCTTCAAAATTTAAATACTTTTTTTTTAGAGTTTTTCAAACTTCAAATATTTGAAATGTTTTGCCCACAAGCAGTTGCTAGTAAAATGTGCCCTAATATTTTGATTGGATAGAGCCACTCAAGTAGAACTATTATTCTTTACAGGAGTTTTAGAGGCCATTTCCAAGGTTCTGTGGCCTTGGGGCTTCAGATTGTATGTATAGCTAATATGTTAGGAATATATAGTTGAATCATGACTATTTTCTTTATAGGTAAAAGAGTTTCCAACTCTGCTTCCTCGTGCCCTAACGGGGCAAATAGAACGATTTTACAAAAATGATTTAGGGAAGGGACCGCCTTGAAAAGGACTTGACTCTTCTCTCATTTGACTTTTTTGGTGGATTGGTTCTTTTGACATGAGCATCTGCCTCAATTCCAGGGATGCTAAATTTGATTGCCAAAGATAAGTTGAAAACAAATCTTCTGAGTCTACCATGGCAACCTGTTCCTCAACAGTGCTGATGAAGAAATGGCTTACTGATTTATCCCAGTTCAAAAAACAGCCCATCATTTTTTCCTTGCCTTGGCACTTATAATGGGAATTATTTATTTATTTGATGTGAACTTACTTAATTGCTCTCTTGGTGACCTGTATTCTCAAGGGAGCAGGTTCCAGGTGTTTTTCTCACTTTTAAGTAGGGATTTCTACACTATGATCTTATGTTATGGAAAGGTGAGCCACTTTGTAATGTAAGAAAACCATGGGGGAGGGTGCATCTTGGAGATCTGTGGGACCTAACCCCCCCAAATAAAACCATGCATTAATGACTAACTGAAATGTGCTATATTTTCTCTAGGAGCCTTAGAGGATGATGCCAGTGCAGTGCTGCTTTCTCTTAAAATAGTGACCTGTCAGGTTGGCAAAATAATTGGACAATTGTCCCATCTTCTAGCTCAGATTATTTTTGACAACCAATTAGATGGCCTGAAGCTGTTTTTCCTCTCCTGAACTAGTTGCAAATGCCTGCTTTAGGCCATTTTAACAAATGACATAAATGTGTTTAGCCTCTTTTCCAGCACTTGTGAATATTGCACCTTGTTAAACATAATCTTTTTTCACTTGATAGGAAAAATTATTAGTCATTAGAATAAATAGTTATTCCAATAGAAAAGAATATATATATATAATTGAGAGGTGAACTGTGGAGTCCTTGTTTCTCTCTGAACTTGATTGTTTGCTTGCAGATGTTTCATTATTTGGCTAGGTAACATCATCAGCACTGATGATGTTACTTAGTCAAGTAATGAAACGTCTGTAAACAAATGTCTGCAGGCAAACAATCCAACCCACAGAGCACCAGTGACTCCAAATAAATAGTTATAAAATTATAGGCAGAAATATGTATTGTGTGATTATTCCTAAAACAGGCATTTAGGACATCATTGCACAACTGGGTGAAGTTTTAAACCTATGTCTGTATTAATTACATCAGTTACATCAACTCATTCAAGTTCTAGTCCGTAGCCAATTGCACATTCTATTGGTGCTTATTTAAGAGCCTGAATCTTGTATATAAATGGGTTCCGTATGTAGTGGAAGTACTAGTGTTGGGAAAAAACTGAAAACAAGGAAGATCGCTACCAGATTAATCAATAAACAGAAATATAGAAACATAGAAAACTGATGGCAGAAAAAGACCGAGTCTGCCCTTTGAGTTTTTTGTTTTTTGTTTTATTTTTAATTTATGTATTATTATTTTATTTTTGTTGGATGATTGACATGTGTTTATCCCAAGCATGTTTAAACTCAGTTACTGATGACTGACCCACTTCCTTTGTAAATCAAGTTTTATGGCTTAGTATATTGTGTGAACTGGTTATGATTTATTCAATAATTGTAACTGGAGGATGAGCACAATACAATAAGTACTTTTGTATAGATTTCTTTACTGTCCGTATTTTTTCCAATTCATCTTTAAAATAGTGATGAATGTTTCTGTTTCATTTGCCCAGGCTAATCCACAGTCATGGCATTTCTTGTTGGTCTCCTATCCAGCTCTGACATTGCCTAGCTTTTTTGCACAGGCAAGACCAGCTAAATGCTGCATACAGAAGCTAAAACCAGAAACTTTGAAAGGCATTTATTGCATGCTTTGAAAGATATACTTGAGACCATGAAGACTGGAATGTTGGGGTGGCTAGGTTTACACACAGATATGCATAAGCACTCACAATAAGAAATTAGATTGTCTTGAAACTGAATATGCATTCTTGGAATTGCAGAAAATGAATCATCCTACTTTCACCCCCCATCCTTGGTTTTAGAAACCTACTCCCTGGATATATTAAACATGTTTCTCCCACACTTTTCCTGTCCCTTCAGCTGTTCTTGTGTAACTGCAGGCAACTTTTGTCAGGGTATTGCCACAAAGGTTCCTTATATTCCTTGGCCAATCCATGTGGCAACTGGCTTGGAGGTACATTACATTATCAGACCAAATATAAATGAAAGGGAATTGCACTTTCATTAATACATAATAAGTAAATGCAAATACAATAGTCTCAGTTTCCTTGCTTGTCACCTAGCGGGCAATTTGGAGGAGGAACCATGTTTTTCTTTTCTTCCATGTTATTCAAGTATTCAAGGTCATACAACTGTTGCACATTTAAAATTTTCAGAAGAGAGAGAAAATAGGCCCCAGAATTAGAGGCAGAATTTGGGGTAGAAAGTAATTTTACACAAATATACCAAGGAATACCTTGTTTTCAACACTGTAAAAACATTGGGGGCTTTGGAATTTTAATTTGAATAACTGACTTGCATAATTACATAATTTAATTAAAATATATAAAACAAAACTGTAGATATTATTTTCATTACAAAGTGATGACAAGGTGCTAAAATGTACTGTTTCCCCTTTGCTACAAGTCCATCAGATCTTAAAACTGAAAAGCTGTCATTTAGGGATTTTATTAATTTTGATTTAAAAGGTCATCCAATTCAGCACTGACTCTAGATAGCATACAGATTAAAAACCTACTCTTACTTATTTTAATAGTAAAACAGCTAGAAATATTTTAAATCATAAATTTCTTCTCTAGTGGTTTAAATAAGCCAGGAAATTTTTATTTCAGATTATAATTTAAACTACAATAAAGTAATGTTTACCATGTAAAGATTAAAAAATGTGTTGAAAACAAGGATGAGGGAAAGCATACATAATATATTGTTAACATCTTACAAATCCTTTAAGAAATAATAAATTACATTGACAAAGTTTATTGAGAACTACAGAATATAATAAAACTGAGAATTTATTATGAAATTAGTAATAACTTATTTAGCTATATTGACCAAAACCCCCAAAACCAGACTGAGTTTGGCCATAATAGTGCCAATCTTTAAGAAGGTCCACGTGAACTTTTAAAACAGTTCATTCAGTGTTATATGCAAACTGTATGTGAAACTGTAAAATCCATCAGATTCAATGAAAATAGAAAATACTCTTGTTCTTATCATAAACGGTTCGCCGAACTCAACAAAAAATTAGGTATCGGTTTTGCCGAACCGGCACAAACCGGCTGAATCCCACTATTGATTATAAGTCTTCCACATGGCACAATCTATATCCAATGCACTCTGTTGAGACAGGGCTGCCTACTGTTGCTACCGGAGCCTGAGTAAGGATATGTAATGGTAGCTAAGGTTGAAATTTCTGCCAGAAGATTGGGCTCTGCTGATGTTGACAGACTTTTACCATGTGCTCTTGAATGTTAGAGTAGAGCAGAAAATGGCATAATATGGGTTTTTGGGAATCGGATATGAGCACATCAAGATACTCTGAAATGGAGAATAATTGAAATGGGCAAGCAGAAAGATCAAAGCAGAATTTCTGCAAAGGTAGTTGCTAGCAACTTAGTGCTCACTCACAAGTCACACATTGTTTTAAACAGCTTGTTCTCCCAAAGTATTGGAGATTTTTCATTGTTGCCCACTTTGATATCTTCCCATCAGCAATTGCTGACTGCAGGTAGAAGAAGGGAAAATGCTTTTCACTTGCCAGGGTGGAGAATGAGAAAATGCTTGCCTGTGTTCTTCCGGCTGTCACCTGTACACAGATGCTCGCCACGCTTGCTAGCCCCCTTGATTCAAAACATTCTGAATGCTCCGCAGTATGCCAACCCAAAGGGTCATCGAACTTAGATAAAGATATTCTAGGATTTTTATTATATTAGTGAATTTATGGAAGCTGGTTAGCAGCATTGACTTATAATCATAATGAAAAAATTGATAAAACCAATAGGTATTAACCTTAAACATTTTAGTGGGGCAAATGTTAAAATTTCTACGGTAGATTAAGAGACGTATAATAAAATAGTATTTTGGTGCTTTATTATTGTATTAATACAAGTCTAGTATTCTGTGAGTCTATATAATGTGATCTGGATTCTGCTGTGGCCTTCCTAATCAGCTCCCAAATATTACTAGATTGATTTTTCTTTGTTTTACTAGGTTGTAAAAGATAGGCAGTCTGCTATTCCCATACTGACTGCAGGTGCTTAAACAGAAGCTGGATGGTCATCCCTCAAGAATGCTAAACTAGTGGATGAACTCCAAGGAACCATTCAATCCTGATGTTCAATGATTCTAGTGTAATGTGAAAATAAAAATAGTTTACTTTGGTATATCCTTGATTTTTGGTGACTTTATCAATATGTCCATGCAATTTTCTTGGCAACAGTATTGCCATTACCTTTTTTGGGTGGGTGTGTCATTACCCCTTCTATACTAGTTATTAATCCCTAAGAGTATCGTTTTAAGGAAGGCATGCATTCTTTAATTTTTAAGCAATTGTCCTCTCTTCTCCCATCCTGCTTGTATTCTCCAAGTGATTCTTCTGGTAGATCTTGGACATCTAGTTAAAAATAAGCTAGGTTGACTCCATTAAAGTAAATTTCACTTACTTCTGTCTTGGAATATTATATTTCTATACCATTGGGGCATTTTAATGATCATGTTGTTCCATTGTCCTTTGTTATTAGCCACTCTGATTTGTATAACGATATAGGATAAATGAATCAGATTTTAAGACTTTTTTTAGAGAGAAGAAAAAGAAATGGCAATGTAACACATGCTTCCTGCTTTGATAGGAAATATTACATACTACACAATGGTACGGACACCAAATTGACTGCTTCCTACTTGGATGATGTCATGCTGCACAAGCAGAAATAAAGCACCTGTAATATGGTATAAATATACACAAAAAGGATACTTGAAAGGTCTCATTAAATCTACAGGTTTAGACACAGCCTGTTTTGTATCAATAACAATGTGTTATTGTAACTATGTCACTTCAATTGAAATGGATAACTGAATGAGACCAAAAGATGAAGAGTGAATGGAATTTAAAAGATCAATTGTCCTAACAAAAATACTATCTCAGTATAGACTTTGTTTTTTTAAAATATATAAAATATGTAAAAATATGTAAAAATTGCTATTGTTGATTGGCTAGAAGCTAATATTGGAATTGGTATTATAGATGAACTTTGTAAGAACAAGAATCTCTAACTGAGGGTTTAAAAAAAAAATTCTTAAAGACTGTTAGCCTGTGTCAAATTTTTAATAGAATAATATTTCTTATGAGGATTTTCACACTTCTTTCAGGGGCAAGGGGTGCTATCTTGTTTCATCAACACTTAGATTCTCAAACCTATTTATTCTGAAATGTGCACCAGCTAAAAAATGTGAGATGTTTGAGAGTCAAGCTATATGTGATGATAGCAGTCAATTTCTTTTTATCCATGCTTCCCCCAGTTCTTGTGGATAATGAATAAGGGGCAGGCTCCACTTTCCATCAAAAGAAGAGATATGAAGAGATATAAAGAGATAATTCTCACTTATTTTTCAACTCCATTTTCTGTCTTTTCTGCTGTATTTCAGCAAGGAGGAAAAATGATAGTATGGGGAGGAAGGGTTCTAGGTAAAGGGCATGAGGAAGCTACCACCATAGCTATCTGATTGCACCAAAACTAGACATTTTATCTTACTAAAGGAATATGGACACTCACTGTCTTTGTTTCTTATCTTTGAATCTGATTGACTAAGCCTGCAGAAAAGTGTCAAGCCAATGAAATAGCAATAGACCTTAGACTTATATACTGCTTCACAGTGCTTTACAGCTCTCTCTAAGCAGTTTACAGAGTCAGCGTATTGCCCCCAACAATCTGGGTCCTCATTTTACCGACCTCAGAAGGATGGAAGGCTGAGTCAACCTTGAGCCAGTGAGAATCGAACTGTAACCTGTAGTACTACTTTCTAAAAAATAAAAATGAAAGCATACATGTTGCTCACTTTGTTTTGGTTCATGAGCTTAAATGTCTGACTTTTCCTGGAGCCCCGATTTCCCACAGATTCCACAATGAGTTATCTTCAAAAGAAATTATTTTGCGGTATAAATAAAATTGGCAAGTGAGTCCAATTAACTTGGTTTGTAAGGAAGAGAGAAGGTGTAATTTGATAAATATGTCATACTGAGTTCTTTTTTTTTCTTTTTGCTTTGAGCAACTTAATGCCTTTCCCTTTAGGCAGCTTAATTGTCATCCAAGACTTTCTTGGAGATAAAGCCCTAAAAGTTATTTGTTAGACGGCCTGTCCCTGATTACATCTGCTGTCCCATCAGATCTGGCAGAAGAGGCGTGCTATGGGTCCCATCTGTTAGGGAACTAGGTGGGTCCCAGGAGGCTGGACTTCTCTGCTGTGACCTGTGGAACATTCTCCCCCCCCCCAAAAAAAAGTGAGGTCATCTTCATCCTACTTATTTTCTGGAAGTCCCTCAAGAGCTGGCTATATTATCTGGCCTAGGAGTCTCAGGGAACTGGTGAAATCTTGAAGTGGCTCCCTTGCTGATCCAATCTCTTGTGTGTTTTGTGCTTTTTAAAAACTTTTTAATTTGACTGCTTTTGATGTGTGTGTGTGTGTGTGTGTGTGTATTTGCTGTATGTTGCCCAGAGTCACTTTTTGTAAGATGGGTGACCATATAAATTTGATACATAAATAAACAAAATAAATAAAGTGGAAAAGGACAAGTCACATTGCCTCTAGTAGTTTTACAAGCTTAGTTCCATTATCTAACCTATTGGACAAAGTAGACAATTGCAATGTTGCTTGGCAGTTCTTTGTAAAGGAATTCTTATGCATATTTATGTTACTAAGTAATTTCCTCCAACTTTTGGATTTCCTTCACTTTCCATAATCCACACCCTGATCCAGTGAGGTTAGCCAGCCTGTAGTAGAAGTGTTTTCTTGTTCTATGCTATTGTATGATAATATGTAGTGCACCCTTGCCTTACTGTATGCTATTATACCATGTAGGATTACAGTTTTTGACTGGAGATGGTGGGAATTGTAGGCCATCACATACATAGGAAATAAGATTGAAAAGGGCCAGTATAGCCTGTTGGAGAAATCCTGTTCAAGCATAGGGGGCAAATTGCTGCTACCCTCTGTAATTTAATTGGGGACTTTTAGAATTGGGCTGTTCACATCTAAAAAGAAATAGAATGGGTCTTAAATCTCCCCGCCCCCCAGCAATTTTTCTCTGAAACTCAACACACTGCTTTGGACTTGGTTTTATGTCCCATGGCTAGTTTAAGAGTTTAAGAGGAAAAAGCATCTGGATAGGAAAGGGTGAAATAGGCATTTTTCTCCATCCTTTCCCCCAATTTGCACTGCAGATGGTTCTTTCCTGAGGTCATTTTGCAAAGGGGAAGAATCCAGATAGAGTTTATTGTTCACAGTTGTGGTATTTCCTGGTGGGTTGCCTGACTGATCAACAGGTTCATTTTCAGTAAAGCCCTGATTTAGACTAGAGTAATGCTGACCAGTGGGATGGGAACAGAAGTGTATATTCACATTCATTCCCATTATTTTAGGATTAGATCTCAGCTAGCAACATGTTGTTCTTTTGCAATCATCTTGCCACTTTTTAGGCCAGTCTACTTAATGCAACATGATGAACTGGTTACAATAAATGTCATGCTGCAACAGTGCACTGTCTTACTTCAGACTGCAGATGGCCTGCAAGAAGAAAAGTAGCCCATGAAAGAGTTTGTGTACCACACTTCTGGGTTACTGCATTTTTTTTTAAGCATGGAAAAACATTGCATCATGGATGCCCCTTCCCATCCCTGCAAAATGCCCCAATTGTATTATAGCACAGAGATGTTGGCAGGTCTATATTTCCAAAAGAGGGTCATTTCTGCAAAGGAGAGTTTTTCTGATATAGAACAGAGATTTGATTTTCACAACTCTCCTTATTGCTCCAGTCCAAGGCTTTTCTGATACAGAACAGAATTTCGTTTTCAAAATATTATTGTGGCACTGTGCCCAGACAGAAATCCAAGCAAAACATAGTGGAACTACATTCAACTTCTTGTAATCTGGAGAGTGCACAGAATTTATAAAGATATCTGGAAAAGGAAACATGTATGTCTTTTGCAGTTTCTTTGTAATGTCTGTGTGTACTTAACACACGTGGTTTCATCTTTGAAACAAGCATTTGCTACTGTCAGAGTTAGCCAGTTACTTTCAGAAAGTCTGAAAGGCCTATCACATCTGGGCTGTGGAAGTTTTGCCACTACATAAAAAAAAAATTGTATTCCTTATGAAACATAACAAAAGCTAAAGAGGGAGGAAAGAGAAAACACATTCACACACACAAAAGCACATAGACATATATAAATTCAATTTTAAAGTAGCAGATTAAACCTTGACCACATGAATCACACTTGATTGCAAAGAATTGTATCTTTTTGGTGCTATCTGGAGGTCATCTGGATTTTTGCTGCTACGATCTGGTAATCTATTTAATTTATTTCTGTTTTATTTGTTTGTGTTCTAGAAGAGAAGCCATGTTTCTCCAGATAAAATTAAGATTTGGTGACAGTACTTTCAAATGGGTTAGGAACCAAATATTTAGCAGGGTTGTAATTCATTTGGGCGGAGTCAAAGATCAAGCTGGTCTATCTACCCACCTAACCCTAATAAAGAGTATTTATTCTCCGTTACTGAGCAATATAGAATGAGCTGCCAAATTAAACAGCCTGGCTATTTTCACTTTTTCTTTTTAGAATACCAATTAACTGCAGCATAAGGATTATTTCTACTGCTGTCTTGTTTTAATTAAAATTTCATCCATTCTTCTTTTACTATAGCATTGCTCACTAACATAACATTTTTGCTGAAATTAAGTCAATAACATATTTGACATTTAACAGGTTACCCATATTTCTAATTGCTTATCATCATTGATGATAACAGTGGTTAACCATGGATCAGCACTGCATGAACAATTTATTCTTAAGAAGAGCAGAGGGAATTTATTGCATGATCTGAAGAGAAGGTCCTAGAAAAGAATGAGAAAAAAATCCCTCACTCATACGTTTGTTTGTTTCCTAGAAAAGTAAAATAAAAGTAAAATAAAATTTTCTTTTTAAATGATACACAGAATTGTAAAAATGCATAAGAAATTGATTTATATCAAGAAATACACATATCAAAAGTAATATGTGAAAGGACAGAGCAACAATCAGTTTTCACAAGTTCATAAAAATGAAAATATTAAAAAAGAATCAGAAGACATGAAAATTGTTGATACAAAGTAGCCCCCAAAAGTAGGAAAAATGAAGAGAAACATCAATGCTTAAACCTCAGAAGATTTAGGTCCATTTGTAACAAGAAAAGTAACTTCAATTATTAGTAAGTTTAAATATTATCTCAGTAAATTACATATTTCAAGTTTATATTAACAACATTATTTTAGGAGTAAAACAAGATATATATAATATACATTATAAAATAACAAATTGACCTTAAGTCAACAAAGGATGTTAAGAAGAAGTATGCTCCCCCCTCTTTATTTTTCTAGAAAACAAAGGACAAATGCTTTTCCCCATTTACTCCAAGAGATTTGGTAATTTTACATCTCTAACATGATCCTTTAGGTTGATGCTCTTATTTGTTTAGTAATGGATTCAGTGGATGGGTTCATGCATGGTGATAAATCACTTGATTGTGTTTAGTTTAGCATGAAACTTGTCCTAGCAACTATGGAATGATGTTATATGCAAAGTAGATTCCATGGCTTATTCAACCAAGGTTTCAAATCCTAGCTTAATATGACATATGTCAGCATTCATTGCTAGAGGACTGAGGTTTTTCTCTCCAGGTGGTCTGGTGCTAACACTTGACTTGTACTTCCTCCAACTGACCAGCAGTTTTTTTCTGCATTGCTTCAAGCAGCTGCTTCTACTTTAAGTCTTAAATAAAACAGGGTTTACGAATGGAGGGGCCTGTGGCATTTATTGTAAGGACGTCAGCAGTTTTATTTACAAAGTCTGTCCTTAACATTGTACTCTATATGAAATATGTTATACTCAAAATGTTCAAAGTATTTTTGGAGGACAGTAAAGAGTTACTGCTCTACTAAAAAGCTAGAATATTTGTGCTTCCAAGCCATGAAATCCAGTACAGAAAGAAAGCAATGCAGTTACACAAGTATTTTGTGACAAATGGTTTCAGAAAATGACTATAATGGAGAGAAAATCCAGACTATTTAGCCTAGTCTTCCCAAACTTAATGCTTTCCAGACATGTGACACCAATTCCATAATTGGAAGAGAGCCAGTTGGTATAGTAATTTGTGAGCTGGAATATTTCAACTGCTCTATCTTGGAGGTGGGGTCAGGAGAACTGGGAGTTCATGGCTGCTGTGACAACCATATGTTTGTCCCAAGTAATCATAATTCTAGGTATGGGGGTGGGACCACACTGAATGTGGTTTTCATTTGGAAACAATATCTGATCTGAAATTAATATCTGATGTGATGACCAGACCAGTATCTGGGTGCATTGAAACTCACATCCATCACTACACATTGGTATTCATCTTTTGGTATCTACTAGCCAGTGATGTCTACCTGTTGGCCAGATCAATCAAGGTATGCCCTTTCTGGGACCAGGATTTATTGCATACAATGCCTCACACCCTTGTCATCCCTGAATAAGGTACCTGCAGTTTGCTGTACTTGAGGCTGCTCTTCAATATCATTTGAAAACTACAACTGACACAAATGTGGTGGTCTGCTTGGTGACGTGTTAGTCGGTTCATCATAATAAGACCTATTTTGCAGAAGTTGCCAATAGGTTTCTGTGCCCAGTTCAAGATCCTGGTGATTACCAACACAACCCTTTATGGATTAGTCCAGGGGTCCCCAACCCCCAGTCCATGGAGCGGTACCGGGCCGTGGCATGCCAGCAACTGGTCCGCACAAACAAGCAAAGCCCCATCTGTGGGATGCAGGCAGCACACAAAACCACGCATTCTCCGGTCCATGGAAAAACCTTTCTCCACAGAACCGGTCCCTGATGCCCAAAAGGTTGGGGACCTCTGGCTTAGTCTGTTGTTACTGTACCACCTGCTTTGAATAGAATCTGTCTACCCTACATGGTTTAGAAGAGAAAGAATGCTCCCAATATCCACCCTTAGAGAGATTAGTTGGTTAGAACTATCATTAGCTGAAAATCACTCAGGATGAGTGTGTAGTCACTGCGAGTTTTTTTAAAGTAGAAGTAGTCGCCCTTTGTAACTCAAATTGTGCTTTCTCTGGATCATCATAGTATCTTTGAACCCTTACTTTCCAGCTCCCCTCCCCCTTCTTTTTCTTCCTTTAATTTAGACTTTTCTTCTATTTCTCTCTATTCTATTTTTTCTTGTCCCTTTCCATCTGATCTCTATTATCTCTTTCTAAGAATGGTGATGGCAGAAAGGTGTACAAATCTTTCACTTTTTTAAGCTAAATGTTTTAGAGATAATCAGTAGCAATTGCTTGGAAAACTGATGCCATCAAGGAATGGAAGAAAATAAAAAATGGAGTTCTGTATTCATCCCCCCAAGTTTGTTAATTCTGCGTTCTTCTTTTAACAGCTCTGTATGTTTCAAAAAGGTTGAAAAAGATAATATGTTCTTTGGGAATTCAAAGCGTATATAAATAGGTATGGCCAATGCCTTCCAACCATTTCTCTCCATTAGTCCAATTGTAACCCATTCACAATTACTATTGCTAAAGCAGTAAATGACAGGTCTAAAGGATTGGCATGACCATTATAGAACTATTTATGTGAGTGCTTGAGACCTATTCAATATTCCAGATATACCCTCAGTTCAAAAATATTGAAGTGTTTTTATTCAATGGCAACAGAACCCAACATTACATT
This sequence comes from Azemiops feae, assembly GCA_023970755.1. Classification (NCBI taxonomy): domain Eukaryota; kingdom Metazoa; phylum Chordata; class Lepidosauria; order Squamata; family Viperidae; genus Azemiops; species Azemiops feae. The sequence goes on from JALGBA010000088.1 coordinate 311,119, forward strand.
CAAACAGAAAAATCTAAAAAGTTTTTAAGTTAAGGTTGAAAAGGCCTTCATTCTTATTGATTTTAATGGGAAATTAGTAATTCATGACTTGAATTCATCTGAAACTAAAGAACATAAATATTGCTCACTGTGGTTAAATATTGCTATTAATCAACCACCCACACTCTACTGTGTTACTTGGTACATAGCATTCTCTCTACTGGCTTCTTTATTTAAAAAAAAAACAAGGATGAAAAATAGACAAGGAGAGAGAATAAAAAAAATAAAGTCAAGAAGGAAGCAAAATAAAAGTGCAGAAAGAAAAAGGAAACAATAAATAAAAATAGAAAAAGAATGGCTTTTGACTTTCTTTGGTATAGATAAAAATATAGATAAAAAATACATCAAACTCTTACTCTAAAACTAACAAAAGCTCACATTATTTCTATAATCCCACGTAATTCTTATCATCAAATCCCAAAATCAGAATTTCATTTATTTTAGTTTCTCACAAAAAGTCCAAGATGGTTTCCAGTAGAAATAAAATTGGTCAAAGTCTTTAATTGAAGCTGTCAATTTCACCTTTTCCACCAATCCCATCAGCTTCACCATCCATTCTTCCATTGTACTAGGTATTTGTGAATCCTTTCACTTTTGTCCATATAAGAGTCTTGCTGCTGCTATGTACAAAAATAAAGATCTGTAAAATCCTTTAATCTGTTTTTCCATTAACCCCAAAAGGAAAGTTTCGGGTTCCAACTGTAGATTCTACTGGGCTTCTTTAGTTATCCTTGCAGTTTCATCCCAAATATACTACAGCTGTATGGTATTCAACTCTCAATAATTTTAAGCTCTAACTATCGTTTTGGCTCTCATTCCTATTTGTGTGCCTTCCCTTTTTCCTCATGCATGTTTTCTTATTTTTATTGTAACTGTGATCCTCTTCCCAATTAGTTTCTTGCTCCTAAATGAATAAACATCCCCAATCCATTTAAATTTCTTCCTCACAAATTAGATCACTCCTGTGCAAAACCCTCACAATTTCTCTGCCCTGAGCTCTTCCATATTTTCTAGCTTTGCACTTCAACTCCCTTACGCAAATAAACTGTGTTATGGCATGGCATAAACGGTATTATTTTTATATATAACTCTGGATGATTTAAAGAAATAATGCTGTAATTCATGGAGATGATCTGCTGTGTGTCTTCTTATACAAGAACTCCATGCCAGTGAAACATCTGTGTACGAACTATATTTCATCTCTAGAATATTGTTTATTTCCTACCATTCCATTTTTTCTTGGCAAAGTTTTTTTGGGTGGATCGAGCTGGACGGTTTTATTGGTCTTGATTTTTCTCCCCATTTCATTGTCAGAAAATTGCTTAACACATACATTTCTTTTGAAGCAAATACACATCCGTTGAAGTCAAAGTTTTGTTTAACTGAGCTGCTTTCTTATAGCACCTTTGCAACAGTAAGCCTAGTGCTGGGTGAAGCAGGCCAATGGACAGTGGAAAAAAAAATCTTGTCAGCATAATTGAGACAATAGATTGAAAAGAGCTGTAGAAATCCAGATATTTCCTGAAGCTTCTTTTCTGTTGTTCTTTCCGTAACCTGTAAATCCTTATATCTGTGCCTGGGATTTCTATCAATTGTGTAACTCTTTAGAAACCCATATTGAAATAATATGTTATCTTTAGCTCGGAACAGCTTCTTTTAGCTGTATGCATGATTTCCTGAGCATTGGAGAAACTTTGCAGGACAAGAATTTTTTTTAAAAAGGCTTGGGTAACAAGGAAACCTTAATACTTTCATCTCCAACTTATGGAAACAAGCAAATTGTCACAGAAATTAACATGCAATATTGCTGGTACAAAATAAAAACATTTATGCATGTAGTCTGCTTAAATCATAGCCAAGTTTAAGTGATGAACTTCAGTATTAAGGTAAATAGTCCACATCGTGGGGTAACAAGAAAACTCTCTTCCAGTAAAACAAATCTCACCAGTAGAGGGCTCTTAGAAAGGGTGGGGGAAGAGAATTTATTTCATTCCCTCTCAGGATCTTTGTCCACAGTGGGCATAATCACTACAAAAGGCAAAAGTACACAATGCAGTGGTTGCATTGGTTTATTGAACCAAAGTTTGAATACAGTAGTCCTTTTAATAAGATTTCTCAGTTCCAGCACAATTAATGAGAAGTGCAACTCACTGATCAACACAATTTTCCCATTTAATATAAGCAGAGAGACTCTCTAAATTATTAATTAGTTAATTAACAAAAGTTGTTTTGTAGTTAGTAGATTTTCCCAGTTTGAAGAAAGCAGCGACAAGAAGCAACAGGCAAAAATCAGCATATAAACCAGCAAGTTATTGAATGAAAAGGCCCTCACAAACTACTTCCACATCCTTATGTGTTTCACATGCTTCTCCCACATTATCCACCAAGGTCCTCTTCATTTCCTATTTTAAGCTGATTTTCTTCAATCATGTCATAGAATATTGTTGCAATCTTAGAAGTCAATTTGGGAAGAGACTAGCTGTTCTTGAGAAGTTAATGATCATAGAAGTTCATGTCCTGACTGTTTCATCCATCAGTCATACTTTGATCTTCTCTTGGTCTTTGGCATTTCATTGTTTTAGTTCACCTTAGCATGCTGTTGTATACACCTGTGTGTTCAGGTGGACTGCATATATTTCTTTAGTCTGAGTATTCATCATATAGTTCATCAAGTTCAGTATCCATCATGATCACTAGAAAAGATCACTTGCTGGCCAAGTCTTCAAAGAGGTTACATTCCATTCAAATATAGATTCTCTTTGGCTCAGCTAGGCCTGGGTTTCCATTGGTCCAAAGTACCCCTCTAACAGGGTCCATCTGCATTTTCTCCTCAAAGGCTTCCTGAAAACAGCCAAGTCTTAATCATTTTCCTTAAGTGCACAGGGGTTGAGGCAACTCTGCAGCTGGATAGGACCCTGCGGGCAAATCCAGACAAGTGTATCTTATAGTCTAAAATAAGCACAATCCTAATTTTTCAATAGGGTAATCTAATTCTGAGCTAGAGCAATGCTGTTAAATTGGATGGGTGTGGTCAGGGCTGTGACATTTAGTTGATCAATTAATTTATTTTCAGAAATCATAATTGATTAAAAAGATGCCCCTTGTTAAACTAGCCCAACAATATAATGTGCCTAAAAGTTCCACCAAGGCCTTGGGAGATGAGGCACACTCTGCTACGTGACAGAAGCTGAGGAACATCTCTTCAGAAATGACAGTTACTAATGTTACTGTGAATTAATTAACATAAGGTCCTTCCAGATGAGGCTGTATTATGAAGTCCCTGCCTTGTTCCAGAACTTTAATGGGATTCAGACACCATCCCCTTTTGTTATTCTCTTGTCTTTTCTCATCACATCTTCCACTTTTTTCTTTTCAGAAGGAATATATTAAGGAAAGAAAAATACAGTTTTGATTGCTAGCGCAGGTGATCCTCAACTGGAAGCAAGCATAGCCTACAATCTTGTACTTTAGAGTTCACCTACCTGGGTGTCCTCCAGATGTTTGGATTTCAACTTCCAAAATTCTTCACCCAGCTTGTCCATCGCTGAGAATTCTGGAAGTTGAAGTTCACACGTCTGGAAACTTGGGAAAGATGGGACAACTGATGTAGAGGCTGAAATTACAAGAATTAAAACCTTTTAAATATTTTTCAAGCATGTTTTTTTATTCAGTGGTGGATAATCACATATCCAAATGGAATCTTCACTTTATTAGGAGATGCAGACATAAACCCTTCTGCATTTGTGAAGTTCCAGCATTCGTTACTATTTTCTTATTTCTGAAAGACAGGTTTTGCCTTTGTATACATGCCATGGTTTGTTTTTACAGGCAGGAGACCTAAGTCCTGTGAAGTCCCATTTATGTTGTAAAGTAATACAGTATTGGAGGACAGCCTCATATCAAAATGAATAGCTCATTTTTTAAAAAAAAATATTTTGGTTTTTTTTATTTCTTTGCTGAATTATTGTTGCCAAAGCAACAAACCTTAGTTTAGTACAATGAATCAATAACTGAACTTACATTTGGAAAAGTCATATACAATTTGTCATTAGATAAGAGGCTGTCCAAGAAACCATGATAAACCAGTTTTAGTCAGACAGTTCTGTGTTTGTATGAGACTGAATGCAGATGTGCTGAAAGAAGCAGAGTGAAACGGAAATGGAATTAGTACTATCATGCCAAATAGAATGATCATCATAATATACAATATAAACATGGGTATAAAAGTTGGACATCCATCTTAATATAAGATATGCTGGTCTTGTTATATATGCCTCCACAACTCTCAGGTCATTTATGAGGTTGTGGATGATAAATCATGGTGCTATATTTTGTTTATTGATTTTAAAGTAGTGCACTTATCTGCAGGGTTTTGGTAGACAGCCTTTTTATTCCTGATAAATTGCCAAATGGCCTTGGTTCAGTTGTACTGATGCTGTACAGTATTGATTAGGACATATAGAACTGGAGATGGATCCTCTCGAATGCTTGTTTTCTTACCTTAAATGGTTTCTTGGAAGCTGTAGACCGGTTGGCACTTTAATGTTCACATTTATTTTTGACAGATATGGATTGCACTGAACTTTTACCAATAGATTTGAATTTTGTGCAAAGTTCTAAAGAAGATATTTTTTTATCCATAAGAATAAATAGAACCAATTTAGTTTGGGGAAAAAGTAAATATACTCTATGACTCTATTACTCTATTACTATATATAATTAAAATTGTCCCACCCACAATATATCCCTAAATATTCAAAGTGCTGTATTAATATGCAGATGATACCCATCTCAGACCAATTAAGGGACGTAATAGAAATCCTGATTCCATGCCTGTAGACTGCCAAGGCCTGGAAAATAATAATAATAATAATAATAATAATAATAATAATAATAATAATAATAATAATAATAATAATAATAATAATAATAATAATAATAATAATAATAATAATAATAATAATAATAATAATAATAATAAACAACAACAACAACAATAACAATAACAATAAAGTTGGAAAGGGTCTTGGAGGTCATCTAGTCCAACCCCCTGCTCAGGCAGGAAACCCTATACCATTTCAGACAAATGGCTGTCCAGTCTCTTCTTAAAAACTTCCAGTGTTGGAGTATTCACCGCTTCTGGAGGCAGGTTGTTCCACTGGAGAAGTAGATACAGATTCATTTCAGCCAGGTCAGAAAGCCTATTAATTTAGGAAGTTACTGATTTTACAATAATACCAACTTTGATTATTGATGGGGTTGTGTTGTTCCAGACAGAGGATACCTGCAACTTGGAAGTTGTTCTGAATTCACAGTTCCTGCTAGAAGGGCAGGTGGAAGTTGCGGTCAGGAGTGCTTTTGCCCAGCTCCCTTGGTGTGCCAATTGAAGCTTTAACCTGGATATGGATGAGGATGGTTAGTGAAGTCCCTGTCACTTCATTATGTAATTACAATAATTCACTTCACATGGGAATGACTATGAATACCACCCCAAAACTACAGCTGTTCCAAAATGCAATCATTAATGTGCTTACTGGGCAGTCTTAGTACTTTTCTCTGGCACCACTGCTATAATGGTTGCATTGCTTGGCTAGTGATATGTTTCTGAGTGCAATTCAAGGTGATGGCCACTATTTATAAAACCTCATCTGGCATGGGAACTGGTTATCTAAAATCTTCGACTTACAACCATTCGTTTAGTGACTGTTTGAAGTTGCAGCAGCACTGAAAAAAGTGATTTATGACCATTTTTCACAGTTATGGCTGTTACAGCATTCCCGTGGCCACGTGATCAAAATTCAGATGCTTAGCAACTGGCATGCATTTATGATGGCTGCAGTGTCCTGGGTCTTGTGAGCACCTGTTGCGACTTTCTGACAAGCAAATTCAATGGGGAAGCCAGATTCACTTAACAACTGTGTTACTAACTTAACAACTGCAGTGATTCACTTAACAATTGTGGCAAGGAAGGTCATAGATCTTGATTTTAAATCTCTGTTTATACAACCCAGGATTGTATTAGCTTTTTTGGTTGCTGCTGCACACTGCTGGCTCATAGTCAAGTGATCGTCCACTAGGACTCCAAGGTCCTTCTCACAGTTACTGTTTTTAAGCCAGGTCTTGCCCAATCTGTACTTGTACCTTTGATTTGATTTGATTTGGAATTAAATATGACTTTGACCTTTATTTTAGCATTTTGTTTGTTCTTGTTGATGCTCATAGGTCAGTATTTCCATAGGAGGGGAAACTTTTTGTAGTGTACCTAAAACTGAAGATAACAGAAGAACACACATCAAACCAAGAAAATGAAAAAGTCAGTTGTATAGTAAAATATATTTTATTACCCTATTCTAAGGTTTGAATGAATTTTGAAAAAAAAATGAAGATCACTGCATAACTTATGGCTATTTTGTTAAATAGAAGTGAGAGTGGGATATGTTAAGAAAACCCAAAGTCAATCAAATGCATCAGGAATGGTTACTTAAGAAGTATGTGCGATAAAAAAAGAGAGTTAAGAATGCCTAGATACTAAATGAATGGGGATTGAATATAAAAGTGAGTCAGCAGTATGAAAGCAGTATGTGGTGATTTGGTCATATGATGAGAATGAATGAGGATTGAATTGCAAAACAAATATACAAATGAAAGGTTATTTTGATTTTGTATTGTGTAGGTGTTTTCATTACAGTAGTATCATTTAACACTATGGCATTGTTAAGAAGAAGACTGAGAAAGTAACGTTGATGAGATCCTGAAAAAAGAGAGGACTGAGAAATTTTAAAATTTTAAAAAGTTTTTAAGAAGAGATTGGACAACAATTTGTCTGAAATGGTATAGGGTTTCCTGCCTGAGCAGGGGGTTGGACTAGAAGACCTCCAAGGTCTCTTCCAACTCTGTTATTCTGTTATTTTGTTCTGTTATTTAAAGAACAAAAGGAAAATTATGAAATGGCAGTTGGATGTGATGGAGGTAAGGATAGTTTGCATAATAGAAAGGTATGGAGAAATGTATGAATTGCTTGTCCTTTTCTTTTTCTTATCTCTTAATATTTAATATTTAATTTCTTACAATTTCATACTGCTTTTTGGTGTCTTGCATAATAACTGAGCATATCATGATGGGTAAGTACACATGTTCAAGTGTACAGTATGATTTGCAGGTAGATAAAGCAAATAATATATATTATATTATTTTTTTAAGATAAATGCTGACACTGGAGGTCTGTTGATCTGGAGGTCACAGATGAAGGCCTGACTTTGTGAGATTGGCTTATAACTCTAAATCTGTTTCTGACTGTGCATTTGAGTGTGAGCAGAGGAAGGAAGTTGATCTTGGGTTCAGAGAGGTGTGGGGCTTGGACAGCTCTGGCTTATTTGATATTTCCATTACTCTTTTGGGGAGTTTGGGGGGGGGGGGTTAATCCAGGAAATCAATATAAAACTCAAATCCTAAAAAGGCTGCCAATAGAACATCCATTCCCCTGAGTTTATTTTCATCCAGACAACTTTCTGGGAGTGGTGTGTGTAGGAGGAAGGGAGGAGCCCCTGCCAGAAATGTGAAAGTGCATTGGAATCTGCTGGAAAATAGTTCAGAATTCCATCTTCCAAACTGTGCTAAAATATCTGGAAAGTGATTTTTTTTTTTGTCCTCAAGCAGAGTAAACTGCATCTTCCTGATTTTCCTGAACTGTGCCTGTAGCAAGGTCTCTGATGTGTGGTTTGCGATGACCTTTCTATTAATCAAATTCCTAATTGTAATTGAACAAATGCAGAAGAAACTGAGTATCACATAAATAGAAGGGTTTACTATAGGTACTGTTGCATATGTTTGAGTCTCCATTCTTAAGTAACTTTGTTTTAAGGAAAGGAGGCTTTCATGATGTCATTGAGTCTAGTAACACAACATGGAACACTAAGAGACTAACCATATCAGATGAGTTGCAATTGCCAATTGCAGAAAACACATTTAAAAATTAAAGAATATGCATGAGACTTTGACACAGGGAAAAGATGTTAAAGCTTTTCTGATCTCTTCTCCCATCAGTTATATTTCTGGTCAAATTGGTCAGAGGAGAAAGAAAAAGTTGAACTACAGTTTTTAGTAATTGTAATTTCAAGAAAACTACTGTAAGTAGAAAGCAAGACATTTTATCAATTTCTCCCTACTGAGTTAGGAAGGTGATAAAATGGTCTTGTCCCACTGGGCTCTTGGGAATTAGAGATTTCGGAGCTGCAGTGATTAGGTTTGGGGATCTTTTATATTATGTATTGTGTAGTTGTTTACATTAATGTTAATGAATACTAAAGGATATTGCATTGTTTTACTGTACAAGTATGTGCTGCTTGTTCATTTCGTGATATTGCTGTTAAGACGACATAAGAGCCAGACTGTATGATATCAAACATATATTTCCTGCAGCACTTTGTTGCTACAATGTCCATGGGAAGTCTGTAAGCAATAAATGAGCATAATTGCTACCTCCTACTTTTATTCTTTCAGCAATCAATATTGAGAGCTCTTTTGTTTTAGATTCTGTAAATAATACATTGTCATCCTACAGTGCCTTTTTGTAGCTGTTTTATGAAAAGAGATGTTTCCAGCTTTTTGAAGCAGTGCTTGGAATTAACACCCAAGCCTGTTAAACCCCCCCCCCAATATAGGAACAATTGTTTACAATAAAAAAAATCAAGTGATGGACCTCGATCTAAAATGTTGAAAATGCTTCTGGCTCTATCCAGATTGTCGTTAAAAAGAGATGGCATGAAAATATATTTATCAGATATTATTATTTCAAGAGTTAACCTGTTCTCTCTCCCCCCCTTCCTCCCTCTCCACTTTACAATAGAGAGAGGATAACATTTTCTAAATAGTTCTGACCTAAACTATTTTCTGATGAACATTTCTTCACTGTTTTAGACTATCATTTACCTGGTGAAAGAGAGAGTTTATTATTAGAGTTCAGCCTGAATCTAATAGGCGATCAGGCCTGTGGGAGGAAAATAAGTTATTGCTTTATCTGTTGAATGAGACAGTCTAGATCTAGAATGTTTGCTGAGCATAGCTGACATAGCTCAGTTATTAAAGGGGAAAAAAGCCCTTGAAATGCAAACAGGTGATTGAAGTGATATGTGATAACCTGGCTGGTGGATAAAGCTACAGAAACCACAACATATGTCCCCAATTATGAAACTTCAGTGGGTGTATTTTTCTTCTTGGCTCACATGTCTCACTATGAACTAAGAGTACATAATAATAAAACCTTGGATGTCAGCCAGCATAAATAGACACTTTGGCTAACTCCAAGCATGTTTGTAGAAGATACAAAGTAATGCAGCTGTTGAATTGGATACCTTCCAATAAAGGATATCATTGCTCACCCCCCAAATATCCTTTCTTTAAATCAGAAATAATAAGCAGATATTTTGCATCTCAGAAATGCATCTGTTCATTTCAGTTCACACTAAGTGTATTGTTTGTGCCTTGAGACATAAACAATACATTTTTGTGCCCATTAAGTTGCAAATTGTACCACAACATTCTGCAAAGTGCAGATATTTTCATAAAAATTCATTCTAGTTCCTAAATATGTGTAGAAGTTGAAAATTGAGTAAATTGGAATAAAAACTTGGATTGGTTAATTTTTTCTTCCATTTCTAAAGTAAATGTCTGCTTCAAATTTTAATTAACTTCAGGTGACTGCACTTCCAACAATATGGAAGTGGTTTACCCTTGTTCTCTTCCAGGATCTTTGTTGACTTCTCAGTCTAGCTATGGCCCTAATATACCCTGCTAATCTTTCATCCAAGCATTAAGCAGGACTAACTTTATTTGCCTTTTAGGCATCAACAAAATAGATCAGGCACTGCAACCTGCTGAGAACTTCCAACTCTAGTGAAGTGTGATCCAGATGAAGTTCACCAGTATCTCAGCAAGTTCACTTTCGTTAAACTTCCAGTCATTATGGTAACAATAAATCACCACTATCAGAAGTATAGGTTCACATTTAACATCACTGGCAGAAGAGTAATTAGTATAAGATCAACCATGTGCGGGGGGAGGGTGGTACAGCCAAAATTGTCAGGGAGAAATTAATGCCTTTTGTTACAACAAAAGGTTAGGGTGTTGAGGTCTTGGAAAAAAGGCCACTGAAGAAGGATAAGATCAAAGGACATAAAATTCTGCATGACGAGGAAAAAGTGTACAGGAAATCATTTTCTACCATTTCTCAAAAAAAGTAGGGCTTTGCCATCCAGTGAAGCTGTTTGGAAGATTTAGAACAAGCAAAAGCAAGTACTGTATTTAAGATAGCCCAAAGTTGCTGTTTCCAAAAGGCAACTGGACTTCCTTGGTGTTTTCTTTGAAAACATTTGAAGATCTGAAGAAGCTTTTTGGATGAGAAGTGAAACGTTTTCAAAGAAAACACCAAGGAAGCCCAGTTGCCTTTTGGAAAAAGCATCTTTGGGACAACCATAACCTGGATGAATGAGAATTCTATAGACATGTATTTAAGACAGTGTGCAGTTAAACTATGATACTCATTACATGGTGATGGCTGATCTTTATATGGGAAACAGGTGTGTTCATGGAGGACAGATCTACCAAGGGTTATTAATCTTGAACCTCTTGATTAAGGCCAGCAAATCTCCAAATATCAGTTGCAGTGAACAATGATAGAAGAATGGCCTGTCTCCATCTCCTGCTTGTAAACAGCTGAGAGCATCTGGGTGGCCACTATGAGAAAGAAAATGCTAGGCTGCGATCCAACAGGATTGTTCTTTAGTTCATTGCAGCCCTTTGGAATTTTACCTGTAGTTTTTAAATGATTAGAAGTCAGGTCCCTTTGAGTTTTTGTCAGATTAGGTACAGAATTACTACATGTTTACTTGCTTCAGACGTATTATACTTTAGGCTTTTATGCTTCCCTACCTTCAACCATTTTGGTGGCTCATGACAATCAAAGAAATTACAATAAAATCAATAAAAAAAAGATAAGATAGCAAGTACAGTGAAGGGAAGGGTTTCACTCTCCCTTGCCAAAAGTCTGGGTGAAGAGCCAGGTCTTCACAGAAGAGGGAGGGTCAACTGGATCTGGGGAGGGGGGGGCTTGTTGCAGAAGGCAGGCTGAAAAGTGCACTTCCATGTCCCAATAGATGACATTGTTTAATTGAATGAACACAGAGCCCGCCAACTCTGCAGGATTGAATTGGCCAAGCAGATGTTATAGGATACAGGCAGTCCTCCAAATAAGTAGGCCCCGAGCCATTATAGCGAGACTTCTAGTAAGAAAATCAGTGGCATCATAGAATGTGTATTTTGTGAATGGTATTTCTTTAACCAGCATAACCTGCATTATCTTTGCCTCCAAGGGAAAGTGGAAGGTGGAGAGAGGTTGTTAATAATTTTGATGGGAGCTGGCCGGAAAGAAATGGGAGGCATGCAGGTGGGGGCAGGGAGAGGAGATTGTTGCTGGGCACTTAGAACGACAGGATAAGCAAAGGAAGCCATTAAATTCCATTATTGCCTATTCTTTCAAGAACTATTTTTACTCATCAGTTTCTACATACAGCAACATCCTTCCTAGCATATGTGTATATATACATGGTATTTCCTACTATATATTTCCTACACATAGCAGAAAATTGTGAAGGGTAGAATGAAGGAGTTGATTGTTGTCTTTTTACTTTGAATAAGATTAAATTTCCAGGGTCAGATTATTTAGGGTTCCAATGGAACTAGATGATGGTCTAGTTGAACTGTTACATAATATCTTTAAAAAAATCCCGCAGAACTGGTGAAATGCCAGATGGCTAGAAGAGGACAAAATTATGTATATTCAAAAATGGGGAAAAAAGAAAATCCAACAATCTGAGTCTGTTACCCGGGAGGTGGAGGTAATGCTTTTCAGATTTGCAGATGATATAAAATTGTGCAATAGTTAATGTCTTTGAAGACAAAATTATCTTGATAAGTTGGAAAATGATTAGATAGATAGATAGATAGATAGATAGATAGATAGATAGATAGATAGATAGATAGATAGATAGATAGATAGATAGATAGATAGATAGATAGATAATCTTTATTGTCATTTTTTAATGTGGCACAATGGCACACATTAAAAATGAAATTTAGTTGCTTGCTTTCAAAGAGTACACATACATAACACACATTTAAACATACTATATACAACATATATATAGACCTACACCCTTACATATAAGTAACATATAAATATTAATCACTGTCCATCTTGAATACATAATGGAAGGAGGAAGCTTTAGAGTTCACAAGGTTGGTACTGTATGGAACAAAACTGTGACTGAATCTGGATGTTCTGCTTCGGATACCACGAAGCCTCCTCCCAGAAGGTTACGAAGAAAACAGGTCGTGAAGAGGATGTGTAGTGTCCCAGACAATGAGCTTTAAGTAACCAAAAGAAATTTAAGAAAGATGAAGATCTAAGGCAACACAAATCAGATGCAGAAGCACAATTTTAAAAAGTGGGTCATTTCCTTATTAGAGAAAAAAGAAATATATCTTGGAACAGTTTTAATTACAAACTGGGAATGAGCCAGCACTATGATGGGGCTGCAAAAAAAGCCAATACCACTTTAGGCACCAACAGGAATATATGTCCAAATCATCAGAAGTAATTGTTTTAATCCATTCTGCTTTGGTCAGATCTTATCTAGAACACTGTGTCTAGCTCTTGGCACCTACACTTAAAACAGAGTCAAGGAGATCGGAAGATATTTAGAGAAGGGCATGAAAGATGATCAGGGACTGGGAGCAACAGCTTGGGAAAACTCTTTTATTTCCCTAAAGCTGTTTTCACATTATTTCTGGGGAGGGAGGAGACCTTATATCACTAAAATTTCTTTATCATTTCCCAAATTACTTACTGTAATATTGCTTACTAACATAATTCTTGATTTGTAGCAAATCTGTTTTTTTATATAGATAGCATCTTCATTCTGTATTTCCATTTCTCATGACAACTTCAGGAACACAGCTGCTGCCGTTATTACTAGCCATTAAAGAAGAATTTAGAAGAAAACCTCCTAACATGATTAGGCTGGAAAGAGAGTGAGAATTTAAGAGTGGGAGCCAGATTCATTAGAAGTACACACATTCTTGGCCTGTTTGTTTGGCAGTGTCACTACAGGAAGGAGGTAATATTTAGCAGATCAGAAATTCTTAAGATCAACTGATCTCATCCTAGGACATTTTTAATTGCTATTGTTATTGTCAGTCAGGCTTTTCTTCTTTTAGTTTCTTTCCCCCTGCTTCTTCTTAAATAATATTATTTTATTATCTATTCCTATTTTATTAATTTGCTGCTACCTCAAAATTGAATGATTATGTGCTATCTGGTGTTGACCCCTAGCAACATATAGGCAATTCTCTTCTCCCTTTCAATCTTCCAGTTCCATTTCCTTCTCAATTTCTCAGGTTCCTTCCAGTTCTTCAGGAGAGAGTTTCAGAGACTTGGGGAATTGCAGCAGAATGGAATTTAGCAAGTTCCTTATTGTTCAGCACATATTTATTTTTTTCTTTATTTATAAAAATCAGTTTCTCTAACCAACCTTTCGCAAACATAATGTGCTCCCCTCCAGATCTATTCAGACTTCAACTTTCTTAATTGGAATTAGATCACAGACGAGCATCATCAAAGGAATTCCTAGGAATTTAAATCCCAACATATTTGTAGAACACATTTTAGGAAAACTTGCTCAATAGTAGTAACTGTGAGAGGGATCTTGGAGTCCTAGTGGACAATCACTTAAATATGAACCAGCAGTGTGCTGCAGCTGCCAAAAAAGCCAACACAGTGCTAAGCTGCCTTAACAGAGAGATAGAATCAAGATCCCATGAAGTATTAATACCACTTTATAACCCCTTGGTAAGACCAAATTTGGAATGCTGCATCCAGTTTTGGTCACCACATTGTAAAAAAGATGTTGAGACTCTAGAAAGAGTACAGAGAAGAGCAACAAAGATGATTAGGGGACCGGAGGCTAAAACATATAAAGAACAGTTGCTGGAATTGGGTATGTCTAGTTTAATGAAGAGAAGGATGAGGGGGGACATGATAGCAGTGTTCCAATATCTCAGGAGTTGCCACAAAGAAGAGGGAGTCAAGCTATTCCCCAAAGCACCTGAAGACAGGACAAGAAGCAATGGATGGAAACTAATCAAAGAAAGAAGCAACCTAGAACTAAGGAGAAACTTCCTGACAGTTAGAACAACCTGCCTCCAGAAGTTGTGAATGCTCCAACACTGGAAGTTTTTAAAAAGAGACTGAACAACCATTTGTCTGAAATGGTATAGGGTTTCCTGCCGGAGCAGGGGGTTGGACTAGAATACCTCCAAGGTCCCTTCCAACTCTATTATTGATCATTGCACAGTCAGCCAGATGTTCAGACTGGATTTAGCATTTTTGTCTACCTATCGAGTCCTTACCAAGGACCTGGGATAGGCAGATGTGGATGTTTGATGGTATTACAGATATCGTCGCAGGATGGAAGCAGTTCCTAGTAAGGCCGCCTTTTGCAATTGACTAATGGCCAATTTGTCAATGCCAATTGTGTTCAAGTGGTGCTCCAGTTGTTTTGGGATTGCACTCAAGGCACCTATTTTATTGGTACTACCCTTGCTTGCCTTTGCCACAGTCTTTCTATTTCTATTTGTAGGTCTTTGTATTTTGTTATCTTCTCCAGTTCTTTCTCGTTTATTCTGCTGTCTCCAGGCACTGCCACATCCACTATCCAGACTTTTTTGTCTTTCTTATCGACAACTGTTAAGTCCGGGGTGTTATGTTGCAGGTGCTTGTCTGTTTGAATTCTGAAGTCCCAGAGCAGTTTAACTTTATCATTTTCTATGACTTTCTCTATTTTATGATCCCACCAGTTCTTCCTTACAGGCAAATGATATTTCTTGCAGATCTTCCAATGCACCATTGTTGCTACTTTGTCATGCCGCTGCTTGTAGTCAGTCTGTGCGATCTTCTTGCAGCAGCTTACCAGGTGGTCCACTGTTTCTTCAGCTTCTTTGCATAGGCGGCACTTACTGTCTGTTGCTGTCTTCTCAATTTTGACTTTGTATGCATTTGTCCTTAAGGCTTGGTCTTGTGCAGCCAGAATTAGTCCCTCAGTCTCTTTCTTCAACTTTCCTGCTCTTAGCCATTGCCAGGTCTTGTTATTATCTGCTTTCTCAGCTATTTTTTTTAATGTACTGGCCATGTAGTGCTTTGTCTTCCCATGCCTCTATTCTGTTCTTCATTTGGTCTTTCTTGTAGGCCAGTTTGGTCTCTCCAGTAGTCAGTAAGCCTTCCTGATATACTAATTTCAGTGCATCTTCATCATTGTCCTTCAGATATTCTTCCAAAGCCATTTTTTTTTCTTCAACCATCTGATGTACTTGTAGCATTCCACGTCCACCTATTTGCCTTGGTAGATAGAGTCTGTCAATGTCATTGCGTGAATGAAAGGCATGATTCATCGTCATTATTTTTCTGGTCTTCCTATCCATTGCTTTTAGTTCTGCTTGAGTCCAGTCCACTATTCCAGCTATGTATCTAATGACTGGAATTGCCCAGGTGTTGATTGCCTTCATGGTATTTCCTCCATTGAGTTTGGACTTTAAGATCTTCTTCATTCTCTTGATGCATTCACCTCTAATCTTTTTCTTGACTTCAGTGTGCTTGATGTCAGCTTGAAGGATACCCAAGTATTTGTAGTAATCTTCCTCATCCAGACTCTTAATGTTATTTTTGTGGGGCATCTTGATTCCTTCAGTTTTCACTATTTTTCCTTGTTTAACAGTAAGTGTGGCACATTTGTCCAAGCCAAACTCCATTGCAATATCTTGGCTATATATACGGACAGTGTTGAGCAGCGATTCTATTTCAGATGATGTTTTTCCATACAGCTTCAGATCATCCATGTAAAGGAGGTGGGATAGTCTGGCAGATGTTTTTGATGTTTGATAACCATGTCCTGAGTTATTCAGTATTGTTGACAGAGGAAACAGTGCAATAATAAATAGTAGTGGCGATAATGAATCTCCTTGAAATATTCCTCTTTTGATATTAACCTCTCCCAGTCTCTCACCATTGATTTGTAACTGTGTCTTCCATTGTGCCATTGATCTTTGCACAAATTTTCTGATGTTTCTACTGACTCCTGTTATTTCTAGGCACTTGATTATCCAGTCATGTGGCAGAGAGTCAAGTGCCTTTTTGTAGTCAATCCATGCCACATTCAGGTTGGTCTTCCTTTTCTTGCAGTTTTCCAAGATCATTTTGTCTATTAGGAGCTGATCTTTTGTTCCTCTGCTATTGGGGCGGTTTCCTTTCTGCTCAGGTGGAAAGAGATTGTTTTCAACTAGATGGTGTTGTACTGCATCAGCTACCACACCAGTTAGCAATTTGAAAGTTGTTGGTAAGCAGGTAATCGGCCTGTAGTTGCCTAGTGTTGCCCCTTTTGCTGGATTTTTCATTATTAGGTAGGTTTTCCCAGTTGTTAGCCACTTTTCAATTTCTCCTCCTTGTAGTATATTGTTGAACTGCTTGGCAATGAGTGGGTATATAACAGTTAGATGTTTCAACCAAAACCCATGCAGTTCATCTTCACCTGGTGATGACCAATTTTTGATCTTCCTTGCTCTTTGTTCTACCATTTTTGTTGTTATTACTAGTTCTTTCATTTCAACTTCTGTTTTATTTGCATCCACCTCTTTTAACCAAGCCGCATCCTTGTTGTATTTTTGGGGGTTATCCCATATCTGCTTCCAGAACTGCACTGTTTCTTCCTTGTCAGGTACTGACTGATTCATTGCAGTTTCTCCATTGATGGATTGGTAGAAACGTTTCTGATTGGATTGAAATTGGAGGTTCTGCCTATAATTTGCAATTCAAGCTTCGTATCTACTGATTTTCCTGGCTATAGCTGTTATTTGCTGCTTTATTATTTCCAGTGCTTCCTTGATCTTCCTTGTTTCTAAGTGGTATTTCTTGCTTAGGTATTCTTGGGTCTTCTTGTTCTTCAGCTTCTTTTCTTTCATCTGTTCTAGCTTGCTTGCATGTGATCTTATCTTGCTGATCTTATTTTCTAGTCTAACCTTCCATTTTTGTGGTGCACTGTTTGTTTGTTTTTCTTCTTTGTTGATTTTGCATCCCAGGTATTCAGTTATAACTGCAGCTGTGCTGTACATTAGTTGGTTTGTTTCTTGCAGTGAATTGGTGCTTATACTTGATATTTCACTATTTGCATCTTTTAATGCTTGTGCTAGCTGTTTCTTTGGAACAAGCTTCAATGCAGGCAGCCTTATTCTGTTGTTTTTGTGCTGTTCTAGATGCTCAGTTATTCTTTGTTTCAATTCTTTTATTTCTTTAGTTAGAGGGTTTTGTTCTTCCTGAGGAAAAGATGCCTGGTTTCCAAATGGGAACAGTTGTATATCTCTGCTGGATTCCTTCACTGCCAACTCCCCCTGGTTTGCCTCTACATTCTGAATTACTTCTGGCAAGGCTTTGATTTCTTTGCCCTGGGTAAACTTTGCAGTTCGTCCAATTCTGTTTCTGTGAATACTTTATTTCGTATTATAAATCGGCGTTGATCTGCTAGTCTCTGTTCTGTTATTTCTGAATAATAATAATAATAATAATAATAATAATAATAATAATAATAATTATTATTATTATTATTATTATTATTATTATTATTATTATTATTATTATTATTATTATTATTATTATTATTATTATTTCACTGAAATACACAAACAAATGGTACACATTTGTTTGCCTAATAACAAGTTGTAGGTTGACAACACTTTCCTAGTAAGTAAGGTAAGTCCACATAAATTTACATAATACTTACTTAGAAGATAGACTACTAAACCCTGTCATAGAATCACAAAGATGAAGGAGAGGATAGAAGTGATCTAGTCCAACTTCCTTCTGTTTAGGAAAAGATTTATGCCATCTCTGTGATAAACCCTGAAGATTTTCAGTGAAAGGAGAAGTCACCTCTTAATGTGCAGCCTGTTTTCACTAGCTGACAGCTTGTACGGTCATGATATCTACCTGATATTTTGCTGAAGCGGCTATCTTGGATAGAAAGCCATTGATTCTGTTTGTGTCCTCTGAGGCAATACTGATTAATTCCAGTGGATAACACTGGTCAACGGATAATACTACATTCTTATGTCTTTAATTTAGAACACAGCTATCCTTTGCCCTTTTTTTAATTGTAGCTATTTGTAGTTAGATGGAAGCTCTCCTCTCTGATGTCTGCATGTTATCTATTCTATGACTCAAGAAAGTGCAATTGACTGAGTAGTAGTTCATTACGAAGTAGATAATTTACGTAGAACTGAAGTCTTTTAGTTTTGGTACTCAGCAGCTACTTGGCTGCCCCACGGTCTCCTTCAACATCGATAATCGACTAGTACGGGCATTGTGAAATAAATCCAAATATGGTTGAGACTGGATTACAGCAATTATAACCTTTTCCTATTGAAACAGCAGCTGCTTGATTCACCCAAGTTATCCAGCGAAGGTTTTGTGTATACATATATGTGTTTTTCTTCAACATAGTCTCAGATGGCTTAGATTAAATTACTTATTTTCTTATCAGATAAAATGCACTAAAGTTCGGCTTATTTGTGGAAGTAAATACATGTCCCACCCTTTGGGAATAGTCTTTGAAAGTTGTATGAAAAAAAGCATTGCTCTCAATCACTTCTTATAATTTATTCTCTCTCTCATTTTGTTTTGAAGAGATGCCAAGAGAAAGGAGACTGTTTCATTATTTGACACAGACTTTGAAGTATATGGGTTTAGAAATGTCTTTCTCATGAACTTTCTCTTCTTGTGTCACAAAGTCTCTCAAAGTGCAGCATTTAGCTAATGCTGATTATGGCAGAGGCAAAGAAATGGAACAATGTCATTACTGATTTGTTTGTTTTATTATTTTGGTAACAGATCATTATTGTTGTTTAACCACAGCTTGACCCGTTCCTGGATAGACACCCACGTGGAAACCCTTCAGATCATTGTACACCATTGTTTTCAAGATGAGGATCACAGTCTGTCTTTCAATCGCATGCTGAGAGCCACTCTCCAAAAAGTTTGCAGAACCTGGACAAAAATAAAAAATAATTTATTTCTTAATTAATATTCATATTATATTACTAGTATTAATATTAGTAAATTAATAATTGCTCTCGCGTATTTCAGAAATTTATCCTCTGTCACTTTAAAAATTACAATTCAGTGGCAATCTCAGCATGTATATGTGCCTTTGTTAAACATCTCTTGTGAATATAACGCTATGGGATTCCCACTCTGTAGCTTCTTTCCATGTCATCACAATTAATACTGTACTTAAAAGTCTAGCATTGGACAGATAAGACCAGTTGAGCCTGAGAATAGGAAGTGAATTGCATATTAATTGTGATCAACACTATTCATTCACAACCATCAGGCTCGATTCTGGGCATCTGCACACCATCTAATACAGGTGTATCTACAGAATATAGTCAAGATGGCAATTGTAATTGTGCAATCAAAGCTGCACCCATTTTTATGTGTAACACACAAATATTGGTGGAGTTTTCAGCACCCGTTATGGCCATCAAATTGATATATATATTTTTAGCTATACCTGCAGACATCCCTATTTCATTATGACAAATTCCTCCTATACTGTTCTGGAAGATATAAAATTACTATTTTCAGATCTGAAAACTATGAATCAGCATTTGTGGTAATTTTGTGTATATTGAAAAAAATACAAATCAGGAAGGTGACTGTAAAGCAAATGTTTCCTGTTCACTCTGTTACCTCTCTTAAATCAGTATCCACTGGACTCAGGAGACTGAGAAGAGAATATTGTTGATAAAAGACCTGTAAGCCTTTAAAAAAGAAAAAGACAAATCAGAGGAAACACTAGAAACAATTTTAAGCAAACATATAAAATGGCAGCAGATTAAAACTGAAGCAATAAATAATAATCTGGACAAAGTAAATTAATTCAGTATAATCACAGAACTAATGTAGGACTTCAGGAGGCATCTAAACTTTATACATGAGGAGGCCTAGGGCAGATTTAGGAGAAAGTGATCCACAGTGTTGTGTCATCATTGTAAAAATTACCTTGAATACTGCAGCTGTCAGTCTTAACTGAGAAACTTCTTACTCTGGAATGATCTTTCTCTAGAATTCCTGTCCCATGGCTGCTATCATGGTCTCACAGGCCTACAAAAGAAGGGAATTGGTCACACGGTAAAGGCTTGCAGCTACAGGGCCTTTTACGGAGCTTGCTTGACATAAAGATGCTGCTTTTGGTGACAGGCCCATTACAACTGTAATATCTACTTGACAGTTAGGTGGGATTTTAAATCCTCTCAGGCTAATCAGGCTAAAAATAAATGCCTCTGAACCTCTAGGACGGCTTCTGCCAGTGGGTTTGCTAGGTGCCTCAAGTACATGTATGAGTACATCCTCATGGGGGTAATAATGAACTCATTTAGAAAGGAGATAAAGAAGGAAATAATGGTTTCCATATTTACTGTACATAACCTGGTGTAAATGCAGAAAACATTGTTTACCACATAGCCATTTTTTTCTCAGAAATAGGTCCTCTTAGCATATCTGGAAAGTGCAGTTCTAGGCAAATGAGGGGCAATTCAGTCTGCCTCCTGCTTTATTCTGATTCTGTGTTTGATCAGAGCTGATCAGTCACTACAAAGCACTTGCTGAAATCAGCAGGTTGGACACTGAACAACTAAACAAACAACCAAGACATGGACTTGGTGCCAATGATCCAGTGCTTCCATATTCCCATACTTCCTGTCTGTGCTCATATCGAGGGAAATCTTTATATGTATGCTTTGTTTTTGTGAAAGCACATTAATGAAGTATGTGATGGTAAATTCTGAATTCAGCCCCTGTAATTCAAATTTAGAGGATTACTACCTTGATAAAGGAATGGATGGGTCATCCAAAGTTCTGTTGTTACACCCTACAATCATAAGGTAGCTTTCCTGTAATTCTTATGGTGTCTATCTCCTGACCTAGCCTATCTTAAAGAGCTGATATTAATCTTGAAAGCTTTTCAGAATTTCTTCTGTCCCATCTTACACCAAATAGAATTAAGGCGGGGTTATTTTGAGTTTCTTTATTACACTTTCTTTTTTTCCCAGGTCTCAACTGCCATTTTCCCACCCTTAATAGCTAACCCATTCCTTCATCACAATTATTTTCATATTCTTTTATGAAAAGTAATTATCTAGTCCTTATGTTGGAAAGTTTGAAAGTGTGAGAGGAACACCTAGTGACATTATAAAAACTGCAGGAAATGCTGGATGGGTTTTCCATGGAGGAAGACATAGGTTTTTTTAGTTTTTCTCTAGTTTTTTGCACTATTCAGCAGCCCCAATTGCATAAACACCAAGTATACAAAGCCATGGATGCCTGTTAAGGTTCTAGATAATCTGAATGTCATATTTGTTTTTAAAATGCCATTACATTTTAGCCAAGTGGACCTGAAAGCGATGTGATAAGATCAATAACCCCTCCATCTCTGAAATCTGTCTCAATGGGGGAAATGGATGAGTCTTCCAAGAATAGAGAAGTTAAATCATTTAATTATCTTGCAAAAGAAGTGTAGCATTCCACAGAAAATTCTTCTGACAAGTACTGTTATGATACTGCTACTAAAATGGTTTTATTAAAAAAAGTAATGAAAATAATTTTATTTCTAATTCAGAATCAGTAGAATTCCCGAAACAGCTCTCTGTCTGTAAATAATATGAATCCAAATAAAGGAATAAAATATAGGACATTGAATAAATATTAGGCAGTCATAAAGATTGCAAAATTATTTATTATTTATGTATTTATTAAATTTATATAATGCCCATCTCGCTGTTTAGGGCAAATTCATTTCGTTTGGCTATAAACCCCATGTATAAGCCAATGATAATCCCTGGTATATTCCTGGTTTATGATCCTGCTTTGTTTTGTTTTTCTAATGTGAAGGAAAGAGTGAAGCAAGACCAAATGAACTGCATGCACAATTCCACTCATTTATGTAGCATTCCAGGATCTGCCAAATTCTTGTTTGTTGTTATATGCAAACACAGGACCCACTGAATGAGAATAAAATCATCCAAAAGAAAACAAATGTCAGACAAAATATGTTTTTAAAGCAAGCAACTTTAAATCACTACCTCTCTCTCTCTCTCTCTGAAATATATAGTACTGATTAGGGAAACTACAGATATTAAAATGTACTTACACATGAAGACTCAGTGCTATGGAATCTGTTCTAAAGAAGGCAGTTATTGATGGTGAGGAACCTAGTTGAGTAGAAAAATACCTCATCTACATGGGCTCACCTACAGAGCCTAATCAGTCTGCCTCCAAAAGAATAAGTTTGCTATTTGGTGGTGCTTCAGGATTCCAAATTGGAGTTAACACATTTAGTGCTACTATTTATTTAAAATACACTAACCTGCTTTTCCATTGAAAAATAGTTCAGTGAATGATTGCAGATGGAGAATTCAGCATTTCAGATAGCAGGCTGGACAAACAGTTTTCTCCTTGCTATTTGCTATTTTCTGTGCATGGATTCTTTTAGGTGCAGAAACATTTAGTGATGTAAGTGTACATCGTTATGCTATAGTGATGAAATGGGTTTGCCACTATGTATGCTGTGAAAGCTAGACATACAGTGAAAACATTCAAGATAAATGTATATATTATTTACCTGAACAAAATATTCCGAAATGGTTGGTTTACTTTTTTTTAAAAAGGACACTGTTTTTCCCTTCCTTCAATGTCCCCCCCCCCCAAGCAACCAAATGTAATTTACCATGGCATGTAGTCTTCTGAGTTGGGTAGGCTATAAAAACTGCAAGAGAAATAAAATTATAGATACCTTGGGGGGGGGAAATACTTCTATGGGGCTCCTTGGGTTTATTTCATTTCAGAGAACAAACTAGATATGACCAACATGTGGTTTACCCTTGGATCTCTCCCACACTGCCTTTTTTTTTAAATGAACAACTGGTAAATTGTTGCATAGCAAATTGCTTTATTTTCAGTCATACAGTATGTGGAATTATGCATCTATCACAGTAAATATGAACCTTTCATCCCAAAATAGGGAAATAAAGGGAGAGAAGATGATTCAGATACTTTGCTTTCTGAAACAATACGGTGGTCCTGATCTCAACTGGTCCAAACTTTTATGTAGAATCTACTTAAAATGACCTTCTCCTGCAGCCTCTAGATGTCCTGAGACCACACTCTCAGCCAACACAAGGAGCTTTTGGCTTACATCCCTGATAGCTGTGTTCCCTACCCATCTGGAAGGGTGCCAAGAAGATCTGGCACACTTTAAAATCAGACTAACAGCTGAATTTTGGTATGGGGATGAAACAGGTTTTTCTACCCTACTGGAGAGTAGCAAATTTGCATAGGGGAATTAGCTGCTCTCTGCCAGTTATTTCCCAGTCACAGCTGCTTGAGACAACTGTCTCATGCCATCTAACGGTAGGAGTAGCTGGTTACTAGGCAATGTGAAATTCAAACGTTGCCAGTGTGGAATGTTGGCAAATGTGCCATTCTGTCCTTCTTGAGCGTTGTATGAGTGGGAAGGCAGGGTAGAAACTGAATACTTAATACTATTGTGAGGTAAGGATTGGTCCTGAGAACACCACAGTGAACACTGTGGGATATGCAGTTTGATCAGAATGTGTTAAACTGATGCAGCTAACCATTCATTTGAGTTAAACTGAGATGCAGCTTTTATTCATATTATACAATTAACATTGCTTGAGTAACAGGTTGAGGATCTATTTGAGTCTTGTCTTTAATTCATGAAATTCCTTGCTGGAGATTCAGCGCAGTCCAAGGAAGTGCCACTGATGCAATCGGCTTTGCATAAGGTCCTAGGCAAACAATTGAATCTCCAGGGTTGCTCAGCAACCTTTTTATCAGGTGGCTTAATCGCAATTACATAATCCTCTCCCATTGTTTCCTTCTCTTTCTCAGCCAAAGAACAACATACAGGCTGAAGACACTGATGGTGAAATAGTTTCTGTGGGAAATTTCAATCCCGTAGTGTAAAATTGCAGCTTAAAGCAAATATGCATTTCAGAGGAAAGAACATTTCATCAGAAATTTCATCAGAAATTTCCAGATCAGATAAATTGGAATACAGTACAAGGAATTTTAAGCTTTTTTACCCTCCTGATTATCCAACTCAATTTCTGGTGACCACACAAAAGTGTCCATGAGATTTTCATGGTAACAATAGAAAATAGTACTTCTACTATCTTTTTTTTTTCAAGTTCCCAGTCTAACCTGCAATCCTGGACAAGTATTCCATCCTATTCAAATGGTAACTATACCAGACCCAGCTTAGCATGTTGGCCTAGGTTAGCTAGACGTTGCTATCTCCTGAAGAATGTTTATGCTAGGTAAGAGTTTGCGCCATAAATGAATGCAAGCAAAAAAATCTGGTAAGCAGATGGACTAAGATTGATCTTTCCTTCTTATTACTTGAGATATAAAACAGCAACAACAGAAAGTAAAAGATAAGATATAGTAGCGATTAGCATTTTTCTTCTGCATAAAAATTCAGTAAAATCTAGGAATATTTCTTGATCCAATGGCACCCTTCACCTCACTTGACCTTCCATAAGTGTTTTTTCCCTAGCAAATTGTACCTGCTTTCTAGTGTGACATAATCCAATTGTCAGTAGGTGGCATCAGTTAGCTACAGCAAAAAAGAAAAAGAGTTTAGATTTGCCAGCTTGCACATTGCAGCACTCATGACAAATCTTGAATGTTCTGAACACGCAAGTGGGATATTAAAATAAAAGGATTCCTATTGACATGGTTTTGCTTGAATTGCTTTTTTTTTTTTTGCTTGAATTTGCTTTTTTGCTCTCTGGAGTATCAGTCAGATGAAACAATAAAATCCAATCAAACAAATTAGAGCAGAACAGAATGCTCTAACCTTTCTGAACCTGGTAGACTGCTGGAAAATTGGAACTGAAAAGTCCCAGAATCCCCCACTGGTCATTAAAGGTCTTGAAAAATCAAAAACATATTTAGTTTATGCCAAAAG
Source organism: Azemiops feae (assembly GCA_023970755.1). Classification (NCBI taxonomy): domain Eukaryota; kingdom Metazoa; phylum Chordata; class Lepidosauria; order Squamata; family Viperidae; genus Azemiops; species Azemiops feae. The sequence continues at coordinate 336,303 of JALGBA010000088.1, forward strand.
GAGATCAGAGGTGGGAATAAAATTCTAGAGATAGTACCATAGTAGGAAGGGACCTGCCACTGAACATGCCTGATTCAGAATGAAATATCACTAGTGATGACTATGGAGATTCTCATTCATCTAGATCATGGTTGTTCCAGAGGTGCTTTTTGAAAAGACAACTGGACTTTCTTTGTTTTGCTTGAAGACATTTTGCTTCTCATCCAAGAAGCTTCTTCAGAGAAAAAGGAGGAAAAAGCTGCTTCTTGGATGAGAAGCGAAATATCTTCAAGCAAAACAAAAGAAGTCCAGTTGTCTTTTGAAAAAGCACCTTTGGGACAATCTCTGGGGAAGATTTAATGGAGGATTTAATGGAGGTGTGGGGCTGAGTTGGAGTAACTTGATAAAACTAAGATGAGTGAACTGTCAAGCACTGCTTTAATTTAGAAAAAGAAGTGCTTTCTGCACCAAAGTGCAAGAGACAGGAGTGCTCCATGTTTAGATTTTTTCTCTCTCTCTCTCTCCAAGTTAATAAAGCCTGATATCTCCCTGCTCACTTAAAAAAGAGGGAGCCTTTTAGTCAGAAAACTAAACTAATATTTCTGATTGTGTCAGGAAAAAAAAAGACATTTGGTAATTCAAAGTAATTTTGGCCACAGCTGTTTATACTTCACAACTGGATTACTCAACAGCAGTTTGGTTTTGTTGTTTTTATGGTCAATATTTAACTATTGCACTCCAGACAATGAAGGTTTTTCTAATCTTCCTGATACATGTTGACCATTTCAGGGAACAGAAAGGAGAAGTAACCAAATACCCAGACTGGTTCTATAAATAGGATAAAATAAGGTGCTAGAAAGGCCAGTGAGCAGTGCAGTACTTCAGATTATTTAGGGGGAAAAATGATTTGAAGATCAGGAGAGTATAAACTCAGTATTGCCTGGAACTTATTAAAGTAGCTGTGTCTGTTTTCAGGATTCGGTGCTCATAACAGCTCTACAATCCTGAAAAATCACTTGAATGCATTAACAAATTGCAGCAGTTATAGTTTTTGCATTCTCAATCTGTGTTCTGGATTTCTTCTTCCCAATTAAATTGGAAATATTGCAGAGCATCAGAGCAAATCCAGATTACATTTTTCTAGTGCTCCCTTATGCAGAAATAAAATATTTATTATATTATATTTATTTATGTGTATTCCACTTATAAGTAGAAAGTTCTTGCATTAGGGGAAAAGCTATTCTTTCCATTACTTACAGAGAACTGAGTTTGGTTTATTCCTCTGGATTTTTGGATTTTTTTTCCTCTTACACAAGATAAGTATTTGAAAATGAAATCTCAAACTGAAATTATCAGGAAAATTCCTATCTCACCTTGCAAAAAAACAAAAACAAAACCCTAAACCTAATTTATATTCCTAATGTACATTTCGCGAGTGGACTTGTTTCTTTAAAATATCTTGAAATACACTTGATTTGCAGTTAACTGCATTTTGATTTGGGCCTTTTCCCTAAAGGAAAATACTTAATTAGTGAACAAGAAGAAATCTAAAGTTTTCTATTTGCTGCATGAACAATTTATTCTAATGTACATTTAAAGTACCATCAGACAATTAAAGTCCTCAAATTATGTAACAGTCTTAATATGAAAAACATGATACTTGCAGTAAAGACTTGCACCATAGAAAGTTTCTGTTCAATACTTCAAACTGCCAGTCATGAGCCATGCCCTTATGCAAGGAACTTCATTCCTTCATCTAGTTTTGTGTTAATCTGCATAAATAGTTGCTATTCTGTAGCCACAGGACATGGTGAGAACATGGATACTCTTAGGTATTTGTTTTAAAATAGATGTTTATACAACTGCAACCTTTGGTGTTTTTCTACATTTGCTGATATTTCTCATGCGGAGAACATCTGCATGAGAACAGATGCAACATCTCATGAGAAATGTTGGCTGTGGGGAGATGTTGGCTAGATAAGCTTTTAGGCCTGCAGATTGAAAGTAGAATTATAGGCAGGAGTTTTTGACCAAGTTACTAATGCTGTCCAGACATGTCTCAGTCAAAAAGAAGTGGCTAAGAATGATAGGCAATCGTAAGTTACTCCCTCTGCTACTATGGCTATAAAAGTAATACACAGAATGCAGGCACCTGCAGCATGAAGATGAAAATTAGGACTGCAAAAATCTGAATGATGGATGATAAAAATGGAGCCTATTGTATAAGTGTAGTGAATGCAAGGTGAGATAGGAGTGACTGATTTTGCCTGTTAAAACCACAGTGACCCTAAGAATCTCTAAACTGGGGGTTTTCAGATGGGTTTGCATAGAACTCTAGAGTTCTGCAAGGATTTGAATGTTTTTTGTGGGATGGGGGAGAACTTTGAATGCCCTCATCCATCCATTCTTGCTACCATTCTACTTTACCACTCTCATTTGCTGTGTCAGCAACGTTCTGCTCAGGATGCATTAGATTGCCTTTCCCTCCCTACCACTTGTGTCTTTTGTCTTCTCACTTGCACAGGCCCAATCCCCTACTTTTATGGAGGCTGCTTGTAACGATTAAGCCTCATCGAGCTATGTGGAATTAATAATGAATAGAATTGCACTGTTCAGTCAACAACCTTAGTTGCTTTGCTGCTCTTCCTCGTCTTTATGCTTCCTTAGTGATGGGGAGGCAAGAGGGAAATAAACTCAGACATCAGTCCTTAATGTTACTGAATTCTTTATAACTATTATCTGGTATGGATACTGTAAAGGGAGAAGGGAAAACCATATCAGCTCATCTTCAATATTACTGATGTGAAAACCATTTTTGCAGCTGGGGAATTATCACTAGACGTCAAAGCACACTCTGTTCCAATGCTGCTTTGGAAGTGCACAGCCGTGAATGCACTGAGGAATCTGATCTTTTACTGTACAATGATAGAGCTGATATTATTTATCCATTTATCTCTTTTTGAAGCTTCCAAATGATCAATAATTATTTACCCTCACCCCCCTGTTTCCTTATTGCAGATTTCCTAAGGAGTAGCTGATGCTGAGACCCGCTTGAGAAGATTCAAGATGACGACAACAGTAGCAACAGACTATGACAACATTGAAATCCAACAGCAATATAGCGATGTTAATAACCGCTGGGATGTGGATGACTGGGACAATGAGAATAGTTCTGCTCGGCTGTTTGAGAGATCTCGCATTAAAGCCTTAGCAGGTAGGAATTTTGCTCTGATTGCTATTGCTGCAGTGGGTTAACTGTGTATTCTGAGGTTGATTATAAATAGATAATGTTTGATTATTGCACCTTTCAAACCCAAGAACTTCTGGAAGTGAATCAAATACTCTTGATCAAGAATGATCCTTAAAAAAGACTTCATTTTTACATGTATACGGTCTTAGTTATGAAATAAACACCAAGTGGCCTGCTTGTTTGTACTTGACATTGGGGCAATATTTGAATCTGTCCCTTATGACTTAAACCATGGTTTAAACATCCTGGTTTAATGAACTGGTTTTGTTTTAAGGGCCCAAATCATGACTTGAAAGCCTGATTCCTTGTAACCTACAATGTGACTTGGTGTTAAAACCAAATGAAAAAATAACACAATCAGAGATACTTAATTTCAAGCTACTTTAATGAATTGGAATGCTTCTGGGAAAAACTGAATTAAATAATTATAATAATGTATATAGCAGGATATAATTTAGTGTGCTGTGCAATTTATATATAATAGGATAACACATTAAGCATTTGTACTACAATACATTACTTACACATTTCAATCCAGAAAGAATCATGAAATGCTAATTTCAAAGAATTTATCTTGTAGTTCTGTGATAAAACATCAACTTTATATGTAGAAGATCTTAAATTCAGTTCTGGAATACAACCTTGCTTGTAATCTAGAGAAATACTATCAATTGGTTGACAGTAGTGAACTAAGAGAACTAACAATCTGACCTGGATAAGGCAATTTCCTACCTTTGATTACTTGAATATTTGAGGGATGCTGAAACAGCCATTTTGGGTTTCAGCAGAAGAAATACTTCTCAAGGTAAGGTACTATTTTCATTTTGTACATTCAGGCATTTGTAACAACAATGGGAAAAGGTGATTGTATCACATGGCAAATTTTTTAGATATATTAATTCCTGAGACTGTGGGTGACTTTAATGGGAACAATATCCTCCACATCAGGGATATATACACCTGCCCATCTTCCTATGTAATGCAAAGCTGTGTCTTTTGCCCCTTATGTCAATTTGCACTGGACAAACTGGACAAAAGAATAAATGGACATAATTCTGGTATCAGCAACAATTATATCCTAATACCAGCTAACTTCACTGCTGCCATGCTTCAACAAAGAAGATAAAGATCAATTTGAACACAGAAGAGATGACCTTGAACTCTTTAGGAGATGTAATCTATTTTCAAATAATTAAATGGAGATTAAAGGTTTTTTTCCCACCACGGTGGCTTAATAACCTGCTGACTGAGATGAGAGAATGATACACTGTTCCAGCTGCCTTTCCCATAGCTGATCTTTATATGGATCGCCTCCTTAGAGGCAAAATCACAACCTCACTCACTCAATAGCCAATTACATTGCTGGTCACTCTATAAACATCACTGAGAACAACTCAAAGACATTATAATGCTGGTAGCAAGTGGCATGGATAGTGAGTGATTATATGAACATGATATGAGCCAGTATGTGGTTAAGGTATCAGGCTAGAAACTAGGAGACCATGAGTTCTGGTCCTGCCTTAGGCACAAAGCCAGTTGGGTGATCTTAGACTAATCTCTTTTTCTCAGTCCTAGGAAGGAAGCAATGGCAAACCACTTCTGAAAAACCTTGCCAAGAAAACTGCATGAATTTGTCAAGCAGTCTCTGAGAATTGGACACAAGTGAATGATTTAGATCCCATCTTTTCTTGAAAGGTTCAATATGAGGCTCCCATTATGTTGTCCTCACAACAGCCACTCTGTTGAATTGAGTCGAATTGAGAATCAATGACTAGCTGAAATCATTGAGAGTTGAACTGAGAGTCAATGACTAGCTCAAGGCTCCTAGTGTGTTTTCGTGCCTAAGGCTGGACATGAACCCGACTTTCCTAGGTGCTAACCCAATATTTAAATCACTGCACTACAAAGGTTTTTTCATTGGTTTGGCTCTGATTTATATTCCATTCTGTTACAGTTGTTAAAGCTGCTATTTCTTTCCCCTAATGATATAGTTAATCCTGCGTCTCACAGTAAAACCCTTATTATTATAAAGTTTCCGACATATAGTTTCATAAATGAACATTACTACACATGATTTTCATTGCCTGTATCCAACCTGTTGATTTCAGCAAGTGCTTTACAGCTATTGAACAGCTGTGATCAAACATAGAATTAGAATAAAGCAGAAGATGGTCAGGATTATCCTTTACCTATTTACAGCTGCACTTTGCAGTTATATGGTTTCAGTTTAAGAGAAGTGTTGGTCGGGGTCCTTAATCTCTTCGGGCCAGTGAGCAATATTGAGAGTGAAATATAGATACTCTCACAAAATGGTTGCTGTAGTGAGTGTGACTAATCACAAATCACTTATGTATCAGAAGGCAAAGAACTGAGTGGCAACCAACTCTTGATTTTTATTTATGCCTTTAGATCTATAGGAGTCCTTTGAACATAGTCTTTGCTTTGTACCATGCTAACTTTTCTTTCATTTTTTTAATTAAACGAATATTTAATTGGTTAGGTAGGGACTTGGCAGGTACAAAGGAATGCATAAATGACACATTATTGCTTCTGAAGATGGGGGGAAGGGGGCAAGATCTAAGTTTAACATTTTGCCTTATTCCAAAACCAGTAGGAAATCATAGATAACTGAAGAACTCCTGGTTTGTTTTGACTTGTCAAAAGAGAAGAATGAAACTATTGGGAATGTTGTATTAAACTGAAAAACAGTTCCATGAACCCTCCCTTTGAAACACATAGCTATTCAAAAGAACCGGCAACATTCTCACTTTCAGCAGGCAAACAATTCATTTGTCTTAAATGTAATGTACCTAAATGTTACTGAGTTCACCAGGATTCATTTCAAGCTTTTTATTCCTGCGACTAGGAAGACCTAGATGTGAATCCATTTGCACAGGGTGACTCTGGACTAGTCAGTTTTCCAGTTCAGTTTAATTCACAGGTCATTGTTGTAGGCAGAATTAACAGAGGGAGTGCTATACTCTGCCTTGTTCTTCCAAGGATATCCAGAAAGAGCAACAACAACAACAATAGTAATAGTAATAATAAATGCTAGATCCAGTCTGAACATCTGGCTGACTGTGCGACAAACCATAATAATGCTATTTGAACTAAATTGGAATGTAAGAGAATACTCAGTAAAACCATAAGAAAAATCCTTATCCCATTATGCTTATTGTATATTGCTTTAATGCATCTTGCATGTATTTTATTGATATTTAATTGAAAAATTATTTGAGGCACTTTGATATTGGAAGTATTATCATCATTAGAAGAAATTGTGTTTCAAAACAATCTAATTCTAAATTGGAAGCCAATTGGTTTAGGAACTCTTTTAAACCATAAATATACTTACTTGATTCAGAATGTGTAGTCCTAAAAGGATCAACCCTTACAGATATTTTGTGACAATTGAAAAACTCAAAGTGCAACAATCTTCTGGCTTGAGTTTAAAGTACTGTTTTGACCTGTATCTAGATGTATACTTAGAAGACTCCCTCAGACGCATAAATCAGCTGGAACTATCATATGTTATAACCCATGTCTACAACAGTCTAGTCATTTTGTATCATTTGGATATAGGTATCTGCCAGTAATATTAGTTGTGAATCCTACTGAAGCTAGAGGGCAATATCATGTCCTTTATATACTAATCTTTTATCTTGGTGATGGTTACTCAGCTCTCAAAGAAAGAAAATAGAAACTAAAATCTCAAGCTTTCAGGGTTGCTTTCTGAAAGCCAAGAGGTTTGCAGTGCTCTAAGCTGGTTGTCACTTCCATACAAATTTCTGTCCTTGATATATTAAGTCATCTGATGTGGGAGAGTCCACACATGATCCAAAGGTTTTTGTATAGTTGGAGTACAGATTAAAGTATGTGAGGAGTATTGGGTCATTGTGACGTGAGGTTTCCTCTGCCTTTTGCGGGCAATGCCCTGCATAGGCATTTCAACACACTCTGTAAATGATTTCCTAAATCCTATGGTAGCTTGCCAACATTCCTGACCTCTGAACAAAATGCCTCAGGAGCATGAGACATACTGCAAGGTGGGGCCATGCCAGTTGGGAAGATGCTGAAATTTTTTCTTGCGTGCTTGCAAGAGGAGAACACAAAATGGCCAGCTATAATCTTCAAGTTATTTTCTCCCTTCCCCCCCCCCTCTCTCACAGAGAGAGAGAGAGAGAGAGAGAGAGAGAGAGAGAGAGAGAGAATGAATCATTGGTGGAGCAAATTAAAGAGCTCTTGGGGAATGAGAGAAAATTATTCTATGGAATGGCTGAGGAGCAGGCTGCTATCCAAGCCCTTAAAAAAATTGGACCTGAGTAAGCTAATCAAAGCAGTTACTTAATCCACATATCATACTAAGCCATGTTTCGTTCACCCCTACTGAATAGAACACAATTGGGTAGATTTGTACAACATACTAAACTATACATCATTATTTATAAGAGATACTGACTAAGCATCTCAAAATATGGTGGCAAATAAACCAAAACACATCATATAGCTTGCCACAAAGTGTAACCCAGCCTATGTCCAGCACGGAGTAAGTCTATACAGAGCCTAGATCAAATATGTCATGTTAATCTTTCATCATAGTAATGTTCTCCAAATATTTTAGAACTGCAGATGGACGGCACTAGGTTAGTAACACTGGAAGCTCACAGAGATTCCATTACCTAAGTATCTCCATTGATTTTAATTGTTTATTTCACACTCTGGTTGAGCAGTAAATAATATATATGAAGTAAAAGGAAGCATATTTTAATTGATTTGAGAAGTTAGCTGTAGATGTGAAATGATGCTAAATTTAGAACTGCATCATGCCTCTATAAAAAAATAGGTACTCCTTTTCATGTATTTGTTACATGTGCATTTAGAGAGTAGAAGGTTATAATAGGCAATTGTTTCACATGGAATATCTTAAAATATGTCTGAAGTATATTTACTAAAATTATTTTTAATATTTAGTTGCACTCTCAACAGCAGGAGATAGCAAAGATATAAAGTGTAAAGGCATTAGACTATTTGTTCAGAAAAAAATCCCAAACAATTCTTTCAGCATTTGTTCACTGAAATAAATAGGAGATGATCATTTCCTTGCTTTTTCCTACTTAAATGGTTTCATGTAACAGTAAAGGACACTGAAGGGGAGCTGAGAGTGGAACGAAACCTTAGAATGTACATGAAGCTATTACCATTGCTCTATGCTGTCCCTCCTAATATTGTTTACTGCATAGCATGTGACTTACATCACTGTGCCTGCTGTCAGAATTTTGAAAATAAGAGTGAAAGAGGCCCTAAATGATGATATGAAGGCCCTTTATCTTTTGTAATACTTAGGTCTCCCTTGAGAAATGTTCCTAAAAACTAAGAGGAGAAGCTGGAAGCATTTTCTTTTCCATACCTCCAAAGAATGGAGATGCTTGCTTCCAAACCAAGTGACTACTTGGTTCTTACCCATGTTGGGGACATATTGAGAAGTATGCACATCTCATTCTGATACGATAAATGTGCATCTCTATTCTTCAGAGAAGTCCTGAAGCTAAAGAGATTGGAAATACAGATGGTCCTCGACTTATGACCACAATTGAGCCCAAAATTACTATTGCTAAGCAAGACAGTTGTTAAATCAGTTTTGGCCCACTATACGACCTTTCTTGCCATAGTTGTTAAGTGAATCACTGCAGTTGTTAATAACATGGTTGTTAAAAGAATCTGGCTTCCCCACTGACTTTGCTTGTCAGAAGGTCGCAAAAGGGGATCAGATGATCCAGGGACTCATAAATATGAGTCAGTTGCCAAGCATCTAAATTTTGGTCATGTGACCACGAGGATGTTACAGTGGTCATAAGTCACTTTTAGTGCCGTTGTAACTTCGAACGGCCACTCACAAACTGCTGTAAGTCGAGGACAATCTGTACACATCTTCCACGTTTCATTTGGAAATCCTGCATATTCCTATGGGACAGTTGTTCTTGGCAACACAAAAAAAATTCTGTACTCTCCAGCTTTTACTGTAAATATAAGACTGCTTCCATTAACAGCCTTATATGTGATTAGCAATTATGAACGCCATCACCTCCCACTTAGACTGGGGCTCATCCAAAGGGAATAAAAAGGAACTTTATGCTTTGTCCCTTGGTAGCTTCCTAGCTTGGAATGAAGAGGTAATGTTTTGTGGTGAGCATTTGAAAGGAACTTGAATTTGATACAAAGTTCCAACATATCCAGTTCAATTTAATTGAAGGTTGTATCCTACTTTATGGTCATTTGTATTTTCCAAGATAGAATAATAGAATTAGGATTCTATTTGGGCTAGCGAGTTCAACCCTATACTTAGCACAGAAATAAAAATTAAGAATCTAAGTTTAATAGTTGTCCAGCCTCTGCTTGAGTATGTCCAATGAAGAGGGATGCATTATTGGTAGTTAAGAATTCTAGCAATATATCATAAGGTTGAGGTTAGATTCTCTCTCCCTCAGGCAGCTGGATCATTGTTATAGCTGCCATTTAAATCATATCCAAATACGTTTGGATATTTCGCTTCAAATATTGATCTGAACTATTTGATGGTCTGACAAAGACCATGTTGCCTATCTTTTGGTTGAAGAGTTAAGTTTGAAATTTGAGCCTTCTACCAGCAAAGCCTCAGCATTTTACTATGCTATAATTTTCTTCCCATTTTATAGCATGTTTTGGGATATGTCGTTTCCAGCACTTTCTTATATAAATGCTGTGAAACATCTGCAAGACTAAGTTAAGTAATATTTGTACTATAAAAGTTTAGAGGGCTGCAGAGGCAGTAGAGACAATGAGAGGTTAAGTTCTGCAAAGGGCATTTGAAGGAATTGCTTAGTAGCAGATGGAAACATAAAACAAAAAGTGTCTGACTGAGATTTTCTCTTGTTTAAGCGAGGGCTGGTATCCTTGGGACAGCTGGCTCCTTCAGTCTCAAGGTGAAACTATATTAGAGCCATTCTGATCAGGAGACATACAAAAGTTCATGGTAAAATCCAGGTGAAAGAAAAAAAAAACCCTACACATGTGAATATTCACATTTACTGTGGTTCTGGGATTTTGTTTGACAAAAGTTTGAATTACAAAGTTTGACTGCATATAATCATTGCTGCTTTTTGTTAATCAAGAAATTCCATTTTACTCTTGAGCTTTCTGAAACTGGTCTAAATTTCTGAGTTTTGTGGAAATTCTGCCAGTTGGCCCAGAGAGATTTGAAAAGTAGCCTGTTCATTATTATTTTTTTACTCCCAGTCACTTGTCAGCATTATACCACACACATCAATCCATATTTCCAAGATTTAATAGAGGAAAATAGGTTCATTATCCAATTAGAACAATTCCTTCAATCTAAACAAAAGAGAAAACCCTCAGCAGATTACAAAATAAACTGGGGCTCTGATAAAATGGTATCTAACTTTAGCAAATAGTATTTACCTTAGTGCTTGAGCATTTAGTATGAATCTAACAAAGACAAGAGGAGTTTGGGAATTGTACATTGCACAATTTATTTCAGGAACGTTACAGATGATCTCATGGTAAAAGAATAGATTTGATTGCAGAAAACAGATATAGAAATGAGTACTGCAGCCAAAACTTTTTTTAAAAAAAAGTGTCTGAAAGGAACAAATAGCTAGGATGAAGGGAGCTGGAATGTTGAAAAAGGAAAGGAGGAAGGAAAGGATCCTGGGGGAATTGGCTTTGGAGCATTTTCAATAAATACACAAAACAAGTGTAATGTTTTTAACTCATTTGTTTAATTGGATTCTCTTTACCTAATTTTAGGACTTGTGTGGAGAACAGATCACATAGGTCATATTTATGCAGAGATATTGACAATTCAAAAGGTTCATAAACTTTTAAGCACCGCTATACATGCTAACCTACCTGTTATCTAATAAGATACAGTGATTGATTTGTACACGTGAAATGCATGTGCAAGAGAAGAGAGCTATGTTTACCAGCTTGTTCAGCTTGCCTATTTAATGGAGAAGGATGTAAAAAGAGAATGCATGAGAAACAGCTGATTGAATATTAAACAAATAAATACGCAGAAGCATATATACAAAATTTGTCCAGGATTTGATAAATGGAATTAGGAGGATAGATGCTTGAATTCATTCAAATGGAATATGTAGATGTAGCTGGCTATTAACTCTGGAAGTGTTAAAGAACTATTCTTTATGTCTTGGCTTGCTTACGATAGGTAGGAACAAAGTGAATGCATTGTAAGAGGGAGAACCATGACAATATAGTAGAGGTTGCCAATAATAAAATGGCATAATAAAAATAAAGAAAGTTCAATTCCCTTTTGAAAAGCACCTTTGGGATTTGGGGGAGGGGTTTTATGTGGTAAAAATAATACCTTAAGCACTCATAATCTTACAACCACAGTTAGCCATATAAAGACATCAAAACAAAACAAAAATGCCAATTAGAGACCATATTTTTGGCCATACACACAACACATATGGTGACAAAATATGTATAGGCAGTCCCAGGCTACCCCATTTTACATCTCTGAACTTGTATAATTGAAGTTTTATTCTAATGTTCTTAATCTCATATCACAGATTGCAGTTGGCAAGACTATGAAAATATGAAATCAAATGACCTCAAATGGAACAAAATTTTGAATAGGAGAGGAGAGAACTCAAAACATCACTATTATTTTTATTCATGTGCCTATTTTGAAATCACAAAAGCTGATGCAACTGCAAACAACTAGATTCCCCCACACACACATCTTTTTCGCATTAGTAAAGCTTTTTATCAAGGGAGAGAGGAAAGCCAGTGGTACAAGAGCCATCAGTCTGATGCATGTTATTTAAGTCTACATCTGTTCGTCCCTTGGCATTTGAAGAGAGTAATCCATGGTAATAATAGGCTGGCTGATATTTGCCAAACTGAATGGATGGGGCATTTTATATCTGCTGGAATACCAGCTGAACAGGAGAAAAGCAGTGTCTGCTTCAAAAGGCGACCATTAACCTTAGCCCAGCTCTGCTGCTCAGGAGGAGAGAAAAAGCACTTACTATAGTGGTGATATAGGAATGGGTTATTAGCAACTATGGAGATCTGAAGGCTGGAGAAAGGATTTTCATTCAGAGAAGGCAAAAGGGGATCTTCTAAACTCTTGAGACCTATTTAAGGTGCAAATATTTTTCAGCTTTACTAGTAATCAATGAATATTTGACTGAAGAGGCAATTTTAAACAATCAGAATGAGCTAAGATATACAAATGTTACTAATTGTACAATTGCTGATTATATTCTGTATTTCTGCTTGAGCTTTTCAATTTGTTTATCTAAGCTGGAGTGCATTTGCATTATTCTGATTTTGAGGTTCACTATAGTCATCTCAGCTATATGATTGGAAGACATGGGTACCAGAGAGCACAATAAGCTAAACTATGTTTTGATATTAGTGCGTTCTTCACTAGATAATGGAAAATGTGAAAAAATGTTTAGTGTAGCAAATACTTCACTGGGCACTTTTATAGTGGATGAGTAAGTAGTTTAAGTAGGCTTTTTGTTTACTTACCTTGTTGAAACAGTTAATAGGTTGTTTGCACATTTATATATTGTTAGAGCCTGCTGGAGCAGATCTGATCTAGCATTGTGTTCCTAAAGTGGCCAATTGGATGCCAATGAAAAGCCAACAAGGATGAGAGGATCTATCTATAGGACAAAAATTCAAGAATCGTTTTCTTAGGGAAAATGGATCTTATGACAGAGAAATGTAAAAGATAGAGGTGTAACTCTTTTTGTACCTGCTTCTTTATTACTTCAGGATACCTACATGGCTATTCAGTTTGACAGAGTTTAATTTGGATTTACTCACTTTCAGAAATAAAGTCAGTCACCAAATGTGGATGTGTGAAAGAATCTCATTGGGATTGTATATTGACTATAGTAGCTAGCCAGTGCTAAGTATTTTGGAGAAAAATGCCCTTTCACTTTATCATTTTGAAAAGTTGATTTTCCTTGCCTTTGCTGGGTTTTATTTAAAGGCCAAATTACGCTTTTTATGTTACTGCCAGTGGGCAGATTTTTCAGAAACTTTTACATAAGTGAAATATGCAACAGACTTATTTCCAAAAGGGATTGTCCTACATCTTTTTTCTGTGTGTTTTACCCTTTGTTTTTTTGAGCAAAGAGTTGTTCTTTGAATTCCACTTTCTCTCAACCTCTTGCCTGTTGCTTGGATACTGTATCAAAAGAGTGTAATTGGTAGCTGAGCCTGTTCCAAAATCAAATTAGAAAAGTGCTTCCTTTTTCTTACTTCCAAACCGGCTTTTACAAGAGATTAACTGATGTTGTGGTAATGGTGAGGAAACTAAAGCTCTAAAGCAAGGGTTTAATCCTACCATTGAGTCTACTAGGTGGCCTCTTTGCCAATCCACTCACAATCCTTATTTATTTTTTCTCCAACAATCCTAATATGGTTGGAAAAAGAATATTACTTCTAAACAGGAATGTATTCTCCCTTTAGAAGGCTGCCTATTTGAACTTCATTTATTGGATGCATAAAACAAGGTGTTCAAATTGTGTATCATTCATATTTATACATTGCTTAGCTTCATTTTTTTACACCTGCTATAAAAATAATACTGCTATAAAAATAATAATTTGAAGTCCCAGCACTGGGCAATATTCTGCTTTTTTAAAAGCTCAACTCATATTCCCCTGTGCGAAAAATACAAAGAAATTGCAGGGAGGAAGCTATGCTGAAATATTTGTCTCTAGCTAACAGTTTACCTGGGATTTTTCCAGCTCTTCAATTTGTACAATGTGTGTGCCACATTTCATCAAATATCTCAGCATTATACTTACATTACAGGCAATACCCCGAATGCAAATATATGAAATTGTATGGAATATTTAGGAAATACATGTTTCATTTGTTTCGGAAGGGAATGTATTACATTTGGGATTATAAATGTTCAAATACCTCAGGTTATTCTTTCTTTTAATTGGTCTCTTTTCTCCAACTTTTCACCAGCATTAAGTGCCATGTTGTTGCAGATTCATGGTATAATTTCCAATCTTAGCAGTTTTGAACTCCAACAAAAGGTTCTATTGGTTTTCTTGGGAATCTTACTGGAGTGCTCTGTTGATAAGCTCTTTCATAACGTTCTCAGAAAGTATCTGCTATTATAATATCTCAGTGATAAACTGTTGTTGAAAATATATTAAATACAGGTAGTCTTCAACTTACAACAGTTCATTTAGTGACCATTCAAAATTACAATGGCACTGAAAAAAAGTGACTTATGACCGTTTTTCACACATACCACCATTGCACCATTTCCGCAGTCACGTGATCAAAATTCGAACACTTTGCAATTTATGACAGTTGCAGTGTCCCGGGGTCATGTGATCCCTTTTTGCGACCTTCTGACAAGCAAAGTCAAGGGGAAAATTTATTTAACAACTGTGATACTAACTTAACAATTGCAGTTATTCAGTTAACAACTGTGTCAAGAAAGGTCATAAAATCGGGCAAAACTCACTTAACAATTTTCTCACTTAACAACAAAAATTTGGGGCTCAAATTGTGGTCGTAAATCAAGGATTACCTGTAATTTATTTTGGAAACTGGAAATATTACTGGAGAGTAATCTGAATCCACAATACGGTTGCACTGTTATACCACCAGAAATGTAGATATCTGGCTAGGTTTGCACATTCTCAACTGCTTATATGAATTCTCTCCTCTGTTTTTCTATTTTCGTGATGACTCCATGTGAAATCAGTAGACTCCTTTTGAACATTTATGTATTCCTTTAGAATTCAGAAAAATAGATTCTCCCAACTTTAGTAAGATAGATTATAACACCACAAGTGCATTCACCTACACTATGAATTAATAATGGTTATTTTTTAGAGAATAGTTGACATGACATTATGGGCTGGGCTGGGAATTGAACTAGGTGATCTCTAAAGTCCCTTTCAACTCTTCCATTCTATTAGTCTGTATGTGACACCGATGGATAGCCTAGTAGAGTTCCAATTTCAAATTCCCATTCATCCAGCACTGAGCTTAGTAGATGACTTAGTAGATCTCTCCCAGTCTCTCAGTTTAGTTACCTGACAGCCTTCTTGTGAAAATACAATAAAATGGGAGTAGGGGGAACCATGTGTGCCATTTCTAGAACCCTCAAGGCCTAGTATTATGCTAAGAGATTTCTTAAAGTTCAGGAAATATAAGTTATCAATTAATCTAATTTCAGCTGAATGCACATTTTTCAGAGAAGTCCAAGAAAAAAAACCTAGGCCATATGAGCATCTTATGATTATTTCAAGGCATTGCTGAAAAATAATGCATGTGTTTGTGTGTGCATTGCAGAAATTTTGAATTGAATGAATTTTGCTGGAACATGTTTCCACATCACCCTTTGGATCCTCCTCTGAATATAAGTTGGCAAAGGTTACAGTTGTGATTTAGGTTCATATCATGGTTTCATGCCCTCTTTCTATACAGTTCTGTCTGGCTGCCATGCAGCAGCTCATTTATGTGGCATAGATACAGGATACAGCCTTCCTATGCTACCTCTTATATCACATCAGAGGTGACAGCATCTAACCATTCCTGACTGATCTTGAAAATGCCAAATACAGTATTATTATTTCATTAGGCATCTCCAGATTGGAAAGAAATTCTGGAAGAAGATAATGGCAATCCACTACTGCATTTTTACCAAGATAGCAGTGTAGTTGTGTCTATCAAACATTGAAGGAGTCTTTTCTTGCTTTCACATCAAATTGTCATCTAAAGCTGAGCAAACCATCTGCCCATCTCTGGCAGTTTTGTTAACAGAACTTTTCAAGCATTGGAGGCCTTTTCCTGCCTTGTTATAACAATATGTGTAGAGAAGCTGGAACTTAACCACTTTCCAACCTGTTCTCCTTAAACTGTTACCCAACTTCTTTATAAGCAAATCTTTCAGATTTTTATTTTATGCATCTGGCCAAGGGCATAACTACCCATTGAAGAACAGCAGTTTGAGTCCTGATAGAAGTCTACGCCTAATTCATCTCTCTGCATATCCACTGGCACTTAGTGTTTTGCGGTTCGAAGGTGCATAGCAACACCTGTTTGCGAAGGGTGGGGCAGTAGCATTTCAATGAATATACCTGCAAGTGTTATGTGCTGCTGGGTTCTGTAGAAATGTTGACCGAGAATAGTATAAAGAAAAGTATTACAACTGAGTAGTCTGGTAATACAGATATACAGAGATGATAAAAAGAACCAATCATTTTCACTGTAATTTCTAGTCTGGCAAAAGTATCATTGCATGTGCTAGCTAGATTTTCATGACATTCTGCTTAAACCACATGATCCCAGTGCAAAAAAAAATCCATCTAGATAAGGAGGACAAGAGAGAGACTGTACAAGAGAAATATAAGCTCTATTGTCTTATCATGGTAGAATAAAATGGGTTGCAAATCCAGAACACCAAGGAAATATTTCCTTACCCAATGCAGAAGCCATCTGTGAAATTCACTGCCTCAAGATGTCACAATGGCTTTAAAATTGGATGAGAGGTCTGTTCGTGGCTGTTAGCTTTGATAAAATGAAAGGCTCATCTGAGCACTGAAACAGCAACCCACATGATGGACATTTTCCACTTTGGCCATAGGGGAGATTTCAGATATTCTTGCTCTCAGTTTAGATTCATCATTTCTTATATCAGACAAATGATTCCATGCCCTGATTTATGAAACTGGCTTATACCATGCAAATCATATTAACATTAACTACATTTAGGGTTTAGAAAAAGCTCCAAGCTGTGTCTATTGTAATGATCCTTGCAGCTTCATTGGAGAATCAAAAAGGCAATGGGTAGGTGCTACCTGGATGTTTGCTGTGGCTCAGTCTCATGATACTAAACTATTCCTTGAAGCAGTGGTTTTCAGCCTTTTATGCAAGTCCCCCCAATGACTTTATCAAAGACTTGGATTACCCCTCCCCCCAGATCAAACTGTCATCTATATACTACTAAAACTCTCATGTCTGCAACCTTTAACTGAATGAAACTGTGCAGCATAGGGCAACACTTTTTCAACCAAATGTCTATGGAGCTTCTCAGTCATCCAGGGACATGGTTGTCCCAAAGGTGCTTTTCCAAAAGCCCAGTTGCTAAAATGGGCTAACTTACAGAATACATTTAAAATCCAAAATCCATGACTTCAGTGGAATTGAAATTTGGCACATTTTATAAACATTTATAAAACATTTTCTGATATAAAAATTACAATAAAGCATTTTATGACATAATACATTTTATGACATAAAATGTCATAAAACATTTCCTGTGGTCAACTCCTTATGTTTGAATGTGCTATACAGTTCAACATGGACTGTTTCAAGACAGGTATATTTCTGAATATCTTCCTGATTTTTTAAGAACTAACAGATCCCCATGACCACTGGATAATGTACCCAATTACAATTGGTTAGGTTGGCACATTTTGAGCTATAACATGTTGTATAAATCATAACATGCTAATCCAGAAATACATCAGTTCATGGCTTGACACAATGTATGAACGCACCTATTTTCTCAGGAAAAAAATGCTTATGATGGGCTTTTCTCCATTTTTAAGCTAATTAAGTATTCCTGATTCCAAGTGCCTAATGTTGCATGCCAATCTGTCCAAGCAGTTTCACATTATTTAATATATTATTAATATATTATTTAAAAATGGTAGCATTGCAGGCAACATTTTACATGCATAGGAAAGAGACTGATGAGTCAAGGCAACAGTCTTGATTAAAACGAAAAGAATTTGGATTTGCAAAAATATACACTGGTGCAAATGGTACATGCAAATTTTGTGATAAGAGGCAAATTCAAGCCTGAATATTGGTGCAACAGGAAGTAATCTAAGATAAAATAATTATTGTCTTTCATTCTAGAGTCCACCATTGGGAATAAATGATCCCAGTTTAGATATATTACAATACTTCATTATTAAGTGAACTCTTATTTACAACTGTGATAATGTCATATTGCATAGAAAAATTGGGCATAAATGTACTGAAATAAGCAAGTTCAGTGATGCAGACCTTGACTTTATTTTACATGGACTTCAGAAGACACTGACAGGCCATGTTCATTTCAAAGCCCACTTGCTTTTGTTCTGCCCTGATGTAATGTAACTAGAATTCTATTACTATGAACATTTTGGTTCTACTTCGTCCATATTTGGCTCTGGCTCTCTCCAATATTGGAACATAAGGCATTTTGCCATGTTGGTATAGTCTTCAGGGAAGAAAAGTTTCCCCCACTTCTTTTACAATATCCAGATATATTATTATTCCACCACCTCCCCCCCATCCCTATCTCTGCTAGTGAGGAAATTATAAACTGCTGCTATATTCTGCTGCTCAGTCCAGAAGTGCATTTATCCCAGTAGCAGTACTTTATTAACCACACACACAAGCAATACGGTTACAAGATGACTGGAAATCTTTACAGTCTATTACTGTATGCTAACCCTTAAATGCTGAAAATGCAGGATCAAAATTCATAAACACAGAAACAACATTGCAACCCTATACCAAATTAATAAAATCAATTCTGCTAATTATAACAGATATTTAAAAAGACATAAGAACTCTGAGAAGAAATTCCTGCCCTATATTAAGAATTTTTTAAGATCTTTCTCTCTTTCTTTTTCTTTGTTTCGCTTTTTTCCTTCTCTTTTTTTTTCTCCCTCCCTCCCTTTCCTAACCCTCTGAGTATGTCAGAGTTCAGGTTAGCCTGGAATCTTGGAAGTTAACTCTTCCGGATAAATACACCAACATATACACTATTATATTCCAAATGCATTTTGGGAAAGCTTTGCTTTTCTAATGAAAATGCAAGCATGCATGCATGCAACTGCACAGAAAGATACATCTTCTGTTTCCAAGTGTCAAAATATTTAGCATCCTCAATTAAAACAAAGCTACACTTCAAGGTGAAGGAGACTCTTTTTTTTTTCTTTCCCCCAAGTGCCATTTAAGTCTTGCAGCGTCTACATTTCTAGCAGTTCTTTCTCTTCTCGTGCATGATGCTAAATACTGAACAGCATTCCAAAGAGTTAGCTACTTTGTTTTCTATTGCCCTTTCCTTCTAGCGCAGGGGAGAAACAGCGTCCTCTTTTCGAAACGATAGTAATCTGAGATTTTTCCGTTACAATAAGCTCTTAACAAAAGATGTAATTCCACCAGCGTTGTTTGGGGAGGTACCATTGCCTCTTTACTGTGTGCACTTTCATAGGTGATGCATTTTTCTTCCCCAAGTTTTCAGATTGGCCAGGAAGGGCGTGCTCATTCCAAGCTCCTAGCCTTCGGGTTGGACGTGGGAACGTGTCCCTTTGCAGTGAGGTTTTGGTTTCCAGGATCTCTGTGCCTCCTTAATAATCCCGCCCAGTTCTCCACCCACCGCCTTCAGCCTTTGGTACAGTCTTGGTTTCCTTTCCTCTACAATGCTTTATGCTAATATGTGACATCATCACTAAATACACAGTGAGTGGCTACTAGAAATTACAAACGAGCAGGAAGGTCTGAGGTGTGTGTGAGCTACTGGAAGCGTTAGGCAGGGAGGCAGGCAGGAGGAAGGGCCGCCGATGGCTCCATGCTACCTTTGCGTTGGCTTTGATTCTGATTTGGAAAATAAGAAGGAGCGACCTGGAATTTTTTGTTTGCCTTTTTTCTTTAATTGGTTAATTTCATTAAGGTTGGCAACCGAAGTCAGTTTGAAGCTTTAAGATTGCGGGTGGCAAGACTGCAATCCAAATACCGTGCTCATTTCAAACTGCATGCCTTGATAAACCATCTGCTCGTGGATTACTTTTAATTTGAATGTGATATTCAAACTGAACAGATAAAACATTTTTTTAAAAAAAATCTGGGATCTGCTTAGATTTTGTGTTAAAGCACCCTGTGAGGGTTGCTACCCGATTTTTAACAAACACCAAAGGTTATTTATTTGTATGCTGGAATTTTAACATCTTACCACGTCCCTTCTAAATGGAATTACAGAACCCAGCTAGTATGCCCGGATCCATGTCCCCTGGTTACACTGCTTCAGTGCCATATAATTATAACCAATTAGAAGGAAGATTCAAGCAGTTGCAAGGTAAGCGCCATCTCTCTCTCCCTCTCCCTCTCTCTCTCTCTCTCTCGTAAGGGGCGTTGCTATGAAATATAGCTCAATAACACGATGAGGTGATTTTTGATGCTCCTTAGTATGAAGGCTGATAAGACGGAAGAACCATCGGTTGCAAAATAATAGATGTCGGCTTGTATTTCTTTAAATAGAAGTTGATTTCCTTGTTTTCCTGTCTTCGGGTATTGTAAGCTTCTCTTGGTTCAACCTTCGAAACGTGATAAGGGCTAACTCGGACCCTGCCATCTAGAACAATAGGACGAGGGAAATGGGGAAGAGGGAGTGGTCTTTTTGTCTGAATCCCTTCTGGCGATTTACAGCCTTCAGGTACTAATCAGAAGATTCCTCTCTGATTCTGCTTAGATAATACGTACATCTATCTTTATCTATCCAACGTTTCCCATCCAAGCCCTCAAAATACCACTGGGATCCATTTATGCAGTGTTCCAAGACATCGTCCGCCTACTTGGGTAATCCCATTCTTAGCATTCCATTGATTATGGCAGACTTCCTCAATCTAGTGCCCTCCAGCTCTGGGGCAACTCCTAAGACTGACCATCCTGATTAGGAGTATTGGGAGTTGCAATCAACAATACATCTATTTGGATTAAAGCTTTTATCTTAGAGCCAGAGCAGGAAGGGTTTTTCTCAGTGCTCATTAATTATTTTCCCATACAAAGTGAAACAGTGACAGGAATACATTTTGCCGTTCTGGATTGGAATTCTACATGATTGATTAGAGTGTTTTTGATCATTTTAGGATTGAATCCTTAGTATATTGGAAGCAATGGAGTCTGCTTTCTGTGTTTATATGGTAGTGGTGGGGGGAGTTCTAGGTGCAAATGAAACCAGCCCTTGATGGAATCTCAACTTAATGTAAGATCTGACTTAGCTCCAAATGACAATAGCTCCTTTACAGATACACTCATTGTTTCTGGAATCACAGATCTATCCAAGGAAGTCAAAAGTTCAAACCACACAGAATATATTTCTTATTTTTAATCTCTACCATCCCACAGACAGGGAACTGTGGTTTCCTTCAGAAACGGAAAGGAATGAAAAAAAACACCAACTCTGGGTTTGTTATAGAATTACACTGTTATGTTTCTACATTGGTGTTTGTTTAGATTTTCTCTCCTTATTTGCTGTATTGAGTTCATCTTTGTGGAAAGGTTTGTAAAAAATGATTGCCGTACCAGATGCAAATTGATAAAATTGTTCCAAAGCTACATGCTATAAAAGAAGTGAAGATTGAGATAAATGTAAAGATGTTGGTTTCAAATGCTGTAAGAATTTGAGAAATACAAGTATATCTGCAACAAAGTGTTGCCTTGTGCTGATCAGAGTTGCAGCCGGGCCTCCAAGATACATCAATTCATTCCCTCCCTGCCCCTTGTTTTTTATTTTCTCTCTGCTAATCAGTCAATGCTGCATTCTATGGAACATAAGCTATTTAAATTTGTGTCTTAGTTTACCCCATACTCAATAAGATTATTTTGAAAATATGCAACAATGGTGCCATTTGGCTACCAAAGTATCCCTATCTAGAAAATGAGGTGATTGTTACTATATAGCAATGGGGGGGCAGCTGGTACTGTACATAGCCTTAGGTGTGTATAGCATTTCCCATGTGATCTCCAAAGCCCCTGAAATTTGTTGCAAAATACTAAATGGAACTATTATTTTCCACAATTTTTGGAAATGAAGCTGAGGCAGTAAGTATATTAAATCTCTATAGACCAGGGGTGTCAAACTGCCGGCCCACAGGCCGGATGCATCATAGCGAAACCGTGCCCACCCCATTGCTAGCAATGGCAAAAAAAGTCACAATACATCACGACACGTCAAGACACATGATGTTGTGAGTTTGACACCCCTGCTATAGACCTTTAAATGTAACCTCCTTCCCCAACAAAATCAAGTGGAGAAAAGGTAATCCCCTTCTTTCCAGTCACTTCAAAATGTTGCTGTCTAACCAGCAACACAAGCAGCCTTTGGGTGTGTGTGTTTTTTTTTTTAAAGCTGCCTGACCCAATATAAAACAAGAGTGATTTTCCATATTTTAATGACATATAGTTTCTTCCAAGGGACTGGCTTCCCCACAACATATTTAGTAATTCAAGACCTATGGGCTGCATTTCTGCGACATGCTAAGGATGGTCAGTTGTAATCTAGGCTAGTTTTTTGTGACTTAATGTTTTATATAAACCCATCCTACAGTACTAGATTCATTTACAGAATCAATTTTCTGAATGAAACCAGAAAATCTTAATTAAGAAATGACATTTAGTATGTTGTCCAAACCCTCCAATCGTGGCCTTGGTAAGGTGAAGAAATAGAGTTACATATTCAATGAAGTGAAGCAGATTTTCTGTTTGTGATATTTAGGATTCATGTTTCTACTTGAAAAATTGAAACACCAAGAAATGAGAGTTTGAAATAACCGCTTATTAAGATTTGTGGCAATCCCAAGGTCATCCCCTCCCCCTTTACTCCCCTTTCCCATGCTTTGCAGGAAAAGGCTTCCATTCCAGAACACAAATTTTGAAAGTTCATCCAATTAGAAAACTGGGCTGCCCAGTGTCATATTGAGGCTGTTGAACGGGGAGGGGAAGAGGGAGACTGTTTAGAAAATGAACACATCCACAACCTTTTAAGCACATGGAACTTGTTCTAATTTCTCACTGACTTATACTACAGCTTTGAACCTGATACTGAAAGGAATACTGAAATTTTGACACAAGGCAGCCTTCCCCAACTACTGCTCTCCAAGAATTTTGGATTTCAGTTGCTTAATATTTGATTAACTTTGCTGCCTGGAAGTGGTAGAGGTTTGACTTATCAAGACAACAGACACAGTGTGAAAAATCTGGTTTAAAAAGTGATCAGGAAATCACTTCCTACGTGGTCCTAAAATCAGATTTATCTATTTTCAATTATTTTGTTGGTCAAGAATGTGTGATTTGTATTTTAATAGGGAGTTGATTACACATGTATTTAAATTATACTCCTGAGTATCAGTTTGTCTAGCAAAATTAAAGTGCAAATTCTCTGTCATTCTTGCTTTGTGAAAAGTACTGATGATTATTTCATCTGCAAATCCAACAAGATTTGATAGGGAAAAGAAGGGTTAATCATTGTTTCTTCATACTTCAGTGGAGGATTTTGGAATGGGGGGAATGATGCTGAAAGATTATGTTTGGGGTAGGATTTAAATACAGGAAATCTTTGAAGAATGCACATCATACCAAAGGTTAGAATAAATTATAGTATACTTTTGCAAAGTCACTGCTGACAACTACCAAGCTTTCCAAAGCCTGCAATACATTGTTTGGAGCTTGTTTAATTGTATAAATTGCTCAGAAAGGAGAACACTTCCTCTAGTCATTTATTTTGTATAAAAACAAAACTAATATCCATCAACTGAAAAATGGAAAAGTAGTCCTACAGCTGAAGTCTATGGTTTTTCATCTATGAATAAATTGCTACTGCATTAAGATTCCAAATTTAATTTACAGTACTAGATCATGTTTTTAGGTTTCGATTTGTGTTCTGCTAATCGTATATAATATTGACCAGGTTTATTTCATTTATAGCCCTCACATTTATTTTTCTTCAGATTGTTCCAGTTCCCTGTTACTGTAATAACTATCTCGTGAGTTAGGACAATAATAAAATTATTTTCCCAGCAGCACCACTAAACTTCATGGCTGAATAGGGCCATTCTTAGAGTAGAGCCAGTCAATCCAGGGCTATATTTTAGCTTCCCAACAGATTATTTAATTATATTTCTGCTGTTGACTCTCTGTGATATCTGATTTTATAAATAAAGTGAGAAACAATGATGTCTTCTTTTTTTTCTTGGATGTACAAAGAATTTGGAAAAGAGTATTGCTTGGCGTCCAAACATCTGAAGAACAATTAGTTCCATTAATTTCGATAAGTTGGGGGGAATTATGAGATGTCTCCCTTTCACAATTTAAAGAATTCTTAGGAAAAGAATCCTCTTCAGCTTAAATCAGTGGCCCCCAACCTTTTGGGCACCAAGGACTGGTTCCATGGAGAGAGGTTTTTCTGCGGACCAGAGGGTGCATGGTTTCATGTGCTGCCTGCATCCCGCTTGTTTGCACGGACCGGGGGTTGGGAACCCTGGGCTTAAATTCTTATTCTGAACTTTTAGATGTCAGGAAGTGGGAAGATGCTTGCTTTAAAAAAAAACAAAAAACAATACAGCCTCACCTGGTTAAAAACTGCCTGTATGATAATGCTCTGGAGTAGCATGAAGGCTAAACTGCTATTAATTTGAACCTTTCCAGTTTTTTTTCCTTATTCCTAGTTAATAGACTAATATAGGTGATGATGGGAAAATGATTTCTATATCTTACAAAACATTTGTACTAATCTTTGTAAGAAAGCCTATGTTGGAAGTGGCAGTGGGGGGACTTCAACTTTATTTTCAAATTCATATATTCTTATGAATATGCTATGTTGAGGGAATGACTGCCCCAACATACTATCCACTAACTGTATCTATCTATCCGCTCAACATCAACTTAATTTTGTGCATAATTTCAAAAAGCTGTTTTGAAAACTCATCCCTACTTGCACCCCAAATCTCCCAGGATCTGCAGGCTGTTGTTTTCTTAAGTGAGTCCATTCACTTAAGTCCATTCTGCTAATTTTAAGGTTTGATGGCCCCGAAAAAAAGTCAACCTCTATCAAGTAATTATAAGACATGTCTTAGCTGCTGGTTGTTTCCTTAGCAACTCCAGTTCTGAGCAGAATTAACTCCCTACCAAACACTCACTAGCCTTTATTGTGAAGTGAAGATAAAATAACAAAATGTTTGAATTACAAAAACTTGAATATATATTTAACTTTGATTCATACAACCTTATTTATATTGATTTTGCAACCCTAAGAAAGCTTTTTAAAATGGATTACATAAAAGAACCTATATCAGAACATGAAATAACCGACTCCCCAAACTAAAACCTTAACATTAAAAGCACCCTATAAATGTTGATATTTGTATCATATTTCATAATATTTTGTGGAAAGCATTGAATCTTAAACTGTTTGGAGAGCATATGTATAATATAGCTTAAAGAATACTATTTGTTTCCCAATAGCAACGTTTTGCAATATCATATGCAATCAAGAGAAATTTTCCTAACAATGTGGAGGGCAGTATGTCTCATGATGTTCTTCAGTTCAGATACATGCATATTGTGGACTCATGAAGCACATGATTTGTTAAAATTGCTTTGAAATGCAGTTCTCTTTAAAAATCTTCCGTATGGTCAAGTTGTTTTCTTCACACCAGTACTTTCTCACTGGTCTTGTATACAGTACTTTCTTTTCCAGATTGCAAAGATTTCAGTTTTCATCTCTGCCTCCTTCCTTCCCTATAAGAATTATTAGTATATATTAGTTAACCTGTTATTCTCTTGGGCTTTCTTGGAGAAGACCATTTGACATTTATTTGAGAATCCATTTCCCGTGATCTTGGTTTGGTTGAAGAGTAGCAATTGGTGGGAGGTTTTTGGAAATTTGATATATTCCATGAAAAGTCAACATGCATGAGTTACTCTTGGTGATAAGTGTTTTTTCAGTAATACATTTACATAATGTATGTAATACATTTACATTCAGTAATACATTTAAGGGGAAAAATTACTAATGAAAATAAATTGGTGAATGTCAAATCCTGGTTTTGAGTTACAGCTTTAGGGTAGCTTTCTCCATCTTTGGCTTTGGAGAGGACCATGTTTAGAAGGTTCAGGAGGGCTGCTTGAGAAGATGCTGACAACATTGGTATTGGAATTATGAGATGTTAAGAAATGCTAAGAAGTATTTTGAAGAAAATTCCTTTCTGTCTTTGTTTGATAGTGGAGTGGATAACTTGGTGTTAAATTGATAATTCAGATATGTTGGATTGTACACTGGGGATGAAATTGGCTATTCTTGTAAATTTGAATAATCAGGATTCTTATGTTTGGTTTTGTGAAACAGATAACTAGGTTTGCCAGCTAGGTGTGTCTTCCCCCCCCCCCTCTTTTGGAAAGAAGCATGTAACTCCAAGATAAAGCCATTAAATTGTGGGAGTTGAAAATAAAACTTGTTCAGTTTCATCAGATAAATAGGTAAAAATTGATGGTTAGCATAGTTGGAGAAAATACCATCTTCACTAAATATATTTATGAAAAGTATATATTACTGAATAAACACATAATATGATTTTTTCATCATCTTGGATTTTATCACTCAGAAATTTTCATTTGCTATTTATTTCCCTAGAATTCCATTTATCTCTCACCTGCTATATATCTGAAGAAAGTCTTCTCCTATACATTTGATATGATTGCCATCTCAGGTTTTACTGGATCACCTACCTCCCAGAGTTGAAGGGTCAAGCAGAGTGTATTCTGAATGTTAATTACATGTTAGTTATTCATGGTTGGCAGTATAGAACATTTAAAAACTGGTTTTGTGTTGTTAAGTTTTATCAATAAGATAATTAGTCAACCACATTTTTCTTTACCTTATTCTTCTTTGTAAAGTGCCACATATATGGAAAGCTCTAGGTAGATAATAGGTTGTTACAAGAAATAACTTTATGAACATTAGCCCATTTTCAGTTCAGATTAAATATGTTGCCAATTGACCATTAAACATGGTGAAACTTAGCTCTTGGTAAGAATGTGTAGCATAATGTCAGGAAGGCTTTATTACATTTGAGGATATAAACCTCTCAAACCTCTTTTGTGAGCATAAGTCATGGAGGAAGAATCTTGTATATCAACAGAACAGAAATATTGAAATATATACATATATAATCTTCATTTTTTTCAGACTCATTGCATAAGTATATGACTGTCTTAACTAAAAACAGACTAGTCTTGACACATTTCAGTATAGAATACTTTACCTTGAGCATGTCTCTCATAGAAGGTAGAAAGGTTGAAAAATACTGGAAATATTATATAAAATAGTGCTTTAAAATATCGACAGAGCAACTCATTTAAAGAAGACACATTTGAAGGAAATATATTTGCTGCAGGAATCTAATTTGGAGATTTAATTCGGAGAAAATGATGTAGTCCATTTACAGGTAGTCCTGGACTTACGACCACAATTAAGTCCAAAGTTTCTGTTAAGTGAGACATTTGTTATGTGAGTTTTGTCCCATTTTATGACTTTGTTTCCCACAGTTGTTAAATCAGTCACGGCAATTGATAAATTAGTAATACGGTTGTTAAGTGAATCTGGCTTCCCCATTGATTTTCGTTTGTCAAAAGGTTGCAAAAGGGGATCACATGACCAGGACACAGCAGCAGTCATAAGTATGAGCCAGTTGCCAAGTATCTGAATTTTCATCACATGATCATGGGGCTGCTGCAAAGGTTGTAAATGTGAAAAACAGTCATAACTCACTATTTTCAGTGCCGTTGTAACTTTGAATGGTCACAAAATGAACTATTGTAAGTTGAGGACTACCTGTATTGTATGAGCATCAGAGTTCATAATTACATCTAATTTTGAAAGCAGAACCCATTGGTTTTCCTTTATTTCAAATAAATGAGAAAAAGTAAATACTGTCTCTAGCTGAGCATCCTTATATCTCTCTTATTGGCTTCATAGCAACATCCGACTGCAATAGGAAGAAGTGTAAGTGCAAAGTGATCCTGAACTACCTTAGGAGCCTAAAATATTTAGTGGAAATGGTGTCTCGTATCTTACATTCTGACTGGAGTATCTCAGGATTTGCATTCTTCTAGATCACCCTCCGGTACTAAAACCTTCATGGCAGTCCCTGTGTGATCCAAACCCTTGGTTCTGCAGTAGTGCCTACCTTGGGAACAGGGGAACACCAATCCTGTTAGAATGGCCCCAAGCTGGTTGGTTCTTTCAGATGTACTGGGACTTTTAAGGTCTAAAATGTTCAGCAAGAAGAAGCTGCTTGGAAGTTTCAGAAAAACAGTGAAGTTTTGTTTCTGTTTTGTAAAAGAAACACAGTTCCACAAAGCATTGTAATTGTTGAAATTCTCTGAAGTATTGGTTTGGTGCTTCATCTTAATTTTTACATGTTTTTATTTCACGTTGACTACATTTTGATACTATTATTATGTATAATGATACTGTGTTGTGAAGTTGCTGAAATGTTTCTTGGCAAAAAAGAAAACAGACTATAAAAAGAAATGGGACCAGCAACAGGACCTATTCCAGTTCAATATTCCAAGCATTCCCTTCCATTTCTCTACGTCATTTTTAATCAGTTTCCTTACACCAGCATTTGTTTGCCAGCCAGTGTCCTCACAGTTCATGGTGTGTTTTGGCCTCTTGCCTGTCCCATTCTCCAAATTCCAAAAAGTTGTTGTTCTACTTTGTTACTTCAGAAGGGCCGTAGGTTTCCTTGAACTTGAACAGACTTTCTTTCTAATGTGAGGATGGGAACATAAGGACCAACACTTGGGAGTATACAATTGTAAATAAATAATTAAGTAATTCTGTTTTCAGTGAAGTAGCAGAACTTATTCAGCTTGATGAATATTTTGACCAAGATTTGCAGTTTCACATGTACAGTAATGGTTTTTGGTGGACTGAGATGAAGCATACAATAATTATTTTACAAATGCTTCTGGCACATTACAGGTTGTTCATTTAACATATTTTAAGATATGGAGTTCTATGAAGATCTTCCTAAGTTAGTGACAAGGAGATCAGTCTTGTTGCAAATGGAGAAACAGCATATATGTAACTTCTTAGCAGTCCAAATATATGAATTATTTCCACATAGCCTCCATTTATGGATAATTTGCTCTGCAAAAACTGGCTGAAATCTGGCTAATATTCTCTACTAAGTTTTCCAACATTACCCTTACAAATGTATCCCAGC
Source organism: Azemiops feae (assembly GCA_023970755.1). Lineage (NCBI taxonomy): Eukaryota > Metazoa > Chordata > Lepidosauria > Squamata > Viperidae > Azemiops > Azemiops feae. Next base: position 365,613 of record JALGBA010000088.1, read on the forward strand.
ACATACAGCACATACAGAATGGTCTACACCTGGTGTAGCATATTATGAAAGTATTCCAAAAAAGTGCTACTATCTATAACCTTTACAGCTATGTACATCTTTCGGTCAACCTAATTTTTAATAGCATTCCAAACCTTTCAGTAGCTTTGCACAAATAATGTTGAAAGGTTTATCTTATAACCTTGTATGCCTATGTGTGTATCATTTTTTATTATTAACCATTGTTTAATACTTGGATTTATATCCTGAGCACCTTTAAAGGATATCCTAATTGAAAATACTGAAGAGGTGTTATGAAAGAGAAAAGTGTAATATGCAATTTTTTTTTATGGATTTACAGAAACTATTTCCTTTTATATCTAGTTTGCTTTTTTGACATTGGACAGTTTATTATATTTATTCATGTGTATTCATTTGCCCAGATACTGTGGCCTGAATCTGCAAATATATTCATGGTATACCTTTGTCCTGCTGTTGCCCTCAGCCAAATCTGAACAAGATTCTGGCATAGGTATTTAATTACTGTACTTCCTTCAAAAGCCTTTTGTTTCCATCTCCATCACCCTTTGGTTCCCATTTAAAATTGAATTGGAAAGGATTAAATGTCTGTTATTCAGTTTCAGCATAGGATGTTAACACAGTTCTAGCAAAATAAAAGAGCACAGTCATCTAATATTGCTCTAAAAAGTTGGCTTAAAGAGAGTAGGAGCTTCTCTGCTTATCTGTAACCCTTCCCTCCTTAAGCATACAAAACAGTTAAGATAATGCTTTTGCTCCTAATGTACTAGACTATAACAGAAAATCCCACTGTGCTGAATAGAGAAAGGGGATATTAAAGCTATTTACTAGAATAAATTCATTTCAGATAGCTTCTCCTTTATATAAAAACATCAACATAATTATTTCAGAATTTTATGACACAATAGGAAAGGGGTGGTAGTGTAGCTTAGCAGGAGAGAGCAGGTGTTTTGTGCAAAAGATGCAAGGTTCAATACCTAGTATCTCCAGGAAGAGCTGGGAAGCACTTTGGTCTTAAATCCTGGATATTCACTGTAGAAATCCCAGAGTTCTGACCAGAATTACCCTAATAAAAGCACCAGTTTCCTCTTATATCCTCACTGCTACAAGTGTACATAACAGATAAGTATACTTGTCCCTTGGTCCTAACTGAAGTCTTTGCCATGGTTGCAATCCTCCTTTTCTTGCGGCTGATTTTTGGTGGCATCCATCACTGCTCCTGCCATACTTCCCAATGATATTTTCATTGATTCAATTATTAACAGTTGGCTGCCATGTTGTCAGCTATGAAGAGGAGAAGGAAAGCTGCTTTTGATAATTCTGCCACCATTTCAGTTATTTCCAAACCTCTCTTGTTCCAGCAGGAACAAGAAAGGAAGGAGGGAGGGAAGAAGAAAGTAGTGGTAATGGTCACCTAGGGCTTGTGCCAATCGGGACATGTCTTCTCAATGCTGCTTTCAGCTCAAAAGCTACAAAGTCTGCTGTTATTTAGGGAGTCCTGCCATAATTTCTCATTTTTAGTGCCATTGGTGAGGAAGAGTGATATGCCCCAGAAATGTCCACTTTCTTTCAACTGTGCAAATAAGAAAGAAAGGAAGGAAATAAAGGGGTAAGGGAGAAGCAAAGACAAAAAAAAAAATCTACTTTCTCTCTTTATCTCTGGAAGCTGATAGAAGGAGCCCCTCCAAAAACTTGCAGAGGGGCTGCATGATTTCGGCTGTAAAAATCCAGACAGCCCCTACTTGCGAGCAAGGAGTTAGTTAATTTGTTTTGCTTTACCAGAAACAATAACAATAAACAGAAAAAGCCAGAAAAATAAAAAAAGATGATTCCCCCCAACATTACATAGGAATACACCCCAGTTTTTGAACATGTTGCAATACAGTACGCTTTTTTCTTATAACTGTATCTTGTTCAGAGGCACACTGTGAACGCATACTATCAATTCAACTGTAAATGAGCTTTCCAGTATTGGAAAATAATATTTGCTGTTATTTCATGCTCGGTATCTTGTCATATCAGTATGTTTGGGTTTACTGATCTCTCTTCTGCCATTTTGCATGTCTGGACTTTTGCATCCCACACCTGTTAACTCCAAGCCTTTGTGATACAGAGTCAAAGGAAATACAGTTGTAACACATATTAGAAATTAAAGATGAAATCAAACTGAAATAAAGGATATTAATGTAAAAAAATCACATATAACATAAAATGCCACAATAATGAGAAAATGGTATTAAATTTGATGAAAAAGATATGGTCATTTTGCTGGTGGTGTATTAGTGTCCTTTTTATTGGAACCACTTGGAGGAGAAAAGGAAAGCAAACGCTGGTGAATTAAAATTAGAATTAAAAAGTAGGAAATAATGTAGCCTTTTAATTTTTCCTCATGGTCATCATTACACAGCAGAGCTAAAAAATGGCACATCCTCCACCATAGTCTTCCTTGCCTTATACAGTTGCTCCATTTTTTAAAAAGGGGGTTTCAAGATACTGTAAACTATGATTTTAAAGACTGAAAGTATATTCATTGGAGCAGAACCGGAATCTTTTAAATAATCCACTGACATCTTTAGTTAAGAATTGATTATAAAAGTAAGCTGGTTGCAGAGTGCCTGTGTATTGAGACAAAAATCAAGGTATTTTGACAGGTTCAAAGCAAAGAATTTTGCACTAAAGAACACATCCCATTTTCTTCCTAAATAAAAAAATACATATTAATTAGTGGGTTTTTAAAGCTTAACTATTTACCTGAAGCCCTTTCATGTCAATAGGCGCTTGAGATACCCAAGATTCCTTGGCAAGTATACAGGCAGGTTTGAATTTGAAAAGGGAAAACAACAATGACAAAAAATTGGCAGCATCATAAAAGTTTGTTTGTTTGCTTGCTTATTAATTAATTAAATAATTGTTTTTTAATTCTACAGTTGCCTACTCAAGCCAAGTCTTCAGTGCCTTCTTGGAGGCAGGCTAGGGTGGAGCTGTGCAGTTCTCGGGATGCGGTTCCAGAAGGCAGGTGCAGGGACTGAGGTTTACACTGTTGTTATTCTACTGAGCATAAACCTCTGTTAATAGACCTCTCTGTAACCAATAAGGGCAAAAATAGCAGAGAACTTTATATCTTATTAAATCAAAATGTGTACGTTTAGGATCAGGGATGAGCAGCAGGATGTGCCCTTCACAAAACCTCTCTGTTGGTGCTTCTTTTTTCCCCCTGTTCAATCATGTACGACTCCTGGATAATTCCCAGCAGTTTTCTTGGCAAGGTTTTTTCAGAGTGGTTTGCCTCCTTCCCAGGACTCAGAGGAAAATGATTGGCCAGTTCACCCAGCAGCCTTAATGCCTAAGGTGGAACTAGAACCTAGAGTCACTTCTTGCCCGATGCTTTAACCACTACATCAAACTTTCTCTCTCTTCTTATCAAACAAATTTTCTCATCAAGCAAACTCCCTACAAGAGCATATAAACAAATCATGGAACTCTTCTTTGGTTTGCTTACTGATTTGTGTTTAATCCTGATCTTCAAATAAGGAGCTCTGTCTGTTTTTCTTAATGAGCCCAAAGCCTTTATTAATTTTTCTCATGCTGATTTGTTTGGAGGATACAAATCCTGGATAGGCATGATATAAATTAAAACATAGAAGGAGCTTCTATGGTTTGTTTTGTTTCTGGTTTTGACAGGAAGAGTCGGATGAAACAGATTTAGCAACATGCCTTAGCACAATGCTCACGTATAGTTGAGCCAGAATGTTGAGAGCAAATGTGATCTAATGACTTTGGAGATGCAGAAAGATCAGCAGTGTGAAATAGATACGGCCAAACAAAAAATGGGATAGAGAAGAGATTCAGTTGAAAATTGTAGCTACAAAATAGAATAGGAACATGCAATGCTATATTGTTATGCTCCTACTTGTCCCTCCCTTCCCATAACATTTTGCTCTTAGTCTTAATTAAACTCAAGAATCAAGAATTACTATTCTTACAGTAGATCTGGATCTAACCCTGATAATGAATCTGTACTAAAGCAGTTTGTGCCAGGTGAAACAAAGATTCTGTATTGGTTAAGTGTAAAGTGGAGGATGGGGATAATTCCAGGTAGTGAAGACACGGAAGTGAAGTGAAACCAGGAAGAGAAATACAAAGAAGGTGTGTTTAAGAAGCAATGTTGAGCAATGCATCAGGGAAACCTAAAAATCTGTGGTAAAACATCACAAACAATAAACTGGTTTATTAACTTCAAAAGACAACCTAGATCTCAGAAGGAGAAAAAATGTCTTCCTATTCATGGATACCTATTAAATCAAGGTTTAGTGAGCAGAATAAGAAACAGGCATTTATGTAGCTGAGTCTTTTCTCTCCCACTTTGATTTTTTTTTCATATTGTGCTAGTTCAGGTATAACTCTACAATTAGATGAGTCTGTCTCATGTATGTACTCACTTTCTCCAATATATGAATGCATAGCAATTCAAAGATTTTCATTTTTGATTAACAGTACCATATTGTAGAGTTTGAACTCAGGTAAGCTTTGATTAATTTTATCTGTTGTTAGTAGAACAAATTCAGCCTTAGCTATTGACATTGACTTATTTTAATTGTACATAATTAAAATGACCAGTTTAAGATTCATGCCATAGTAAATTGTGGTTAATCAAATACAAAAGCATTTATTACTTTTTCTAGCTCTAAGTGTAGAGAAAACATACTCTTTCATTGCATAGCTGTCAAGGTGTCAGAAAAAAGCATTATTCATCAACACAAGATGTAGGCCTTGACTTGGATGTTGGAAGGCTCACTCACAAAATATTGCTTACTTGAGCAGCAGGTGCTTTGTGCCCAGTGTGTGTCTTTGTTGTCTGTGTCCATATTTAAACAACTCAGAATTTTATATTGGCTATTCTGTTTATACACATAAGAGAAAGGGAGGAGGCAAAAACTGTGAGTGTGTGTGCTGCTGTGTGCAAAGGCTGATCTATAGTGCAATACAACCATTATCTCTGACCTCTGGATATATGAATGGGAATTACTGTAACTGTAAACTATATTCTGGAGGGTGTAAGATATCTTACTTATGTTGAATAGTGTGCAGTCTTCAATGTAACCCAGATGTGTCAATGGGACCAACACTTTGTGTGAGCATCTTATACAGAGCCAGTGATTTCTTGTTATGCTGATCTTAACTCTTGCTTTCTGCAGCATTAGACACAAAAAAGATGGAAATAACTCCGTGCACATATATTGCTGTACTTACCTCCCTAACTTTTATAAATGTTCAGAAGTAAAACTCATTTAGGATATTTTGGGTTGGTCTTCTGGAGTTCTTGGAAAATTGAAAAAACCTATTAACATTCACTAAAATGAAAATACTTTGAACACACTAAAGGTGATTTAGAGAAAATGCATGAAAAATGTCTATGGTGGTATGGTCATGTCTTATGAGCAGCATCCCACACTGCCTGTACTGCTATCAGTTTAACATCAATGGCAAACACCCATATAGAGCAAAGCTGGCATGACACAATTGACATGAACTTGACAATTATCCAGTTGGGCCCAGTTGCTGTTTTTGACTGCATGAAATGGCATTCATTGACCTGAAAAGCGGACCCTGCATCTGTGAGAAAATACTAGGGAGAAGAAGATTCTAAGGTATCTATAAATCAAGAAGTATTTTAGAAATGGCTTTTCTTAAATTAGAAAAGCCTTATCACTTCTGCCAAAAAAGAGAAAGCAAAATGCTCTTTTCCCCCCCTCTTGTTTGTTCCTACGTGGATGATTATTGTTCATGCTTCTGATTTTTGAAGTAGAAACTAAAGTCATAATGGTGGAGAGAATCAATGCTAGCACAAAGAGCCTTGTCCAGTCCCAACATAAGGACAGCCCCAAGTTGAGAACTTTCTTTGTGAAAGAAAATTACTGTAGCTAAACTAATACTAAACAGTCTCTCTCTACAGACACTCTGAATACCCTACTGTTCTCCCTCACTCTTAAAAGAGATTTTTAAAAGGATAATGCTGAATTAAAAGGCTTCAAGGTCCTTTACAATAAGTATACAGTAATTATGGCATGTGAGAGGTCTTGCAATACTACTAGCATTACTGCAAAAAAAAAAATACAACAAAACTTTGAAATGTTGCAATTAGGAATGAAATTGAGCTTTGATTCATCAACAACAGTGCTAGTTTTGCTGAATTACATAAATGAATAATGTCCTCCATTGGTGAATTAAGTCTCCTGGCCTTCTCCTAGTGGTGGATCACAATAGGGTTAGCCATTAAACAACAAATCCTTGTTATAGGACATCAGAAAGCTACGGGAAGATACTAGGTTTGTTAGGCTCAAATTCTTAGTAGCTCCTGCAGGATTCCTCTCACAGAAACACCAAACCACAGAAATGCTTTTACACTGGAAAGTTGTCCAGTGCTATCCTCTGCTGAACTGGACAGCAAGTATAAAAAGCATCCAATGGCTGAAAGTTTTTGTTCTTGTGATATGGGAGGAATGGAAATTCAGGAATGTCATCCTCTGTTGTCTTGTCTATAAGGTCAAAACTTATTTTTCCCTTGATTTTTCCCTTCATACACCAGACTCAGCCTGTGTTCAATTTGTATTACCGTGTTTCCCCGAAAATAAGACCCAGTCTTTTTTTTTCCTCCAAAAGAGGCACCAGGTCTTATTTTCAGGGTGTGTCTTTTCCACTCACCTCCAGCACTGACAACCCCACCCAGCTGCCCCACTTCTACTGTGGTGTCCCCCGGCCTGCATTTCGCAGTCAGAGGCCTTTCCGGAAGGCCTCTACAGCTGAGAACTGAGGCCTCTGACTTCGAAATGCAGGCCGAGGGACGCCACAGAAGTGGGCTAGAGAGGACAAGCCTGGCTGCAAAGTAAGTGGGTGCTCCACCCCTCATCCCTGCTCTAGCTTGATTTTTAGGCATGCACCTTGTCCCTAAACTAGTGCTTATTTTGGGGGTAGGGCTTCTATTAGCCAACCCCCCAAAACCACGCTAGGGCTTATTTTCGGGGTAGGTCTTTTGGGAAAACACAGTAGAGATTGATCATCCCTGCATCATGGCTAATGTTGCAAGATTCAGCATAGCTGCTTGCAAAATTCAGCAGGCACATACTGAATGTAACACTAGTTAAATATATTGATTTGATGTTTACTTCTTTCTTATGTTACTATATTAATTTTAGCCTCATTCCCTTTTTTTACAGGTGATGTTTATCAAAGTTTAAAGAGTCTTATCTGTAGTCTGGGCTTCAAGCCAAGTCTCCTTTAGGCAATAACAAGTTGTAATACCAAGCTTCGCCACAAGATGTCACCGATGCCGCTTAAGGTTTTTTAAGTCCAAAATGTTTATAGCCCTTTTTCCAATTTTATTTCTTTTTTATAGATAAAAACAAAAGTCTTCGGTGAAAATAAGAAAACTTTTGGTCCCCAAGTTTCAGAAACATATAAATCCAATTAGATTAAAGTTATTCTTTTAGTGCTTTAACTCCCCTGGATAGTCAGTCGCCGCTATTCTTAGAGGGTGGGATAAAAATTCCCTTCCCTCTCTCCTCACAGGGGGAACGTTACTTTGGGCAGCTTTTACAGGAAGAAAAATACTTAGAATCTTAGAGAGAAGATCGGATCTCACCCAGTTTCATCCGCGCTGCTTTAGAAGTGCCTGGTGGTAAGTTTGACTTCGGCTGTCTGCAGCCTAGTGACGAGCCATATTGTTTATGGCCGGTCTTTCCTCCGCCGGTTTGGAGGGCTGCTCCGGATCAAGCAGAAGGGCTGCCGCCCTCCTGTGATCAAGCGGGGGTCCTCTCCTTGCTCGTCGCCTTTCCAGGGTCCCCCAACGGAACGAAACCGAACGCGGAAGACGGAGCTCGCCTTCCAGCGGCCGCAATGGCAGACCTGAAGTCCTTTAATTATAAATTTTCTGTCTTCATATTTCAACTAGCCCTAAATTGTCCATCTGATCCAAAACAAAAAACCTTCAACTCTTGGTAATTTACCTTGAATGATTCTAATTGTTTTTTCCCTGAAGTTCTATCCAGTTGTGGGGGACCTCTCCATCCCATCAACCACCAGTTTTCATTAAAAAAAAACACCTTAATTTCTCCATAAGTCATTTATAAAGCATACTTGTCCTCATCGGAGACATAAATTCCCACTATCAAACTTTTCCCCCCCTGTTTAATTGTGTCTGATTCTTGGAGACCGTCTGGACAGGTCTCTGGAGTTTTCTTAGTTTGCCATTGCCTCCTCCTTAGGGCTGAGAGAAAGTGACTGACCCAAGGTCACCCAGGTGCCTTTGTGCCTAAGGCAGTACTAGAACTCAGTATCTCAGTTTCTAGACTGAAATCTTAACCACCGTACTGTATGACTGACTCAAAGTCTTAATTCCATGGAAATTAATGTCCATCCCAATAAATCTACCATACTTGTCATCAGTCTATACCAGTTCTGGTTTGTTTTTTTTAAGGAAAAACCAGAAGAAATTGCTTGTTACTGGTTTTTGGGGATGTTAAGAACCTTCTGAAGAGCAAGTTTCAAATTAAATTAAGTTCTCAGAAATTACATTCAAGATTGTCTTCCACTATAAAAATGGATTAAAGAGAGGCTACAGAAGAGGAACAGATAACACACTGGCTGTGTTAAAAGCTGTTTTAAATTATTGAAGCTGTTCCTGAGAGAACATAAGTGTACTAAATTCGGGTACACTTTTGTTTTATAAAAACTTATCAATTTTCTTTAATAGTAAAAAAAATAGTAAATAAAAACATTCCCACTAAGATCTGGCTAGTTTGTCTAAATTAATTCCAATTTATTTAAAAGTGCTTTCACCAAAAATAATCTTTCAAAATAACTGTCCCCTTTATTCATTTTAAACTTTCTCACATTAGCTCATTGTTGCGCGTTTGCCATAAATTTCTAAGTCCTTGAAACAGCTTTCTTTTTTCCTTTGTACAGGTAGTCCTCAACTTACAAGGACAATGAGCCCAAAATTTCTGTTGCTAAACAAGACAATTGTTAAATGAGTTTTGCCCCATTTTACGACCTTTTTGCCACAGTTATTAAGTGAATCATTGCATTAGTTAAATTAGTAACAAAATTGTTAAATGAATCTGGCTTCCCCATTGACTTTGCTTATCAGAAGTTCATAAAAGTGATCACATGACCTCAGGACACTGTAATTGTCATAAATACATGCCATTTGCCAAGCATCTGAATTTTGATCATATGACCATGGGGATGCCACAATGGTCATAAGTGTGAAAAATGGTAATGTCACTTTTTTCAGTGCTATTTTAACTTCGAAAGGTCACAAAAAAATGGTTGTAAATTGAGGACCACCTCAATTTAGAATTGCAACTCACCAGGTGGAATTTTATTCTGCTGCTTAGAAAATCTCTCTTTAGTTTTCAATTAATTATATCCAAAAATGATTAAGAAATGAGATTTGGCTGAACTTTGTGTCCTTATAATAGGTTGCAATTATGGCTGTGAACTTGGTTGAAAACACTTGACTCCCAACCACAGTTCCTGTAATCTGCTTAAGAGGAGCAGCTGTCTGGAGCGCAAGTGGGCAACCTTATGATCTCTCCTTTTGGCAGAAAGCAGATGTTTTTGCAATTCGTGGTAGTTGCAGTGATGTTTTCCATTTATTCCTCTTGATTATGGCATTAACCCCAGGTGATAAAGAATATTTGAAGATAAAAATATAGGACAAAAATATGTGTTTATTGTATGGAAAAAATGGAACATGAACAAGACCTTATTCTTTCAAGGCAGTACTATTAAAGCTTAAGTGAAAAAGTGGTACGGTCTACCCCAGGTCAATTTGTGGGGGCATGCTTGACATAACTCATCACCATAGAATCATTCCCACTGAAAGTAATGAAAGTAGAATCAAGCAACATTTTCAGTTATTTCAATTGTCATTAAGATAACTGGCTAATATTGTAATGAAATCCTGGCATCTTTCCAGAGAAATAAATTCTGCAGAGCACAATAATAGTCCCAGGAAAGCAAACACTAGATTGTGGCTTTATCAAAGATTGCAGTTCTGTTGAATTGCTTATAAATAACATGCATAAGATTGGGTTCCACTTCCTTGTTTTTTGTAGGAATCAAAATTTATTGCTGGTAAATATCTGTCTTGCCTCTATTTGAACACATCAAACAATCATGAGACAATCACTTCCCTAAGGAGTTGGTTCTGCTATCAAACTGCTCTTACCATTTACACTGTGAACAATTAATTTTTACAATTTGCTATGCTTACTAACATGGGATGAATAACTTCTTATGCAGCATTACTTGCCACTGTAACAGATTTAAACTTTTAGTGATCTTATTGAACAATTTAAAAGTATGAAGAGACTCTTAAAAGTCAATTTTGTGTTCCACTGCTTAGAAATCTGATGTATTCCCCTTCTTTAAAAAAATAAAAATGCTGCAATATTTTTATCTCTTATGTTAGGACAATAATTATCCTCATATGACTTTTTTATTCTGTGTACTGATATGTGAGGGCTCAGTGTTTTCCCCAGATGAGTGATTTTCTCATGCCATCCTCTTGTATCTTGGCTTCAAGTAGCTCTAGGCAGAAAAAAGTTGTTCTTTTCTAAAAGAAAAAAAAATGAATTGCTACTAATGTTTTTATCATTGTTATAAAGCTTTAGAGGAATCAGAAGGAAAATATAGGTAGTTTATTCACGACCACAATGACTTGCAATGGGAATTCTGGTCCCAATTCCAGTCATTATTTGACTACTACCTATAACACAGTTGTTTTGGGCATTGATTAAATTCTAAAATTTCTCTTCAAAGGATCAGTTTGGTCGGGACCAAAAGGCCTATGCAAACTCCTCTGCTTATCTCAATAAATTAATCTGGAGAAAACATATTTTCCTTGCTTCTCCACATTCACAAATTAAAAATGGGTCGTAATACAAATGTGTGTCCTGTAATTCTGCAATCATGATTTTAGAGTCTGTCATGTTCAAGGAAGTAGCTCTGGGACATTCTTATATTTCTGCTCATGTCACGACCCAGCTCTCTGCATGATTCAATCATAGTGACTTTAAAAATGTTATTGGATATTTCAATATTCAGTCATTTTCAAAACTTTTTATGAAAGTGCTCTGTAATTATTTCAATTCATTTGTCGTACGCATAGAACTTGGGTCTGGCTATCACTGTGGAGAACAAGAACAATATAAACTATGATTTTAAATCACACGTATTACCAGTTATCAAAAGGCTCTACTTTATAGCTGTTGCTAACATATGGATATCCCTAAGTATGCTGCTTCCCTTTGAAAATCTTCCCTGTAATTTAGCATTCACCAGATTGTAGCTCATGGCAAAACATTGGTGTTGTTTTCTTGTGATGCTGCTCCCAGACTGAAGTTTGAATTTGTGTTGTATCTTTTGAATAAACAAAGTTGGCAAACTTCCCCTCTCCTGGTCATGCAATATGGGTGGCATTAATCTATGCATCCTTTGTGGAGAGAGCATTCAGGAAGGATGGTACGTGACTTATACTATAAATATTCTGATGTCTAGATCAGACCAAACAATCTTCCAAACAATTTGGAAATGTATTGAATTTAACCACAATAATCCTCAATCAGCCTTGTTGAAGCTGGATAGGGATTATGAGAATAGTAGTAATTGAAAGCTGATTATGTTGGGGAAGTTTGGTTTAGGTAAAATTGTAATTCTCAAAGACTATTTTGCTTTCAGCTGTGTTTTGTTTTTCATTTGATGAGTGGTAACCAAGAGCTATTTTGTAGTATCAGCAGAACTAAGTAGTAAAGATTTTCCTGAATCAAATCAGTTTGGATTACAATCCTGAAGTTTTTAATGTGAGGGGAAAAAAATTAACCTAGGAACTTTCAGGGAAACTGGAGGTCAAGGGCAAAATATGTTATGTGAATGTAAAACTTTACAGTTTCGATTCCAAGAATTGGGAAGATAGGCTGGAAAAGTTAAGTTCTCACACCTCAAAATGTGACCAAAAGTGGGCAGTCCACAGTGCATTGATCATATATGGACTCCAGACTTTCTGCATAGCTCACAGATCTTCTGATGCTTCTACCACATTTGGTGGTTTTCCATTAAAATTGATGGCAATTTGCCACAGTATAAATCAGAATCAAATGAAGCACTTTGTTTTAGGGACAGGTTATATGAAAAAAAAGCAAAATAAATGGAAAATTCCTGCACTGCTATGATACTGCCTACTTCATATCATAATAATGTCTATAGCCCTCAATGAATAATAATACTGTAAACAACAACAGGCTTCTAGTTAGAGAAAAGTTGTCTGCTCCTGATATGTGTAATCCCACATTTTGAGAGTCAATAATCAAATTTGGTAATTGGGTTCACACATTACACTAATTACTTAACCATAATTTATTAAATAATTCATTCTGGGCCAATTGCACAAAATATGTTAAGCATAAACTATGTGTTGTTGGGTTTTTTTTAAATCCATAAAGTCTGATTTATCAAGTGTGCTTACCAAACTAGAGCAAACCACACTTGTGGCTATGTGTAAATGATGCTTGAATCACAGCTGTTAAGAGAGCTTCCTTTATTTTTAAAGCTGGACTTTCCTAATAATAATAAAATACTGTAGCTTTGGTTTATTTGGGGTTTTATAAATAGTGGGACTATTTGCTAGCTAAATATTGCTCAGGCACCAGTTACACTGGTTTTCATATAAAAACTTTATATGGTGCAGTTGTTTCATAGCCACTTGAAAAGGTGCAACAGAAGCTATTGGCCCTTGCAGGGCAGTCTTCTTGAAAGGAAAATCTTCAGGAATTGCTGGAATTTATGGAAGGCATACTTCTACTTCTTGAGAGAAAACATCACCTCCAATGAATATTCTGCTTCTTCAAAACCAATTAGTTGCTTGCCCTATGTTCTTCTCTTACAATGTTGACCTTAGTTTTTATCATGTTGCCAGGGTGAGTCAGTGGCCACAGTACTCATTGCTGTAATCCTGTTCTCTTTGATGGCCAGGATGGAGGTTTGATTTATGCAAGCATAAGCTGATTTAATTCAAACCTTTCCCACAAAGTAAGATTTCAGAAACCTGCTTTTAGACTTTGCTAGTAAGGACTACCTTAAGAAATAGAAGCCCATTTTAAAAATATATATATGATAGATAGATCTTTCTCTCATCTGCCCATTAACTGCCAAAATACTCTGTGGATGCTGCCAATCAATTGGTGTCTTTTTTAAAATTTAAAACAGGAAATTATGATTTTTAGTTTCTGAACAATTCAGGGTTATAATTCAGCTTCAAAATATGGTTTCAGTCCATTGTCTCTGGGCTTATCATTGTGTATTGAGAAGAAATTGTGTGTGTGCTTTAATCTGTAATATAAGCACATAAATGTCACCAAAGGAGCAGATTAGGACTTGAACTCAACTTCTCCCTCAGCCCTGGGATCATTGGATAGATATGAGCAAGTCAGTGCTGGCATTATCCTTTAACTCTAGAATAAAACTGTGACCTTCACCCTATCGTGGGAACATAAGAGAAGGAGTTACAAAACTCAATAAAAATTCCAGGTAACTGATAATTGAATTGTTGGGAAATGTGTCATATTACTCTACAATAATTGTATCTTCTGTGCCAAATCAATTATTTTAGAAGAAGTTTCAAAGCAGGTTAAAGTATAAGCCCTTGATAACAGATGGAAATTACAATACACAAATAAAAAAGGACTGAAGTCCATCAACAGCTACAAGCATTTAATTATCCAAAGCTCATTAAAATTTGGCTCACTTTTTACATCCCAACACAAAACACACATTTAGAACAGCCTGCTAGATCAGTCCAGGGCCTGTCTTATCCGGCTTTCTGTTTCTCACATTAGCCAATTGCTCCCAAGGAAGAGCTAGAGAGAAATCCCTCTGAAATATTATTTTCCTGCAGCCAGTGTGGGAGGCATGTTCACCTCAGCACAGAGATATAACAATTTATTCTTCAAAACCACTTAATATTTCTGTATCATTCTACAATATAAAACAATCCTGTAATTTCTTTTATTATAAAATAATATTTCAAATTGGAAGCCAGAATAAAAATAACCAACTGAAGTATATTAGAGATAGTTAACATCCTGGGATAATGGATAATAAAATCTGGACTTTTAATATATATCTGAGCACAGCAGCAGTGGAGTATGGCATATTCCACATGGAAGATAATTTCATAGAACAGAAGCCACCATTGAGAAGACCATGTGACTTCAAAGTGGAACTCTTTAAGCTATGTAAACGATACCATCCCCAAAGATGTTACATACTTACAAAATATAAAGAAAAACAAAATAAACTGGGGCAATAGAAAGTGTTCTGCAATGAGGAAAGGTGGGGCAAGTTGGACTATGAAATAGTTTTATAGATAAATCCATACTCTTAATTCAGGTTATGTCCTGCTTGGCAACTATGTTGTGAATGGGCAAGCCAACCAGAAACAATTTTGTGAGAGCACACAAAAATTCTCAATGTTCTAAATATGTCCTGATTTAGTTAATTGGCAAGTCATAGTTTAGTGCACTATGAGAAGTCTGTCTCAGAATTTTCAGTAGAACTTGTCACATACATTTTCAGATACAGCCAACACTCCTATTTTACAGATGACGAATACGAAAGCTTAGAAATTTTTCTTGTTTGCTTTATTTTCAGTTTTACTTGCAGAAAACTATTAGCAGTCAAAACCCTTTGCTAGCTTATAAACTGGACTAGGGGTGTCCAACATAAGTGACTTTAAGACTTGTGGATTTCAACTCCCAGAATTCCCACAGCCACCCTGGTCTACACTGTATTGAATCTCAATTGGTTTAGATATGAAATATTTGTGATCAAACATCCATTAGAGAGATCTCTCCCTCCTTTCTTCAAATCTTGACCAGAAATCTCAAGTACCAATCTTTTATTTGGACAACATTGTGTCCTTTGGGGTTTCCGTCCAGCGGAAATGTCTGTCCTTAGTGTTGCTTGGAGATAAGTTTGTGTTATCAGTGTAAACTTTTGAGAGCTACTTCCCTTTTCCTGCTGTGTGTGCTTTGCATGATGCACATATTGTCTCCCTCCCTTTTCTTTCCCTGCACAATATGTGCACATTCAGGGAGATAAATGTTATTGCAAAGTATTAGATATTTGCTGCACCACCCATATCCTGTGGCTTTAATTAGAAACCTTCAGAAATTCTCATTTATAGTCTTCTGCCACGCCTATTCCTTATGATGCTTTTGTCCATTTGTGCAGTGATCTCACATCGATTATTATCATTGGTTATCTTGAATGGCTAGCCTACTTCCAGAATGGCTTACATAATTAAAACAAATCTCTGTTCGTGCCCAACCTAAAAGACACATTGAAGAAATAAAAATAAAAATGATGAGGAATGAGAAAAATGAGGTAATTTAAGTATTGAACAATTCAATATGCCTATTCAATCAAAGGTTGTCCACTGCCTCTTAGAATAATTCATCATACTGGCCTTGTTCACTTTCAATCAGCTTCCATGGTTGTGAGAAATCAGATATCTTCCTATTTCGAGTACAATTGCATCTATCTGATTGCAGAGAGATCTCAAAATTACCTGTCACGAAAGAAAATCTACATACATATAGCTTTTCTCTGACCAAAAACTTTCCAACTATCTTGTCCATTTATGTGTTCTTAAACTGGGAGAATCATCTTGTCAGCTGGACAAAGCAGGGAAGAAATGCCAGTGTGTGTTAGCTCTCATGTTGCCACCAAATGTTGTTGAGTTCTAAATAGGGCTTTGAAAAAACAGCATTCTCAATTAATTAATTAAAACAACAATCTTAAGAAGACTGCCACATTTAGTTAATCTTGGTATAACTTTAAATCTTAGTAGCTGGAAGGGGAAAATTTTCATTTTCAAGTTAAAATGCAAGAAACCCATGTTTAAAGAAACTGAGGGTTGGTTATAAAACTCCTAATTGAAATGATCAAGAGGTGTTTTATTAGACAGCAAGCCAAAACAGCTATTTTAAAAATAATTTTTTCAAATACCAATTCTCAGAGTGGCCACTCTCCAACTCAGCAAATGTTCCTGCCATGGTAGTTCTATACCTTACAACAGGGATGTGAAACTGGCGGCCCACGGGCCAGATATGTCATGCGCAGGCCATGCCCATCCTGGCTCTGCAAAGGCAAACAACGTTGCGATATATCACGTGACGTGATCGAGTTTGACACCCGTGCCTTAGAATGTGATGTATACTCAGTGTGTGAAGCACAGCTAGGGGAATCTCCATTTTATTGGACAAGTTGGGACTCCTGTACATGCATGGAACAGTTCTTCTTGAGAAAGTTCATGGAACATTCCCCAAAAGCAGGATTGATAATTTTCGTAGATTCGTAGCTGGCTGACCAGCTGTACTCGGCATGTGGTCCTCAATGGAACTGCATCTATATGGAGGGAAATGTGTAGTGGGGTGCCCCAGGGCTCTGTTCTGGGCCCAGGGCTCTTCAGCATCTTCATCAATGATTTGGATGAGGGGATAGATGGGGAACTCATCAAATTTGCAGACGATACAAAGCTGGCAGGAATAGCCAACACTCCAGAAGATAGGCTTAAGATACAGAAGGATCTTGACAGACTTGAACATTGGGTGCTATCTAACAAAATGAAATTCAATTGTGAAAAAAGTAAGGCTCTACATTTAGGCAAGAAAAAACAAATGCACAGGTATAGTATAGGGGTACCTTGCTCAATAGCAGTAACTGTGAAAGGGATCTCGGAGTCCTAATGGACAATCACTTAAATATGAGCCAGCAGTTTGTTGCAGCTGCTAGGCTGCATTAACAGAGGGATAGAATCAAGATCATGTATATACCACTTTAGAATGCCTTGGTAAGGCCACACTTAGAATCCAGTTTTGGTCACCACGATATAAAAAAGATGTTGAGACTCTAGAAAGAGTACAGAGAAGAGCAACAAAGATGATTAGGGGACTGGAGGCTAAAACATAAAAGGAACGGTTGCTGGATTTGGGTATGACTAGTTTAATGAAGAGAAGGACGAGGGGTGACATGATAGCAATATTCCAATATCTCAGGGGTTGCCGCAAAGAAGAAGGAGTCAAGCTATTCTCCAAAGCACCTGACGGCAGGACAAGAAGCAAC
Source organism: Azemiops feae (assembly GCA_023970755.1). Classification (NCBI taxonomy): domain Eukaryota; kingdom Metazoa; phylum Chordata; class Lepidosauria; order Squamata; family Viperidae; genus Azemiops; species Azemiops feae. Next base: position 382,815 of record JALGBA010000088.1, read on the forward strand.
GGATGGAAACTAATCAAATACAGAAGCAACCTAGAATTAAGGAGAAATTTCCTGACAGAACAATTAAATCAGTGGAACAACCTGCCTCCAGAAGTTGTGAATGTTCCAAAATTGGAAGTTTTTAAGAAGAGACTGGACAGCCATTTTTCTGAAATGGTATAGGATTTCCTGCCTGAGCAGGGGGTTGGACTAGATGACCTCCAAAGTCCCTTCCAACTTTATTATTATTATTATTATTGTTGTTGTTGTTGTTTTTGTTGTTTCACCAGAAATTAAGATCAGGTGATGGAGAAATAAACTATACTGTATGAAGATGGTTATGTTTAAAAATCATACAATTAATATTTTGCAAAAGAAATCTGAAAAATACATAACATAATATTGGGTGTTATAATCCCAATTGATAAAAGGTGCCAGATTGTGAAAGGCTAATCTCTATGGATATTGGAAGTTCTGTTGATGGCAGAACATGCTCTAACATTATGGATATATGCAAGGAAAGCAAGGGGAAGTAAATAATAATATGCCAGGATATTTTTATCCAAATGATGTAAATTAGTAATTGCATCATTTGTGCAGTGACATTATGATGACTTGTACTGTATGCCTGTGTCTGATGCAGCGGTGGGATTCAGCCGGTTCGCACTGGTTCGGCAGAACTGGTAGCTAAATTTTGCTGAGTTTGCAGAACCGGCTGAATGCACACTGCTTCCGGAAGTCTGTTCTAGGCCTCGGAGGCCTGGAGGAGGCCTCCCAGGCCTAGAACAGCCCGCTGGAAGTGCGTGGATGCCACTTCCGGAAGTCTGTTCTAGGCCTTGAAGGCCCAGGCCTGCATCCAATAAGAGAATCGGTTGTTTAGGTATTTGAATCCCACCACTGGTCTGATGTAACCATTTTCCTGAAGTTCAACAGTTTTAGATGTACCTTAACTTAGGGGTAGCCAGGTGGGATATAAATATATTAAATAATATAGACTTTCATATGCAATATTTTTAGATTTCTGCAATATGGTAGAATAACTTTTATTACTGAACAAATAAAAAATAATTGTTTTTAATGTATTTATTTATTCAATTTAGGCCCTTCCTTACTCCAAATTATTCTGGGCAGCTCACAATATAATATAATAATTAGCATAATATATTTATAAACTATATCTGTTTATTTATAATATATTTATAAACTATATCTGTTTATTTGTTGATGTTGATTTGTTACAGTTATAATTATTGTAATTATTAAGTCACCATGCATAAGGAAATATCTGTTAATATTCTCCATTAGTGAAATATAATTCTATTTTATATAAATTTAGAAAAAGGATTTGTTCCTATTTTCCAGTGTTACGGGATTATACTGTACTTAGTGAAGAGCAGCTCAATTTTCATGAATCAGTTAGCAATGTGGTTTCCACTTTCTGATGAAGTACCGGCAGCTACTTCCTATTCCAGCCTGTGAATTTTATCAGCTTCAGCAACCTCATCTTATGGTGTGGACAGTGACTGTTTGCAGAGGAACATTTATCCTGGTCTAGTCCCCAAGATTTTAAAACATTGGGAAATAAGAGAGAAACATCTATAGATGGAAGGTAACATATAGAATTGGCTTCCACCTGTAAAGGTTATGGAGAAGGTGAAGAAAAAGAAGTTAGTAGTTACCCTTTCCCTGTGGCTTATAGTTGTGTCAGGAATTGCTGCCCTGATTTATCTGGAGGCATTCTGTTGATTAGAGGGACACACTGCCCCGTGGCCCTCCAAATATTGCTGAAGTACAATTCTGAGTATGATTCTCCCATCTGAATGCTCCTGGGGAGTGCAGGTATTGTAATTTTGAAATAGTTGGAGTGCCACAGGTTACATTTCTCTGACCTAGACTGTCACCTGCCCAAGATATTGCAGCAATTTGCATTAGAGGAGAGCAGTTAAATATTTAAACTGGAAACAACAAAGAGATTAGAAATTTAATCACTCTGCCTGTTGCCACAAGGTAACAGTGCCTTCAAAACAGGTCCCTCCAGATATAATGACAGTGTAATAAAAAGCTCTGAAAGGATATTAAATATATCTGAAAAAGGGCTCACAGAGAAAATAATTTCAAATCCTTCCTAGAAGTTACTTCCAAATACTTTTATCACCATGTACAATGTATGCCATTATGTGTGTAAAATAAAGGACATTAAATGATTAGATGTTGTCTAATGTTGGAGCTCAATTATAGTTGATGTTGGCTGAACAAACAGTTGTGAAAATATTCCTTAAAATTAAGTGGATTCTGCTTGCTTTTGGCTTTCTGTTAAATTTGATTGATTTCAAGCCTAGTACAGTTTTGGAACAATTCACACCCATTACCTAGTTTTCTTTTACCTCTTTTAGCTTTTAGTTAGATGAGTTAAATCTGCAAAGGGCAGACTTCTTTCAGGCAATAAGTGTTATTGGTAGTTATCTTATACCGATTTACTGGCAATTCTTTTTTGGTTGTTTAATTGGACTTGACTATGGGGTAAAATTGCTTGCCAGCTTTCTTTTGAAAAACTAGCCTACCTTAGAATCATTATCTGAATTAAAATAGAATATTGTTAAGATAAAACCCTGAACTGTGTTTGGTTAACATAAGAGTTACAAAGTAGACCATAGAAGATGGAAGACACCATCAGTGCTGGTCTTTGGCGTTCTCCAGCCCTGTTTATTCATACAGCTTATAATTCAAAGTAGCATGAAGGGAAATGTAAAATTAAGTAAACATATATAAGAAGTAGCAACTCATAAAAATACGTTAAAATAAACAGCACAGAGAATACTCGGTATTAATTTGCAGGTAACCAGTGTCAGTGAGCTCTCTGGCAGATAAGTTGCATCGCTTCTAGAGTGAAAAGCTATTAGAGCAGAAACATGTGATGCAGTTGGAAGGGGCTAGGAATTGGGAGGGTAGTTAGGTCAAGGGACTGGTTGTTATGAACCTGAGACTTCTGGCTGCTATAGCATTTTCTCCTTCCGTATGAGTTCCTGCTCATCAGATTCTATTCAGCCAGTCTCATTTTTGTGCATGGAGGGAAGGCCTGGGAAGAAATGAGTCTGGAAATGATTCTTGACACATCCTGAATTATATTTGTGGGGGACCAAGAGTTGAAAGGTAAGGATTAGCATGCTGGCTGGCTAGGCAATTTTGGGATATGAAGTCCACATATGAAGTCCACATGAAGTTGCTCAGCTTGAGAAATGTGTAGAAGGCATAGAGAATGGTCTTGATAGACAGTGGGAAAATCAATTACTAAAGCAACTATCAGAGCCCACTAAACCCATTCGAAGAAACAACCTTAAGGAAATGCCCCAGTCAGGTCCCTCCCTAATTCACATAAAGATAAAGTGATGGAAGAGGGAAATACATTCAGATCTGCAAGATACTCTTACTATAGCAGTACTAATTAAAATAACTGATACAGTACACATATGGCATTTGTTTCTTAGTCTGGTATAAATTGTAGGGTTGACAATAGGATCTTTATAGGTACTGCTTTGCCAATAACCACAATAGGGATCAGAAAAATTATTACTAAGTAGTCAGTTAAGTGTGGCATCACTTGATTGCATTCAATTTTATGACTTTTTTGCCACAGTTGTTAAACAAGACATCACATGGCCATGACTTGCAATCTTCCCTTCTGGCTTCCCCATTGACTTTGCTTATCAGAAACTGGCTGGGAAAATCACATATGGTGATTATCTGATTGTCATAAATGCACAGGAGCTGCCAAGTACCCAGTTCACAATCATGCAACCACAGGGATGCTATGACCGTTGGTTTTTAATCATTTTTTCCAATAATGTCATAACTTTGAATGATCACTAAACAAATGGGTGTAAATTGAGGACTATTTGTATTGGTCCAGGATTGCTCCTAGTATAGAAAACCCCTCCATCTGATACATAGCCACTTATTATATACACATCTGAACAATATAGTGACCATGCAGTTGTTGGGGATAATGGATTGTGGGGCTCATGGGTGTGTCTCTCATATATTATTTGAATATGTTGTGATAGTAGTCTGAGGTTTTATAGCATCACACCACTCTTAAGTACTGGCAGTATTACTGAAAAAGTTTTGCTCTTTGTTGCTGCTTGAGTAGACCCAACATTGTATATTGGACATGTTGTAAGTGATTGAAGTGCCAAATTAAAACTCATTCTGAACAAATCTCACTCAGCCATGCATTTGCCCATATGACTTGGACTCAGAGAAAGTAACTAGATCAAAGCTTACCACCTTCCCAATATTTATCCAGCATATCTTGAGGGCAGCAAATTGGAGAAGGTTTTAACAATATATGAGATTAATTTTGGGTTGTAGGAGAGAGATGAACCATGCATTGTATTCATCTTGGTGCTTTTATCAGGATCTGTGATAAACCTTTGCCTCTGGAGCCTGAAAATTTGTTTAAGAATTATAGGGTAATGGATAAATGGCAACACATGCATATAGATTATCAAATCATTATATTTTTAATTAAATCAAAATTTAGGAATCAGAACCTGGAAGCACTATTGGAGAGTTGCCTCCAGTTGGAATTGAAGGTACTGGGTTACCTGAATGCATAGCAAACTTAGTATAGGCCATGAAGTATGATCAGACATGTATCTTGTCCAGATGCTGTTTGTGTTTTAAATGTTTGTGTTTGCGTTTTTTATGACTATTTACTGTATATTTTCTTCTTCACTAGATGAGCGAGAGGCAGTACAGAAAAAGACATTCACTAAGTGGGTTAACTCTCACTTGGCACGTGTATCCTGTAGAATTACAGACTTGTACATGGATCTTCGTGATGGACGAATGCTTATCAAACTGTTGGAAGTTCTTTCAGGCGAGAGACTCGTAAGTTTCTGTTCTAAATATTCCAAGGTCAATTCTTAAGCCTTTTGCAATTTCCTTTTATAAAGCAAAGTACAAGATTGAAATATTTACTAAATATATTTTATGGCTAATTTAGATTTGTAGATCACTCCTTTTTAAAGTTTTTATTTACACTACTTATATCTGGTTGAAATATTTGACTAGATTTTCATATTTTCTGAACCATGTTCAGTGGCCTATGATGTTTTTAAGGGAACCTCTATTTATTTATAGATTTCTTTAGAAAAAAGAGTTAACAGTTCTGGATGACCTATGTAAATCCCATCAGTCATAAGCATAAAACTGCAATTGAAATAAGACTAAAACCTTTAAACATTAAAATATTTGAATGCTAAAATAGCTGAATGAATAAATATGCTTGAGCCTCTTCCAAACTGTTTTAGGGAGACTTGTTTCATCTCAATAGAATGTGTTTCATAACATAGGCCGCACACTAGAAACAAGAGCTTATGAAATTATAAAAAATTGAAGAAAGTTCTTGGAATCTTGAGTAATTTCTCCTAACCTACTTTCTTTATGGTGTAGTAAATGCATTTCCCATTTTTAAAATCCTAATAAAAATATGTTTAGGAGTTTCTTACTATTTATTCCAGAAATATAATAAAAAGTGGCATAACAACAGGTCTGTTGAAAATCTTAAAAGCTGCCAAACTGTTTATATATTTTCCAAGAGAAAGAGCATTCTTTCCTATTCTTTATCATCAGCATCTGAGAAAAATAACTACAGCAAGAAATAGAATAATAGATTTGCTTTAGGCAAAAATCAACTCCTAAACATGTCATAATGCATATACAGCTCTCTGTATTTTCAATCCATTGTGGAAGAGCCACTGTAGGGTAGCGTTTAAGGTGTTGGAGTAGAAATGGGGAGACGCCTTAGCCCCTGGGGCCAGACATTATTTTCCAGACATTATTTTCCAGCCTAACCTGCTTCACAGGGTGTCTATTGTGAAGAAAAAGAGGAACGTTATGTAGCTACTTTTACTTCTTGCCCCTCTCCCCACACTGATTTCTCCCCCCCCCCAATATTGACTGGAAACAGTCTTGGAAAAAGGACGAAAACCTCTCCGAAACTGTGCCTCTCATTCCCAACTCCCTAAACCGTCCAGAAGGATACAATGGATGATGGTATTGAAAACCATTGAGAGAACCAAGAGAGCAAGGATAGTTGTAGCATCACATTCCAAACTGTCCAAAGGTCATCACCAAGCACATCTCAATACTATACCCTGACCTGAACCTAGACTGAAAAGGTCTAAATAATCCACTTCAACTAGGGTCCTCTGACTGCCAACCTCCACCTCAGCAACCTTCCTCCAAAAGCAATGGTTGGAGACCAAGCAAAAGTTGTCTACCTTGGTTAGATCCAAGGATGGCCTCTTAGAATAGTGTACCAACCCTTCATGCAAAGAGGCATTAACCATCACTTGAACCCAACCATTTGCCATCTCCAGGGAGGCCTTAATCAATCAGTAAGGTCATGGACTCACAACAGAGGGGAGTGAACTGACAGCCACAAGAACTCAGTAACAGCCATTTTGCAACATGGAATAAAGCAGTAGCCACATAGTGAGAAATCTGTTTTTGCCTTGGAGCTATCCCATATTCAAGGCAGGAAAACAACCAAACAATATTCTTTTATTCCAGATTAATCCCTTTCTTGAAAACCAGTTTGATGTAATGCTTAAGGCATCATGCTGGAAACTGGGAGACTGAATTCTAGTCCTGCTTTAGGCACAAAGCCAACTTAGGCCACTCACTTTCTCTCAGCCCTAAGAATGACAAACCACTTCTAAAAACCTAGATAGTCTCCAAGAATTGGATATAATAGAACAACAATAAAAAAAGTTCTGTGCTGTAAGCCAAGAACCTTTAATTTGTTGATGAGGCACATTGAATCACTTCACCCAGGCAACAAATTGTTTTCTCAACTTGCAACAATTTTATTTTATGGTGATGATATTCATCTCCATCTGACTTTGATTGTACTTAGTAATGTTGTCAGCTATTTGTTTACTATATGACTTTTACTGTGCTGAGTAACTTGCATTTTTAGTTATGTAAATATTTGTAAGCTACCTTTCATCAGAAGATTTTATCACATTGAACCTAAAACAAATAGTCAAATTGCAGTAAAATAAAATAGGAAAATGCCTCTGTTCTTAGATATCTGTTTACTGGGCTCAGATGAAGACGTCTACATTGTTCCCAGGCTATGGATTGCATTTAATAGCTGTTAATAATTTTTAACACTGATTTTCATCTATGTTTCGTATTTTTGAATTATTATTTTTATTTATTGATAACCATTTTTGTGGGATATGAATCAAATACATACTGCATGCAGTCTAGCTTATTTATTATTGATTTAATCATGTGTAGTTTATATTACTGTCAACAGACTCTGAGTGGTTTACAAAGCACTTCATCCTAAAACATTCATGATAAACATTTTAAAAGTCTACAATTAACTAAGCAAACAGTAATACCAAATAGCAGAGATGGACATTAAAATAACTCAACCCTCTGATAAAATGTGAGCATATTTTCATTCGATGACAAAAAGAGCAAATCTCTTTAGAATCACATAACAATTTATACAGGAAGTCTTTTTAGCACAGTTGCTTTTAGTAATCCTTGCTTTAAAAATATAACATACCTTCAACTAAAAATAAATATTAAAATAAAGCAGTCTGCTGACATTTCACTGTTTCAAAACTCATTTTTGAAACATTTCTGCTTATTTTTTTTTGTTGTGCTAATGTTTATTTTGTATTGTGTATACCAGGCAGTAACACATACTGTACAATATAAGCATGTTTGGAACGAAGGGCATCTCCATTTTGCAATCTAGAATTTAGATAAGCTATTGCTAAGAACTATTTCCAATATTGCATCTTCTTCCTTGCTTTTTGAAAATATGTTTCAAGGCTTCAGAATACTGGAATGAATAAATGCAAATATAATTCATCTATTTTGGGGGGAAATTCTGAAAGTCATTGGGATCTGGAGGGAACAAAGAAACTAAAATTGAATCCTAACAAGATGGAGTTTTTTTTTATCACAGCCCTCTGTGGGTTCTAGTGTTCGATCTTGAAGGCAAAGCACAATCCCTAAGGGAGTAGATCCATGACTTGGTGGTCTCCTAGTATCAAGATTACTACTCAGGCCATAGGTGGGGACTATATCCAGAAGGTCCTTTGCCTGCCTGCAACTGGTACGCCACTTGTGGACCTACCTGGAGCAGGAAGATGTTAATAGAGAGACTCACATTCTTCTCATCAAACAATTGGACTGTGCCATGCTTCTACATGGAGCTGATTTTGAAGACCACCCCAAAATTGAAGTTGGTTCAAAGTCTAGTTACTTATTGTCTGGTGCTCAGCAAGTTATGCCTATCCAGTGGGCCCATCATTTTTATGTCAGAAATGGATGGTATAGTATTTCCTGCTTGAGCAGGGGGTTGGACTAGAAGACCTCCAAGGTCCCTTCCAACTCTGTTATTCTGCATACCTTTTGTTACTTGTTCACTCAATCTAGAGTATTTTAAGAGAAAAATGAGAGATATTATTTTCACAATAAAATATTTATTAAAGACATTGGTCCAACACTCTCCAAATAGTGTCATTCTGATCAGTTAGGATTACAGTTTCCAGAATTTCCAGGCAGCCAGGCCAACATCATTATCTCAGAGCAGCTGGGGAGGCCTGGAGAGGGAAGGATGAATTGGAGAAATAAGCACATTTTAAATTAGAAAGCTAGCTCATAAAGTCATTGGATCAAAAGACAAATCTGAAAAAGAAATGGATATAAAATATAAAAATACTCTGTGAATGCAAAATGACTACAGCATTTTCCTTTCTAACCACATACACCAACACACAATGTGCTGTTACATCAAAATGGTGTCTGACTGAACCTTTAACAATAATTGCTTTATAATTTGTGTGAGCCCAAAGGTCAGCTCACACAAACAGAATCTCTTTGATGAATTTTGCCCTTTACAGCATGAAGAGTATGGTTGTGATGTGTGGGGTGGAGATTAAAAGGCATTTAGTTGCCTTGTTTATGTGTGCCCAGCTCCTAACTGAAAATCTTAAACAAACATAAAAACAATGGATCAAGAAGGAGGTCTGCATTCCTTGCTGTCCAGCTTCCTTGTCCCAGGTTACTGGTTTCATAATCTGACTTCAGGGATTGAAATTAATTTATTATTACTTATCTGATTATTTTTCTGGACTAAGAATTGAATGTTACCTTTCCAAGTCCAGGATCATCATACTGTCTTTCCACTAGATTAAGAGTTTCACTCCGTTCTGCATGAATACATAATATACCCACAATTAAACTCTTTATCAAAAATATTTTGTTTTATTGCTAAAGACAAAATTGTTAGATCAAATATTATAGATACAAAGTCATTTCATGTGTTCTTACATAAATAGCCCCACAAACACCAGGCCTGCTTATTTTTTTAAAAACACACACTAGTTTACTAAGTGAGTAGTAGACAACACTGATCATCAAAGCCTTTCTCTATGTCCTTGCTTCTGTTGATTCACCTACACTAATACCCTGTGCCTTGAGGAATTATTTGATATGTGTGTATCAATAGCTTATTTTTAGTAGTCTGTATTAGGGTTTTTGTTCAGTAGCTCCGCATTTTGGATATGATTCTCTTATATTAAATGCTGACCAATCTTACTTGGTAATGTTCTCACCTCACATGGACAAAGATGTTCTCTTAAAAAGAATGGCAGGCATTCAGCAGCCCTCAAAGTAAGTAGGACTGAGCAGATATGGATCTATAAATTGATAAATCACAAATTAGTTTCTCAACAATTTACACTAAAAACAAATGTAAAATAAAAACATGAACAGTTAGAATATAAGTTAAATAAACAAAACCAGTTCCACATATCATTAAACTTAAAACTTAGAAAACTTGTCCAGTGTAAAACCCTGAGCAAAAGGTTAAGGGTCTTTTTAAAAGCTAATAAAGATGTCATCTCTATCCAAAGTATGTTCCATAAAGCTGTGATGGCAACATAAATGAACTTGTGGCAACTCTGTGCAAAACTCTTAAGTTAGAGTTTTGTTAGTAAGCTATTCTCTCCAATAGTCTGGGCTTCAGTGGTAATGACCAGCACTTTCTCCAGCATGAGATGGAGAATCCACCAATGGGTTTAGACTATCTTCCTGCCCAATAAGACTAAGTCTGTCAGAGTTAATACGCCTCCTGCTGGGCTGATGCTCCCCAGACACGACTTAGTCTTCAGCCCAAACAGGACGCGTGTTGACTCTGAAGGCAGGTTGTATCATATCTATTGGTGAATTCTCCTCTAGCATCCCCAAAAAAGCAAAAATACTCTCAGCCCGTAAATCGCCGATAAAACAGCTGAGCGTCGGGCTTTCCTTCTCTCTCCCGCTGAACAGCTGAGCGGCGGCCTCCGGGCCTGCTCGCGGGCCAATCGGCGCGCCCGCCGAAGAGAGAAGATTCAAACTTGAGCGGAGGCTGCAGGGGGGAGCAGAAGGGCACAGCCTAGGCTCGCGCAGCCCGCTCGTTGTTTCCTGGATCCCAGCGCTGCCGCGAAGCAGCTGGTTATCGCCCCGGCCAGAGGGCAGAGACTTAATTTCTCGCTGCCGGGGAGCAGCCGGCGGCGGGCAGATTCGCCGCGGCCGCCAAACAGCTGAGCGTCGGCTTGGAGCCACGCTCTTACGAATCCTTCAGCCCGAGCATTGGAAAGGCACAAGGCCCTGGGAGCCTCAGCCGGGCCAGGGAAAAAAGCTGTTTCTTTGCACCTCTCCTGCACACAGTCCAGAGCCACAATCTGACAGCTCTAACGGACTGGAGTTTTGGCGCGCAAACAGCGGCCGCCATTTTGAGACACATCGGCCTCACAGGGAAGGCCCAGTAACTGTCAGCCTTTGGTTCAGGGCCACAGACAGGCCAAAAGCCTGCAAAAATAATAAGACTGCTATTGGGACTTGGGTCCAAAAATCTGGTTAGGCCCTACGTCAGGCAAGCCACTACACTGTCTCAGCCGCAGTCAATCTACAGCCATTTGGTGTCTGGACAGGGCGGCCATTACAGCCCAGTTAATTAGGGCCTCCACTGGCACGGCTAACCCAGATTCTGGTCGGCATCCGCCTTCCCAGGGCATCCCAAGCCCAAGCCTCAGTCAGGCAGACACTATTAGCGTGAGCTGGCACGCCTCTTGGCACCGCCGCCACCACCTAGGCTTCGTGTGCAGGCACAGTTCACTCTGGTGACAGCCGCCACCATAAGGAGAGGAGTGTGCAGGCACAGATCACTGAGGTGATAGCCGCCACTGATCGGCCAAAGTGCGTGCCGGCACTCGCCGATTGCGGTTCAACCGCTACTGAGGGATATCTTGCAAGACGCCCAGCCGCGCGCCACAGCGCCTTGGGGGGCATTGTCAGCCGCTTGGAGCCTTGAACGGGGGCGTAAGGGCGCTTAGGTGATCACAGCCCCGGAGCCTTGACGGCACGTCAGCCTCTGTTGCACCATTAACCTGGTGCTCGGCTCCTGCTCCTGATACACCAAGGCCACTGGCCACAGGCTATAATGGCTGACAGCGCAGTTCCTCAGTCTGCGCAGGGCGCACCCGGCACTCCCGCTTCAAGCAAACGCAGGTCCTCCAAGCAGGAGGCAGCGGGAAAGATCAGGGCCAAGGCCAAGGCCATCTCTGCTAAGCGGACCTCTAAGGCTGCTGAAAAGGAGGCTAGCAGGAGACATACTGCACTTGAGAAGCAGTTCTCCAGAGCTCAGCAGCTAAATGAGGGGGAACAGGTACCCCTGGCCCCTCAGGAGAGCTCACTTACTATCCCGCTGTTTGGCCCACCTGCTCCAGCAGCTCAGCAGGCCTGGTCTCCGCAGGGCCTACCAATACAGGGCACGGCTCTGTTTACAGACCGTGGGTTAAGCCCACAGGTATTGCCCCCCCCTGCAAGGGTTCACTCGGCTCCTGAGGCCACATTCACGCCCACAGCGGCCGGCCTCCGTCCCCCTGAGCCACAAGGGGTGGGGCCCGAACAGCTCCAGGCGTTACTCGCCCAGGCATATGCCCAGGGCATGGCCGCCTCCTCCTTGCAGAACCCTAGACCGGGGGCCACAGTTCCACTGCAATCACAGGAGGCAATGCCGGAGTATCCGGAGTCGGTTTATTCCGACTACTCCCCCCAAGATCGGGACCCAGGCTCCGAGGAATATGGGTCGGCGGGCTTCCAATTGTCGGAAGACGAGGAGTCGGCACCAGACCCTTCTCCTTTCGTTGGCCTTTTTGACCTGAGTCTGTTTAAATCGCTCCTGCTCAAGGCCACCACATCGGCTAACATTAGCCCAGAGCAGGATGCACAGCCGTCTCCCTCCACGAGCCAAGACCCAAAGCCGCTCTTCTCCGAACCTACGGTTACGGAGAGGCACATCCCTTGCCCCCCATTTTTTCTAGAGACCATCCGCAAACAATGGGGGAATCCAGGCACTCTCCCAGCACCAGGGGGAGCAGAGCGGAAACTGTGTACTGTTGCCCCGGTCCTGTCGGACCTCCTGGAGGTCCCAAAGGTGGACGCATCTCTAACTCCCATTCTTTCCTCCTCCACCGTGCCAGGTGATATGGCTGAGGCCTTGAGGGCGGAGGATAAGAAATCTGAATTCTCCTTGCGTAGGTCTCACCTAGCATCGGCATGGTCAGTGAAAGCGTCCACATCCACCTCCTTTTTCGCCAGGACATCCATCCTCTGGCTTAGGGAGCTCCAGGCCATGACCCCCCCGGACCAGGTTCGTGCACACCAGAATCTGGGTAAGTTGATAGCCGCGGCCGAGTACATGGCGGACACTTCACTTCATGCCGCCAGGTTCTCATCGAGATCCATAGCCGCTAACATTGCGGCACGCAGACTTCTGTGGCTGAGACAATGGCGAGCGGATCTAAAATCCAAGTGGCGCCTGGCATCCGCTCCCTACAGGGACGGACACCTCTTTGGAGAGGCACTAGATCCTTACCTCGTTGAAGGTAGGGACAAGCGCAAGGTGTTGTCCCACCTCGGCAGAAAGCCGGACAGACGATCCGCTCCATACCCGCGGAGGCCATCTTTCCGCCAGGGCTCGGGGACAGAGTGGTCTCCTTCGTCTCGCCCCTTTTTCCCCAGACCTGGACGACAGCCGGACCGTCCAGCTCCCAGACCTAGACAGCAGTTCCACAACAAGCGGCCCTTTCGAGGCGCGGGAGGCCGTCCCTTTCGAAGAAATAAATGACTTGAGGGCGGACCTCCCCATTGGGGGCAGACTTTCCGCATTTGCGCAGGAATGGGAAGCCACCATCACGGACACCTGGGTGCTCAACACCGTCAGGCGGGGCCTTGTCCTAGAGTTCCAGTCCCGGCCACGGGACCGCTTCATCTCTTGTCCTATGCCAAGAAAGCCAGCCAAGTTGGAGCTTCTGACCGAGGCCATCCACCATTTGCTGGTAATCAGGGCCATCGAGCCGGTGCCGGCTGGCCAGACACATCGGGGATTCTATTCCATCCTCTTCGTGGTCCCAAAGCCTTCGGGGGGATGGAGAGCAATCCTCGATCTGAAAGGACTAAACTCGCATCTTGTCTACAAAAGATTCAAGATGCAGACACTAAGGTCCATTCTGGCCAGCATCAGAAGGCACGATTACCTCGCTTCCATCGACCTCACAGAGGCGTATCTCCATGTCCCCATCTTTCCCGACCATCGGAGATTCCTCAGGTTCTGTTCCGGGTCCCACCACTACCAGTTCAGGGCCCTACCATTCGGACTATCGTCCGCCCCGAGGGTCTTCACAAAGATCCTGGCTGCACTGGTCGCCCACTTGAGATTGATCCCAATCCGGGTTCAATGTTACCTGGACGATATTCTCATACTGTCCTCCTCCCTTCAGCAGGCCCGATCAGACATAACCTTAACTGTCCGAACCCTTCAGACCCACGGCTTTTCAGTCAACTTCCAGAAGAGCCTAACAGAGCCCTCGCATCGCATCCTCCACCTGGGAGCGACTATAGACACCGAGCTCTGCATGGTCTACCTGTCCCCGGAACGCCGGGACAGTATTTGTTCCCTGATCAGACGGGTACGAAGGGGGCGGACAGTCACATTGGCCTTACTTTCCCAACTACTGGGCAAGATGGTCTCTTGCATGGGGATAGTACCTTGGTCCAGGCTACACTTCAGAACCCTCCAATGGTTCTTGCTACCCTACCAGAGGCAGGGCACCAGTGCATCCAATCTGAGGGTCAGGGTTACTTCCCAAATTTTGGACTCCTTCCGGTGGTGGATATCCCCAGCTATAACCAGGGGATCCTTATTCAAGGAACCGGACAGGCTCATCCTAACTACCGATGCCAGTCTGTTCGGTTGGGGAGCGCACCTAGGTTCTCACCTAGCACAGGGACGATGGGCACAGGCAGATCTCAGCCACAACATCAATTGGCTGGAGCTCAGGGCCATACATCTGGCGCTGTTACGCTTCAGCGACAAGGTGGCGGGACAACATGTCCTAGTGCTCACAGACAATGTGGCAGCAAAGGCCCATGTCAACAGACAGGGGGGCACCCGATCCAAGAGCCTTATGGCCGAGGCTCAGTCACTCGGTACTTGGGCAGAGACCAATCTCTCCTCCCTCAGGGCGGAGCACATATCGGGAGCAGCAAACCAACAGGCGGACTCACTGAGCCGGTCGACAGTGGACCACTCAGAGTGGCGCCTGCATCCCGACCTGTTTGGAGAAATCTCGGAGAGGTTCGGACTCCCGGTGTTGGACTTATTCGCCTCACCGGCGAATACGCAGCTCCCGAGGTTCTTCTCCAGGTTCCAGTCTCCAGGGGCAGAGCGGACGGACGCGCTCCGCAGCCCATGGCCCCAGGGGCTATTGTATGCCTTTCCCCCTCTCCCCCTGCTCCCGGCCCTAATCAGGAAGGTACTACTGGAGCGGGCGGAGGTAATAGTGGTGGCGCCACATTGGCCACGGCGACCGTGGTTTGCCGACCTAGTGGATCTTTCCATCTCCCCACAGTGGCAGATCCCTCCAGAACAGGTAGCTCTCAGCCAGGGGGCTCTACGGCACCCGGAACCACAGCGCCTCCAATTAGCCGTCTGGCATTTGAAAGGCAGTACCTAGCCCGAGAGTCGTGTTCTGCGGGTGTAATTGCCATGATTCAGGCCTCCAGACGCCCCTCCACTAACAGAATTTACGACTCCTCGTGGAAAAACTTCTGTGCTTGGTGCTCAAGGAATCACCTCGACCTATCGGCTGTCACGATATCGAGTATCCTGGAGTATTTGCTCGAGGGACTCAACAAGGGCCTATCGCCCAATACCATCCGCCGGCAACTGGCGGCGTTATCCACAATGCTCACGTGTGACACGCTGACGCCCTTGGCTCAGCACCCCCTGGTGAGGTCATTTATCAAGGGCGCAATTAACACCAGGCCGCCCGTGGTTCATCGTTATCCCTCTTGGGACCTCCCACGGGTCTTGCAATCCCTCACTTCGTCACCGTTCGAGCCCATTAAAAACAGCTCTTTACAGTTCTTGTCAATGAAGGTGGCCTTTCTCGTTGCGGTCACATCGGCCAGACGCATCTCTGAACTAGCGGCCCTCTCGGTCAGAGAGGACCTATGCGTCTTTCACAGTGATAGGGTGGTCCTTCGACTGGATCCGACCTTTGTTCCAAAGGTGAACTCCTTGTTCCATAGGTCACAGGAGGTGGTCCTACCAGACTTTTGTCCCCGGCCGTCTCACGACCTAGAACGTCAGTGGCACACATTGGACGTTAGAAGGGCGTTGAGCCACTATATCAAAAGGACTTCAGCCTTCCGCAAATCGGAAGCGCTCTTTGTCTCATTCCAGCCTTCTTCCATGGGAGGGAAGGTCTCCTCCTCTACAATAGGCAGATGGATCAGGGCTTGCATTACCAGAGCGTATCAGTCCCAGTCTCTGTCACTGCCAGGGCGCATCACCGCTCACTCTACCCGCAGTGCCTCTACATCGGCGGCGTGGGCAACGCAAGCACCCATTGGGGACATTTGCAGGGCGGCGACCTGGTCCTCGCCTACCCCATTTGTGAGGCATTACAGGCTGGACAAATTCGCCTCGGCAGACGCATCCTTTGGCCGGAGGGTGCTCCAGCAGGTGGCGTCATCCAGTGGGACACAAGTCCTGGCCGATTCCCTCCCATAGGGACAGGACTGCTTTGGTATGTCCCATTGGTGGATTCTCCATCTCATGCTGGAGAAGGGGCGTTGTCTTACCTGAACGCCTTTTCTCAGCATGACGATGGAGAATCCACGCCCGTCCCCATCTAGGCCTACCAGGCCCTGTGTTAGGGGCACAAGAGAGTCAACACATCACACTGTCGTCAGCAGCTTCGCCTTCGTCGTGTCTGGGGAGCATCAGCCCAGCAGGAGGCGTATTAACTCTGACAGACTTAGTCTTATTGGGCAGGAAGATAGTCTAAACCCATTGGTGGATTCTCCATCGTCATGCTGAGAAAAGGCGTTCAGGTAAGACAACGCCCCTTCTATTTTGCCTGGAAATGTGTATCCAGCACATTGTTGTAAGCAGAGTTGTAATACAATCTCTTATTCTTTATAAAACTAAACTGGCTGCCGAGATTTGTATCAATTGAAAGTTCTGGATTAGATACAAAGGTAGTTCCAATTAGACTACACTATTGTAGTTAAGTATGTACCGTATTTCTCCAAAAATAAGGCCCGGTCTTATTTTTTATTTTTTTTGCCTCCAAAAGAGGCACCAGGTCTTATTTTTTTGGGGGGGTGTTTTCCATGGTCTCACCTCACAGCGGTGGTACCTACAGCCCCGCCCAGCCCGCCCACTTCTGCGGCTGCTCGCCACAACTCACACGCATCGCCCCCGACCTCCATTTTGCTGATGATGAAATGGAGGCCGGGGGGGCACTGTGCGCGTCAATCCGGAGCTCCATTCTCAGCAGCAGAGGCATTTCCTGAAGACCTCTGATGGTGAAATGGAGGCCGGGGGCAACGCGCGCAAGTGGTGGTGAGTGGCCACAGAAGAAGTGGGCTGGCAAGGCAGATTTCGATTCACGGGAGGCCTGGCTGCAAGAGTAAGCAGGTACAGGGCACATGGGGCAGCTCCACCCCTCCACCCCCACCCTAGTTTGATTTTTAGGCATGTCCCTTGCCCCAAAACTAGGGCTTATTTTTTGGGTAGGGCTTATAATAGGCCCACCTCCAAAAATCAAGCTAGGGCTTATTTTGGGGGCAGGTCTTACTTTCGGGGAAATATGGTAGGTTGTCAGTGTATGTGCACCATAGTCTTAAAGGCTTATTTTCCAGAAATAGGAACAATTGGCATATATATTCTTGGCTATTTGTATGATTTGAGAAACAAGAGAAACATTTGGATTTAGAAGCATCTCCAAACTGTATATTTGCTCCTTCTGGAAGAGTGTTATCTTGTTCAGTATAGGAAAATATACCGCTTTTCTAGAATAATACTCCCTCACAATGAGCATCTCTTGTCTTGTTGGGATTCCATTTCATTTTTTTTTTATCCCTTATCCATTCCATTTCCTGAAAATATAGCAAAATAGATTTGGATGTCACCAACATAAAGATAACACCCAGTTCAAAATCTTCTGTTGTTATATTACAGCAGATGCATGTAGATATTGAAAAGCACTGGAGATAGACTGAAGCCCTGAGGGATACAGGGAGCAACTGTCTCTAAGCAATAACATCTGAAATCTGCCTGAGCAGTAGAAATGGAACTACTGTAAAACCATGCCTCCTGCAGTCATGCCTCGTACTCGACTGCTTTGAAACTCATCAGATTTGGTACTCGATGCATTTTCACGTGAAACTTTTGTCCTGGTACTCATCGTTTGTTTGGTACTTGATGCGCAAGCTAGAACTTGACTTTGTTGACTGCCTCGTGACTTGCTATCCTTTCCAGCCGAAAAAAAGGGTGATGCGTTAGTCACTTGGTTTGTTTGGTACTTGTCATTTTTAGTACTTATTGTGCCTCCTGGAACCAATTAACAAGTACCAAGTTACCACTGTATTCCCATACCTCTCAAAAGGATATCGTAACCGCAGAAGATGCATGTTTGAAGATAATGAAAGCCATTGAGCCATCAAAAACAAATACTCTTTCTGTCTGTCTATACACAGAGGATTGATTTATCAGGCTAACCAAGCTAATCGTGGCTCCATCAGTTTTAAGACAGCTTGAAATTGGTCCAAATAATTTGCTGTCTCTAGAACAGTTGAGACAGCAACCATAGTAGGCTAGAGCGTGACCTATAATTGCCCGTTTCTGAGGGACACATGGCAAACTTCTTAAGTCATCTCTTTCTTTAAACAAGGCATTATTGCTGTTAATTAATGTCTCACTGATAATATTCTGACTGGCACTTATAAACCAATTTGGCTAAGAATCCAGAGAACATACCAATCAAAACAGACCATTAGTTTCAAACTAACATGAAATCAATCTAGGCTTGATCTAGACTATTAGCCCCTCCACTAGTTGACTTCTTTATTGGAGACTAACCTGAATATGATTGAGTTTATCTATGTAAAAGTCATGAAAAGCATAACTAGTCTCTAAGGTTCACTAACAGAACTCTGGGAGAATGAGGAGGAAGAGGGAGTAGAAGTCAACCTTCTCCCAACCTAAAACACTTAGGCCAAGAGCGTTTGGATGTAGAAAAAAAAAATGCTTCTCTGGTGCATTTCCATGTTCTCATCTAGCACAGGGGTCCCCAATCTGTGGGCCACAGCCTACTACCGGTCCGTGGCCTATTCACAATCGGGCTGGCTGGTGTGTGTGCATGTGCTCACAGCCCCACTCACAGGAGTGTCACAGGCGCTTGTGTCCCCACTTGCACAAGTGTTGCGCGTGCTTGTGGCTTCACTCATGTAAGCATCGCAGGTGCTCTCAGCCTCACTCGCACGAGCAATGGTTGCTCATACATGTGCACATGCCCATGCACCTGCCCCTCCCACAAAACCATCCCCTCTTTTCCCTCTCCCACCCGGGCCGCCACCCTGGAAAGGTTGCCTCATTTGAAGAGTTGTTCTAGATAAAATCTTGATGGTTCTCATTTTAATTAATTGCAGTGTAGTGAATTGTAGTAGTTTTTACTGCATGTAAATGAGTCATCCCCCTTTTCTTTTTTTGAGCTACATAAGAGCCCCTTAGTGCAACAACTTGACATATGCTCTTAAGGTGGTTGTGTACAATTTACATTTTCTCTTAAATATCTTCCTGAAGCATTGCTTGCTCCTTTTGTGTTCCTTTATGGTAGTGAGCTGGAACTAATTTCTTCTTCCTAACATCTGTCTTATTTTTATAAAGACTCCAAAAGAAGTTGTAAAGTTTCTTAATCCTGAGGTCTCCTCAATCAGTCATGGCTGCAGCTCTGATTGGCCTTTTTAAAAAGAGTTTACATTTTGGCAGACAGTGTTCCTTGGACTCTTACCAGTTCTCATTACCGCATGCATGCAAAGCTCTATTTGCTTGTTTAGCACTTTCTCACCACTGCAAGGAATGTGAGTACAGAAACATAAAAACAGGATGTTTCCCTTAAAAGTAGCCAGCATCATATGCACCCATTCAGTGTTTCGTGAGCCACAGAACAAAAAGTTTAATTAGGCATTATTTATTTATTTGGGGGCTGAAGTTTTATCTATTCAACATTATGGTTTAGTAATTTAACAAAATTTAATATAATAAAACATGATCCCTTAAATGAACTAATCTTTTATTCTCTCCTACACAGCCAGCTAAATAGTTGAACAAAATTAGTAATAATAACACTGAAATTCTTAGCGATTCTTCGTAATTGTTTCAGAACAATTTTTGAACTGCTTATATTAGCTGGGAGAATGAACAGTCCTTCACCTGCTGCTGAAAACTATATTCCAGGTTAGCTTCTTCGGGAAGGGTGTTCCCCAGATGGGATGCCAATACTGAGAAGGCCATTCTGTTCTGGTGGCCAGCAACTAAATGGTTTTATCTGTAATAATGAATAGGGAAACCTGCTACATCATAGTGTGCTGGCTGGGGAGTTCTGGGAATTAGAATAGAAGAATGAATAGAATAGAAAAAAAACGTTATTGTCACTTTAAATGTACACTAATCAGCATACATTAAAAATGAAATTTCATTGCATTCAGCTCTCAGAAAATACCATTATGCATATACCCACATACACACCCAAATATATGACACAGAGAAACATCACAGTCTAGTTCGATATATACTTGGTGAAAAAAAAAAGAATCCTGTGAATTTACAAGACAGATGGCATAAGGAACAAAGCTGTTACAGAATCTAGTAGTTCTGCTATAAATATTTTGAAACCTCCTTCCAGAGGGGAGCAACAGAAAAACAGACAGTGAAGTGGGTGTGTGGGGTCTAACCCTAACAATGCTTCGAGCTCTAAGCACATAGTGCTTATAAGCAGTAACCTGAATAACGGGAAGTGAGCTTCCTATAATCTTCTCAGCTGTTCTTACTACTCTCTGTATGGACCTTCTATCTGAGGCACTGCTACCACCAAACCAAACAATGATGCAGTTTGTTAAAATGCTGTAAACCATGCCTCTGAAAAAAGTGGCCAGGATAGAAGGAGAAAGATGTGCTCTCCTCATCCAATGCAAGAAATGCAAATGCTGGTTTGCACGCTTCACTAAAGATAACGTATGAAGAGACCAAGTCAGATGGTTAGTTATCTGCACCCCCAGGTACTTAATACTATTGACCACCTCCACAGCTGCAGACGTGATACAAAGTGGAGTATGGCTATGCCGCTCTTTCTAAAGTCAATAATGATCTCCTTTGTTTTATTAACATTCAAAATCAGATTATTTTTATTGCACCAGTCCACCAAAGCTTCACCTCCTCCCTATAAGAATCTTTGTTATCATCCCAGATAAGACCCACCACTGCCGTATCATCCACATACTTCACAATATGATTCATAGCAGACTTAACACATCAGTCATGGGTCATTAAGATGAACAGTAACGGAGAGCCCGTACTCAAAAAGATGGAATTGGAAACTTTTCTTCCAACTTGCACAAACTGTGGCCTATCAGTAAGGAGATCAAGTATCCAGTTACTTGAAGTCCATACATCTTAAAATTGCCAGGTCTGAAAATCACTGGGATATAGAGTTGATAATAACATCTCCTTAAAATAATGAAGCCTTTACTACCTTTTCATTATTGTTTCTTTTCTTCATTTTTAAAAATGTCCCACGTAGCCCAAACCAACAAAGGGAAGAATGCGAATCCATTGCTTGGAAAACGTTGACAAAGCTCTCCAGTTCCTGAAAGAACAGCGAGTTCATCTTGAAAACATGGGATCCCATGATATTGTGGATGGAAATCACAGGCTAACTCTTGGACTTATTTGGACAATTATATTGAGATTCCAGGTAAATGCAGAATCATCTATTCTGTAATGGCATTTGGCTTATGTTTCTAGCTATGTTGTTTTCCAGCTACTCTTTCACACACAAACCTCTGATGTCTCACTTTTTGCAATGTTCAGTGTTTGTATTTAGTTATTTATGTTTCTGTTTTGAACATTTTTCTTATTTTCTCATGTGATTAAGATCAGGCATGTTTATTCTTGCCATTTTACTTCAGAATTATGTAAATCAGGACAATGTTGGAAATGCATTGGTTCCACCCAAACAAAATTCAGCATCTTAAGTCAAATGAGACCACTGGTATTTGGGTACATGATCAAAAGTCTCACAAACTTTGGATGAAATATTGTTTCAGTTGGGATGAAAATGAGCTAACATCCTCTACCTTCTTGTGTTACACTCTTTCCCTTCAGCAACTGTGAGGAAGAATTCAGAAACATTTGTTTCAGTTTTTGACAAATCTCAGCTTGTCATGTCATTCCAAATGACATAAACATAGGTTGTTTAATATTTAATAGATCTTGCTTGCAAGAAGATCTTTCTTGTTGCCCATAGAGGTAGTCTTCATTTAGCTACCATAGTTGGGACTGGCAACTGGTTGTTAAGTGACATGGTCATGATATGAAATTGCAACAGTGCTTATGATCATACTTCAGCTTTCCTTTTCTTTAAAGACCCGGGAAGGTTGTAAATGTGAAGATTGGTTATTGCAAAATTACTTTTTCATCACTGTCCAAGGTAGCTGCTAATTAAGGTCTGCCTGCCCCTTTTTTCCCCAGAAAACCATGCTTAAGTAAGCACACTTTAAGAGTCAGTTAACAATGCTCCAATGCTTTTAAAGCAGGACTAAATTCCCAATTTATTTGTTACCAAGCTAAAGAAAGAAGTACTAGAAGCATTAAATATTGGCAAGAAAGCTTTTTGTGTGCATGCAGATGAATGCATTTATGAATACTTGTTTAAGATGTTTATTTACTTGTTAGTATTTTACTCTACCATGGTAGAGTTGCTTTGGTAATTTTGTTCTTTTAGAAGTGCAGGCCTGAAATAAATCAGCAGAGGACTGATATAAATGACTATTCACATTAATATGTAACTTTACAGATTCAGGACATCAGTGTTGAAACAGAAGACAACAAAGAAAAGAAATCTGCTAAAGATGCCCTACTCCTATGGTGTCAGATGAAGACAGCTGGGTGAGTTTAAACTGAATGGTCATCTAGCTTTTCCATACATCATTCTGTACTAATGGAGGAGTGTATGAATGAGTGTGCATGTGTGCATTTTTTCTAGGGAAGAGTGGTCTGGTCAAGGAAACCACTCCACTTAAAAGTAAATATTGCTAATATTTTTATAATAATATATTATGATCTAATGGAATATAATGTTTTGTGATGTTTTGTCAGCAATATGAACTGATCCATGATATTTTCTAGGTACTGTAGTTAATGCCACTGCTATTGCTCAAGCATCACTACCTTCATAAGGTACATAATTTAGATAGTTGCACATTATATATCCCTCAGCCTGCCACACCCACCTCTATTTTGCAATTTTGGAAGCACAGGCTTCTTATGAGGGGCTTGGTACACTGATTGGAATGAGACCTGTCTTTCTGTAGTTCCAATTGCTTTTCATATTGCCAAGATTGGACCAATGCTTGCAGTATGGTAACAGGGGACAGGCAGTTGACCTTTGTTTTCAGATGATCACCACATGGGCAACTTTAGGAAAAGTTACTGCACTCACTTCTCTTGGTGTTTTGTTCTGGAATCTTCTTCCAGCCTCTTGCTTCTAGTTTGGCATGAATCGGTCATCTCGGCTAGGCTGCACAAGTGTGGCAGCTCACTAAAGACGTTTGGTGTTGGTCATGGCATTTGTTTGCATCTCTATCTGTGGGGCCTCCTTTCTCATCTGGCTCCTCATGCTCCTGCAAGCTTCAATAATCCTCTGCTCATGCTCTTTTCATATACAACTATATCAGGGCTTCAGAGGATTTCATGGTTCATGATAACCCAATTTTCTTTGTGGTCAATAAGTTCATAATAAATTCAGCAATTGAATCCTTCCTGTCTTTTAATTACATATATTTAAACAGGATGGCTTGGACATTATCTGGCAGAACAAATCCTGTTTTGATTTTTAGGACTTGACTTAAAAATGACTGCAGATATTTTGGGGGTGCTTGAGCAGAAAATCTGGTACCTTAAGCAGCTGGTTATTATCACTCATTTTTCATGTCTCCAGGCATTAAACCTATATTGATTGAGTTCTCTTTTGTTTTTCCTTTGGTGCTTTTTTGTGTCAGCTATCCCAACGTCAACATTCACAACTTCACCACCAGCTGGAGGGACGGCATGGCTTTCAACGCACTAATCCATAAACACAGGTGGGCATTTGATGAAATATTTGCAAGGGTTTTAAGCACTGAAATGATGGATGCAGAATTCTATTTTATTTAAACTGAAAGTTCTAGATCTCCTTTCTGAGACACCTACATCTCTCCATCTCTGTCTGTCTCTTCTGGCTTCACTCTAAACCACTTCTTCTATGAAACCTTTAACTTAATTCTGTTATTTTCCTTATCCTGGAACAAATGCTAACAGTTCCATCTTGTGCATGAAAACATGGAAATAAATCCTTCATTTAGTGAAGCTTATTTTCAGGTGCTTAGGATTGCATTGCAGATCTCTATCCTATCTGCTGCAATTTGGCACTTCTGTCCTTCTCTTGTTTGAACATGCACTGTATGTTTCTGATCAAGCTTCTCTGTAAAACATATGAAATCACAGTATGTACATTGTATGAGCAAGCAAGCATCCACCTCGCATTCTTTGGTAGCCAGTAGCCCCTGAGTGTTGATACACCTGTAAGCATACTGAAGTTTGAATGAGACTGGGCTAGAGATTACATATACAGGGAGATTCACACACACACACACACACACACACACACACACCTCCCTTTCTGCTAGAGAGAAAAAATATTTCTCTTTTTTTAAAAAAGAAAGAAAGAAAGAAAGAAAGAGAAAGAAAGAAAGAAAGGGAGACATTAGAAACAGGTTAAGAAAAGAAACAAGGTTCATTATATCTGCCCAACAGCATCCAAATTAGATGTTTGAAATCCTCAAGGAGTTGAAAAAGAACTTCAGGGCTAATCAAGACACAGGGAAATCTTTTTCAGGAAAATTGCCATCTTTAAAAGATAGGTTAAAAACTCCTTAGCTAAAAATAGCTCATAAAATTAATTTTATTTTGTTTTTGTATAGTATGTTTAAAGTTGAATATTCTGTCCCTGGCATTTATTTTCTCTGTAACTTTTTTGCTGGCCCAGGAATTTGTTTTCTGCAACTTGAAACCTGATTAGAGCAGGGTAGCCTCTAAATTACTAGCAGACCATCATTTACTCCAGAGGCTTATATTTTCGTTTACTTTCTTCTATAGGTGATTGCCTTTTAAGATGCTGTTTGAGATTTGAACGCTTATATTTTTGAATTTTTATCATTTTATCATTAAGTAGCTTACGACTACTTAAAGCTAAAAAGGATTTTGATATTTTCCCCCTTTTAAAAGAATGAAATTTGATTGTATTCACCTCTTGTGAGGTTGATCTCTCTCTCTCAAAAGGGAAAATGTAAGAATTCCCATAGCCATGTGCTTTACCAGGAGATGGCTATAGAATTTTTTCAATCTCTCTCTTTTACCAGAATTTATCAGTAAAAAACAACACGGGTTGTGGGAGTGGGAACCCTTTCCCCACAAACCAGCAATAGTGTAACAGCTACAATTCTGTCCTGGAAAGCAGGTGATGCACCAGTAACTAGTAATCTGCTACACCAAAAACAGGCAGAACTATCTTTTGTACACCCAGATCCTGTTTGGTAGATGATGTCCCAGACCTTCAACCTTGCAGCAATTTGAGCAAGATTAAAGTGATATATGCATTAGCCTAGGCCAGGGGTGGGGAACCTTGGCTCTTTTATGACTTGTGGACTTCAACTCCCAGAATTGCTGGCTCAGGAATTCTGGGAGTTGAAGTCCACAAGTCATAAAAGAGCCAAGGTTCCCCACCCCTGGCCTAGGACGTCATTTATTGTCCCTAATAGCAGTTTCTTCTGCTGAGAAAAAAGTTACTATTCTATTTGGAGAGAGATTTGTCTCTTTAGACAAGTCGCTTAGTTGTTGGAACAATGAAGAACACCTCTCCCCACCCTTCCATATATAAGAAATAATTTTAAAGATTCTTTGAATATTGGTTTTTATCAAATAGCATCACAACAGAAAGAAACATGTTCAGAGAATAATAACAGTAATAGCAAATGATTTATACCCTCATGATCACATGTTCGTGCGAGCATCGAAGAGTCAGAGCCCATCTCAAGGATCTACCGCATGTTGGAGGGTTGCCCTTTTGGTGCCTTTGGTTTTCATGTAATAGTAGTCCATACATCATCATACCTTATTTGCTGTGTTCAGTTTTGGTCTGTGTAATAAGGTAATTGTTTAAAAATAAAAACAAAAACAATGTGATTGAAATAACGTTAAAAGTCTGCAATCAGTAATTTGGCTGGGAAATTGCATGTATAAAACCCTTTTGCTATCTGCTCCCAAGAGAGTTCCTAGGCAAATGATTGATTTTAGCCTTCATTCTTGCTCGTTTGCTTCAGTTGCATGCTCCAGCCTGTACGTGCATGCATTTTTGTCTCTCACGAGTCATTTTTCTCCCATATCACAGTATCTTATCCCCCCCTCTCTCCATTTGTGGAATTATGCTCCTTGATTAGTGTGTATTGGGGTACTTTTCTCTGCCACAGAGGCAATACAATATAAATGAATCTGCCTCTGGTTAAAAATGTATTCTGTGTCTCATTTCTTACTGACTTTGACTCTTTATCTGTCTGATTCCTTTGCTAATATTCCTGCATAATACAGGACAAATTTAGATAAATATATTTTACATTCTTAGGCCTGATTTAATTGATTTTGATAAACTGAAGAAATCAAATGCACACTACAATCTGCAGAATGCTTTTAACCTGGCAGAGCAACACCTTGGCCTTACTAAACTACTGGATCCTGAAGGTAAGAACTCTTGGCAGTACACAGACTTCTTTTCTTTTGTTAGCTTTTCTGTGTCCATTGCCTCATTTGTAGCCAGTCAAAACCTCTTTTCCAAATTCTTTAATCTCTAAACCAATGTGTTAAACAAAACGTGACAAAACTCGTAGGGAGGGTTCATTGGTAGGTAGTATAATTTTTAGAGGCAGATAACAAATCCATTTTTCGGTTATATTCACTGAATTGCACAGATCACCTTACAATTAGTCCTCAATTTGCAACCACAATTGGGGCCAGAATTTCCACTAAAAGTCATTGCCATCATATGTTGAATTGGATCTGATTTCATAACAATTTTTATGGTGGTTGTTAAGCGAATCACCATAGTCATTAAGCTAATCATATGATTGTTAAGCAAATCCAGCTTCCCTAGTGGAAATCAGCAAAAAAGGTAGCAAATAGTGATCCTGTGACCACAGGACATTGCAGCCAGTCCTAAATGCAAACTGGTTGCCAAGCACCTGAATTGCGATCATGTGACGCATGGGATGGTGTGATAGTGTGAGTACAGTTCATGAGTCACTTTTTCCAAGGCATTATAATTTTGACTGAAAAGTCGTAAGTTGAGGATTACTTATATCCTGATGGAAGTCTCTGCCTTTTATTCAGTTATCTGTGTGTAAGATGGACTGATCAATTGCTTTTTCAGGCAAATCATAGAGTCCAAGTAAATTTCAAACCAGGGAACCAGTCTGGATTTAATTTTAAATTCTCAACTCCAGTACTCTAATGAAAGCTAAAATACAACATTATACCAAACAGGTTACACCTGCTAAAGTCAGTGGTTTTAAGTTTAGCTCAGATTCTCAGCCCATAACATCGGTAAAAATAAATTTTGTTTTATGATAACACAGTAATTTGTGTTTCCTGATCTTTATCTTCTGCAGTTAATGCTCTGGAGAAGAGCAGGAAAACTCTTAATGGTATTTAAGTATTAGAGTATGGATTGGGAAGTGTGATATTCATATTCCAAGTCATGAATCTTCTCACTTCTTTAGTCTCACCAATCTTATATGGTTGTGAATATAAAACATGAGTGGGAAAACCATGGATATATTGGGAGTAAAGGCTGGAATATCACTATAGGATAAACTCTGAACATTGTGATACTGTAGTATGAAAATGGGTTGTATGAAACTCTGTATTGACTTACTGCCAGTACCTTGTCCCAATTATATTCCCAATCCTTGCTTAAGTGAATCTTCAGCATGATTCTATGGGATGCTTTTAAATCATCCAGCTCTGCATTAAAATAATTCTTGTTTTCTTTTTAGATATCAGTGTTGACCATCCAGATGAAAAGTCTATTATCACCTACGTAGTGACATATTACCACTATTTTTCTAAGATGAAAGCCTTAGCTGTTGAAGGAAAGCGAATTGGAAAGGTACCCCACTTAAGGGTTTAAATATGGAATGTAGCATGCTTATGTGTTTTTCTTGCAGACTTATTCAGTTTAATCATATGCAAATTTTAGTGCCACTGCAATAACACTTTTTTTTTAATCTCAGTTTGGAATTGGCATGAACTATTAAGGGTGAATTAATTCACAGTGTAGTGAATCCAGTGTAGTCCATTAGTGGGGGAAAGTGGCAAGAAGGTGACAAGCAACAGGGAGAAAGCAGAACTATTTAACTCGTTTTTTGCATCTGTCTTTACACAAAGGGAAAAAACAGTCCAACCTATCAAAAATAGTGCCATAAAAAACAGATTAGAAACACAAGTTAAGATAGGCAAGAAAATGGTAAGTGAGCACCTATCCAGCCTAGACGAGTTCATATCACCAGGACCAGATGGATTACACCCCAAGGTTCTCAAGGAACTGGCAGATGTGATCTCAGAACCACTGAACTATATTTTTCAAAGATCCTGGAGCACTGGGGAACTACCAGAGGACTGGAAAAGAGCTGATGTAGTTCCCATCTTCAAAAAAAAAAAAGGGGGGGGAATAGATCCAGGAAACTACAGACCTATCAGCCTGACCTCAATACCTGGGAAGATTCTGGAAAAGATAATCAAACAACGAATCAGCGAACACCTAGAGGCAAAGAAAGTCATTAATAAAAGCCAACATGGGTTTGTCAAAAACAGATCATGCCAGACAAATCTTATTGCATTCTTTGACCAAGTGACCAAATTAGTGGACCAGAGGAATGCTGTGGATATAATTTACTTGGATTTCAGTAAGGCATTTGATAAAGTAGATCACAACCTACTACTTGATAAGATAGAAAAATGTGGGTTAGACAGCATCACCACCAGATGGATTCGTAGCTGGCTGACCGGCCGTATTGAGTGTGTGGTCCTCAATGGAACTGCATCTACATGGAGGGAAGTATGTAGTGGGGTGCCCCAGGGCTCTGTTCTAGACCCAGTGCTCTTCAACATCTTCATCAACGATTTGGACGAGGGGATAGATGGAGAACTCATCAAATTTGCGACGACACCAAGCTGGCAGGAATAGCCAACACTCCAGAAGATAAGCTTAAGATACAGGAGGATCTGGACAGACTTGAACATTGGGCGCTATCTAACAAAATGAAATTCAATGGTGAAAAAAATAAGGTTCTACATTTAGGCAAGAAAAACCAAATGTACAGGTATAGTATAGGTGGTACCTTGCTCAATAGTAGCAACGGTGAGAGGGATCTCAGAGTCCTAGTGGACAATCACTTAGATATGAGCCAGCAGTGTGCTGCAGCTGCCAAAAAAGCCAACACAGTGTTAGGCTGCATTAACAGAGGGATAGAATCAGATCACGTGAAGTATTAATACCACTTTACAATGCCTTGGTAAGGCCACACTTGGAATACTGCATCCAGTTTTGGTCACCACGATGTAAAAAAGATATTGAGACTCTAGAAAGAGTACAGAGAAGAGCAACAAAGGTGATTAGAGGACTGGAGGCTAAAACATATAAGGAACGGTTGCTGGAATTGGGTATGTCTAGTTTAATGAAGAGAAGGACGAGGGGGGACATGATAGCAGTGTTCCAATATCTCAGGGGCTGCCACAAAGAAGAGGGAGTCAAGCTATTCTCCAAAGCGCCTGAAGGCAGGACAAGTTGGATGGAAACTAATCAAAGAGAGAAGCAACCTAGAACTAAGGAGAAACTTCCTGACAGTTAGAATAATTAACCAGTGGAACAACCTGCCTCCAGAAGCGGTGAATGCTCCAACACTGGAAGTTTTTAAGAAGAGACTGGACAGCCATTTGTCTGAAATGGTATAGGGTTTCCTGCCTGAGCAGGGGGTTGGACTAGATGACCTTCAAGGTCACTTCTAACATTATTGTTGTTGTTATTGTTGTTGTTGTTGTTATAAATGTCCTCCTTTTTTAATGTGCATCATTGAGGATGTACAAAAAATAGGTCTTAGATCACACGATTGTGGTGCCCATCTTGACTTTTTTTACTTCCCCCCCCCCAGACTCCCATGTCATCATGCCAAATTTCCCCCTTTTTAAAATTAAAATAATCTAAACATTAAAATCAGGTGAGGGTAGAAACCATGAAGTTTAACTATTCCCTAAATCAACCTGTCTTGTAAGTAGAACTGGGATGAGGACTTCTGAACGCTATATCAACTGATCTATGGGCCTTTTGCTATAAATGAAACTGTTATTATATCAACTGGGATGATCTAGCTATTTGACAGGAATAAATCTCTTGTAGAATAACTACTGGCCATACAAATTTGCAGACAACAGCAAGTGGTTACTAAGCACTTGGTGTCAAGCTTCCGTGAATATTCTAGTTACACCCATCTTGAGAGAGGCTTGAGGATTTGCAGAGTTACATCACAGAAATGCAATATCAGTTGTGTTCTTAAAGATGTTTTGCTTGCTTAATAACTAAACTAGCCTTTCCATCAAAGCCTAGGTATTGAGTGCATCACTCAGCAGAATGGCATGGACCATTTTAGTATGTTCCAAAAACTAATTCCCACTTTCTAAGCAGGATGAACACCACCTTCACATTGCCATAACTTTTATCTGAAGAAGTCTGACCCTTATCTCTTTGCCTTGAACTGCTTGTTACAGGTGCTTGACAATGCAATTGAAACCGAGAAGATGATTGAGAAATATGAGTCTCTTGCCTCTGATCTCCTTGAGTGGATTGAACAAACCATTATCATTCTGAACAATCGCAAGTTTGCTAACTCATTGATTGGTGTGCAGCAACAGCTACAAGCATTCAATACCTACCGCACAGTGGAAAAACCGCCCAAGTACGATTTATTCACCATATCATTACCTTTTGGGTTGGGAGAGAAGAATTAATCCCAGTGTAATAAACAATGGGAATCATCTGGCAATTTACATGTGTTAATCTTTAGACAATTAGAATCTAGTAATGTTTTCCCGGTGAAATACTAGATATATATCCTACTGTTCATCCAGGAACTCAAGATGATATGTACCACTGTCTTTTTTTGGTTTCTTTTGGGAAGAATTACATTAAACTAAGTATTCTGCTTAGTTCATGGTTAGATATCTCAAATTCATGCCTGTTACTAAATGTAAAAGTCCTTCTTCCACTTGCAGATAAGACTCCAGAGCTTAAGTGGCTTGAGCCATGAGCATTCATGATTTTATCCTATAAATAAGGGTGCTTGCCTTTATTGTAATGTCAATAGAACCATAAATCTGAACACAGGCTACAGGCAAACCCAAAGTGATTGCCAGTTATAGGAAGCAATATAAAATGTATTATTATATACAATCCAAAATAATTGATACAATGGTAGTAAATCATCTTGGCAATGTATTTCTCTTGGTGCTGAACATTTTCTGTGGAAAATATTAGTTTATAAACTCTGTAGCCTTCAACAATCTATTATGCACTTTTGAAATGCTTAAAGTAAACCTGATTCTGCTAACTGGGGACTTCACCATTAACATAGTAAGTAGGAAGTTAGGTTCAAAATTTGCTAACCAGATGTTTAATACAAAGTAAGACCAAGAGAAAAGACATTTAAAATGTGGGTGTTTCAAGAGAATGTAAAAAGAATGTGGTTTGTTTCTTTCAAGAGCAGGTAGTTAAATGTCTACAGTGTCATTTGAACTAATTGTTAGTAGTTATATGCATTATGTGCCTTGTTATCAATTTATTTATTTGTTTGTTTGTTTATTTATTCATTTATCTATCTATCTATCTATCTATCTATCTATCTATCTATCTATCTATCTATCTATCTATCTATCTATTTATTTATTTATTTATTTATTTATTTATTTATTTATTTATTTATTTATTTATTTATTTATTTATTTATTTATTTATTTATTTATTTATTTATTTATTTATTTATTTATTTATTTAGCCAGCATGGATTAATATGGCTACAATAACTGCTCATCTGAAGCATCCATATATAGAGATGGAAACACCCTATTGTTTATTTGCAGAGTTAATATTTGCCTCTGGATTTTATCCACACTGCTTTCTTTTCAGATTCACAGAAAAAGGAAATTTGGAAGTACTGCTTTTCACCATCCAGAGTAAAATGAGGGCTAACAATCAAAAAGTGTACATGCCCAGAGAAGGAAAACTCATCTCAGATATCAACAAGGTAAATATAGATTATATATATAGATATCTAATTTATTTTGTTCTCCCAGTCCTAGTAATTGAACTATGGGATGATCAGGATAGTCCTGGATAGGATTTGTAGTAACAACACTCTGACTTCCAAATGGTTTGGACTTAAACTATCAAAAACCCTTAGATAGCATGGTCTACTTAATTCTTGTCTATTAATTAATTAACTAAGCTAGTTTGATCTAAGCACCAGGTTGGAAACAATGAGGTTGTAAGTTCTAGTGTTACTTTTGCATGAAAGCCAGCTGGGTGACTTAGGGTCAGTCACTGTCTCAGCCCAACTCATCTTCCATGGTTGTGTTGTTGTGGGGAAAATAGGAGGAGGAGTATTAGTATGTTTGCTGTCTTTGAGTTATTTAGAAAAATAATAAAGGTGGGATATGAATAAGTAAATCAACTTAAAAAGAAAGTCTAAAATAATTTTTTAGAAAAATTATGGTAGGAATTAGTTCATCACATCTTCAGTGAACCAGGCTGTCATATACATCCTGGTAGCTAGAAGAGGAATAAGAAGGTATCTGATTGCAAAGACAGTCTTTTTATAAAATAATGCAAAGCCAAGTGAAAGTGCATGCTGAAAGGACTTTTTTTTTTTAGACAAAATGGAGCCAGACATAGTAGTAGGTGAACAAAATCAAAAATAGAGGAATGGTATAATGAAACTCTCAGTTCTCATTCCACATTTATTTTGGATCAATATAAGGAGATAGGCCAACCCCCAGACTCTTCTTTTGTAGCAACCACTATCAGGACCAGCTGTCCTGTTTCATCTCTGCTTCTTCACACATTCCTCCCCTCTGAGTTTCCCAGTGTTCTTACTTAATATAGAAGAAAGAAAAGGTAATCCCTAGAACAGTGTTTCTCAGCCTCTGTAGCTGTGGACTTCAACACCTAGAATTCTGGCTGGCTGGAGAATTCTAGGAGTTGAAGTCCACACATCTTAAAGCAGCTGAAGTTGAGAAACACTGCCCTAGAAGATGTGTGTGGTACACAGGCCCCTAAGGAATAAACTTCTGACTTAATTTTTTATGGAGAATGCAAGAATCTAACCACAAAATGCAAGTCACTTTTTCTGCACTGTAGAAGTGTGACTTGTCCTGGGCTTGCTTCTGGATATTATCATGATATAGACTCTAGTCTACAAAGAGCAGGACTTTGAATATGCATTATTTTAAAATTATCATTTGGTTTCCTTGAGTCTATGCACGTTTAGTTTTACCCAAATGAAGCCATTTATAATCTTCAATGAAAATAGGCCTGCACTTAATCACCTGCTGTGGAGAATAGTTTTCAGGAAGGCTGTTATGGAAAAAGATTGTTGGGATGAATAGGAAGAATATGCTGCTACATGACTTCCCTTGCCCAGGCAAACTCCCCATTCAAGTAGGAACAAGAGAGAGGATGTTCAAAGGGAGAAAAGTGTATTATGGAGCTACTGAAACTTATTGCAGTGCAACAAAGATGCTAGAGAAGAAGACAATTAATCGCTTTACTGGTTCAACCAGATGAACAGCAACCGGTTCGACAAGATCTAGTAGAGATAATGTACTTTTAGAAGGATAACACTTTATAATTTCCTTTTCATCCTGGTTGCAATTCTCAGGGCAGCTGTTACTTTCATGCATAATTGCAGCAGTAAATTCCTCATGTGTGAAATTGCTTGTAAGTTCTTAAATATCCTTAGGTTCCAAACAGCAGGACATCTGAAGATTTAGAAGCATCTTGAATACAAGATGGCTGATTGAGAAGTGAGAATTGTTTATTTTTTATAAGGAAGATCTGATAAACGGTCTGGCTCCCTTGTTTGCATTCTGTTAAAACATGCAATATATTATATGGCCTTTCCTTCAAACAGATAACTGACTAAATGTTTTGGATTAAAGGGTGCTGAGCATTAACTGAATAGGGGTCCCTTTTTCTCCGCTAGATCAGTTTGCTTTATTACAATATTTCTATGATGGCTTTTGCTGCTTTACTTGTGTTTGCAAAGTTTTCAGGATGCATTTCTTCATTTCTTGGGAAAGGTCATATGTTGCTAAGATAAGAATAGAAAAACAGCATCCTGACTAAAGGAAGTCCTATCCAATTCTTTCTTCCTAGCAGTTTTTCAGGTTTTTCACTATAGCCATGAGTCCTTGAAATGTTTCCTTTTATAAAGTGAAACCTATCTTTTCTGAGTCAGCCATAAGGTTTTGTGATTCAGCCTCTGCCTATTGCTATGCAGAATCTAGAACCCTTCAAATGAACCACAGAGAGGAAAACTCCCAGGTAAAACAATAAGATTTTATGCTATTTTATAGGCGCATAAATGCTATAACTGATACTTCTAATGCTTTGGTCAGCCCTTAAGGTCAATCACAGGCTTTGCCTCTGAGGTTTCCTAAATAATACCAGCAATCCAAAACTATCTTATTAAATTATTGTGTAATATTGATCCAGTGCTGAAATAAACATTTACATTTCCCTTTTTTTTTCTTTGTGTAAACTGTACATTTGCTGATTTTTTTTTTTATCATTTACTCAGGCCTGGGAAAGACTGGAAAAAGCTGAACATGAAAGAGAACTGGCATTGCGTAATGAGCTCATCCGACAGGAGAAACTGGAACAACTTGCTCGCAGATTTGACCGTAAGGCAGCTATGCGGGAGACTTGGCTAAGTGAAAATCAACGTCTGGTTTCTCAGGTGATGCTTTTAAAAAATTTAGGCAAATAAAGCCGCACTATCTAACCTGGGGATAATTCCCATTTGCACTAGGTGTTTCTCTGATTTATATCTTGCATTTCCTTCAGGATTCTGAATAAACCTACACAAAATACTTATGAACTACTTCCTTGCATTGGATATCTATTAACCAGAGAACACAGTTTGTCTTCAGAAAATTAAGTCATGTTCAGGTTTACTGCACAATTTTTTTTAATTTCTAAAATGATGTTGATTCTACCAGAAATGGCAACCCTTACTGAATTCCAACCCTTCATTGTAGACCATTTAGACAGACTCTGGTGGCATCATCGTGTCAGAAATGTTAGTAACCTTGTGCCACTTACTGTGGTAAAGGGCAGGGAATTATGACTAGATAAGAAACTGGACCAAAGTTTACTGGTGAAAAAGAATGGAAGTCCGCAGTTCTACATATTCAGGATATGTGCATTTGCATTTTGCAAATGCAAAATATGCATTTGGTATTACATACATACATCAGCAGTAGTGGTATAACTTTACAGCATTGACTGAGTTCATACTATTGCTAAGCCATGCTTGCTCATCTGGGGCTTGTTGAATAAGCCACAATTGGCTGAGTTCATTCCGTGTGCTAAGTCGTATGCTAATTTACAAATTAGAATGGCTAGGCTTACATAATACAATAAACCAGACTAAATCTATTATGTCCTGTAGTAGTGAGTGTCCCAGACCACTGTACAAAGGGTTAAGACTTTGATCTCCATCCTTGAACTAAATTATATTGATGATTCCACATGATTCAGGAGAGAATTGGAAGAGTAAAGTGGGGAAACATCACAGGTCAACCAAACCTTTTAAACAAGTTGCTGGTCAGGTTCCACCTCCCAAGGTCACTTGATCCTAAGCCAGTGGTACACCTATGACAACTGCAGAAGTGTAATAAGAGGCTGTATGGTAAACAATCTCAATACCATTGTACTAATCTACTTAATGCTTCCTCTTATAGGACAACTTTGGGTTTGATCTTCCAGCTGTAGAGGCTGCAACAAAGAAACATGAAGCTATTGAGACAGATATTGCAGCCTATGAAGAAAGAGTCCAGGCAGTGGTTGCTGTTGCCAAGGAACTTGAAGCAGAGAACTATCATGATATTAAACGCATCACTGCAAGGAAAGATAATGTGATTCGCCTATGGGAATATCTCCTGGAGTTACTAAGGGCACGCAGGCAACGACTAGAGATGAACCTTGGTCTGCAAAAGATCTTCCAAGAAATGCTCTATATTATGGATTGGATGGATGAGATGAAGGTAAATGGCAGAACTGTATGCCAACTGTATTCAGAAAAATAAGCAAGCTTTCATTATACGTTTATTAGGCAACTGCTCTTATTTTCCAATGAGACAAAGGTATGCACAAAGGATATGCAGAACCTTTGGTTATAACTGTTCCCGTTATGACTTATTTCTCCTCTGAGTTAACGAGGCTAGAATATATTCTGAAAAAATAGAGCAGATTTGGATTAAATGTTTGGGCCTAAAGCTAGTCCTTGATTTATGAACTCAGTTGGAATCGGAACTCTTATTGCTAAGCAATGCAGTAGTTAAGTGACTTGTGCCCAATTTTACAACCTGGTCATAAGTCATTTTTTCAGCACTGTCATCACCATGAATGGTCATTAAACAAATGGTTGTAAGTCGAGGACTACCTGTATATCAAATTGTAATATTGTTGTTGCTGTGGATCTTTTAGAACTGAGCTGCTGCCAGTACCTGCTCAGGTTTTTTTAAAAGTGATGTGCTGTCCATTGTCTTAAGAGCTTATTCCCACTTTCCTTTTATAGAATAGTACAAAATAGATACTTAGTCAATTGTGAAGTATGAATTAGTGTGTAAAATCAGACAGGTGAGGAACAAGTGCTTGAGTTCTGCATTTGCAAAAGTATTTGTATTTTATGGAACATGCTGGGCA
Source organism: Azemiops feae (assembly GCA_023970755.1). Lineage (NCBI taxonomy): Eukaryota > Metazoa > Chordata > Lepidosauria > Squamata > Viperidae > Azemiops > Azemiops feae. The sequence goes on from JALGBA010000088.1 coordinate 419,567, forward strand.
AGTGCAAAAGATCTGAGAAGGGCTATTTATGAAACAGTAGTCAGAAAAATAATCTTCCAATTTTTTAAAACATAAGTAGGAATTTATGCTTTCTCCAATTGATTATATGCAAACAGGTGTTGCTACTGTCTCAAGATTATGGCAAACATCTCTTGGGGGTAGAAGACCTGCTGCAGAAACATGCTCTTGTGGAGGCTGACATTGCCATACAAGCTGAGCGAGTGAGAGGAGTCAATGCATCCGCCCAAAAATTTGCTACAGATGGGGAAGGTAAGATACTTGGGTTCACTCTTAGATGTGTACTTGACCAATTGGTGATGCTAGTTGTAACCCCATGTGCATTAGATGTTCAAAGAGATAGAAGATGCCAATTATTAGTGTATTGTAACCACCCAAAGTCACCTTTTGTGAGATGGGCAGCCACATAAATTAGATCAGTGAGTACATAAAAGTAAACTGACAAGTGGATGGGAACAGATACACACCCAGATTCTCTGGACATGCCTATTCCTTCTTATACAGTAACTATGCTTCGAGCACAATATTTAAAGAAGATGCTCATTTGCAGAAACAACACATGTAGATAAGATGTGTACAGTCATGAAACCATATATATTTGATCAAAGTTGGCACCACTGGTTACATAGCAGTATACTTTTAATTTCTTAGCCGGTAAAGTATATGTTAAAACAGATTTAATAATTATGGTGACCAAGCTCCAGTTCTGGCATTTTTCACTAATTTTCCTTTCCATTTCTTCTTTCTGGCTTAATATAGCCATTATTCCAGATGTAATAAAAACAAAATGCCAGCCAAATCTGGGCACATGATGTGATGGGTTTATATAAGAAAAATCTGTTGAGGATAATTATGTACCCTTCATGGGATTTCTTCAGAATTTCCTACAGTTTGCTGATGTTATTGCATCACATCACAGAAGGAAAATTTAAAGGATCCTTTAGATTAGAACAAAAGATTATTTTGCTCCCTGTTTGGAAAGATGCATAGAACTTGGTCTGTCTGTTTGTATCTTGGGAAGTGGTGATGGAGGAATGAAGACCGATATCTGAAATTCAACCAGAGAGTTGCTTTCACTTGCCCTAAAAGATGCCTCTGAAGATTGCATCTATTAAATTAAAATCATTTAGATTGAAAAATCTATGACCAGATTTTAAAGAACTAGCATTCTCTATGTCTGTTGGTGTAAGTAATGTAATATTCTCTTGCAACTAATTTTCCATGCCCTCTTTCTGCCGTTGGACAGGTTACAAACCCTGTGATCCACAAGTTATTCGAGACCGTGTGGCTCACATGGAATTCTGTTACCAAGAGCTATGTCAGCTGTCAACCCTACGTCGTGCTCGCTTGGAAGAGTCACGACGTCTTTGGAAATTCTTCTGGGAAATGGCTGAAGAGGAGGGATGGATAAGAGAAAAGGAACAGATTTTGTCATCAGATGATTATGGAAAAGACTTAACCAGCATTGTCCGGCTTCTTAGCAAACATAAGGCATTTGAAGATGAGATGAGTGGTCGGAGTGGTCATTTCCAACAAGCAGTCAAAGAAGGGGAAGACATGATAGCTGAGAATCACTTTGGGTCTGAGAAGATCAGAGAGAGGATTTCAGATATCCAAAATCAGTGGGCTAATTTGGAGCAGCTCTCTTCCATACGGAAGAAACGACTGGAAGAAGCTTCCCTGCTTCACCAGTTCCAGGCTGATGCTGATGACATTGACACATGGATGTTGGATATCCTCAAAATTGTCTCAAGCAATGATGTTGGCCATGATGAATACTCAACTCAATCCTTGGTTAAGAAACACAAAGATGTGGCTGAAGAGATTGCGAGTTACAGGTCAACAATTGACTCTCTACATGAACAAGCTAAAGCCTTACCACAGGAGTATGCAGAGTCCATAGATGTACAGAGCAGATTGTCTGGAATAGAGGAAAGGTACAAAGAGGTTACAGAACTCACCCGGCTTCGTAAACAGGCATTGCAAGACACTTTGGCTTTGTATAAAATGTTCAGTGAAGCAGATGCTTGTGAACTTTGGATTGATGAGAAAGAACTATGGCTGAATAACATGGAGATACCTGAGAAACTGGAAGATCTGGAAGTGATACAGCACAGGTAAGAGCCCTTGTAGCTTTTTTCAATTCTATGTTCATTGAGCAGTGGGCTTAATCATTAATGCTTGTTGGGTCTTTTTTTCTTTTCTAGATTTGAAAGTTTAGAACCAGAAATGAATAGTCAAGCATCACGTGTTGCAGTGGTCAATCAGATAGCTAGGCAGCTGATTCACAATGGACATCCAAATGAAAAAGAGATCAAGGCACAGCAAGATAAGCTCAATACAAGGTAATGTATTTGCCTCTGGTCTCATTTTGTCTATTTTTTTTAGCTTTAAATGTATCTTTTATCTAAGACCAGACAGATATTGTATCATTTATTATTTATACTCCATAGTGTCCATTCAAAATTGAATAGATGTATTTGCTCCTGAAAAATAATAATGATCAATTGGCATTTACATTTGTCAGCCAAATTGCTCTCCCTACCCTAGTTAGATTTGCCTACTTTCTTTATTCAAAGATTCTAATTCTTTGCCAACATTAATTAAACAAATGATGTTATGTGCACCCACCTTTTATATATCTTTTGGAATGTTCAAGTATTTTAGAACGTAATAGATTAATATAGTTGTTAAATTTTAAAGTATTATATTGAGAGCTACAAATAAAGCATATTACATTTTGAAACATGGAACAGAGAAGCAATGATGAAAATGTGAAGTTCACTGTTTTTTTCCTCTCTGCCTCTTTGTTTTAGGTGGAGCCAATTCAGAGAACTGGTGGACATAAAGAAAGATGCTCTTATCTCAGCTCTCAGTATCCAGAACTATCATCTTGAATGTAATGAAACCAAATCTTGGATCAGGGAGAAGACTAAAGTTATTGAATCTACCCAAGAGCTTGGCAATGACTTGGCTGGTGTTATAGCTCTTCAGAGGAAGCTAACCGGAATGGAACGTGACTTGGTAGCTATTGAGGCCAAGCTCACTGATCTCCAGAAAGAGGCTGAAAAGTTAGAATCAGAGCATCCTGATCAGGCTCGAGCTATTCTGTCTAGACTTGCTGAAATCAATGATGTTTGGGAAGAAATGAAAACAACTTTGAAGAACCGTGAAGAGTCCTTGGGAGAGGCAAGCAAACTGCAGCAGTTTTTGCGTGACTTAGATGACTTCCAGTCCTGGCTTTCCCGGACCCAAACAGCCATTGCCTCAGAAGATATGCCCAATACGTTGATGGAAGCAGAAAAGCTGCTTACACAGCATGAGAACATTAAGAATGAAATCAATAATTATGAGGAAGACTATCAGAAAATGAGAGATATTGGTGAGATGGTGACCCAGGGCCAGACTGATGCTCAGTACATGTTCTTACACCAGCGTCTGCAGGCCTTGGACACTGGATGGAATGAGCTTCACAAAATGTGGGAAAATCGGCAGAATCTTCTTTCCCAGTCCCACGCTTACCAGTTATTCCTTAGAGACACAAAGCAAGCAGAGGCATTTCTTAACAACCAGGTAAGCAGTTTTCGTGATAAGGATGTTTTAATTCTCAGAAAGTAGGTTCGGGCTTGTGATTCTCCAAATGTTATGAATAGCATCCCCCTCTGTTGAACTGGAGTTCAACAACATCTGGAAAAATCACACAATGCCCATTCTTGCTTTAAAATGACAAAATAGTGATGTTAGACTGACTATCTTTTTGGAGGATAACTTCTGAAATATGTTGGTAGCATTTTTCTACTTCTATTGAACTGACTAAACTGACTAAATTTTAGCCTGTCACATGAAACGATAAGCACATTTTTGTACTGATAGAAAATTAATTTGAGGTATTTGTCTGTGGGGTAGTAATTCTTAGACTCAAGAAACCATTTTCGGAATGGACAAGAAGTATTTTGAAAAACAATTTTCTTATATGGAAGTTATGATGAGCTACCCAACCTTATATATTGACTGTAGTCAGATAACACATACCTGATGAATCAAGAAGGAGTGACAAGATATGTTCATCTTACATATCTTGTCCTGTTTTTCTTCTTCTCATTTATTGGGTACCTGAATAAAAGGCTTTCTGATTTTCCCAAATCTTTATAATCCTGTATTGGGAGCATGCTTCAAGCCATAGTTGAAGAGAAATCAGGAAGTCATCCAGTTGAACTTGCCACCCATTCACAGTCCTCAAATCATGATGCTGGGATCATGGCTTTTGAATGTGATGTGACTATAACTGTGGCATGGGCAAATGGTCCAACAGATCTACATTTGTGAAGATTCACTCACTTTTGTCACAACAAGATTAACTAGTATTTAGGAATCAGTTTGTTTAGATATGGAAACATGTTTAAAAATTCACAGGGATTATGTTTGGGTGAACAGTGGCCATTTGCATTAGAGATATGCAAATGAGTCTGCTGTACTGGTTGAATGTATTTTATTATGTTAACCTAGATAATGTTAATTGTAGACTAAACAGCCATAAGTTGTAGAATAAGTTATATCTTACTCTATCTCTTTTTAAATTACAGGAATATGTTTTGGCACATACTGAAATGCCTACCACTTTGGAAGGAGCAGAAGCTGCTATCAAAAAACAGGAGGATTTCATGACCACAATGGATGCCAATGAGGAGAAGATCAATGCAGTTGTAGAGACAGGAAGAAGACTGGTTAGTGATGGCAATATCAACTCAGACAAAATCCAAGAGAAAGTGGACTCCATTGATGACAGGTACATTCATTAATGATATTTGGGAGAGCCGTGTACTTGCCAAATACACAATATCATGAATAAATTACAGTTGATTAGATTCACGCAATACATTAAGCAACAGTCAAATAAATTTGGCATTTGATGCTCTAGCAGAATATTCATTGAGTAAGATTTGAATTGAGGACAGCAAGGAATATTGTTTAATGTTTTAACCTGAGGGTGATTTTATGGATGTTTTAATGTAGGACTATTGTAAGCTGCTAGCTTCATATGACTGGATGCCATACAAATATTTTTAATAAATAATACACAAGGAGGGGAAAAAACAGTTCAGTTCAAGCACTGTGATCTCTTATATGACTAGAATCATGTCATGAGTGTCATGTGGATTAATGTACCAGTTCTACTCTATCCATCCCTGTTTCCAGCATCTTCCATAAGTTGTTCATGTTTATAAATTGTGCGATGAAGCTACCAGAGTAGAGGTGATGTAGCTGGGATTTCTGAGAGTTGAATATGCTTGTTGATAGTTCCTGACTGCTTGTCTAACACACCTGTTGAGGTTAGGGAAGGTGGCATTAGAGCGTAAAATGCCATTGCTTCCAAGTGAGAATGTTCACATGGCAAAGTTGTTTTATGACATTCCTTGTAACTTGACCAGTATTCAGAACAAAGTTAGTTGAATGTAAAAATGTCTTGTTCTTATTCTGTATTGAATGTGGATTACCTGTAAAATTACTTTGACTTTAACTTATGCCAGTCTAGGCTGGCTCTAACTTTACTATTTTGCTGGTGGGTATTCCTCTTTTTGGTTTATGTTGGGCTTACCAAGCTGTAATACCGGGGGGAAAAATACATTTCTAATTGCCTTTAGTGATGTAGAATAATATTCCATTAGAAGCAAGCACCAAGTTAGAAAAACAAGTTGAAAGGGAGATCCAGGATAGACTTCAGTAGTGGGGTTTAGGTATTAGGATGGTGCCATCATATCTTCTCCAGTGCCAGCACTGGAGAAGACTCTTTGCATGGGCTTCCAGAAGAATAGCTACTTAGGGGCTGTCACACAATTCCAAGTTCAGTAGACCTTCCCAGCTCATAGATGGCTTCAAGATCGTTAAAAATAAAGGAAGGTGATGACATCCTCTATCAGCATCAGCTTATAAAAATACCTAACACATCTCTTGTATCGACTTCCTTGCCAAGTCTGTCTAGACTTAAGTGGCTAGCTATAAGCTACATGTATACTCACCCAGCCACTTCACTAATTCTTAACTCTGCTGAGTGAGTGGCACATCAGATTGAAGATTTTGCACTGGCACTTTGGCTGAGGCATTGTGCTTTTTCAGGGTCCAGTTAGCTGTCAATGCTCATAGCTGGGTGAAAATAGTACGTAGTTTAAATATAGAAAGTCCCAGGTTCAGTTGTATCTCCAGTTAGAAACTTTCAGCTATTTTAATAGTTGTTACTAAACAACTGTGTCTCTCTGTGTGTGTCTGTATGCATTCATGCATGCATGCATGCAAGTTTTTTCTTCCTTCCCTCATGGTGGCTTATAGAAAAAAAGAAATAAAAAAAATATTTAATCACTGTCTCTGTTACATCTGAAACAGAAACAATCATTCAGAGTTTTAGGAAACAAATGGAACATTAAGACCAACCTCCATTTAATCTTAGATGTTTTAAAGGTATTAACTGTAGCCTCTATCCACACATTTTTGAATTTGGTTTGTTACATAGTTATAGTTTCCATAATTTGCACATAATAATAAAACCTACTGACTAAATCCAGACAAGCAAAGGGTAACATATAAAACATATTTTTGTAGCAGTTAGAGAGCTTAGTAGTAGTTTCCCACTCTGCATGATAGAGAAAACATAGTGAAGGTGTTCTGGTTTATTTTCTTGTTCACTATGAAGAGATTGTGTTTATAGCTTAAAAGATTTGTTTATATTTCAATTTATTGAACCAAGATATAATAAAAGCTGAGTTGCTGTTTCTCACTTTCTGTAAGTCTAAATACACTACAGTCTTAAAGAATCATTGATATTTGCTTAGTTATTTGTTTTAATGTTCAGCAATCTGAATTGTTTTTGTTTAATTCTGCAATCATCTCTTTCAAAACAAAATTTGCTTGTAATTAGGGAACCCTTAAAAATACATACCACAACTTCCTTTTCCTAGAATACATAGGTATAATCACTTGCAAAGTTATCTTAAGCCTGTTACTTTATTTAAGGATTATGGAAACCACCAGAGAGCTTGACTTGGTAAGAGTTGGTTTATGGAGTATTGAGTCATAGCCAAGGCTTATTAAAGAGCTTTTGAGGAACTATGCCTTGTGTGAGAAAAATTCATAATATGCAATTGAATTATTAACAGAACATTCTGTCAAAGCATTTTCATTTTCATGCAGTTTTTTGGGGGAAATGGACAAGTTTTGCCCTTTATAGTGACAAAGAAATTCTCATTGGTGAATGGAAAAAAAAACTGGTCCAGTTTCTCTTACTAAATTTTACAGGAAATAAAAATGCTATTATCTGTAACCAGCATAATTTTAAATAGACATTCCATATGAATTTTGATGACAAAACTATTAAGAGTTACCAGCACACAAATATTTTTAAAGAACAAAGGCTACCATGGTAATTTTATTTTAAATATTTTTTTCATTTCTCCTCTATTCAATGAACAGCATAAAACTAATCATACCATTATTTGCACTGGATAATCATTAGAAAGCAGTAGTTTTCTTTGTTTGCTGCCACCTAATGGAATCTTGCATTTTCCAATTTTGCAGATTGGATAGCTTTTTAGTTTGGTTCTTTCTCATTAAGTCTTTGGCAAGATATTTTTCCTTTCCTTGCTGATGTTATACACTGAGACCTAGCCCAGCTACAATAGTCAGCTAAAATATATAATGTGCCTGGTTCAGATTTTTTTCAGTGTTTCTGAATTCAAAAGATGACTTTAAGTGAGCCACCCTCTCCTTGCCTGTTTGATATGTGTGTGGGCGAGGGGGAGGAGGGGGAGGATCTAAATTAAGAGTGATCAATATTAATAATAATTTGTTATGAAATAAATATTATGAAGCTAGTGAAGACTGGAAAAACATTTAACTTTTATAACATTTCAGTAAAACTTCTGTATTCGTGTGTATTAAAACTTAATTCTCTAGAAATTGTGTAATGCAAAATTATTTTTTCAAACTAATTCACATATAACTCACCAGGGTTTCTTGAACTGCCCACCTCCTCTGGTCACCTCTTGAATATACTACTGTAACATGCTCCACATACCCTGTCCTTGAAGGGTGTTTGTAAGCTTCAACTGGCGCAAAATGTAGCGGCATGGACAATTACATGTGCCTTTAGAAGGAGACAGTTTACACCTCTGCTCCATATGCTGCAGTTACCATTTTGATTCTGGGTCCAATTCAAGATGCTGGATTTTACCTTTAAAGCCTTATATGGCATGCGGTTAGATTATCTGAAAGATCCTCTCTCCCCATCCCATCAAGTCCAGCGGGAGAGGCATGTTATAGATCCCATCCGCTAAGGAGTTCCATCTGACAGGAGCAGGAGACAAACTTTTTCTGCTGTGTCACTGGCCCATTGGGTGAGATTAGCCCCATAATGGGAACTGCGATCCAACAATATATCTGAATTAATTCATAAATTGATTCATTTGTTTGTTTAGATTTCATATTTTTAAACCGCTCATCTTCCTCAGATGGGCAGTTTATTATTCATAAATATTCATTGATAAGTTATTCATAAATACTTCCTAATTTACTTCTCTTTAGTTGCTAAAACTGAGTTTGTATTCTCCAACAAAATGTACATAGCTATATGCTTGAAATGAAACTATATCTTTAAAAAATATTTTTATATAATTCAATCAGCATTCTCTTTAAATGAGCAGCATTCTCTTTTTAAATCCCCAGCATCATCATGAGTATACAAATGATTGTGAAGGTGCTTCGTGTTACTCTTTTGTGTGTAGGGAAATTTTGAGGCTTGTCATTGTGTCCCTTATTTCAAGGGGTTTTGTCCTTGTTTAGAAAAAGTCTAGCATCTAAACATTAGAAAATAACAAAAAGTGCAGCTTCTATTCTGACTGTATTCAATTTGCTCAAAGTTCCAGCACTGAAAAATGTCTTCTTTGTTTTTATTTTGAACAGACATAAAAAGAATCGTGAAGTGGCCAGTGAACTTCTGATGAGATTAAAAGACAACAGAGATCTTCAAAAGTTTCTTCAAGATTGCCAAGAGGTATGTTTTCTTAATCCATTGAGAAAATGACTCCTCCATTCCCCTTCAACAGAAGATACTTCTGTTTGTTTGTTTCTCAGTTTGTCTATTAGGTCCGATCCATTATTAATAACAGATGATAGCTATCACCTCTAGACCAGTTGATTAACCTCTAATGGCAGACAGTCCTTAATAGCTTTCATTATTCCTGATTTTGTTTTGTTAAGCCAGCAACAGTGTACATTTCATTTAACAAGCCAAAAACCTTCTATAAAGGTCTGTTCTAATGTAACATTATCTTTCCTCTGGAGCCCCTCTGTGAGGGAGATGTTTGATATATAAATAAATAAAATACATAAAAACAACACTTAAACTAAAGTGCATAATCATAAATTCCTAGATTCTTCTTCTCTCCCTTGCTTAACAATTACATACATTTTGCAGTCAGATACAACTACCATATTTTTCCAACAGAGAAATAATAATAAAAATTACATGTAAAAGAGAACCCATTCTCTCCACATTTAATCTCTTATGAGAAAAACTCTAATTTTCTTGGGACATTGGAGAGCTGCTACAAGTCAAGATAAATAGTTCTGGACTATTGGACTTGTGGCTTGATAAGATTTAAGGGAATTTCGTGCACTCGTATTCAACTTAGATGTTAGAGATATAACAAATGAAATCTATAGATTTCAGCTCCTGAGAACCAAGGACCTGAGAGAGAGAACATGCTAATCAAAGCTCAAGAGTATTGTCCATGATCAAGAATTATTGATAAAAATGGAGCTTAATAGTGACAAGGGATGGACATAAAAGAAGTGCTTGATATCTCTGTGTTGTGATTGACTATGTGAGGTTGAAGCAAACAACACTCCCACCAAGCAGCCTATAGCAGGAACCATTCTGTCTACCTTCCTGGCCCTTCCTTTGCTACAAAAGCTTTGCTCATAAATAGAATTGACATCCTCCTCCCCTCACATCTCATCCTATATTTTGTCACTCCTGGACCCTGAGAACATCTCTCTTTGTAAGTCAGGATAATATAGCTTCAAAGTGAACTTGGTGCTGCTTTGGGAGCAGACCAGCTATTGTCCTGTTGAAGGCTCAAAAAGAACCCTTCCTAAAGCCATGAACAGCCTCTTTGTTATCTCCCTCTGAAAGGCAGATTCTTTTAATTCCCGCAATTGCAAATTTTCCTTTTATTTCCATCTTTAACGAGCCTTTTATGAAGTGACCTTTGGAAATGTTCATGAATGAATAAAAATGGTCTTTGTCAACCAAAAATAGAGGGTGGCTGGCCTAGCTGTCCCATTCTGCTCCACTCCCTTTGCTTGGATAAGATTTTATATGTGGGAGAGATTTGTTGCAAGCTGTGAATCAGATGTGTTGACATACTTTCCTCTTGGGGGGTGGTTGGCTTAAAAAATGCCGAATATGCAGCTTCAAAATGTACTACATTTTCTTAACCTTGCAAAAAAAAAAGATTTGCAAGATTTGGATCTGATTGCTTGGGAGACGTTTCTTGTTAATAACATGAGGTTGAACTGGTAGTCAGTCTTCTTTGTTTGCCTGTAGAAAAGAAGTGATGGGTGAAATAGAGTCTCCTCTACACATACTCACAAATTTGTTACAGAGGTTTAGAGAATTCAGAAAGGAGGAGGAGGCAAGGCAACTTCCTGTTGTATGGAATTACGGAATTCCACTCCCATAGTATTAGATGAAGCCTTTGGTTATAGCCTCAGGCAGAGAAATAAGTTGTGCCACTGTTAACGTTCTAAAGTCCAACTAGTATAAGGGCACTGTGTTGACAGTTGAATGTTCACAGACCACTGTACACCAACCCATGTTGTCTCTTCTGACAATGATGCCCATATGAAAAGCAGGTTAATAGTGGGAATTTCATTAGGAAGGGCTTTCATGTCAGACTCTTTTTTTGTCCCACCACTGAATAAGCAAGAGTCCCATTCTCATTACAGTCCTCCCCCACAATTCTGGATAACAAAGATTTCCGCAAAAGGTTTTTTTTCTAGTCAGGTTAATCTTTTAATCTCTCTCTCTCTCTCTTTCTCTCTCTCTCTCTCTCTCTCTCTCTCTCTCTCTCTCTGTGTGTGTGTGTGTGTGTGCGCACGCACATGCACATGTGTGTGTATACACACACAGTATATTAAGAATTTAAATTGTGACTTTTGATATGAAAGGGTACACTCTGTCACTGAGCTACACTGTTCCACTAGAATTATTTCTAAATAATTTGCATAGGGCCTTCAAGGATTTTTCTGTTGCTGCCCATGAGTTAAGCTCTCTATGATTTCTTTTCAATCCATGTGTGACTGTATTTCAATCTTATAAATGTGCCTTAAGGCTAAACTAGACATTGTGGCACCAGCACAACTTTGGTTATGGGATGGTCCAGCCAGCTGCAAAGTGGCTGAAGGCCACTTTATTCTGAGAAGTAACAGATGGGCGGAGACCTGAGTTCACCCCCATTTCCATCTTGTCTTTTGGAACTGTTCCCCTTAATATTTTTCATGAATTATGAAATAAAGGTATACATAAGTGAAATGGCCTAAAGGAGAAATTTTGGCAGGGGAAAGCGGCAAGCAGTTCTGCTTTCCAGTTGAAACCAAGGCTACATTGGTGTTTGAAAATATAGATCTCTGTAAGTTAATGTTGAGCTGGTACTGTAAATATCCTACTTTGGACATTTCCAAAACGAATGACTTTTGCTTTCTTCTTTACCGTCCAGTCCTAGAATTAAGAATTCTATGATTGAAAGGATTTTACAGAATCATTTCCTTTGCAAAGCACATGGTATAATTTCAATTTTCAAAATAGTTCACAGTTTTTATTATGATCACTATAAATAAACCTAAAATATAATCATTACAAAGCTATTAAAATAGGTAAGAAAAGCATGATGGGATACAGTCAAGTCTTAGAGACATTTCAGAGTAGAAGGAGGTTTATCTGTTTATAATAACAAATGAGACATATAAGCATTCCTCAGAATCATGTCCCATAGTCCTGGAGCTAGTATGGAAAAGGTCCTATTGGAGACAAGTATTTCCATTATGCGAGCATCTGGACTTAGTCAGCTGATTGAAATTGTCAGGGAGTTTTATATGGCTGGGTACACACCTTATTTAAAATTAAATATTTCCATTCATTTTTCAGCTGTCTCTCTGGATTAATGAGAAGATGCTTACAGCACAAGACATGTCTTATGATGAAGCAAGGAACCTTCACAGCAAGTGGCTGAAACACCAAGCCTTCATGGCTGAGCTTGGCTCCAACAAAGAATGGCTTGACAAAATCCAAAAGGTATGGGGTACAGGAATGGTGCTCTGGGAAAGGCATTTGGGTTTACTTGTCATGTCCTTGAGATGCCTGTTGTTTATAAAAAGCGCATTTGTTGGATTATACCCACACCCAGTATTTTCCCCAAACACTTGGCCTTGGCTGAGTTTGTGCATATTGTATTGTAATACAGTTTACAAAGTGTGAACATAGCTGCTGTGGTGTGTGACCTATGGGTTATAAGCTAAGCATGTTATATGAACACTGCCAGTTGTAACTTACTCAGTAAACTATTGTGGCTTATCATTATTTATGATTCCAGCAAATGCCATGCTGGTTGCAAATTGTGGGTTAAATTAGTTTTATGTACTAAAATAATTATTCCTAGTTGCTTTTATATAAAAAATGCTGACAGTCTTTTATTTCATTGAACTTGTGAAAGAGACCCTTCTGAGCTTTTTAATTAACTTGAGCAACTTAGGCATAGGAATGAGGATGCCTCCTGGCAACAAAAATGGGGAAGACAGGTGCTTGGAAATGAGTTGTATCAGTCGTTCCAAACATTTTCCCTTTAGATGTCTTGGACTATACCTCATAATATTCACAAGCAATCTTCCTATATATGGGAAGGACCAAGATGGAGAAAGTGGACATGGGATCCAGGAGGGTATATCCAGGGTGGTTATAAATAGTAGGTGATGTGAAAGAATATCAGTTCTGAACTTCAGAGTCTCTGGTAGAAGTCTCCTACTATTCACACAGGAAACGTATCTATATTTATAACCAATTTTATACTACAGTTCCCTGGTTAGCATGTACATCAAAGTTTGGTCTGATACAGGCCAGAACCACTATATAAAAGCTATTTTTGTCTGAGAAGATGCAGAGAGGAGCACCCAGCCATAGTATTTATCTCATAAATTATGATGCGTGAAGTTGGGAATAGATTTCTAAACTTGTCTATATTAGCAATTTCATTAAATTATGGTTGTACTTACAACATCGTTTCCAAATGTTCTTTTCCAGCATCTTTTCTCCATTGCCCATGACATGGCTTATTTTGAGTCTAGAGAACCAATATTAGAAAAGACTGGACCTGAGACTTCAGGAACAGGCTAGCATAGAATCATGTAAATTAGTCCTAGGCAGGTAGAATTACCAGGTTATGGGAAACTGAGTTAACTGTTCTTGGTTGATCATTTTGTTTATTTTTAGGAAGGGATGCAGTTGATTGCCGAAAAGCCTGAAACTGAAGCAATTGTGAAAGAGAAGTTGACAAGCCTACACCAAATGTGGCAAGAACTGGAAAGCACCACCCAAACAAAAGCTCAGCGGCTTTTTGATGCCAATAAGGCTGAGCTGTTCACCCAGAGCTGTGCTGACTTAGATAAATGGCTGAATGGCCTGGAGAGCCAGATACAATCAGATGATTATGGCAAAGATCTCACCAGTGTCAACATTTTGCTGAAAAAACAACAGGTAAAGCCATTGGAGTAGTAAACTTTGCCACTTTGGTAATGGACAGAAAGAAGGGCAAAAAAGGTGAAATATGCATGAGTTTATTTTTATAATAAAATTTATCTGAATGACTTTCTAGTTGGATAGTATTCAAGCTGACTACAGTGTTCCATTATTATATCACTTTTAGGTATTTGGGATACTTTTGTTAAGAAAAGCAAATGTATCACGTGAAATATATGAAATAAATAGTAAGCTGAGTGATATTTAATGGGACAGTGCAATGCTTTGAATTAAGAAATGCTTCATAAAGTTCAAGGAACAAATGTGTCTGTCAATTTAAAGCAGCTTGTTTTTCCCCAGGGTTTGTTGGGCTGCCCCTGCAGTTGCAGCCAGATGCTATATATATATATATACCCATATCTGTTCCAAACCATTATTTATGCTTGCAAATCTATAGCCTGCATAGCCATAACATTTACCAATCTTTGTTTCCCAGATGTAATCTGAATACAAATCTCTTCACCTGCCATCTAAAACAAGGAGAAAAAAAATATCTGAGGGCTCATTCTTCAACAGTTCATGGCAGTTTCTAAAAATCTACAAAATATATTTTGTACACCATGTCCATTTGATGATGACAGAAATAGCACTGTTGTCCTTGACTGATTAATTGTATAGATTTCCTCTATATTCTGGAGATTTAATTGTCATATATGTAAGGTGTTAATTGGGGTTGATTTTCACAACAGAGTTGAAATAGACACTGGGACATATTTAACTTTGACAAACTTGTTTCTTTTTGTTTGCTACATTGTGTTTTGAATGATTTGACTAAAAGAGATTGACAAAATGGAGATGCAAGGTATTGGTGAATTTCTCCTCTCATAAATTGTTATAAGTCACAGAAAACTATGTCACAGAAAGTGTCTATGGAGATTCTCAGTCATCCAGGTCATGGTTGTCCCAAAGGTGCTTTTTCAAGAGGCAAGTGGACTTTCTTCTTTTTCTTTGAAGATGTTTCTCTTCTTATCCAAGAAGCTTCTTCAGCTTCTGTCACAGAAAGGTTGAACCTTTGCAAAAAGTCTCAAAAGTACTGGAAAGAATTACACAGAACATCCAGAAAATTCTGAAAATAAAACTCGAATTTAAAGTACAAATATTTGTATTGGGCAGGGCCCCAAAGAATATAAATGAAAAGCATTACAATTTATTAAGATATGGCTGACAGCAGCAAGAACCAATGTAGCACAAAATGGAAAAGAGAAACCCTTCCAGTTTGGGAGACTAAAATTTGAGAATGCACAGCAATGGAAAAACGGACTATATATATTTGTAGCACAAGTCTAAACAAATTCAAGCAGAAATGGTTCCTTTATAACAACATGTTGCACAGAAAGGCAAACTAAAACACTTAGAATATGGTTTTTGAAGAAAAAAGGAAACTGTTTAAAAACCATTAAAATGACCCAAATAGAAGTGAGCAAGTAATCTCACTGGATAATATAAAAATAAGTAGCAATTGGTGGCTGAACTTTTTTGTTTTGTGGTCTTGCTAATGTTCCTTAGAGGGTAAGACCAGTTTAGCAATGGATGAATATCTACATTTTCATTTTCATTGTAGATGCTTGAGAATCAAATGGATGTACGTAAGAAAGAGATTGAGGAGCTGCAGAGTCAAGCCCAGGCACTGAGTCAGGAAGGCAAGAGTACTGATGAAGTTGATGGTAAACGCTACACGGTGGAGAAGAAATTCTTGGAATTGCTGGAGCCCTTGAATGAAAGGAAGTCTCACCTACTGGCCTCTAAGGAGATCCATCAGTTCAACCGGGATGTGGAGGATGAAATTGTGAGTTATTCTCAGTTACAGCTTGACATGTTTTATGAATTTTCTGGATAGCACATGATGTTATCATCCCAACTCTTAATTCTTGTTATACTTCCTTCCCATGCCTGTATTCCTTATTGATCAGTATATTATTTTTATCTCTGCTAGTTGTGGGTTGGAGAAAGGATGCCTATTGCCACATCCACAGATCATGGGCACAACCTTCAGACTGTTCAATTGTTAATTAAGAAAAATCAGGTAAGAGGCTAGAGCTTGTTAGCAATCTTCAGATAGGCAAAATATTCAAAATTTAGATTCTTTTCTTAATGAATATCTTAGGTGAAGTTTGTGGATGAATGCTCTTGTTCTTTTCCTTTCCACTGGCATATGTTTTATATTAACTTTTTAATAAATGAAAAATGCCATTCACACAATGGTATTCTAATCAGTGGCTCCTGTATTTTATATGCAAGTGATAGAAATTAATCTATCTTATGGCTACTGCAAAGATAATAAATTGTGCAGTTGTTTGAATCTACTCCACTTACCACAGTGAGCTGGTTTATTTCTTATGTCTGATTAAGCCTCCCATTTTGCACACATCATGATTTTCTGCAACAAAATTTTCTGACAAGGATATCAGATGTAGGTGCTTTGGGCATTACATGTGTAAAAGAAGAGGATAAAAGTTTAAATCATAAATGTGTGTTGATTTATCCAATGAATTAATCTTTACCCAATCTCCTGTTCTCAAGATGAGAGCAGTTTTGTGTAACGGTTAGAATGCTGGTTTAGAAACTGACTTCTCTTTATTTTTCTTTTAAGTATTTGTTAAGCTATTCCTAGTATGAGTATTGAATTCCCCCTACCCCATTAGACACTTCAGAAAGAAATCCATGGACACCAGCCTCGTATCGATGACATTTTTGAGAGGAGCCAAAACATCCTTACAGACAGCAGCCTTAATGCCGAAGCAATCCAGCAGCGGCTTGCAGATTTGCAGCAGCTGTGGAACCTCCTGATTGAGGAGACAGAGAAACGCCACAAGCGCCTTGAGGAATCCCACAAAGCCCAACAATATTATTTTGATGCTGCAGAAGCTGAAGCCTGGATGAGTGAACAGGAGCTATACATGATGTCAGAAGAAAAGGCCAAGGTAAGGAAGCTTCCTGGAATATAGGAAACTGAGCACATCTGTAGTCACTGATCTGAATCAGTGTTTTTCCCACCTCAGCAACTTTAAGATGTGTGGACCAACTCCCAGAATTCCCCAACCAGCATGATATTAAAACTATCGTGCATATAATGTATAATGAAAAAACACTTTACTTTTGTTCCCAAAGATTGTATGGACATTAAGTATAGAATTAAAGACAGGTAGGTAGAAGTCCTGAACTTGCTACGAAACCAAGATCTACCCCGTGCTGTGTAAAAAGCTGTAAGCGTTGGCAACACAAACTATAGAACTGATTAACTGGGAGACCAAAATGGTAACAAGCTAGGAGTTTTGCTTTTATTTATTTTATTTATTTATTTAATTTCTATGCTGCCCATCTCACTGATATAGAGACTCTTCAGTTCTCAGCTTAAAACTGGACTTTCCCAACAGTCCACATAGCATAAAACTACAAATACTTCCCATTTTTCTTTTCGTTACGTTTCATTGTTTTGCATGGATATTTTTGCTTATTTTTTATTTGTATCAGCTACCATCAGAACATGGTCGTAATGTTTTAAAAATTCTTTTTATTTACAATGTATTGTGCTGTGTATCTAATCAGTGTTAAGCAGCTGCTTTTTTGTCCATCTTCCCAAACTCAGGTGCTTATTTGTGAGCACTTGCAGAAATCAGATTTAGAAAATGTGCTCAATTTCTTAAAAAGAAACAATTTCCCTTCTTTCTCAGAAGCCTGCTTTCTTATGCTTGAGAGATGTGTCTTCAATGCTTTTTCTTTAAGATTATTTTTTTCTAGTTTATTAATGCTTTTTTGAATTGTCAACTATTTCTAGGTTTCTTAATGTCTGAACTGCTGTTTATTTCTCTCATTTGTCCTGATATTAAGTAAATTGGGCAAGGAAATTTTGTGAGTCAGTTTACCATTGTCAGCTAATCTATCTTTTGACTTGAGTTCAGTTCACTGTGTTTATTTCTTCTTTGATGAAGGACATAAATATATTTCTAGAAAAGATGACCATTTAGTTTGAAAAAATAACTATATTCTGTTTCAGATTTCATAAACTCAGGATAGGATTCTTGTATTTGGATTTGAATAACCCACATTTAAAGCAATAAAAATATTTTTAAATCAAATAACTGATTAAATCAGCAAGTTAGTGCCCATATTTTTGTTGCATTGCTTCATTGAGTCCAGCATGTCACTCCAGTCAGTGTTCAAGCACCTCCCTTTGTTAAAGTAGATCTGTTTCTAGTTCCATTGAACTAGAAATCAAAAAGCAGCACAGGAAAAAAAGCAACAGACCTGACATACATCCTATTGTGGCATGTCACTGGGATTGCAGTTTGTGCCTTATCATACCTATGCCATATTGTGACCATCATTATTGTTAGATCATTCAGTTAACTTACTTTCATTAGAAATGCCGTGGTGTACTACAGCTGTATTTTAAGTCATTTGTGTCATTTACAAGACAGATAACTAAACAGTATTGAATGATGTGATATCAGCATCTAACATTCCTGCATGCTGATATTTGAACAGGATTAGGGAATGTATTCTCTGTCCTCTATAATCCAGCACTTTTGACTTTCCATAGATAACAGTAACAGCATTGGAAACTTTAAACCTTGAGTTAACAATTTCCCATTTAGCAGACTTTAGAAGTATATTTTTAGATGTCTTGACATCATCCTCATATAATAGGCAAGTCTAGCACAAGTAATGTGGGCAAGACAATTACATTTATTTTATTATAATGACTCACATAATTTGAGTAATAAAATTATGCAAGTTGTACAAATTATAAAATTGCAACAATTTATATAATTTGTTTAATTTGCATGACATAATTGCACAAATGACATAAGTCATGAATTACATAGTTGCAAGTTAAACACAAATAGTGGACAATCCTCTTACCAAATGGTCGGGAAAAGGCTTTGCTAAATGTGCAAATTAGGATAGCTTGCCATTTAATAAACATGATTTGTTCTCTCTTGAAACTTTAGGATGAACAAAGTGCAGTTTCTATGTTGAAGAAACATCAGATTTTGGAACAAGCTGTAGAAGATTATGCTGAGACAGTCCACCAGCTTTCCAAGACCAGCAGAACTTTGGTAGCAGATAATCATCCAGAGAGGTGGCTCCTACTGTTCTGCATTTATAATTTGCTTTTGTTCTTAGGCCTTGTAAGAACTGCTATGCTGGATCTGTTCAGTGGTTCATTAAGATTAGCATCCTTTCCATTTCTAAGCTCTTCTAAACTTACAATTATTCTGAGTAAAAAAACAAACAGCAAGATTAGCTCATAGCCTGATTTGAATCAAACAAGCTGCAGATTTCCTGTTCTGCTCAAGTATTCCACTTAGGTCTTTTCTCACTCCTTCCTTTTTGGATTCAGAGGGAGACTTAGAAAGCTTGTGCTTTCAGTTTTAAATAAACCATGGTTTTCCATGATAACTCTATTCAAGGAATTTTGAGCTGCAGTTTTAGAACAATCCAGGAAACTGTTTCTTCATTGCATTGCATTGCATTTCCCTCATTGTTTAGTCCTCAACTTATGTCCATTCAAATTACAAAAGACCTCTGCAGGGCTGGTGGCTATCCTTCCCAATCATGTGATTTCATTTTGGGTCACATGGTGATCCAAAATGGTCACATGGTGACTTGCTTTACTGATAACACTTGTGACCATCATTCCAGTCTCAGTTATAGTCATAAGTTGGGGACTACCTGTATATCTGAACCCTTTTGACAAAATAATTCATTCCTCCACTCAAGTAAATATCACATTCTTCAGTAGGGCAGGCTGCCAGGAATAGAGATCAATAAAAACAAGAAATAAAAATCTTGTTCTAAAGAGAAGTGACATAAATGGAAGATGGAATAAGAAGAGAAAAGAAAGCAAGAAAAAAAATCAGGCATGGATTCTTAACCTACAGTTTCTCTAACAGTGTGATATAGATATCGTACTGTGATGTAATTAAAAATTATAGGTGCTTTTTTGTATGCATGATATCAGAGAGAGAAGAACTGATGTAATGGGCTTTCTACATTTCTCTTCATTTGGAGATATGTGTATGTATAAAATAAGTAATTGCTTCTTGACATTGTATACTAGCCTGCCAGGTAGATGTTTAAAGTTTCCCAAGCAGAGTAGGATGGAAATAATAATAATAATAATAATAATAATAATAATAATAATAATAATAATAATAATAATAATAATAATAATAATAATAATAATAATAATAATAGTAAAGTTGGAAGGGACCTTGGAGGTCATCGAGTCCAACCCCCTGCTCAGGCAGGAAACCCTATACCATTTCGGACAAATGGCTGTCCAGTCTCTTCTTAAAAACTTCCAGTGTTGGAGCATTCACCGCTTCTGGAGGCAGGTTGTTCCACTGGTTAATTGTTCTGTCAGGAAGTTTCTTCTCAGTTCTAGGTTGCTTCTCTCCTGGATCAGTTTCCATCCATTACTTCTTGTCCTGCCCTCAGGCGCCTTGGAGAATATTGATTTCTTGTTCAAAAACCTACATTTTTTAAATCAGAAGTTCAACAGAATTATTTAGCATTCAAAAATTACTCCCTCTGAAAAAGACAAGTGAAATTGGAAAATCAAATGCCAAGTATATAATAACCAAAAGGTCAAATAAAACAAAAAGTACTGTGTACTGTATAATTCATGGGCACATATATTTGACAGAACATGTCAGTATTCATATAGAAAAATGGAGAAATCTGGCAGAGAAATAGAACAGTTTTAATTTTCTCTGTAATTCTTCATACTGTCTGAACTCTGGCACATTCCCCATCTGTATATATTCCAATTGTTGTTCATTGGTTGGGAAAGAAATTATCCATCTAGTGGAATCTGATTAGTTTCCTCTGGAAATTTTAAAGTCACAAGCTGGGAAGTGCCTTTTATTAATGTGGACCATTTGTTTATCAATAGCATTCAGCACTGGCAGAAATCCAAGCAGTCCAGGCCTGATTAATTAATTAATAGCTATTAATGCTTAGGTACTTACTTTTAATAAATATAATAAAAGATAAAACTGGCTCAATTTCCCAACAAAAAGCAATGGGAAATAATAATAATAACAACAATAACAACAACAGTTGAAGAGCTGGCAGCTGTGATTGCACATTGTTTGGTATATAATAATAATACATCCTGCAACAATACCTTTAACACATTTAAACAACATCTCCCTATCACAGGTTCTTAAGAAAGACTGGCTAGGTGGATAAAAACGTCAAGTCCAGTCTAAACATCTGGCTGACTGCAACCAACTATAATAATAATAAATTAAATTTCTATGATGCTCAATTCTCAGTGGCTTCTAGGTATTAGCAAAACATGTGTCTTTAAGAGGGGCTTTGATGTTTTTCTTTTGCTAAGTAAATGCCTTCTTAAAAGAAAAAAGAAAATTAAGCATTTGGTTGACCACTGTAGCAGCAGAATATTAAGTTAGATTGGTCTTGCAAAATCAAATCTGGGTCAGTCACTGGGACCAGAGATTTACCCTTCCGAGCTTTTGGACTCATGCTGGAGCCCATCTTCAAAGAACTTTTCTCTATTGGAATATGTGCTTTGGGCTATAAGATTATTATTAGATGGTCTTAATTCTGATCCGGCAGAGTTTGGGGGGTTGTTACTATATAATTGACTGTACTTACATGGATTTATTTAAACTAGGTCTAGATGGAGTTTGTTTTTTATCTTTTGTCTCCATAGTGAACGTATCAGCATGAGGCAATCAAAAGTGGATAAGCTGTATGCAGGCCTGAAAGACCTTGCTGAAGAGAGGAGGGGCAGGTTGGATGAGAGACACCGGCTATTCCAGCTGAACCGTGAGGTGGATGACTTGGAGCAGTGGATAGCGGAAAGGGAAGTGGTGGCTGGGTCCCATGAACTGGGACAAGATTATGAGCATGTTACAGTAAGTAGCCTGGATTCCTAGTTCCTTTCTTTTATTCACTGTATGGTAATGTGCAATTTGGGAAAATATAGTTGATATATACAAAATTGTAATCAAAACATAAATGCAATGAAAATGTAAAAATATTAAAAGGCATGATGCAGTCTTACGCAATACAGAATGTGTTAACAGAATGTGTTAATTAATATGTAGGATAAAAGTTGCTTAGTGTATTTCAACTTGCATTCTATTATTGTTAATTCCTTTGAATGTCATATGTAATAAAAAGCAGAAAAATATGCTGGGTATTTTTGAGCCACAGAAATTAATTTAGGAGTCAGAATATATATTATATACGATACAGTTTTATTGATGTCCATTTTCCTTTGAATATAACTTTATCCAGTATATTATTAGTTGGGCAGTAAGCTTTGTGTGTTCATGCTATTTTTCCTCCAATTTATCATTTTGATCCAAGGCTTATTTACACAAGCATCCTTTTTTCTTTCAGATGTTGCAAGAGAGATTTCGTGAATTTGCTCGAGACACTGGGAATATTGGACAGGAACGTGTTGATACCGTCAATCACATGGCTGATGAACTCATTAATTCTGGACATTCCGATGCTGCTACTATTGCCGAGTGGAAAGATGGTCTCAATGAGGCCTGGGCTGACCTCTTGGAACTCATTGACACAAGAACACAGATTCTTGCAGCCTCTTATGAACTCCACAAATTTTACCATGATGCCAAGGAGATCTTTGGACGAATACAAGATAAACATAAGAAGCTGCCTGAAGAACTTGGGCGGGATCAAAACACAGTAGAAACCTTGCAAAGGATGCATACAACATTTGAGCATGATATTCAGGCCTTAGGAACGCAGGTATGCATATTAAATAAACACATTATCGTGTTTCTTTATAATTAAAGAGCCTGTAGCTTGCATGGCTTTGGATTCAGGAAAGGAGAGTTCACGTTTTTCAAATTTGTCAAGATTCTCTTCATTATTTCCTGTTTTTGATTTTTACATTCTGCATGTGTATTTCTGCAGTTCAAAGCCTTATAATAATAGGGAATCTTGGTTTCTTTGTATAATTATTATCAGAGAACTGAAGATATGACAGTGATTATCAAGAGATCCTTAACAGAGAATTAGACAGATTGATCAGCCTAATATTTAAATGGATCGCATTTAGGAAAAATCAAATAAATAGCAATTGCTGAAGAGGAATAGTGGCAAATAGCTGTTGTTTTCAAACTCTGTGGCTGCATGAAAGAATTCATTTAACCAGTATTTATAAAAGCTTGGAGTCGATGGACTTGGGTAGATTCAATCTTATTATTTTATATATATTATTTGGTTGATTCCTAAAGCTACCCACTCTTCAATGACTGGGAAGCTTGCAAGTAATTAGAAACAATAAGAATTACAACATATTAATAAAGAAACACACTGGGGAGGCATCAATTTCAACTATATTACAGATTTATTTATTTATCTATTTACTTACCTTCTATGCCTTCCCTCTCTCTATCCAAAGTGACTCTGGGCGGCTTAGAGTACATAAGAGGATCCCTGCTGACTTAGAGCAAAACCCATATTGTCAAGTATTTTGTATCACTCAGTGGTCTGTGGATGCATTTGGGAAGCTCACAAGTATAAGAAGATTATTAGGCCACTTCTACCATTGCTTCCCAGCAATTAATATGTAAGGTATCCTACTTGCATTTTGGCAGGTAATACATAGCTATTAAAACTAACAGCCACTGATAGCACCATAATTCATACATTTGTCTAGGCCAGTGGTGGCGAACCTATGGCACGTGTGCCAGAGGCGGCACTCGGAGCCCTCTCTGTGGGCACACGTGCCGTTGTCCCAGCCTTGCCTCCACCCATGACCCCCTCCTCACCAGCAGCCTCCCTGGAGGAGAGTCACCCTGAGTGTGGCCCACGCGGAGCAGCGCAGCCAAGGACATGGCAGCCTGGCAGCGTAGACAAGACTCTGCCCTCACGCCCCAACACGCACAGTTGATGCTGTGGGGTGTGGGCAGAGGCTGTGGCTGCCATGGTGCTGCTGGGCTGCCTGGGTGATCTGCAGCGGGCCCTGGAGGCGGTGAGTGGCCCTGCGGGCAGGCCGGGTAGGGCGGAGCAGGGGCGGGGTAGGGGGCGGGGCCAGTTTTGGGGCACTCGGTCTCTAAAAGGTTCGCCATCACTGGTCTAGGCCTATTTTGATGGCAGCAAACTCCATAATTTACCTATTTGTCGTCTTTCTTTTTTTGACACATGGAAAATCTTCATGCTAGAATAGGGACTTGATTTGCTGATGGGTGGTGAAAAAAAGCTCTTCTATAGAAAATAAATTCCATGGAATTCTTCAATGGGGATTGTCAATTGTAACTTTCATAAAGTGGCTGGGCATTCTCTAGAACTTTCCTTGATTTTTAAAAACTTTTTTTCTTTAACATACCACTATTACTATCAAAAATTACAAAAGAGCCCTATATGATTTAAAGCTGCTTTTTGGTTGAGGCTTTTAATTTTTAAAAGAAGACAATAACTATAGATAGGAGGGGGGAAGGACTACAATATCTACCTCCAAACATTTTCCTAAAATTTCTAAGACATTAAAAATTGGATCCCCATTCACATGTGCGTGTTTGGCATGGGACCAAGGTAGTAGTGGTGATGGTATTTCAAGAGTTTATAAAAAGGGATTTTTAATTCTGCCTCTATCAGTATAATTTCTAAATGGGGCCAGAATGTATTTATTTGTATGTAATTAAACAGTATAGTGGAAACATTTAAACCCCAAAACACGATGTCAGGAAATTGAATTACTGTGCTGCAAGAGGGACTCAACTCATATAACTTCGTGAATTGTTTAAACCTAGCACATCTATCTATTTTCTATGAATGGAGAATTAGCAACTTTGCCCTCAGTCATTAGAAATCACCAGTTCAGTATACCATTCAAGTTTTAATTATATATTGCTAGTATGGCTGGGTAATTTCAAAATATAAAAGAAACTTGGTGTTTAGTTGCAAGTTTTGATTTTTGTTTTTAAATAAAAGGAGATATTAATTATCAGATTGTGCAGCTTCCCTGTGTCCTCAGAAGTTGCAGCATAAATAAAGCCCCAATTATGAATCTATTTCAGCAAAGCACGTTTGATAAAGAGGCATAAATAATCCTAAGTATCTGCCTACACAATTGTTTTGACTGCTTTGTTTTCATTTTTTTTTTCACATCAGGTGAGACAACTCCAAGAGGATGCTGCCCGCCTTCAGTCTGCCTATGCTGGGGACAAGGCTGATGATATCCAGAAGCGGGAAAATGAGGTTTTGGAGGCATGGAAAGCATTGCTAGATGCCTGTGAAGGACGCAGGGTCAGACTAGTGGATACTGGTGACAAATTCCGTTTCTTCAGTATGGTCCGTGACCTCATGCTTTGGATGGATGATGTAATTCGCCAGATTGAAGCCCAAGAAAAGCCAAGGTAAGCAGGACTAACATACAGAAACTTAGGCTATAGGTCTTTTATAGCAGTAAAGTGGACTACTATGAAATCTATGACATCTATCGAAATTCTGAAATATTTAGGTTTAATTAAATGAATTCAAATCCAAATGTAATGAAAAAACATAATGGGGCACTTGTTGATCTAGGCGTTCTGTTTCAAGGTTGCAGGCATGCACATGCAGACACAATTCTAAAGAACTGAAGTATTTACTACAGTTTAGGACAGGTAGATAACCACAGACAGGATTGTAATTCAAATCCCTACAGAGCATGCTTGGGTAAAAAAAATGCCAATTACAGTCTAAGAAGCAAGAGTCACAAAATGCAAAATTAGGTAATAAGCCAATCAAAGAGTCAAAGGGTGATGAGCAAGAAGCCGGAACAAGAATCACAAACCCGGAATACCAAACAAAGACTGAAAGCAAAGCAGCTATCTAAATCTGTTTGCAGACAGCTAACTAAAATTATTCATGCCTCACCCTTTGCCTAGCAATGAGCCTCATTGAGGAGTGTTGTTATGCTCCTCACTTCATGCTTCTAGATCTGGGGCTTGGAGGTCATGGCTTGTCTTTGATTGCTTCAGCTGAACAGAAGATGCTTGTATCTGATCAACCTCAAATGAATTCTGGCTTAATGATTCCTGAGGCTGGCAGTCCTGAAACTGACAATCCACAGGCTCAACTGGAGCAACATTGTAGGAGTCAGATACTGAAACATGGCTCATAACATTAGGTTTCTACTTGTAAAGTAACAATTGAGACAAAAATATACTACCTCAGAATGAAGTTGGTCTCTGCTAACAGTGAGCCATAAAGTCGAAGATTGTACAATTTTTTTCACATGGACAAACAAATGCTTTTACAGCTATAAGAGGCCAACAAGATTTCTAGGTTCACAATTTTGCCTATTGCTTCAATGATAATTGCACCTTTTCTATTTGACTTGGACAAACTGGAATGGATTTGATCCTTTCATAGTTGTTTTTCAATTTAACTGCAGAATACAGAGTCAGAGTTAGGATTGCAGGTAATCCTCACTTAACGACAGCAATTGGGACCGGAATTTCCCATCACCAAGCAATGCAGTCATAAAGCACAATGTTAATGATTGCATTGCTTAGCCCCAGCAATCCCGGCCGTCCCTATTGCCATCGTTCTGATTGTTGTGTCAGTTCTGGATGGATGTTGTCTGAAGTGGGGGGAGGGTGTGAAATTGTGCAACAGTGAGTTCCACATTTAAGATGAAATATTTAGCTTTTAACATATATGGCTGTTAAAGAAAAATAGGATTAAATAGAGCAAAGCAGGCATAACTCCAGAAAATGGATTGCTGTTATCCAAAAGGAAGAATGAGGCCTCCGATGTGGATTAGCTCCTGTAGAGTTCTTTTTATAGATTTTAAAACATATTTGCTATTTGGATTTTAAATTACCTATATTTTATTTTAGGGATGTTTCTTCTGTAGAACTGCTGATGAACAATCACCAAGGGATCAAAGCAGAAATAGATGCCCGAAATGATAGCTTTACAACCTGCATTGAGCTTGGTAAATCATTGCTGGCAAGAAAACACTATGCTTCAGAAGAGGTACTATGTGCTTTCTGACTACAGATAGGCAACTTTGCAAAGAGTATATAAAAATTCTCTTTTTCTCTCTCTCTTGGAGTAGATGAATTTTTACATTCCCCCTTTCCACTTGCATACATACATACCAGTAGGCCTGACTTAACAATCACAACTGGGACTGGCAACTCCATCACTAAGTGATGCAGTCATTGAGACATCTCATGACCATATTGCGATTTTACTGCCAGTTTCTCTGTTGACTCTGATTATCAGAAGTTGGCTGTGAAGCATGCAACTGGCATTCATGTGACTGGGATGCTGCAACTGTCATAAACTCCTACTGGTTGCAAAGACCCAAATCTCAATCACATGACTGTGGAGATGGTGCAATCGTTGTAAGTGGGAGAACCATTTGAAGTTATTTTTCAGCACTGTTGTAACTTTGAATGGATAGGATTACCTGTAGTTTGAATTGTGCTCACACTTAATTAGAAGCTAGTGCTGAAGTACAAGTAAAATATGTCCTTATACCTTTAAAACACAGGTAGTCCTCAACCTGTTATAGTGGCCATTTGAAATTATGACAGTGCCAAAT
Source organism: Azemiops feae (assembly GCA_023970755.1). NCBI lineage: Eukaryota > Metazoa > Chordata > Lepidosauria > Squamata > Viperidae > Azemiops > Azemiops feae. The sequence continues at coordinate 446,980 of JALGBA010000088.1, forward strand.
GAATGGTAGTTACGATCGGTTCTCAGAGTTTTGCCCATTCCACCACCCTCTGCAGTCATGTGATCATGATCTGAGTGCTGAGCAGTTGGGTCACACCTACAACCAATTGTAGTGCCCTGTGATCTTATGATTGACAAAATCAAGTCTCCCCCACCTGTGCACCAAGTTTGTGCTGCACCAACCACTTATGCATGCTCCCCCAATCCATGCCATACCTCTCATGTACCCTCCCTGATCTGTGCCAGACGTATGTGCACAACCCTGCATCCTTGCACACTTTCCCCATACCAGACTTCTCCTTGACTCTCCCACCTCTGTGCACCTCCCCTGACTTGTGCTGTGTCTCACACTCTTCCTAACTCATTCTCTTGTGTACCTGCTCACACTCTGCACCTTCATACACCTTCCATGACCTTCCATCACATCCTTGCACGGCCTCCTTGACCCTCTCACCCTGTGCGGCCCCTTGCTTCCTCCTCCACCCAGCAGCAGCGACTTACCTGCCTGCCATTTTAGGACTTGCAGCTTTCTGCTAGCTCCCCCACTGACTTTGGTTGTTAGAAGTCAGCAAGAAATTGGCTCACCTAACGACCATGGGATTCAGTTAACAGCAGCAGTTAATGTGGTCACAATTTATGACTGCATTGCTTAGCAAGAGAAATTTCAGTCCGGTTGCTGTTATAAGTTAAGAACTACTTGTAGCAGAATTTAAATATAATCCAATTCACAGAGTTAATGTACCTGGTGAAATAAAACACTTTAAGCTTTATTGCTACAAGATTGTAAGTGAAGTTCCAAATGGAAGGATATTTCCAAAATGGTAGTACTGATGTATATAGAATAACATTTTTCCAGTTGCTACTGTTAAAAGTAAGATCAAGTCATTATTTTATTTATATATTAAATGTATTGGTCATTATTCTTGGCTCTGGGTTTTAAATATTATCACAAGAATGCTGTGGCAGTAATGCTGTGCTGTGGCTCATTTATTATGGTTGTTTGGAACCATTTTATAATTAATTACAAAGTCTATAGATGATACTGATTTCCATTTTAAACATTTCTTTTAGATAAAAGAGAAGTTACTGCAGTTGACAGAAAAGAGAAAAGAAATGATTGACAAGTGGGAAGACAGATGGGAGTGGCTGAGATTGAGTAAGAATCCCAAATCTGCCTGTTTATAATGGCATGACCTTTTTTGTTTTTGAAGAATTGTAGTTTCCATGAATTGTATTTCAGATTGTAAAGATAGAAGTGATTGTTACCTTCCTTCCTTCCTTCCTTCCTTCCTTCCTTCCTTCCTTCCTTCCTTCCTTCCTTCCTTCCTTCCTTCCTTCCTTCCTTCCTTCCTTCCTTCCTTCCTTCCTTCCTTCCTTCCTCCTATATATTATTGTTGGAAAGCCTATGATTAAAAAAATATTGTGACAGATGTTCCTATTAGCCAGAGCCTACTTGATCAGGTTGAAGGGATAAACAGTAGAAAGACATTCACAGTATATGTAAGTAAATATGCATAATAAAACAAGAATAAAAAACACTAATGTGGAACAAAGGAAAATTGTCTAAATATTTTCATATTCACTCTAATTTTTGTGGCAGTTAGACCAAAGGTCATAAAAGAGAAAAGAGATTTGCACATGTTGTATCCCAGCAAGAGTTTAAAGAATCTGCCCTTGGGACTGGCCGTGTTGTGGGAGAATGCTGGGGGTTATAATTCAGCACTATATGGAAGGTGACAGGTTTCCCCATCCCTGTGGTATAGTATAAATTATAAAATATTTACTAGCTCTGAACATGGTATATTTCTGACTTTAACTTAGTTTTGGAAGTGCACCAGTTTTCAAGGGATGCCAGTGTTGCCGAGGCCTGGCTGTTGGGACAGGAGCCGTATTTATCAAGTCGTGAAATAGGGCAAAGCGTGGATGAAGTGGAGAAGCTCATCAAGAGGCACGAAGCATTTGAAAAATCAGCAGCAACTTGGGATGAAAGATTTTCAGCACTTGAAAGACTTACCACGGTAGGTTACAAGAGCCCATTCAGATGTTTTTCATGATTATTACCTGGCTTTAAATCCTCTAATTAATCACACAAATCATTAATCAAGGTTAAGCAATATTTATTAAATATAATTACATTAATCAAATAAAAACAATATTTCTGAAGTGAGCATAGTTAGTGCTTTGAAGTATCATATGTTTACATCGCATTAGCGGGAGCAGCAGAAATCACATCACCCCAAAAATGACACTCACAAAATCCTAATTTTTATATAAATTCAAGTTTAAATGGCTGGAATCTTGCAAAATTGCAGTGTAATTATTGCAGTGTTATTGCAGGCAAGCTCATAATAGTTTTAAGGAAGAGATCCTGAGATTTGGCAATCCCTTCAGATTTTGGCCAGTACTATAGTTGACTACTACAGGTAGTCCTCAACTTACAACCACAGTTGAGCCCAAAATTTCTGTTGTTAAGTGAGACAGTTGTTAATGACTTTTCTTGCCACAGCTATTAAGTGAATCATTGCAGTTGTTAAGTTAGTAACATGGTTGTTAAGTGAATCTGGTTTCCCCATTGACTTTGCTTGTCAGAAGGTCACAAAAGGGGATCACATGACCCTGGGACACTGGAACTGTCATAAATATGAGTCAGTTGCCAAGCGTCTGAATTTTGATCATGTGACCAATGGGATGCTGCAATGGTTGTTAAGTGTGAAACAGTCATAAGTCACTTTTTTCAGTGCCATTGTTTGAATGGTCACTAAATGAATTATTGTAAAGTCAAGGTCTACCTAAAATAAACATCCCTTCTTGTGTAAAAAAAAACAAAGATTAGTAATATCCTTTTTAAAATATTCTCACTACTTACAGCTTTTTAAAAAGTTTGTAAATGTTAATTAAGAAATTGAACTTGCATTGATTTTAAATTAGAACAGCTGTGGTTACATTTTTACAATATCTTTTACTATTGCAATGAATGGCCTTCATCCTAATTGATACTAGGGTATATAAGAGTTATGAAAAGACTGAGGCATATTAATACAGTACTATAAACAGTAAAACTTCATCATTAATAAAAATCAATTACATTTTTTTAAAAAAAGTTTAAGATTTAAACCAGGTTTGAAACTTTAAAATGTCTTGCTAAATCAATAAGCTTGAACCTGATGTTGGAATAATGGCACCATCAAACAGCATTGCAAAAATTGGGTAAATAAGCTTAAGTGGCTCATAATCTTTGCCTTTTCTCACTCTGCCAAAAAAGAAAAGAAGCAATGAGGTTTCTAAAACTGTTTTTCTAGCTCAGATTAAAACCTTAGCTGGAGGTGTGAAAACAACAGCAATGGATGTCCTTCCTATGCAGAGTGCTTGATCTTTCTCCCATCCCATTCCACTTCTTCCAATGATTTTTACCTGAGGAGAAAAGGAAAAAAGGAGCTAGGGCACTTTAAATGTCAGGAAATATGGTCTAATGGTTCATGGGAAGTGTAGTTTCCCCTATTTGAAGTATCTAGGGCAGTCATGTCAAACTCGTGACGTCGCGCAACGTATCGGGACTTTTTCCCCATTGCCAGCAATGGGGTGGGTGCAGTTTTGGCATGACGCATCTGGCCCGCGGGGTGGCAGTTTGACATGCCTGATCTAGGGGATTAAAGTTACAGAAATTGGATTATTCAGTTGGAGTGCAATGAATTTTTTCTATCTTGCAGCTGGGAATAGCCTACTACAGCCCTAGCTGTTATGTCTGATATGAGCGATAAGGAGCCTCACCCTCCACTATCTGGGCTTAATGGGATAAAAAATTAAATCTGTGAATGAAGGAACCCTAATTTATTGCTTTCTTGAATCTTCTCTGTTCCTGCAATCTCATTCCCTTCTCTCCCCTCCAGTTGGAATTGTTGGAAGTACGTAGACAGCAAGAGGAAGAGGAGCGGAAGAGACAGCCTCCTTCTCCAGAGCCAAGCCCCAGGACTGGGGAGGAGTCTCAATGGTGAGTATCTGGAGAATGATATGATGTAACACAAAAGTGAACCTAAAACCTCATATAAAAGCTCAGTTAAGCTTTCTTCAGATAGCCAGCTGTAGGTGAATATTTTTAATAAATGTTCATTCGTTGATTGGAGCTACTGTATATGCAATTTCATCACTAGGAAAATACTTAGATGCAGAGTTAAGCAATCTTTAGGTGATCAAGAGCCATACTAATCAGAAGGCCTGAAGGCAGCAAAGTTGATGGTACAATATCATACATCTTAGTAGGGAACTCCCTTTGGAGTCATTTTTCACAGTGAAGACCTAATTTGGTGTGTATGATACAATTTTCATATACTTTTCATATCAGAATATCAGTTGTCAGTATTATGTTCAATGAGTGCATTCTTTCTGAATGCTACAAAAAGACTTAAAAGCCACTTGTGATATAGCAAGCACACTCTCTTTTGTGTTTGCATGCTGGTTTAATTACAGGGTAGGCCATACAAACCCAAAAGGGAACAAATAATTTTTTGAAAGATGAATTTAAGTATAGATGTACAGTATAGGAAAAAGGGTATTTTTTATTCAGTTTTTTTTGAAGATCATTTGAACAGTAGATAGCTATTACCTTGCATTAGCGTGGAAATAATATCCATCTATTGAAAGTTAAAAACTTTGCATGTATCTGTGTTTGGTGCTAGAAATTCAGACTTGATAGGACTGGATATGTGTATGAAAGACATTGAAATGGGAAGTTTGCATGTGATGCATTCTGCCATTCAGGAAAAGATATTAGAAAACAATTCAGGCATTCACAATGGTTGTTCTTAGGGAGGCAAGTTCTTCTCTAAAAATGTTATATTCTGATTTCATATACTGCACAAATCAATATATGAAAAAGATAAATAAAAAAGGGAATAAAATCTGTTTGGAAGATCAAGATGAAAGACAATTCAGAGTAAAAGGTCACCTTCCAAAGATTTAATAAAGTGGTAATCAGAGTACATTAGATTACATTTTCAGGTCTTGACAGATTTAAGCAGATATCTTGGTTAATTAAAAGTAACTTGTCTTTTGTATTATCTTTCACTCTTTTATCTTTTCTACAGGGATGGCATAAAAGGAGAAAAGGTTGCCCAGAATGGTTTGTCACCAGACCAGGAATCTCCCCGGGTTAGTTACCGTTCCCAAACCTACCAAAAGTACAAAAACTTTAATAGTAGATGGACAACTAGTGACCAACCACAATCTGGACTCTGAGATGCAAAGCAGTTTGTGAGAAACCGTTGGCTGCCTTTTCTTCTGTTTCTCTTTATTTACTTTCAAGTTCCTTTCACTGCCTCTCTCTCCCATACCTTCAAGCTACCAAGATTTATTTAACAAATATCCACCACATATACTGAATATATACCTACATATATATTCATTCATTTCTTGAATTTAATATTTTAGATGCTGTTAGATATTTGGTTGCATTGCTTCATTGTTTTTGTTTCATTATCTCTTATTGTGAGATTTTCACTTTGTTAATAGCCTTGAGAATTTTTGCAGTTCAAGCCACTTCTTTATGTGAGTAATTGAAATGTAATGAAATCTCATCAAAATCGAAGACAAGAAGTAGAATCTGACAGGTATGATGCTTCTAGCTGTACTAACAGATTTGAGAGCAAAATGCTGGCAAAACAACAGCATTGTCACCAAACAATTTGGGTGTACATACTGCAGAGGAGACAAGAGGGGGAATTAAACAAGGTAGAAGCACCTGGCTATGGATATACTGAGGTTAGTATCATTTGACATTCCAAGCAAATGATATCATGAATCAACAATACATAACAGAAATAAATAACAGAATAACAGAGTTGGAAGGGACCTTGGAGATCTTCTAGTCCAACCTCCTGCTCAGGCAGGAAACTCTATACCATTTCAGACAAATAACAGATTGTTTTGAAATTAGTAACTAATTATCTCTAACAACTGGATCACTTCTGATTTCACATTACCTTTACAAGGATTACTTCAGATGTGAGCGCTTCAGTTCACCTGGTATAGAAATTTAATTAAGCTTGGAGGTATAGAAATGTCAGACTTGATCCTAAATTCTGTTAGCTTCTAGGTCCCATTACAGTCAGTGAGATTATACAAAAGATTTCTCTCTCATCCCTTGAATATGTGCCTGTATTCAAGGAAAAATGGGCATGCAGATTACAGTGTAACAGCCAGGGGCTACTTTCACTTTTTATTTTCAGACCAAACATGCAGTTTAATGAACCATAGCGTGAATGACCTCCTAAATATAGAGACCAGGAAGGAAAGGTTTTATGACATCTAAACCTGAGATAATACTTACATGCATCTGTACAAGCTAGGATTTGTGGTGTTCTTGGTGTTCCCTGAGCTTGGTGGTTTTCTTGTACATGTTTCATTACCAAACTAGATAACATGATCGGCTAGGACTTGTTGGCTAGAAATCCCTGATTAAAAGCTGGTTTACAAATCTTGTTTGCATTTTTTGATCATCTCAGGATTGGATGTGATTAAACCTATCCTTGTTTATGGCTTAAATTTTATGCATTCTCAAAATGTAGATGATCATACACTAGTGTGTATCAGAAGTGATTAAACCAAAAGTTTTGACTCAATCAGTGATTAGTACCAGAAAAATCAGAGCTGCTTATGCCTTATCACCCAGATCAGTTCTTACCACAAGAAGTCTTTCAAACTGAAATCATAAGCACACATTATAAAGGAATAAATCTCAGTGAAAGCAGAATTTTTATCGAGAAAATAAGTATAGGGATTGGTCTTTTGAGATTGATGCTTTGCAACTATAAAGCATTTAACAATTAAAATTATCCTTTTTTCAAAGTTGAGATGCATATATCTTTATATTTCTGCACTCAGTTTTTATTTCTTCCTGTGCCACATAAGTTAGGCCAAGGGAAGGAACATGACATTTCTTTTCATATCTTCACATGTCACAGTACCCACTCTCTTTGAAATAGTAATCCTTGATGCCCAACTTGTTTTTAGTTGAAGGAGGCCTTGGCTATATGCATGGCCATATTCTTGTGGAAGGGAGAAGAGACGAGAATAAGATTAACACTTTAGCTCCTAATCCATATTCCTCTACACAGAAAGTGTGACATATGGGAAGACTATTATGAAGAATAGAGGGAAGAAGTAAGATGGGTAGAGAATGAAAATTGTATTCTGTTAAAGTTATGTGAGACCCCCATAGTGAAATTGGGGGAAAAAAATAATTTGGAGCTGGCTCCAGCATTAGAGAGAGTGAGGCAATGTTCTTAGACAGCAACAAAGATTTTTAGTTAACCTCTCCAAGTGTCTCTAAATTATTTTTAAAAGAAGCAATGGAATATTATATGTGTACAGTATGTGTATAGTATGACTATTATATTGCTTTATAATGCTACTTCAGAAACTTGGGTTTATCCATAGTAGTCCCATCCACTTCTTTGTGAAACCTGCAGTAGAATAGCCTACTGGAATCCAATTATTGCTTTAAATTAACATCAGAAAGGTATATACACATGCTGAAAATGCAAAGTAATTCTATTTGTTTTATTCATCTATTTTTGTTTAAACTGTGTTTTATTTTCTTAGTGAACACAACTGATTTTAATGAAAGCCAGTCAAAAACATTTTGCTGCCCGTGGTAGAGCAACCTCCTTCTCAATTCAAAGTATATAGCTAAACGCAATCACGTTATTTTGGCATTACCCTATTTTTCATCCACTGTACTGAAATACAATAATAATATGAATGATTTTCAATTTGCTTTTGATGACTCCTAAATCTTCTCTTAGAGGTATCTGTTTCACTATCCTTAATGATAGGGCTGAAAACAGTTAACAAAATTTGCTAAAGATAGTTAATACCTATTAAATAATGTGCAATTAATGTATTAAAATATTTCATTTTGTAAACCAGATTATGGCATAGTAGATGAGTAGTTTCTATAGATAGATGATAGTTGGACCATTAAGAAAGATTGACATAATGTATTTCACTTTCACTCGCCTTTATTTCAGGAAGCATTTCATTTGTAAACTTTACAACTATAGAGTAGTTTCCAACAATTATCTTTAACAAACTGCAGTTGGTAAATCTGATTTTCTTTTGTCATATGGAAGAATTAAAATAATAACTGGTAGAATTTGTGAGAAACAAGAAAGCTTGGATGTATACTTTAATACACTTTTGTTTTTATTATCATGCACATCTCTTCTTTTCTCTTATCAGGATATCAGCATAAAGCTTCTTAATTTTTTTATGTAATTCGATGTGGTTTTTTTTAATATTTTGGTCTTCTGTTGCACTTACTGTTTGGTCTCTGCCCCTCAAAGTGCATTAAAGAATGCAGTAATTAGAAGTGCATTCTAGTCACAAGTGTCTGAGGTATTTCAAAATAATTGGCTATATATTCAATAGAAAACTAGTACAAAGTATATCTGATTTTAATCCCAGAGAGAGGTGCTGCAATTCTCTCCATTAATCATGGGTTACAATTTGGTTAAAAAAATTACATTCAAAATTATGTTGATTGTAAGAATGTATGGGCTACATTTTATTACTACAAATTTCTTCATTATTCATCATCTAATGAGACAGAGGTTCAGGAGGAAAAAGACAATGCAATATTTATTTATGCACTTTGAAAGCAAGGGAGGGATATCACTCTCCCTCTCCCACTGCATCAGAATTTGTAAACCTCAAGAAGAAGCTGACCACTAAATTGACTTGCGATTAACCTTCCAGTGATGAAAATGTGTATTCATAACAAGCCTATGTCCCATCTGTTTCATTGTTGTTGTTAACCCTTAGCACCCATGGTATTGTCTTTGCATGCTCAGGGCATGTTTACATTAAAAGTTTATTTAGCTCCATTCTTTACCCCTCACCTTTTTGGTGTCATGCATAGTTTGCCTACATGTTTATTTGTTTGGGGAGGGGTGTTTTGTTTATGGTTCAAAGTATTTAATTAAAAAAGGCCATAAAAATATCTGTCACTAAAAAGCAGTTAGAAAGCTTTTTCAGTGCCTCAAGAATTCAAGGCATTTCTGCAGTAGTCTCATCTACACCAAGACAATTTCTTCACTGCCTTGGGTATGCCTGCCCAGACAATCAAGCTACTTTGCCAGCAACTATAGCTCAAGAGTCAGATCTATAGTGATGATCATTTAAATGGCAGAACTGTCACAAACTGAGGAACAGCAGTGTTGATTTAACAGCTATGCAATACGGTACCTCCCAGTTTTGCTTACAGTTTCATTGCCTGTGATGTAGATACAGGGTTTAGAGGCTAACAGTACTATGATAAAATAAAAAGTATTCTCTTTTCTTTCTTTTACAAACATTTTAACTTTTCCCACTTTATGGAATCTTATTGGGACTATAATTTTCTCTACTTTTATTGTCTGCTCTGATTTAATTGACACTTAATTTTATTCAAAATCTGCAAGCAAGTAAATTAAATATTCTCATATTATTCAAGGGAGCATTTGTTCCATTCCTTAATGCTAGGAAAGTTCATAGTAAATTTTCCTAATTCTTCAAAAGAAGCCTCTTTCTCACATTCAGAGAAATAGACATAAATATGGGGAGAGTAACTCTATATTAAAAAGCATTCATAGTTATCCATATTTTTGTTTAGTTCAATAGATGGATTGTAGACTACAAGTAATAAGCTCTTTTAAGGGAAGAATTAATATTTTAGAGATAAACTTCAATATTGGAGCCTGGCTGAGTTTCAGAATTGAGAATTCTATTTAAAACCAATAGGTTTCTCTATAAATTTGGAAGCATTGGGGAAAAGTTCTTTGATAAAAGCTAGATGTAAAAGGCTTCAAAATGGTTTACAATGCAATCCTGAACAAACATGTAGTTCAATAGTGTTTATTCCAGGCAAAAGGGTGTGAGTGTAATCTTGGGAAAGTGACAATTTTATATTATTCTATCTGTACTCCAAACGAGGATCCATTATTTCTAATGGAACTTTGTGAGATGTACATATATGGAGAGAGAATTTACAGCCAAGATTGCAGTTGAATCAGATGGGAGCCTAGTTGGTCTTTTTTTAATTAGACCATTTGTATGTGTATTTAACCTCGAAAGTTTCAAGGCTTTTGAAAAGAACACATATGCAGCCAAATTCTAAAACTAAAGTAAGAGAACCCAGTATAATTTGGAAACAGTGTTGGAACTGGTATATTTTCTGATTGATTAAAAACAGTAGATGTTGGTATTGGGAGGAAAAGAAATACAATATTTATATAAATATTAATATTCCAAACAGGGTCCCTCAAATGGCTCAAAAGTGTAGAAATACTAACACAGGGTTTTAAAAGCATTTTTAATTTGCTTAAGCCAGTAGTAAGGGGATCAGGTAGACTAAGACACCCTTATATAGAGCATACGTTTACAGTTGAAGGCTGGGAGGAAAGAATTGAGGGCATTCAATTCTTGTGTGAGGGCATTCTGTACTCCGGTGAAACACTGGTAATCTTTTTGTAACTAGAAAATAAACCATGATGGAAGTTACAGGAAAATTGATAATCACTGTTCACAAAGATCTAATCAAACAATTATAGCTAAACTGGCAAATGTATAGCTTGCTGCCTAATGATTCCGCTGCTTCTGTATTATCCCAAGCCTGGCTAAAGCAGCAAAAATTATTGTAGTAATTATACCCTTTACGATCCTTTGCTTGTTTCCAGTATACAAATGACACAGAGTGTTCATAATCTACTACTAGAGCATTGAGCAGTGCTAGGCTTTAACTTGCTAATAATTATCCCCACATTGCAGTATTGTAATCCTTTTTGGGCTGCTACCGATGGCTTTTTTGTGGCACAGAACTGAAAATCCCTAAACCTCAATAAATGTTATTTATCCCAACTGGAACCAAACCACCACTGTGAAAGATTAAAGCTTTCAGAATTCCGGTATAAATGATTTAGGGGAATGAAATGGCTGATGAAGACCTCAAGAAGTGACCAGTCAGAGCTGGCCTCTGCTAGGCAACTCAATTGCAACACAACGGGCAACATGACCGACAAAGCGAGTGATGGCCACAGCCTTGGTTCTGTCTTTGTTTGGGGGTAAATAGAAGTGTGATGTTGAGTGATTGTAGTGTTTCTCTGGCTCCTTTAGCACCCAATCCACCCAATTCCAAAGTCCAGTGATTGTGACTTTGAAAGAAATTAACATTGTAACTTTTGATTGATTGCATTCCACCTTCCTCCTTTTAAACTTGTCTGTCTTTAAAAATCCAAGTTCCTTAGAATGGTGGACATAATGAAAATGCATGCTATCCTCTTCGCAATTTCTGCATGTTGCTTTCTGATTATATTGGCAATTTGGGGATGGAGTAGAACAGCATTCCTTATACTGATGGTCTGCAGATTTCCCAAACATTATTAGAAATAATAGTTGGGGCCTATGGGAGTTGGAACCGCAGTATATATAGTGGCTATTGTCTGGGGGAAGACTGAAATAGTAGTAGGGAGTGGGTTGCTCATATGCAGAAACTAAGAGTGGGTTCAATGCCAAATCAAGGTATTTTTATGAATGTTGCTGACTATATTACTTCACTGGCTTAATATAAGAGTTACTGCACTGATTCAGCCACAGAAATTTTATTAATGCGTGAAAGACAGGTGATACAAATCAGTTTGAGCTTTTGTTTCTTCTGCTCTCTCCCAATTTAAAAAAGTGAGATTCTTACTGTTTTAATGAAGTAAAAATATTAAACGAAGTGGCAACAATTCAGGGAATGACACATTTACCAGTCTCTCATTACCAGTTGTGGGATGGCAACATTCTCTGTAGTCAGTAGTGAAGAAATCCTTGTTGGATTACGGTTTGCATTTGGATCTGATCAGTAATGCCAAGTGCAGTAAAACTCTCACAGATGGGTTCTCCCCCTGTCATTCTTCATTGCTTCACTTCTACCAATTGGGTTCTAATCTATTGATACCTTCTAATTCCTTTGGCCTCTTGTTACTCCAGCTGAGTGTGAGAACAGTTTTACTGAGCAGTTTAGGCTTTGGGACAAAAAGTGTGCAAGTTTTGCAACTGAACAGTTAAGGCATTTCTTTTTTTAAAAGAAACTGTTTTGTGATATCTTCTTATTGAGCAGCAGTTATAGTCTCACTCTTGTTTCTTAGATGGGAGAAGCAAGAGAAACTAATGAAATGGTCAATGGGGCAGCAGACCAGAGGACAAGTTCCAAAGAGACAAGTCCAGTTCCTTCACCAACAGCCGATCGCAAAGCCAAGACCAGCCTCCAAGCTCAAACCGCTGCCACTCTTCCAGCCAAAACACAAGAAATAGCTTCCGCCCAGATGGAGGGCTTCTTAAATCGTAAGCATGAATGGGAATCACACAGCAAGAAGGCCTCAAACAGGTATTGTATTATAATTAAGAGAGAAATTTTAAACATCTTGGATTTTATTTTGACCAAACATATCAAATTGGGTGCCCTTCATACGGGAGTATATATGTAGGTAGATTATTTGGCCCTGTAATCTTGTATGGTGCAAGAGTTGGCCACAACACACTCATACATACTGTGTTTCCCCGAAAATAAGACCCAACTGAAAAATAAGCTCTAGCATGATTTTTCAGGACACTCATAATATAAGCCTCACCCCCAAAATAAGCCCCAGTTAAGATTGTCAGCCAGATGGGCGCATTTAGTACTGTATTTCCTCGAAAATAAGACCTAACTGGAAAATAAGCCCTAATGGGTCTTTTGAAGCAAAAATTAATATAAGACCCAGTCTTATTTTCAGGGAAACATGGTACACACATTTGGCACAGATGCATTCATTCCTTTCCTTCTCTTGTCCAGGAATCCTGCTCCAAATCAGTATACAACTTCTAACAGCAGGAAAGTATTTGTAGTCTTCCTCCCAGCAGTCTTGTTCAAGATCATTGTTTGTTTACTGCCATGAGTTTCACGGAAACAACAGCATTTCCCTGACACAAAGTTGATAACTGACTAGTTAAGAATGTGAAAGAATCAACAGTTACAGTTACTTCAAAGATGACCACATTGAGCACTTACTTTTCACATCTAAGATGCCAGTTTCGAGCCCTGGCTTCTACACTTAAAGAGATGTAGCAAATCTGAAATAGACTATTGCCAGTCAAAATTGCTATTACAAAGTAAAATCCAGTATAATTGATGCCCAGTTTTTGTTGGACTGAAGTCTGTACCTTTGAATGACCCATTTGGGACTGCACTGTAAAAAGGACATGGCTATATAAAAAGATTAGATAAGGACAAAAGTGTAATTAAAGGCAATTATTATTAGAGTTCCTTTGGTTATTTAATTATTTTTAGGATACATGCACAAGCTTATAGTGATCCTTATATCTCGGGTGATTTCCAAGTCTAAAATAATAAGACTTTAGTGAGCAAAATTATTAAATAGTTAAACACACACTCACACATACACAATATGTCTCATGTAGAGGAGGCATCAGAATGAGGCAAGAAAAGACAGCAATGTGATAATTTCTTTTGGTAAGCAACAGAACTGGGTATGTGTGTGTCAAAGGGGCTACATTGACCTCCAAGTGGGGTCCTTATTTAGTGCCTATATGGCTTATGTTGGCATGTCCCCAGTTGATTTTTAACATTGCTGGTGACTTCCTCAGAAAGTGATTGAAAGGAGGAAGACGTGCAATCCTGGGTTTAGATTTGTTTAGATCTGTTTAGATCTCCTGATTACATACCAGATGGGAAGAAGGAAAAATATATTTTCCTGATGGCAATAAGCTTGTCAGTTTCAGGTGTTTACCAAACTTTTCACTTGCCTGCTCAGGAGTATAGCAATATCATTCATTATTCTGTGCCAACAATCCCCTCCTTTCAGCAGAAAGACCTTTGTTACATCATATTTTCTTGATTCTGATAACAAATAGAGCCTTGAATTGAAGTTTAGGTCAGAATAAGTAGTCTAACTATAATAGAGATTGCTGGAACAGGCAGTCAAAACGAATCTTTATAATCAGTTTCAATAACATCAATTTTCTGCAAGTTATGCAAAGCTTATTAAAAGGATTGCTTCTCATGCCCTTTTGCCTTTCCTGTCCTGATCACCAAATGGGCTGCATGTTGGCCTTGAATCCCAGATTGTACTTTGATGATACATTATATATAGCTGATTTAGCCTAGCGACTGTGTATGTCATCTTTCAGATCCCATAGACCAGGTGTGTCAAACTGCCGGCCCACGGGCTGGACGCGTCACACAGAAGCCGTGCCCACCCCATTGCCGGCAATGGCAAAACAGTCCCGAGTTTGACGTGTCTGCCATAGACTATAGAAAGAATAGAAAGGTTTCCCCAATCTTGCTAGTACACGTCTACATTCTAAATATTAATCTGGTTTAGGAACTCTTAAGTCATTATATCTTTAGAAGGCCAGATCCTGAAGTTGAAACTCATATACTTTGGTACCTAATGAGAAGGAAGGACTCACTGGAGAAGAGCCTAATGCTGGGAAAGATTGAGGGCAATAGAAGAAGGGGAAAACAGAGAATGAGGTGGCTGGATGGAGTCACTGAAGCAGTAGGAGTGAGCTTAAATGGACTCCAGAAGATGGTAGAGGACAGGAAGACCTGGAGGAACATTGTCCATGGGGTTGCGATGGGTCGGACACGACTTTGCAACTAACAACAACAACAACAACAAGTCATTATATTGGAGAAGCACCTTTTCATTGTCCAATCAGCACTATCTGAAGCAAACCATAGTGACACCAAAATAATGGCTCGTGCATATCATGCAGCTGCTGCTATTATTTATTTGCAGCCTGATGTCAGATGTGAATGCATATGTTGTGTTATTGTGTGATATCATTCATGATGCATTATTTCACACACCCTTGTTCAGATACTCATATGTCCAAAACATCCTATATGCTGCCACTTTCTGTTTGCCATTATGTTAATGAAGGCATTTTATTCATTCAAAATTGATAGTCAACCAGCTGATGATGTACTGTCTTATGATAAGTATATTTTAACTCTGATATGCTTTCTCTTTTAATCACTTATAGCAGTGATTGATGATGATATTTGAATTGAAAATATGAAAGGTTCAATAGGATAGATTGTTTTAACTGAACTGTTGCGTTTACTTGGGGGACCAAAACCCTAAGATTCAGTGTTCCAAATAAAATATGTTTCAAAGTTTTTAATTCCGAGATGCATGACAATTTGCATTCCAAAAGCATCCCTTTCCAAAGAGGGCCAAAATATTGGGAAACTGTAGAATTATTATTTATGCAAGTTATGCTGCCCATAGTTTCTGGACATGAAGCTACTTTTTCCTCTGCTAAAAACCAGTCATTCAACGCCTTTAATTATAGAAAGACAGAGGAAAGTTGGGCTTGTTCATGACAATGACAACACTTGCTTTGCTGTTTCTTTTGTGTCTCAAGATCCTGGCATAATGTTTACTGTGTTATTAACAACCAAGAAATGGGTTTCTACAAAGATGCAAAGGCAGCTTCCTCAGGCATTCCATACCACAGTGAGATCCCTGTGAGCCTGAAAGAAGCGATATGTGAAGTGGCAGTAGAGTACAAGAAGAAGAAGCATGTATTCAAGTTAAGGTAAAAAAACTTTATTTCTATGGCAAAAGAAAGAGCAGTAACCTCCAGCCTACATTCATACATTCCGTCTAAAAATCTTTATCTTCCAAAGTTTAATACACCTAGTTAAACTGAATGTTATGATGTTCATTGTTCCAAAACAGGATCTCATAATTTGTCCAT
Source organism: Azemiops feae (assembly GCA_023970755.1). NCBI lineage: Eukaryota > Metazoa > Chordata > Lepidosauria > Squamata > Viperidae > Azemiops > Azemiops feae. The sequence continues at coordinate 462,762 of JALGBA010000088.1, forward strand.
AGGTACTGCCTTCCCTCCCACATTATCTGACCTAATAAAGAGATGAAAGTTTGAACACTCTTTGTGATGCTAGGTTTGTCCTAAGTAAAGATATTATCTAATTACGCATTTTGAATTTCGCTCACCTTTCCACCATCAACATAGTTAATATTTCATGTAGCTACTCAGAGGAAACTGAAATTATATAATCTGAAGATGGATTGAATATTTTGTGAATCCTGGTTTTAACCTTTGAAGTCCTACATGGTTTGGCACCACATATTTGTAAACTTGCTTTCCTCAAGTAGATCCTACTCATCCAGTGTGCATGTCTCAGATCGGGATGCTGGAGGTTTCTCCATCATGCAACAGCAAGAATATCTTGTATATGTTTGTGTAGACTGAATATTGCAGAGATGGATGGTACATACATCAGTCAGTCTGGCCAATTGATACAAGAACAAGGTCTGCATCTCATATAGCTCATGCTTTGGTAACGGAAACATTTGCTTGATTCAAACATGAATTTATCCTGAATTACAGGTTAACTGATGGCAATGAGTACCTTTTCCAAGCCAAAGATGAAGTAAGTATTCACCCTTCATTTGTTCTAAAATAAAGGTGGTGTTGCCAATATTTTGTTTCTGTATACGGGTATTCTCAAACTGTAGGTTCATTTCCCTTGCAAGTTGTGACCAGGAAGACATAAAGTTTGTCATGGGCAAGCCTAGAGAAATCTGGATTTGGTGAAAATTTAGTCCTGCTCTGCCCAGATAAACCAGTTTCAAGCAGTCTGGGGTCATTGGCAAGCCTCTCAGCTTATGCAGACATTTTAAAGTTTGCAATCCTACATGCAAAGCCAAATTACTGCCAGAAATAAGTCCTACTCTGCCTGGACAAATCTGGGAACCATAGCTGAGGAAGCCTGGACATGGACAGTGCCCATCAAGTTAGAGCCAGGAACTTTTACAGAACTGAGCAGCGATGACTTGTTCTTGTCCAGGAAGGTAAGCAAGTCATACATCAGACCATCCCAAAGCTGTCCCTGAGCTTACGTGCAAAAGCTATTATCCTGTGTTAAGTTAAAGAAAGTACAAGCCTCTAGGGATTTCTTCCATCTTGAGCAGTTGCCTCTGGGCTTTTAGTCCATCCAGTTACAAAATACAGCCATAGCTTTAGCCATCTGACGTGACATGTTCAGAAAAAGGAGCATGTGTGGAAAAACTGCACCACATAGCTGTAGAAGGCAGCCTATTGGGGATTATCCCTAGGCAGAGCTCATGATCAAGTTCATGGCGGTTCCTCTATTGAACAAGTTCCCAGCTCTGCTAGCAGCTTTGAAATTATAAGAGGCTCTGTACTTAAGCTGGAGGCTACCTCAAAGTGGTGTTAAACTACAGCAAGTTAGATGTAGCAGCTGAGAGGGGAAGTCAGTTGTCTGCCAGGCTCCCAGTGACTTGTCAGAGGAGAACTCCAAACCAAGCTGTCTTGGCTGCAGCTCAGATCCTGAGATGGGGAATTCTTTCTGAGCCTGAGCTTTGCTCAGCAGAATTAGCTTTTCAGTTTGCTCTGCCAGCAGCATAGAGGGAAGCCTTGGTGTTGGCCTGGGAACAAAAGGCAGTGGGGAAAGGAAGCCTTTCAGCAGTGATTCAGGATGCAAAAGAGGAAAACTATGTAGGAGAAGGTGGATGCATCATAGTAATGTCAGTGATGTAATTCTGCAATAGAGCTATCAGGAAAGATGTGTTTGCTATTTCTGGTTATACAAAAAATGGCCAAGGATCTTATGGCAGCGGTCTTCAAACTTGGCCCTTTTATGACTTGTGGACTTCAACTCCCAGAATTCTTCAGCCAGCATATGCTGGCTGAGGAATTCTGGGAGTTGAAGTCCACAAGTCATAAAAGGGCCAAGTTTGAAGACCCCTGTCTTATGGGGGCTGGGAAGTTAAGATTCCTAGAAAACCTGTTAACCTTAACATTTATTTTAAGGAGGAAATGAACACATGGATCCAGGCCATCACATTTGCCATCTCTTCAGACAAAATTGAGTTGTCCACAAGCACACAGAGCACCCCAGCTTCAAACCGTGCCCAGACCTTGCCAGCCAGTGTGACAGTAACCAGTGAGTCTAGTCCTGGCAAACGGGAGAAAGACAAAGAGAAGAGATTCAGCCTTTTTGGAAAAAAGAAGTGAACTCCTTGCTTATTTGTCCACGCTGCACTTCTCTGATTGTTCCAGTGGAATTCCAGCATGCAAGCTCAGAACCAATACATTACTCTCCGTGCCTAATGTTCCTCAATATGATTTAATTTTTTTTTATTTATACAGCATTTTTTTAAAAAAGAAAACATACTCAAAAAATTCTAAAGTTATAAATATCTGAGGTGCATTGGGCAATTGTTGAGTAAAAGAGAACCACGTTTCCCTTTTTTTTTAAAAAAAGTGAAGTTAATATAGATTAGGCATTAGTATTTAAACTGTTCCTCAATTTTTTGAGGCTGTCTTCAAAAAAATAACACCCCTACTTTGTGTTATTGGTATGTAAGGCAGCAGAGCTAATAAAGTTCATGTGCCCCTTCGAGATAATTTGCTGATTTTAGTTTTCACTTCATCTGAGACGGTTGCGCTGAGTCTTCACTCCTTGATTCTTTCCACTGTGAATCTAATGGTAGTGTATTCTCTTTACCCTAATAGAGTGCAGCTTGGCATTAACTTACCATTCAAAACCATTTGTATACAGGCATCTGGCTATTATTAACACGATTGTGACGCTTCCTCACCCCCCCCCCCAGCCCCCACCCGCATCTGGCAATGACAGTTAAGAATGTTGAACCAGAAGGACTTCGCATACTGATAATGGTTTTAAATAATCTGTAATTTTTTTTATTTTTTGCTGAAATACATTATATTGTACGTTTCAGATAATTCTAGTAAAAGTATAATAAGACTAGATGTATAATTAAAAACAACCCTTTAAAATCATTGACTAAGTGTAAAAGTGGAATTAAAGCATTTACTGGAAAAAGTAATGTTATTCCAATGGTTAACTTGCTTGTCAGCTGCTGCACTGTGTTATAATTTTGCTCCATTACCTTTGCTCTTTGATACATAGTGTGCATTTCTCTGTCACCTGTAACTATTGTAATGAAAAAATTTCATCTTACTGCACAATCGAAAAAATTACATTTAATAGGAATGAATTCTCAATGACTGGGCCTGTAGACAGGATAGTACTGGAACTGGCTTTCGGTTATATGGAACTGTACCTCTAGACTTTTACCCTATCTGTTAAATATATGCTATGTCATTAAATGCTTTTAAAACTAACAGATATATGCAGGTTTTTTCTTGTTCTTTTAAAAATAAATTGTACTATCAATAATACCATCTTCAGAATGAAGAAGTAACTTTTTGATATCTGCTTGCACTAGTCCTTTTGGAAGGGTCCTGAGTTGCTGTTGACTTACTGTGTCTTTTGAATTACTTGTCCACTTTCATGAATGCCTGGTATTTTATTTTTTTGGCTTTCCAACAACTTGAGTTGCCAAAGTCTCAAAATGTTGCACAGACTGTGCTATCATTGGGGTTCCTAGTTTCCCTTCCAATGGGGAAAAGTCTAATCTTGAGGTCAGCTACAGGGCTACGAAGGGTTCCCTCACTGCCAAATCTTATCAACTAAGACATAACAACAGTAAATAAGTGATTGTTTTACTGAAGAGCAGCAAAAATAATAGCAGATTAATCACAAGAGACTTGTATACATGTCCTTAAAAACTGCTCAAAAGGTCCTCCAATCACAGCGGTGTTGCTAACCAACACATCCCCTTCCCGTGATGTGTGTGACTGCACATTAAGTCTGATTCAATGCCTCAGTCACTTTGGTCACAGCTGCTGCTTGCATGCTGCAAAGTTCCCCTGTGTTCTATAGATGACAACTGAAAGGAATTTCTTCCTTGTTGCTGTAACTATTGGAGGCTATGCTATGCATAGCACAGTAACATATGAAAGTATTTTTCACCTCCAAAGCATCTTTTTACTGCATGTTTTGGAGAAAAACTCATAAGCAATGATCACCAGCAAACTAGTTTCTGATTATAGATACTCGGGTTTTATGAATAAGTGCTGATATCCAAGCATCTTTCCCAGTAAACTTGATTTTGGATTTGCATCTCAAATTAGGTGAGATACTGTACAGTGAAAGCTTGTTTTAATTTACTAATTGGGGGAAATGGGTATTTTATTCACAGGTCTCCACAAAACAAACACTGTCATTGCTCAATTAGTGTGATGTCATTATACAAATGTCATTATACATTATAAAATACAAATGATACAAAAATTATACAAATGACACAAATTATTTGTATTATTACAGCAGGGTCTTCAAACTTGGCCCTTTCATGACTTGTGGACTTCAACTCCCAGAATCCCTCAGCCAGCGTGCCTGGCTGAGGAATTCTGGGAGTTGGAGTCCACAAGTCATAAAAGGGCCAAGTTTAAGACCCCTGTATTACACTAATGATGTAAAGTGTTACAGAAAGATTGCCTGTTGCATATAGAATTTATTGCTTTGAGATCTGCTAGGTTGATATTTCACTGTAAAGATTGGAAAATACTTTTCTCCCTATAAGAGTTGCAATGGAGCTCCTCTATTACCAGGAAGATTGGTGGCTATATCAGGAGGACAGGTGTTCACTAACAGAGTATATGTGTGTAAAGCTATCACTCTGCACTGGAGAAGCCTAACTTTAGTGTGGGAGACTAAATTTACACTGTTATTATTAGCAAAATTAATAACTTTCTATTGCTAAGTAATAAAAACTTTTTATTAATACAACTCAGCCAAGATAATTTACACAATAAAAGGAAGACTTTTAAATCAACTTCAGCGCATGATAACCACATAAGGAAGCGGCTTGCCACTGCTTTCTTTAAGATTTTTCCCCCCGGCTTCCCAATCTAGACTTCAATTCTGCAATATTCCAATAGTTATCTGACCCTACTCCGCTCACACAATACACCGAGCTACAAATAAGGTTTAAACAAATGTGGTTGGGTTATAGTTGGCTTTAAATGTATACAGGTAATCCTCAACTTACAACAGTTTGTTTAGTGACCAAAGTTACAACGGCACTGAAAAAAGTTACTTATGACTGTTTTTCACATGTATTCCTGCTACAGCATCCCCATGGTCACATGATCAAAATTCAGATGCTTAGCAACTGGTTCATATTTATGACAGTTGCAGTGTCTGGGGTCATGTGACCACCTTTTACAACCTTCAGAAAAGCAAAATCAATGAGGAACCCAGATTCACTTAACAACCTTCTTACTAACTTAACAACTGCAGTGATTGGCTTAACAACTGTGGCAAGAAAGGTCGTAAAATAAGGCAAAACTCACTTAACAAATGTCATAACAACAGAAATTTTGGGCTCAGTTGTCATAAGTTGAGGACTACCTCTACAATGTTCCCCAATGTTTCTGGCTTTGCAGACTGGCGGATGGGGGAAAGGGGATAGTTCTGTACAAGTGGCTGGAAAGCATACACGTGTGCAGTTCCATTTGCCCGAGCAGTATGCATGCGCGCCCACCGCTCACACAAATGGAGAGCACATGCATGCATGCACTTGCCAGCTGCTTGCACAAGTGGAGATGCACGTGCGCACTCACCTGCCATTTCCATAGCCCAGTTGAAAATACTTCACAGCCCACTAGTGGGCTGCGGCCCAGAGGTTGGGGACCCTTGGTATACTGTACACAATACTGTGGATTCAGCCACTGTAGTTTGCAGACTCTGATGGAGCTTAGTGCCTTGGGTAAACAAAGGCAATTGCAACTTAGTAACTTGTGGTTAAAGAAACAATATGCCTTATGCTGAAGTGTAAACCTCGTCACTGCATTCATTCCTGATAGAGTGGAGGGAGATCAAATATTTACAGCAGCGTGCTTGGAAATCTGGGTTTCCACCCAACAACAGTGGCTGTGTGAAATACTTCGCTCTAATTTTATCTCCAGTTGCAACTGTCCTTTTCGCCACTTGTGGCTGGAGTCTTGAGGCAAGGTATCTATAAATCCTGAGGAGATAATCTGCTTTTCCTTCAGAGGACAGAGTATTTACATATCATGCTCCCTTTTTGGGCGAAATGCCCCATTATTTTTCTCAACACATATTGGCCTGGGGGTTCTAAGGAACAGATGTTATACTATAGTGCAGGCAGTAACAATTCCTTTCTGAGACAGACTGCAAGTGGGGAAGTGGGGACATAAAATTTGTCTGAACCAAAGCAGGAAAGGAAAGATAAAACATTCTTCCATATTCACTATGATCTTCTAGTTCATCATCTTCCCTGTTGTAGTTTTCTTTGCTAACCAAAAGGTCATGTTAAATACTGCACATTTAATATACCATATAATTTCTCTGACATTGGGAGAAGATTTTTCCTGTGTGCCTTATTAGTGACTAATGTAATTTCTTCCCAGGGATCTATATATTAGTTGCAGTGGTGGAATTTACTCTGCATTGCAGTAATATGGGCTGGATATGGAGAAGTGTTGGCTCGTTAGATGTATTAAAAATGCCTTTTTTCCTATTTAGACCATAAAGTTACAGTGGTACAGAAGCCAAGAGTTGTGACAGAAGATGCAGTACTTGGATTAATTTTTGACTTCTTGGCCACAGACTTGACAGCAGCTATTTTCACCCCCTCTATTAGCAAAATTATACCGGTTCAGAACTTGAGTTTCTGCCACATTTGTTAGCACATGACAATTAATATTAAATCCTAAAGACCTCAAAGAAGTGCTCAAGGAGCCATAAAAATATTTTTAGAACCCAACCTTGATACTCCTCACAGAGTAGCAATGGATGGAAACTAATCAAAGACAGGAACAACCTAGAACTAAGGAGAAATTACCTAACAGTTAGAACAATTAATCAGTGGAACAACCTGCCTCCAGAAGTTGTGAATGCTGCAACACTGGAAGTTTTTAAGAAGAGACTGGACAAACATTTGTCTGAAATGGTATAGGCCAGGGTTTCCTGCCTGAGCAGGGGGTTGGACTAGAAGACCTCCAAGGTCCCTTCCAACTCTATTATTATTATTAGTAGTAGTCATTACTTCACTCTGTGATAAGAGAACTACTTGATTTCTACAGGTAAACTAGTATTCTTTCAAACTTTGTAAGACTGCTGATCACTTTCACATAAAAAGATGTAACTGCTTTCACATTCCTACCCATAATCATTGACTAAGAAAAAAAGCACTGAATAAATAGCAACACCTTTTGTATTTTCCCACTGTTATTCTAGAGCATTACGAAAACAAGAAATTGTAAAGACAAAGCACCATTGCTTCAAAAGGTCTGTTTCTATTTATAGAAAATGTAACCTTAGCAACCAAGAACAATCTCAAAATGTTTTACCATAAGATCTGTACAAGGCAGGGTTCCCATACCTGGACTGCAAAACTCCTGATCACCACTAACTGTAGCAAAGATACACCAACTCTGAACTGCCATCTAGTCATTATCTGGAGTTTTGCAGCACAGATACGGGGACCTTAATATTGGGGAAAGGGTGAGTGATCAGGTCTTTAATTCTCACTTTTCAGAAATCTGGCAGATTCATTACCTAATTTAGAAGGGTAATGTGGAAATTCATCAGTACTGTATATTTAATTTCTGAACCTCTTACATCCATGCCTAATGTTTTATGAAATCAGATCACAACAAATCATTATAGTAATAAAATAATGGCTCGTCTAACAAGCATATAAAACTGCATCCATCTGAATAAAAAAGGTACAGAATTGTGCAGTAGTTAATCCATTAATCCAACAATTTCTTTTGACTACATTGGCAATATTTTTGAAAGTGGAAAATTGACTTGGAAATACAGCATGTAGCATTTGGAGAAACTTCTTATTACATCCCAAACAAAATCAGTGCTAAAGTTTAACACTGCTTCTTTAAAAAAAAAAAAAAGGGAGGGAGGGGAGCATAATATATTTGCTATTATTCCCATCAGCCCCAAGCAGCATGCCAGTGTCCAAGGATTATGGCTGATAAAATTGGAAGCCCAGCTTTCTGATCTAAGAAAAATCTTAAGATTATTATAAAGATGGTATTTTATCAAGCCTTCTGCAATGATATGAAGTATATTCAGAGGAATCTATAGTATAATATTTACAGATTTGGGGGGTACTGTATTATTTTGTAAGACCTGATACATGAACAGAAAATCACTACTGCAATAGCAACAGTAGTTGGCAACAGTTAAGAGTCCCATGGCCACAACAGCTTCCTCCCCAGGAAGACATATGTAACAAGAGATAAAGAGAAAAAATCCAGAAGAGTTTGAAAAGTAGGAGATAAAGGAGAGGGAATTGTGAAGGAAGAAGAGGGATGAACGGAATGTATAAGCCAGTGGTCCTTAATATTTTCTTCACCATGGATCACCTTTAAATACCTTTTATGGCCATGGACCCCAAGACTTAATTCAGGATTTAAATTGTAACATTTCTTCAAGTTTTTGTGGACCTCTCTGTGACATCACAGTCCCCCAGGGGTCTGTGGACCACAGGTTGAGAACCACTGGTATAAACCATTCAACACCTAAAATTAACTCTAAGATGGTGGATCGAAAAAGACTGGGCATGCTGATCCCATGCAGAATTATCAGAAAAATGATGTCTTGTTGCAGTATGTTTTATCCTAACAACTTGTAAATGCTTTATTAGATAACCAAGTTCTTCTCTTGAGAGTCATGCCAAGATTAATATTCCCTTAATACAATCAGTTTTAGAGGCCACAATTTTATGTTTGCTTGAGCAATCCTCTTTTTCTTTTAGAACCATCTTCTCTTTTCTGGAGACCAGCCATCCCACACTGCATAAACCAAGCACACCTGTAAAACCCTAACTGTTCAATATATCATTATTAAACAAACCATGATTTAGCACATGCAAACTAGTTCATTGACTGGCAGGCTATCCAGGTTTTACCCAGGAGTTTTTCACTATTTCTGATCATGCCAGGGATTGAAAGTGCACCTTCTGTATTCTAAGCTTTCACTTCACTTTAAAATTTAAATGGAAATTCAAAATATTTGTCATTTATATACAAGTTAAAAATTAATGGATTTTTAAAAATATCAAACTTCAAAAACACAAGTTGTAAGTATGATGGCAAATTACTTAATGATTAATTAATTGTGCAAACCTGAATGATCACAGGTAGTACTTGACCTACAACCATTCATTCAGTGACTATTCAAATTTACAATGCACTGAAAAAAGTGACTTATGACCATTTTTCACATAATCTTTGCAGCATCCCCAGTCATGTGATCAAAATTTGGACAATTGCCAATTGACTCATATTTATGACAATTGCAGTGTCCCGGAGTCAAGTGATTCTCTTTTGCGACTTTCTGACAAGTAAAAGTCAATGGGAAAGCAGATTCAATTAACAGCCATGTTACTAACTTAACAACTGCAGTGATTCGCTTAACAAAGATGGCAAGCAAGATCATAAAATGGGGCAAAACTCACTTAACAACTGTCTAACTTAGCAACATAAATTTTGGGCTCAATTGTGGTCATAAGTTGAGGACTACCTGTATTTAAGGGAATCTCAAGTCTGGTGTACAAAATATTAGAATGAATGAGCATGCCTGTTTACTCAAAAACAAGATCCACTCAAATTGTAACCTCATCTCTCTGAATCTGTAGTTCATTAACGGAACATGCCCAAGCATGTCTCCATGAATGGCAATGCTTCTGCAATTATGATGGTTACGTTTAGGGTTCTTGGCAAGTTTTGGTCCCAAGAACCAAGTCACTGGTAATATGTTATCTCTCTTGGTTTAAAAAGGTTCACACTTTGTATACCTGGTACAGTATGTGGAAACAGCATCCGTTTTATTCAGATTTGAATATATTTATGTCTGATACATAGCACAAACTTAACTGGATACATAAAAATCTGTACTTTTGTGTGTTTGTGCTAAAAGTCTTACTTGTACTAAAAGTCTTATTTACAAGCTCAAAGCACTCATAAAGTGACAAGAATTAAGGCTGCAGTCTTGTATGCATTGCAGTGAGATTAAATACCTGTTAAATCGAAAGGTGTAGGATTTCACCATAAATCTGCTACAATCTAAAGGTTATTTATTGGCAGTAAGTTTCACTGAACAACTGTATGCAAACAGTACTAAATACAAAACAGTGTAGACCCTTTAAATAAATCCCTTATTTACAGAAGGAACTGCAAAGCAGGCCCTAAAGAAGGACATACATTAAGGATAAGTTGTAAAAGAAACACAAATGTGTCTAGCTGTGGCATATATAGGAAGAAGATCCAAAAAAGGAAAAGTATCTTGCTTATAAAAGAAATAGGAAAGGTGGTGGTTTTGTTTTCTTTTGTTTTGTTGCAAATCTCTGCCTATAGTGATCAAACTGGGAGAATGCAGAAGAAATGGAGATCGGTTTTGTAATAATGCAATAATAAATGACAAATGTATGCAGTTTGATGGTGGGTTTCCCCCCAATGCAATGATGAACGGTTGAGGAAACTAGATAAATCTAATCTAATCTAATCTAGGGGTGACATGATAGCAGTCTTCCAATACTTGAGGGGCTGTCACAGAGAAGAGGGGATTGACCTATTCTCCAAAACACCTGAGGGCAGGACAAAAAGTAATGGGTGGAAGATCATTAGAGATCCGACCTAGAACTAAGGAGAAATTTCCTTACAGTGAAAACAATCAGAGGAACAGCTTGCTTCCAGAAGTTGTGTGTGCTCCAATACTGGAGGTTTTCAAGAAGAAAACAGGTCATGAAGAGGATGTGTAGCGTCCCAGACAATACTGCGGATCCTGCTCAAGCATCCCTTATATGCTATGTCCTGGATAAAAGAAAGTGAACTACCAATAATCATTTCTGCCATCCTCACCACTGTCTGCACCACCTTCCTGTCCGAAGCAGTAATGCTTCCAAACCAGACAATAATGCCATATGACAGGATGTTCTCAATCATCCCTCTATAGAAAGTGGTAAGGGCAGGGAAAGGAAGATGTGCTTTTCTCATGCAATGCAGAAAATGCAGGAGCTGTTGTGCCCGCTTCACCAGGGCCAAGTTTGAAGACCCCTGGTATAAGGACTCCTGTTCAAGCAGGAGATTAGAAGATCCCCAAGGTCCCTTTCAACCCTGTTATTCTATGTTCTGTGATCTTGCTTACAGCTTATAACACCTGGTTGTAATTTTATTAAAGGCTAAGACAACCTGGTTGCAAAATTCAGGTCGAACACTGGATGGCAGCAAAGCGATATCGAAACCGCTCGTGCTGCAATTTAATACTTGTCCAGATTGTGCAGCTCGTATCCGCTCGGGCTATTTGCTTTTGAATCTTTCCCTTACTACCAAGTCATTCCCATGAGAAGCGCCTGAAGCCACCTTCATAGAGAGTCTCCGAAGCAACAGCGGCTGGGTGCGCATAACACCCGGGGACTTGAAGTTCCTCTGTGGCGCCTTAAAATCAGCGAATTAAACTACAATTCCCATGAGCCTCTCACCCTAATCGATTTGAAGGAGGCGGGACCTTCAAGTCGCGAGGTTTCCAAGGGAATTTACCAGGTGGTGGTGGAGTGATGACGCAGCTCTGCGTTCTTGCCCATCCTGTCGAATGATGAGGCGGTTTCATGCTAAGGCTGCCTAGGAGACGTGCCGCTGCGAGCAGGGCGGGGAAGAACAGCAATGGGCTGGGGAGAAGTTGAGGAGGAGGTGGGAGTACGATTCACTCGCCTTCTGGTGCAGTCGCTTGCTTGCCTGCCTGCCTGCCTCCTGCCTGCCTGCCTGCCTGCTTCCCTCCCTCCTCCTTTTCAGGATTCCTGGTTCATAGCCGTTGCTCCTGCTCTTGACAGGTGACTGTCAAATCACGGTCTGTGGGGTGGTTGCTCGGGGGAAACCCGCCTCGGCTTGATAATGTTAATAATAGTGGCAGGGATAATTAATCTGCCATGTTATTATCGGCATCAATATTGCTTTGCACAGCAATTGTACAAAATTGCTTGAAATCCTTTTCCCTATTCTGTGGAAAGGCTCTATAATTTTAAACGCAATTCTAGTTTATCCCGAACTAAACCGTTGTACAGGGAGAGAAGTGGCCGTACCCAGGGAGCTAATTTGGTGAGTCAGGAGGGGACAGCAAATCACCAGAAATAAGAATTTATTATCACTATTTTTATTGCTAGGGAAATGGAGAGATACTACCTCCTTGACAGCCAAGGGTGATGTGGACAGTGATGGGGGAAGGGTATTATTTGCTTTGCTATTCTGCATAAGGTTGGAAAAGGGTTAGTCCCAAGTCTCTCTCAGTTTAGTGTATCTTACTCTCAAGCAAATATATAATGGGGAGGGAGACGGAGCATACATATACAAAAACTTGGCATGGTATGGAGGAATTTGACAGACATTTTCTCTCCTTTTCATAATATCTGACATAGACCAACTCTATACAACAAGACTAGAGAAAATCCCCCTTCATACCATATTTAGTTTGTGAAACTGAAAAAAAAAAAAAAGATTATGGCCACTAGCTCAGACAGCTTTCAGAGAAGATTACTCTTCTCCATAATGGTTGTTTTTTTTAATCAGACCAGATACTAGAGAGCTACAGCTGGGAAGAGCTATTTGCTTTCCTGCTCTACTTCTGGGCTTCCTGGAGAGCATGAAGCCAATAGCCTGTGGGTTTCTGTTAGACATCACATAAAGAAAAAAATGGGTTTTGAACAAGGATAAGTATGGAACAATCTTTATTTGTGGGTATTCCAGTTTCACAGATGCTTAGGTTGTGGCTTTTATTCGATTTTAGTGGGCAAGCAGTTGATTCAGGAATTGACAAAGACGGGGGGGGGGAACCCCACCTCTTTTTTACAAATTGAATTTATGCTCAAAATCTAGGAGACTTACCCTCTAGACAGGGATAAATGTTAGAATATAGTCAGACTAAACCATTTCACATTAAATTCACCCAATATTTATTGATTCCTCTCAAGCTTCAATTATAGTATTACAGTCCTCAGACTATGGCAATAATGTGTACCATACAGAGGCTTTTAAAATGTTTAGAGTATTTCACTTGCATTAATTCATCAAATTTCTTTCATCAATCTTGTAAAGATATTCAGTGCTGTTTTTCCTGCATAATAGGTTGATGTAGATGAAGCTGTGAAGGGGCATTGCTCTCCTAAGGCCATTGGATAATTTCATGATTAAAATTATATTTGAATGGAAGACTTTGTTTGGCAAATAATTTTCTTCTAAACCATGTTATCTGGACCTTCATCCTATTCCTAAAACAAAACCCATTAATCCAAATTCATTTATTTAGTATAGGATTGTGTTGACTATCAATAATAAAGAGAAAAGCCTCTGAGCGAATGCAGACTATCTGCTCATTATCACTGTATTTTCGTGTTGCAATTTGTCTCACTTTTCTACCTGGAAAGATTTCAAGCAGTAAAGGGGAAGACTGCCAAAGCACTTTAAGCAATAAAAATTTGAATTGCAGTATTGAAGAGTTGAGTTTATCTCCATCCTATAACAATTGATTACAATCTAAAGAGGAATCCTATACTGTATTTTATCTTGTGGGGGATACCAATGGGAGCCCATGTATCTGAGTTTAATTATGCATTGTTGTAGTTTACTTCGCAATTATCAGAACATAAAATATATCATTGAACTATATGGCAGTTTTCTGAAATGTATATTGAGTCTGTAAATCAGTCTAAGAATTTGTACACATTCTTGTTGAACTCACTAGAACTTACCCCAACATTTATAAGTTGCTATCTGAGTCAAAAAGTATCCCAGTTTTCATCCTTTGTATAAAGATGCATCTTACATCTGTTTGACTCATGACACTTATATCATTGCATTAAGATATATAAAACAATCAAAAGGAGTTAAAAGACTTAAGATCTGTGAGAAATTCATAACTTTCACTCTGGGACTGATATCTGTTCACAGCCATATTTCATCTGCTACTGCAAAATAAGAGTCTTGGCATTGAGGCAACCTGTTTTTGATATGTTGCCAGAGTATAACATCACTACTATTCCTCAGAAACTCCCAAAGGGATTGTTAGTTTCACTGTGAAATTCAATCAAATTACCTTGACTTCCCTCTAAAAGCAGGAAGTTATTAAGCTCTTTTTTCTCCTCTGTGGCTAAATATATATATATATTTAAGAGTAGGTTCTCTTCCAACTGCCTATTTTTCTGGTATGTCTGCCCAATATTAAATAACAGATCCTTTGTTTCTCAGATTTTGGGACTCAAGTTTCTTCTCTATGGGTGTTTAATTGATTGCTTTTTTGCTTGTATAATTTATATCTAATGTCTCTGTTAAAAATGTTTGATGTTCATTACAGATCATTACTTAAAAGTTATATATTAAAATGAACAAAGTCTTTTCTTTCTTCAAAAGAAAAGTAGGATTCAGCTCCCCACACTGGGCTCTCCCTTTTATTACTTTTTTTTTTACCTTTGCACTGGAATAGAGAACCAGAAATGCAGAAAGCAGTAGTGATGCAGCTGGAGAAAATTTATAATAGGCAGTGCATCTTACAGAGATGCCCAAGCAGAATTATGTATGTGGTCCTGGATTTCCCCCCCCCATCCCAATATCCTTCTATTTTTGTCCTTTGATACAAATAATAAGTTTGTGAGGTATAATTTTATTGGTAGAGTGGATGTACAGTAAAATGAGGACAGAGAAAAAAAATTACCTCCTGTTGTGAAGAGAATGGGAAAAGCAAAATAATATATTGCTTTGATTTATAATGCATAGCCTTGCAAAGGTTAATATACTACTTTTATTTGAAAAGTAACCATTTCATTACTTTTAAATCATTTTTTAATGTTTCCTATTATTTATGTTCTGCCTTTATTTTGTACAATTCAAGGCATTGCTTCTGCCTCCTATTTTCTCCATAACAACAGCCCTGTAAGGTGCATTGGTCTGTGAAAAACTCAGTGGCTCAAAGTCTCCCAGTCAGCTTTCATGCCTATGATTGATTGATTATGTGCCATCGAGTTATTTTCAACTCCTAGCGACCAATAAATCTTCTTCAATTTCATGCCTAAGGGAAGACTAAAGCTCACAGTTCCCAGTTTCTAATCCAGCATTTCAACCATTACACCAAATTAGCTCAAACCGTTATCTTTCAGATTACAGTATTTTTTTAAATAGCAAATTATAAGACAAATGTATCTAGATATCTTATATATATAAACATCTTTCTTTTTCCTTCCAGAAATATCTTGTCTTTACACTGAGTTGCAAATCTGTAGAAGACTACTTTCTTCATTACCCAGTCACAGAATGTGCTGAGATATTTTTTTTTTAAAAAGAGCTATTTTTCATATCAGCTGCACTTTTTCCACAGTTAAGAACTATGTTTGAAAGGCAGTGACTTACTCTATTCAAGAGACTTAAAAAACATAATGAGATCCACAGCACCAGCGTTTTGCACTTGATGCAGAGAGGCTCATGCCTTCCGCCTTCCGTTGTATTTGACTTAGAATTTGCCTCAATGCGTGTGCTCCCCCCTCCAAGTTATCTGGGCTGCAAAACTGGGAAAGCAGCAACGGCTGCTCAGCATTGGCAGTAGAAGATTATGGTGGCGGCTCAGCACTAGGAATCCAGCAGCAGCAGAGCAGGACTCTGGATGCATTTTCACTAAAAGTCCTTAGCATCAGGAAGGGCAGCTGAATGATTTGGCAGCTGAGCAAAAATTGAGATCATTTTTAACAAAGAAACAGGAAAAGCAAGAACGTGGGGCTGGGGGCAATAGTTCCAGGTTTTTTTTTCTCTGCTTCTAGGGAGGGGGGTTGATTATCATGGCAGATCGGACAGCTCCTAGATGCCAGCTCCATCTGGAGTGGGTATATGGGTATAGGGGTCATCAGTGTCGCAACAACCTGTACTACACAGCAGGCAAAGAAGTGGTTTACTTTGTGGCTGGAATCGGCGTGGTTTATAACACCAGAGAGCATACACAGAAATTTTTCTTGGGGCACAATGATGACATTATCAGGTAAGAAACGGGTGCACTAAGGAGGGAATGTTTGATTAAACAGCTATCCATAACTTTACACAACTTAGCATACCTCTTGCATTTAAAAAAAAATGAATATGTCAAAATATGTATACAAGAGTGCTGAATGCACTTGGGTCCTACTTAGTTTTTTATTTATTTGTATTTATGACCCAAGATTTTGAAAGAAATTATATCCTAAATCTCAGATCTGGAGCTCATTCTTTGAAAAACTAAGGCAGTTTTTCAGATAGCTCATTATTATCTTCATGATCACCCCAATTATAATAGCTAAAACCTAAATACGGTATATGTATGGAAGTTGTAGGCTACATATGATATACAGTACCTATAATGTCTGGTATTCCAATAAAAGCAGTTTTTACTCTGATCCTATAATTTCAGTATATGATTATGTTTACTACAAAATACCACTTGTTCTCAGCTATGTGCTATATGTTCAGGATTCTGATATCAGTTGCATTTTGAAGGGGAGAGGAACTTAGAATGCAATGCTATACATATTGACTGAGAAGTAAATCCTATTGAGTTCAGTGGAATTTACTTCCAAGAATGTGGCTACAGTATTATAGCCACAATATCAGACAGCAGGAGCATAACACACCTGTTTATTTTAAAGAAGAAACATACAAAAATGAATTTTCCAGGTTACCTGTTTTCTGTCTAAAACAACAATCTTTATGATACTTTTCATTTATTTTGAGATAGAAATTATTCTGAAACTGGGTGCTGTGTTTTATAAAAGTAATGTCAAAAAACAGGATCCTTTCTCAATCTGCTAATTTATGATGTTTAAATATTATATGGTAGCTGTTTCTATACGTCTTTTCTATACGTCTTGCCCAACAAAATACTATTATAATTTGGATCTGTCCTTTGGATCATCCAGTATTCTTTTTAATTCACCTGTGCATTCAGCTAGGGTGTGTTCTATACAGCCAAAATTGTGAACACTAGGGTTGATTGGTGTAATTAATTTGGAATCTGATTTCTACTTTTTATTTAGGAAAATTGTTCAGTTATGCCTTCTTGACTGTATTGATTCTTGTCCACCAGAAATAGTTCTTTTACTTTAATTTTTTGATTAAAATTAATATCCTGTCTTCAATACCTGTATACTATAGGCCTCTCTGCAAATCTATCATATAATATTTAATTTAGATAAACATGTATATGACATGATTTTATTTGCAACATACATTTTTTCCTTAATATGTTTTATCTAGCTTTGGTGAAATATAACTTCAAATGCCGGAAATCTTATTGGGGAAAATGATACTTTCTGTACATTTCTTCTAACCATGGGGTAATATTTATGTTATAGTTAAACAATAGTTTCACCCAACTTTGTATGTCATGTTTCTTTATTATTTGTAATTCAATCCTCAGGATATTTACTTGGATGTAGGTGCTGTTGAAATCTTTGAGATATATTTTCAGTTAAGCCAGATAAGGTTTGATTTTTTTTCAGCCAAAAAATGGGATCTAATGTTTAATTGCAATTACTCTAAATTAGTTTATTCTTAACTAATTATTTGTGCCTTACTAAAAGGGAATTGATAGTGCACAAACCTGAAGTTATTGCTACTACTTCTGTAATAATACATCATGGCTTTTCATATTGGCTAAAGAAAAACATTGGTACATTTTAACTCCTCTTTCTGGCGCAGTGCATAATTGTACTTATATTTGACGGTCGGATGATTGCTCCCCCCCCATGATCACATGATTGCATTTTGGGCGCTTGGTAACCGGCCAACACTTAACACTTAATTTGCAGTGTCCTTTGACCATGATTTATGACATTTTTGGTGGATTTATGACATTTTACTTACAGTTTCCAGCAAAAATCACTCTTCCTTAACAATGGGTTCGCTTAATGATGGCTGTGTTCGCTTAACTACCATGTAATTGCAGGCTCAATTACAGAATAGGTTGAAGGACTACCTGTAGGGGCTTTTCAAAAATAAAGATTTAAATGTGCTTTCGTCTGCTCCCTGTTCAGATATTAAGCTCCACGTGATTAAAATTATATAGAAGCAAAGTATAGTCTATGCGTGTTTAGCTAGCTTTCTATCATGTACACGTGCATTCAGGAAGTATTCAGACCCCCTTCAATTTTGTCAATTTTGTTATGCTGCAGCCTGATTCTACAGTTGTTGAAATTCATTTTTTTCTCATTAATCTACACTCAGTACCCCATAATGACAAAGTGAAAACAGAATTTTAGAAATGTCTATAAATTTATTAAAAAGAAAAAACTGAAATAGCTGGGAATAGTGATCACATGTCCCTAGAACCATTGTAAATATCTGCTGCTTGCCAAACACCCAAATTTTGATCACATGACTGTGGGGATGCTGCAGTGGTCATAAGTGCAAGGACTGGTCGTAAATCACTTTTTTCAGTGATTTATACTAAGAAGGTCCTGTTTTATCTTGAGGACTATCTGTATTCTAATAGTGAATTTATTTTCTGATTGTGGAGAATACAATATATTTCAGACCTGAGCATTTTACGGCCCCTGGCAACATCCAGCCCTTTGCTTGTCCCTGTCCGGCCTGCATAAGGTCAATTGGAAATTAGAAAATAGAAATTATTTTTGTTTTGTGTGAAATGCAGGTTGATCTTACCCATTATGTCAAGTTCTCTCCAAAATTCATATCTTCCAAAATTTTGAATTACAAAACCCAGTTCAAATTGTCAAAGACATTCCCTACATCTAAGAAAATCAATACTGCTTGTTTCTATAGTCCCAAAATTTCTGAGCACTAAATCGCCTGCAACAGTTCATAACTAAAACATAATCTTGTTATTAAAGTTCTCCCATTGTATCTAAAAGTGCTTCTAGAAAGAAGAGTGAAAGAAATGAAAAGTGGTTTGCTAAAAGACACTTGTAATGAGTAAGCCAAATGTGTTTTGAAAATCTCCTCAGTGGCCTTAGAGATATCCTGTCAGCTGTCTTTCCCTAGAATAATGTTACATTCATTTTGCATTCCTTTATGGTGTTAAAATTACTTTTCAACTACTACTAGAATCTGTTTATCCAGTGAGTAATATTATGCTCTGGATAAAAGTAAAGGCTTTAAAGAGAACATCTGCTTTTACAAAAGGACATACCTACACATCAGATTGTTATTTTCTTCTATAGAACCTAGTTATGTAAAACAGATTGCAATGGATAGCTTTCTCAATAATAGTAAGTTATACAATTGTACATTATTTTCCTGAGATAATTTTACTAAACACAGATGCACATGGTTATAAATAGGTTTTTGTCAATGAACTAATGCTGCCTACTTAGCAAGGGAGGTTTAATCACCATAATGCATAATTGCATCCTTTCTCTTTTCTTCACAAAGCTCCATAAGTTACTTCCACCTAATAATATCATATCATCCTTGTGTTTTTCTTTGGAAACTTTTAAATCTTTCATAATCTAGTGTACTTTCCTGGCAAGCTTGTCAAATCTACTTATATACTTCCTAAAATAGATATCTCCAAAGTGATGCCTTCCAGATATGTTTAACAATATGTCTTAATGTCTCACGTTTTGACAGATCTGGATGGATAACATTCATAAGGGGGCTTTTGCTGGCTATCATAACTTTCTTTGAGGGAACTGAGTGTGGATATGCTCACTAGTATAGTATTTTTGTGTTTATTGGCAATCAGAATGAAATCAGGAAAAGGAAATGCTTGTCTTCAGCCTTTAAGGTTGCAGACTAATGAAAGGATTTAAATTGCTGGCAGATCATTTATCACTCTTTTGACCAATTTCTAATTGTATTTCTAATTGAATTAATTCTGAACTAAATCCAATATAAATAATCCCTTCCTTTTTTGCAAATAAGTAAACCAAAGAGAAATATTTCTGGACTCATAGAATAATATAAAATGCATGGTCTAAAATTATTAAGTGTTTTTCAATCTGCATTTCATTATACATGTTTCATAACTAAAGAATCAAAGTCTCCAATTCAACTTATTAGTATTTTCCAGTTCTGCAAAATTTAACATTGAAGGTACATTTATATATCCTGTCCTGCTTAAGATGGTACCTAAGCATCCAACATTTTTCATGACCTTATGTGCTATAACTGCATAATAGGAACTTAGTATTATGAGTTCATTTATATAGTTATTTCATAGGGGGAATCTTCTACTCCATACAATATCCAAAACTTGTTATTTGTATCACTGTTGAAAGTATATGCTAACGAAGTATCTATATTGAAGAGATACACTTTGAGTTTGGCAAAAAAAAAAAAGTGTAAGAAAACTTTTCTGGATCAGTATGATTTAAGTAACATCCTATTTTTCATAACCACACAATAGCTCAATAGTTAAGATGCTGGGCTTGTCATCTGGAAAGCCAACAGCCCGGGTTCCCAAGCATCATGCAATGGGAAGAGCACCCATCTATGCCTAGTTCCTGCCCACCTACCAGTTAGCAGCTATGCCTAGCAACCCACCTAATATTGTGTGAAGGAAGAAAAAAAGCTCATTTTTTCCATGTTGTTTTGTATATCTCTGTCAAGTCTCCCTATACCCATCTTTTTTCTAAGCCCCAAAGGTCTAACTCCTGAAATATTTTTAATAGGAGAATGGAAGAGTTACATTAGCTTGGGGTGGATGTTTTAACTCAACCCCAAAATACATACTTTTTAGAGCTGTGTGAATGATGGCCTAGTGATATAGCAACTTAATCCTAACAATCAATGGAGTGTCAGGAAACACAACAAAATGAGCTAATTCTACTTTATTGTAGGGCTATATTAACAGAATCTTGCAAGTATGAAAGTACAAAATCTCCTACTGTCTCTTTTTACTGCCTGATAAGTTAGGGCAGATCCTTTCTATGTTTCTTTCTCTCCCCTATATTCAGCTGCAGGTTCCCTCTCCCTTTATGTGATCATTCTGTAGAGAGCAACTTTTCCCCTCCTTTTCCAAGGTCATTCCCACATACAGGTGACAGATGTCACAGGCAGATTGTCCTCACATATTGGCCATTGACTGTAATTAAAAAAATTAAGATATAGTAAATCGTTTAGCTGACAGCTAAAGATACTATAATGGCTAAAATGGATTAGATAGCACCAGTGTGTGCTGAAGATGGACCAATCATCTGTCTATTCCATATCCAGAGCAAGGTTGGCTGGTAATTCTAAAAAGAAATGAGCAGTTTATAAAAATAGGATTTGCAGGATGATGAATGAGACCAAGGGAAGACTCTCAAAGCATTCAAGGGTACTATCCAGGAGAAGTGCAAAAGAGGAAAAGTGAATTTTAAATGACTGTTGTAGAAGTAAAACCATGCTACTTTAAAACACAAAGTTAAATGATGCAATAAGACATAGTTTATCCCCTCAGAGCTGATAGAGATTGGGAAGTTACAAATTGCTGAAAGTCTATAGAAGTTGCAAAAGAACGTAAGAAGAATACAGTTCAAGAGATTGACATTTTCCATACTTGCTTACTTACTGCATAAAAAAACTGATTGAATTCAATTGTTTTAAAATTTTTGGTTGCCACCCACCATAACATGGAGAAAATTCTGATAAGGATATTTTTCCATGTCAGTAAGAACATTTGGTTTTATTTGTAACTCTCAGAATGTAAGGATCTGAAGAACAATCTCTAAGTCAGAGGTCAAAATTTGTTTTAAAGTGGCCCTAATCAAACATATAGATTTCATATTGGCCTTAGTCAAACTTAAGAACTTTTCTAGCAGCAAATTATGTTTACAAATCATTCTACCATAAAATGTTTATTAGGCAATCCAGAATGTCGGAGTTGAGTTGTTAAATGTATGAACATTGGAAGTCCATGCCCAGCCATACAGAAAGAGGACAAACTGTCCCTCTTGATTGTTTGGGGAACAGTTGCTAGGTTTATCAATCTGAGCACTGGCTTTCTCGATTGTTATGATTTAGGCTTGTAGATTAATTGATGGAAGAAGGAATACTAATACACTCAGTCTGGTAGTTTAGAAGCCTGAATAAAAAAGAAAGAAATAAACATGCTATTGACTTACTATTATTGACTTTATAGTTACTTTAACATTCTATTCCAATACTATATAACAAAACATGCTGCTGCAACAGGTCAATTATAATTAATATAACTGAATATTTAAAAGCAGTATCTGTCTCAGATACTGCTTTTAAAAATTCAGTTATATTAATTATAATTGACCTGTTGCAGCAGCATGTTTTGTTATATAGTATTGGAATAGAATTGTTAACTATCAGATTTCAAAATAACTTCGCATTCTTGCTGCCCTCATAAAATCAGCTTGAACTTTTGAGGGGAAAGAATTTAACTGATTTATTTTTAATACTTAGATTCTCACATATTCTCAAGAAATAACTATTTTAATAGGTGATGACTCAATATTGTTCAGATGAACGTAATAAATATAATAAGTGTGTATGTTTCCTTTGATGGAAATATATATTGATGAAGGACATTTTAAAGAATAGAATAGAATAGAATAGAATAGAATAGAATAGAATAGAATAGAATAGAATAGAATAGAATAGAATAGAATAGAATAGAATAGAATAGAATAGAATATCTTTATTGTCACAACAAAAGTAAGTGCTGCCCACAGTGTACACTACACACAAGTAAAAACCACAAGTAAAAATATACATTATATACATGTATCCTTCACATTCTATTCACCATTGCGCTGCCCCTAATATTGCACTTCAATGTTGCACTATACAGTAGTATATAATATGGTTCCAGCTCTGGGATAAAAACTATTTTTCAACCTATATGTCTTTGTTTTTATTATCCTGTACCATCTGCCAGATGGTAATAGTTCAAAAAAAGAATGTCTGGGATGAGATGAGTCTTTAAGAATGTTTTGAGCTTTCCTAAAACAGCGGGAACTGTACAGTTCATCTCGGGGGCAGGAGGAGAGGGCAGCCAATAATCCTCTGGGCGATGGTAATGACCCTCTGGAGCGCTTTCCTATCTGCTACTGTGCAGTTGGCAAACCTCACACAAATGCAATAGGTTAGAATGCTCTCTATGGAGCAACAGTAGAAGGTCACCAGCAGTTTTTCATTCAGTTGTTGTTTCCTGAGAAGTCTCAAGAAATATAATCTCTGCTGGGCCTTCTTAACCAATGCTATAACATGAGCATTCCCGGTCAAGTCCTCCTTTATGATAAGTTATTCGTGATAAATTGATTACTGTTGTCTTTTCATTTGAAAATGCACACTTAAAAGGTAAGTGTTATTTTTAGGAAAAGAGCACTACTTTTCTCAATGAAATATGAATTGTGTTTTCACATATAGCTCTTTGTAAGTAACATATGGAAATAGAAAATTAATAGACTCAAACATTTCTATTCATAAAACTGCATTTGGATTTTTTTTGTCCTGCTGTCAAGTGAGTCTACTCTATAAGATATTGTTTAAAATTTCCATGAATTTCACTTTCAACATAACTTTAGAAGTATAATTTTCACATCCTATGACACTGAATAGCATTATTCAATAAGCATTGACATTTTGAAGGACTTTTGTGCATAATAAGCACGCATTTACATCCATTTTTTTACTTTGTAATTTATTGTGAGAATAAAAATATAAGGAAGTGTACCTGAACAATACTTTTGATTTCTACAGTGTGTCAATTCAGAAATGTCATTGTATAAAAACCATATTGGGTAGATACACCCTCAATGTCATTAAACATCATTTGAAAAACATGTATGAAGCAGTCGGAGATTATTAAATGATGGAAAAATAGAAAGCTTGAATAGAACTTTGGGAATTACAAGATCATATTAAATACCTCAATCATATAAGTCATGTGGAGACATATATTCCACTTATTATAAATAAGTAGAGGTAGAGTACAAACCAGATCAGAACCCGGTTTGCACTTAGGAGGTCCAAGTTACAGTAATCTTTTGCAAATGAAATATCAGTTGGAACACATTCATTAAAAGGCAGAAAAAAATGCTTTCCATGCATATGAACAGAAAATGAGTTTATATAGTAGCAGAATAATTGTAAAAGCATCACTGAACATCTGTACATTAATATATGCACTCTGTAATAACCAAAATTGTGATAACAAACTCTTGAACTCTATTCCAGCCTAGCTTTGCATCCTGATAAAACACTTGTTGCTACAGGACAAGTTGGCAAGGACCCTTATATCTGCATCTGGGATTCCTACAATATTCAGGCTGTCTCTGTCTTAAAAGATGCACATACCCATGGAGTTGCATGCTTGGCTTTTGATTCAGATGGTCAGGTGTGTATCTACTGAATTTATATTTTTGTTGTATTTAATGCTCTAGTAGAGTGGAGCCAAAATATCAATTTTCCTGTTGTTGTGTTTTTTGGAGCATTCTCCTCTTATAAAATGAGAGTGTGACAATTTTCTGCTAATCCTTTGAGAAGAAAAATATTTATAAAATGTTTGTGTTACAGCGTACTTAAACTTATGCAGTAGCAACAAGATAACCTAAAATAATCTACATTTAAATTTATTTTCCTGATAAGAGGGGTTAAGAACATAAAAAGAAGCTTGTAATACAGATTAGATGTAAAATACGAAGAAGAATTTACCTTTTCCAATATACTATTAGAACGAGATTAGTGTAAGGCTTAACCAAATGGTATAATCATGTGATTCACTTGATGTCACATTTCAGAAATAAAGCAATCCGATTCCAATCCCACCAAAATAATCAGTCAGGATCAGGCACAAAGAAAGAACCAATCAGAGATCAGCCCTCACCAACCTACACAAATAGGAAACCAGTTCATCTAAAGACCAATAAAAACACGAACCCAATCAGTCCTTCCTTAGCTGCCACTTTATCTTTAAATATGCTGGTGAAAGATTGAGGACAATAGAAGAAGGGGACGACAGAGAATGAGGTGGCTGGATGGAGTCACTGAAGCAGTAGGTGTGAGCTTAAATGGACTCCAGAAGATGGTAGAGGACAGGAAGGCCTGGAGGAACGTTGTCCGTGGGGTCGCGATGGGTCGGACACGACTTCGCAACTGACAACAATGCTGGTGAAATTTTAGGAATTTTGCTGCCTAGCCTATGGTCACTAAACCCTGAAGCTCAACATTGCCCAACAGTGAAATACTACAGCAGTAAAACATTTTAAAATTTCACCTTTATTAATTTTGCATCATTAGTGGTTGGTGACATTTTCAACATTCTAAAAGTATCAGCACTGAATACTTGGTGAAAATTTGACCTGACAGTGGTAGCAGGGAAAAAGCAGCAATATATTCTAGAATCTAGAGCATTGAAAATAGTTCCTGCGGTCAGGTTCATTTTAAGTGCCTCTGTCTCACAGCTGAAAGTAATGTAAGAGAGAGAGAGAGACTGCTCTTTGGAGCCCTGATTCTAACATTACTGAGCTAGTTAGACCAATGGTTTGATTCAGCTAAAGAATCTTCTACCAGAAATAAAAAATATTTTCCCAAGAGGTAGGTGACATATTCAACTGCCCATTTTTTGAAAAAGAGAAATTATCTTTCTGCACGAGAGAACCAGTTGTCTCTTTTTGGTTCACAGAGTTGTGGTAAAGATTGCATATCCAGATTCTGTTTGCTTCGGTGGATGACTTATTTTAAGGCATTTACCTTTTATATCAGCAAAGCAAGATGTATTATGTCTGTTGCCATGTATATCTAAAGTATGAAATTAACAAAAGGAAGATGCTATAGATTGTTCTGAAACACATTAAATTCAATTTACAAACTTATTTGGGAGGAAGGAGTATTTGACTATGTTGAATGGTGAAACCTATGCTGCATTTGAATCTTTTAGCATTCTCTATACAACCCTTTCAGCATCCCTTTTCAACCCCTGTATGCATTGATGTATTGTAGAAAATTACTCCTGAACTCATCTTCATTTAAAAACTGTTATGTATTATTTTTCCTAAGCGTTTATCTTCAGTGGGATTGGATGCCAAAAACACAGTCTGCATTTGGGATTGGAAGAAAGGAAAACTACTGGCATCAGCTACTGGCCACTCAGATAGGGTAATCAGCTAATGAATTTGCCATATATTTCTCTTGTAATGTATGAGTGTGCCTTTTGGTTGTATTAGGAATACAAATTAGCTTGTAAAATTCTTTATGGGAAATGGTATTATTTCATATAATGGAGGGCTAATTTAACAGCTAGGATTTTTGTCTGGATTATGTCACTGAGAACCAAATATAATTTGGGAGTGATTTGTTGCTGCTGCTTCTGTTATTTTACTGATAACAGTTGGCTAGGCTACTAATTTGATTGTAAAAGGTTAATGTCCCATCCTATCTTAGTTTGATTCACTTTTTGGTTTCATACATTTTACTTCCAAGTTGTTACCAGCCTATTGAAGAAAAATATGGTATATGATATGGATATATGGATTCCACCTTCTCTTTTTTGCCCCATGGAGTTAAAGAAACTTGGAATTTTGTGATCAAGTGAATAGAATAGGGAAAGTTAAACTTCCCCCTCTGAGCACCTCTTCTTTGACCTTGTACTGTTTGAACTGAAG
This sequence comes from Azemiops feae, assembly GCA_023970755.1. NCBI lineage: Eukaryota > Metazoa > Chordata > Lepidosauria > Squamata > Viperidae > Azemiops > Azemiops feae. Next base: position 489,416 of record JALGBA010000088.1, read on the forward strand.
GGTGATCACAACAATAATGAAATAGTGGTGAAAGATTTTACTCATGTAGTATATCTATTCCATAAATGGTGATTAAACAAATGTACATTTTCATGGATGTTTGTTGTCATATCCAACATACCAGGCTTCCTTCACATAAAGTGTCACTTAGAACAGAAAGAGAAAACTTGAGAGCCAGTTTGGTGTAGTTGTGAAGGCAAAAGACTAGAAACCAGGGGCCTGAATTCTATTCCTACCTTGGGTACAAGCCAGTTGGGTAACCTTGGGCCACTTGCTTTCTCTCAGCCCAACCACTTCTGAAAGACTTTGCCAAGGACTTGAGTAGGCAGTGAGAATTAGACACAACTGAATGGAAATAAAAACACATTGTGAGAGTTCAATATTTAATATCACACATGGTTTCATGCATTAATGTGTGAGGTTTATGAGGGTGAGATTTCAAAAATCTTACCAGTTTTGGACCGCTTGAGAATTTTAACCTATTTTTATTGCATCTGTGCTATTGCAAAAAGGGCATAATATTATCTCTGTTTGAAAAGATTTACTGATTTATAATTTCTCTGAAAGTCAGCATATCCATTACTATTGGTTTCTTCCTGTATATAATGCTGAAGGAGTTCTTTGCAAAAAAATTCCTTTCATGAGACTCCCATTATATCAGTTGGCTTTTTGGTTTTCTGTGGTGATTATTTTAGGAAATTAAAATGGAATTTTGAAGCAGTCCCCAGCAACTGTTTGATAATGTTACAGACTAAAGTTGCACCCAGTTCTGAATGATTCTGCTATCAATTTAAATTATGCAGAGCACAAATAATTGTATAATTTTCTAGGTGGATCAATTAAATAGTAATAGGTATGTGAGAAAAATACTATAAAATCAATTTTTTCAAGATGATATCTATACAGCAAGGATGTGCTTTATCTAATAAATATAATCTTTTATAACAATACTGTTTATTTTAAATCTCATCTAGTTCCTTTAAGTCTGTACTATTTGGTATTTATTAATATTTTCATTTTTTTCTTATAATTGTTAACATTCCTATTATATAAAAACTGTAAATTAAAGACAAACATATATAATGAATCTTGTAAGGTGTTTGTTTTGCTGACTGTTTTTCAAATGCATTTGTCTTCTATAAAAAAAATTATGAACTATGATGTAACTATTAACAGTCTTGATAACAGAGATATAGAACTTTGTTTAAATTGTATGAGAGAAATAGACATTTCTAGGATTTAATGCATTTTATTTTTAATTTAGTGTAGCAGTTTTGAATGTGTTTTGACAGATTTTTGATATTTCCTGGGATCCATATCAACCTAACCGAGTGGCTAGCTGCGGAGTGAAACATATCAAGGTAACATAACATATCAAGGTAAATTGGTTTTGATGCTTTGCATTATCAGTGGAGAAAAATGTTATATTTACCTGACACATTTTCCCTTACTAACTTCTTTTAAGTTATAAATATTACATAGCCAATGCAAGGTAGTAGGCAAATTCTTAACACATAGAGTTACTGTTGAGAGGAATAAGTTATCAAGATAAGTAGAAGGGACACATGATGAGAGTTTCAAATATGTGTAGCCTCCCCCCCCCATGTTTTAAATCAAAATAGATTTATTTAGAACAGGGGAAAACAAGTAAAAGTTGCTGAAATACAGTACAAGCTAATTATGCTATTGGGAATTATAATGTGTCAACCTACAAACTCCTTATTTAGAATAAAGTTTTCCTAAATTAGACTCTTAAATGTAATATGCACATTATGGATTAAAAACAAAACCAAAAAGTTCCATATCTTATTTGAATTCTTGTTTAGTTCCTTCATCTTGCATTTCATGATCATAATATTTCAATTACTAACAGACTGTGAGTATTCTATTATAAATGGATTATATTTTTTCTGTCCAGATATTTCTAACTTTTACTTTGCCTTGTGTGCATGAGGGCTTGTTATAGATGAGGACTTGTTATAAACTATCGATAGATTTCATTTTCTTTCAGGATACATCATCTTTTTGACAAGCCCTTATCTCTAGTTTGGACACATGTCATGTCATTTTAGCTGAATGCAAAGATGCAACAAATGTGCATCAAATATTAATGTTTCATAATTAAACACTAGAAGACAATGATTTATTCTGATGCTACATGAAAATTCCTTTTGACATTCTGCATAAAAAATAAAAAAAATACTTTAAATTTGCTAGTATCTAACACTTTATATATGTTTGTGCGTGTGCCTAGTAGTTGTCACTTATAAAATTTTCCATACCAAAGACACCAAGCCTTTTTCTATATTGAAAAAAATGCCTATTTTTCTGTTGGAAAAGGCTTTGTTCTTTAGATTGGGGAAGAAATTTGTTTCCCTTTCTTTTGTACAGTATAATCTACTCTTAATAAATAGTAAGTAGATGGCCAAATATATTGGATAAATGAAATCAATAATGAAATGATGCTCAAGGTAGCTTTCATTGTAAGATTTGCAAAAAAGCTGTAGAAGAGAAAGCAATCAAGCTCAGAGAACACCAAGAACTCCACATTTGCAAAATATCTGAATCAGAAAAATACAACAAAAAGCTAGCAAATCAGAGCCAAAGTTTAACACAATTTAAAAGACCTGATTTTCTTTAATAATGAAATAATTAAAAGCAAAGCTAACAAAAGAAGACATTGTTGGAAAATCAATTGTTGCATGCATTATCTTATTGCATCTTCTCATCTTATTGACTACCAGGATTAGCAGACATTAAAGCAGTGTTTCTCAAACTGGGCAACTTTAAAATGTGTGGACTTCAGTCCACAGAATTCCTCAGCCAGTCCACACATCTTAAAATTGCCCAGTTTGAGGAACAGTGATTTAAAGTTAGGGTAGGGATTTCCTTGTTGGCTTTCCCTTGTTTGATATTAATTTGTTATATTTGTCATTGCTAAGCCTAGTATTCCCAAGGTGGTTGTCACTTCCAGTTCATGCTCCTCAATTCCATAGCTTGTCTCCCTATTTTACAGTAGCAGAAAGAATGCAGTGGAAGAGTTTGGCAGATTACATGGCTTTGTAATCCTTTACTTAAAATACAGCTAGATCATATGCTTTTCTAATCCAATTTTCTAATAAATAATCTTTTTTTAAATATAAACATCTATCTCCAGAAATCTTTCTTTGTATTGCTGTACTATTATTTCTGATGTATGCATATTCTGCTGTTTAAAGCTATTCCCGCATCAGGTTAAACCTCAGAGTGAAATTTAAAAGTATGAATAATTTTGTGTGTGTGTGTGTGTGTGAAAGAGAGAGAGAGAGAGAGAGAGGGAGAGTAGAGAGAGAATGTGAGTGTGTGCTGGTAGGTCTTCAAAAGAGGCAGATTGGTTTAGACAGGATGGCTAATTGTGATCCAAGTGTAGATTCAGTTGAATTATACAAACTACAGAAAATGGGTCAGTTTGAGTGAAGATGCTGGTGCTTGATATATTTGGAATGAATCAGGAGAAATAGAATTCTCCAAAAAAGAACAGAATGGGATATATACCTCTAACTAAAAGTTCTAAAGGTGCTTTTTCAAAAGGCACCTGAATTTTGTTTTTCCTTGAAGACATTTTCCTTCTCATCCTTAAACAGAGAGGACCGCTGATTTGAAAGAGGGGTCAAAGAGGCCATCTACATTAAGAATGAACAGCTCTCTCTCTCTTAATTGGGGGGGGGAGGAATACAACACCACCTATCTTCTATTTACAACACAATCCTTTCAGCAGCTCCAAGAAGGTTCCACGCCCATTTGCACTATTCAGGTGACCCTGAGGGCACAGATAAACCTCCAGGTAGCCTCAAAGAGTTTCAGAAAGAGTGCTAATGACCAGATGACTGCAAGGAATATAAATCCTTTCATCCTCCACCATTCAGTCAGAACTGAAAAAGCTTCTTGGATGAGAAGTGAAACGTCTTCAAAGAAAAACAAAGTCCAGTTGCCTATTGAAAAAGCATTTTTGAGACAACCAAGAACTGGATGACTGAGAATCTCCATAGACATCTAACTAAAAGTGATAATTTATTTCTACCTATTTAAAATAAAGTAACTGTACAATCAGAGGTGTCCACAGGAGAGGTACAGCATAAAAGAAGCTTTGCATTTTGTGTATATGACGAACGGAGTTTGTATAGTGATGATGCAATGCTGATTTTAGAAATTGATGTATCATTTAATAAAGTTTAAAATATTAAGTCTTGTCCCTCTAAATCTAAATGTATTGAGGTTCTCAAGTAAAAAGCTAGACAGCCATTTGTTTTGGATGGTATAAAGATCTATACCTTGAGGAGGGGTTTGGACTGGAAGACTTCCAAGATGCCTTCCAACTCTAAACTTCTGACTGTATTAAAGCAAATGCAATTATAGCCACTAACTTACCAGTCACAGAAAACAATCAAAGGAGTCTCTAAATTTCATCCATAGTGACCTTTGGTTTGGGAGCAATTGATACTGTCAAAGGAGACGAGGCATATGTGTATCATCTGATATTTCCCTTTACTGTTTGATATTTGGACAACCACACTAGCAAATCAAAGAGCCCAGTCTGTTCCTTCTGTGCTGAAGCCCCCCCCCCCAAAAAAAAAAAATTCAACCTCAAATTACTACTCCACTGAGACTGAAGTTAGTGGAACAAATTGTACAAGGGGCTAGGAAGACATTCCAGGACGATTAAGATACAATGGATCCACATGTGTTTTCAGTGTAATTGGAAATCTCTGATGAAAGCAGAAGGATGATCTATACAATTATGGGAAATGGTCCAATAAACTTGGTGTTCAACCTTTTAGGCAGCCCATGTGGAGGAGGAAGTTTTGATCGAAAATTAAATATGATCTTCAACTGTAAAGGGAAAGGCCTTGATTTCCACGATGCTGGCATGAAGTCCTGGCAAGAGCTGGATAATCCTTGATTTTAGAGAATGCTGGGTGCCTCTGGAATGGGGGAGAACTGGGAAGCATGTAGCTACAGGCATGGGTGGTAAATGCAGACGGGCTGAAACTGCAATATCTCAGTTATTGATAACAAACACATTTAATATAACATGGAAGGGTATTGCTCCAGAGTGGCATTTGTCTTTTATTTTAACATCCAATTGCAAATGATGAATAGAGGAGAGGAAGTGCTTTTCATCTAATAACTGAAATGGAATGTTCCAAAATATCTCTTATGAATTGTGTATTTCTGTCAGAAAGGAGATTAGGCAAGTCATGATTTCATAAATTTTGTTGAATAAACAGATCAGTTGCCTCAGAAGTAGAGGGGAAGCCATGACTAAAATGAAATAAATCACCATAGGGGGAAAAAGTAAATTACAAACCGAATGTCAATTACAATAGGTCTTTGACATGTGATAGGATAGTTATATAGTCCACGAAAAATATATCCCAAGGTTACTTGGGGAACAACAATGTGTATGGGGGCGAGGTAATTCAATTCACTTGGTGGTGGGTGGCTTGATGACAACTGGTATAGCGATAAAGTAGATAAGGCAAAATTTTCTAGATGCAAAAGGGAGGTGGGAGGAAGGCTATAAGGTTGTGATCAGGTTAGGATGTTCTGTGGATTGGTCAATTCACAAAGTTGGCCCTATCAAGATTTAAGCTTAGCTACATTATGCTTGCTGTTGGAGGTATAGACAGATCATCTCCAAAGAGGTTACATCTTTGTTTTAGATAGACAGTGTTCGAAGACTTTTATGTGGAAAGGGTCTATATGTTGTTTATAGTGCATTATGCTGGCCCCAAAGTACCTTATATATGGTTTCTATAAAGTGCTGAGTATAGAGTAGAATCAAGAATTTGTAATCCTTTGCCTCCTGCTCTAGGCGTGATTCTCATTAAAGGGCCAATACTGCAGATTTTATCACAAATAAAGGATTTATTAAAATACATTGATCCTTTCAGGCATTGTGGATTGCAGTTGGAAAGACTTCATTCAGTACTAGGGTTACAGGAGGAATAAGAGATTACTAATATCCTTCTGTAAATTTCGACTTGCACTGGTTATTTGTAAAAACAAATTATTTTTATTATTATTTAAGTTAATACTTAATTATCTTGATTTATTTCTTTTTCTTTTTTGTCATTATTTTAAAAGCAATAAAAACGTTTCACATCAACATTTTTATCATATGATTTTATGTTAGCATCATGTATTCTGAGTACTTGTTCTACTCACTTTAAATCCTTTTGAATCTTTTGATAATGTAAACCATCCTGATAATTCATTTAAGGAATTAAATGTAAATACCATAAACAACATAAACGGACCTAAACTATGTAAACTGCTAGGGGTTTTTCATACATCTTAAAGATATGATTCAGACACATATTGCAAATGCTGAAGGTACTCTGTTTGTCATTTTGTAGTTTTGGACACTGTGCGGAAATGCCTTGACTGCCAAAAGAGGAATATTTGGCAAAACAGGAGACTTGCAAACTATCCTTTGTTTGTCTTGTGCAAAAGATGATGTTACATTCTCTGGTGCTTTAAATGGAGACGTCTATGTCTGGAAAGGGCTCACCTTAGTACGCACAATCCAAGGAGCTCATGGTGTAAGTTACCACTTATATGCTACTGTACAAAAAGTAGGTTATTAACATGTATGTTTCCTATTTTACTTTAGGATACTCAACCAGTTCTCAAATGATTTATATGCTGATTGATTACTGGGCTCACCTAAAGTGTGAGTTGGACAGCTATATAAATTTGTTCGGTATATAAATAATAACTAAATAAACTGCACCATACTGGCAGAAGCAATTCTTTGTTGTTGATTTTGCTGTTCTCAGTAACATCTTGGAAGGCATAAAAATATTCTGCAAGGACAAAAATAACTCATCAAATTTTAATTCATTTGATTCAAGAGTATGTTCTACCATAACAATTTTGTGAACAGAAAAATAGTCTTGTACTGTGATGTGGCAATAGCAAGGAATCTTAAATTCTAGTGAAGCATGCCAGGATATGTGATTTAGTTAGTGTTATTGTTTGGGGGAAGTTGAGCTTGTGAGTTTCATTAAAACATAATTTAATATGAGAAATATTTCAGGAAACATGAATAAGTATGGAACTCAATACTCATTATCACTAATCTGTCTATCATATAAGCTATGTCTCTGCAACAATACTTGAATCAATTAATTTCATGGTTACATTATTTAAGGTGCAATGCCATGAATACAAGTAATTATTTAACTCACTTAACTACAGTAATTGGGTCCTGCAATTTTGTTGCTAAGTGATGCAGTTATAAAGTAGAAAATCCTGTGTCTATACAATGGCAGCTGCAGCAGCTCCAGTGCTGCTGTGAGGTGAATCCCACAGCAGCAGCATCCTACAATCACATGATCACCATTTGCGATCTTGTCTGGCTTCCCCATTGACTTTGCTTGTTGAAGCTGGCTGTGAAGGTCATAAATTGTGATCATCTGACTGCAGGATGCTGTGACCATTGTAGTTGTAAGCCAGTTTCCAAGTGCCTGAATTGTGATCACATGATTACAGGGTCGCTGTGAAGAGCATAAGTTGTGAAGAAATAGTTGTGAGTCACTAAATCAGTGGTGTTGAATGAGGACTACCCATAGTGTGCCATGAGCATTTCTCAGTGAGGTGTACATATTTGGCATTCTAACATTTGTAATAGGAAATGATCAAAATAGAACTTTATGATTAACAAATATTTATTGCTTGTTCCAAAGATAAATCTTTTTCTATGCTGATGAAATGAATTCAATATTGCCTTGATTATCTTGGCAATTGTTTTGTTTCTTCAGTTAGTTTACTATGTTTAGGGTTCAGTCAGTCATTTATGCAAGGAGCATCATAACTGCTTTAATCATTCTTGTAAGCTTATCCATTTAATTTGTTCAACATATATACACTATTGATAAACTCTATAATATGCTTGTATCTTAATGTTAATTGTATCTAAATATCTAAACCAAGGTCTGTTTTATCTTTACACAAGGTTAGGATGTGTCTGTGTGTGTGTGTGTGGTGTGTGTATACGTATATATGTCATGAAAACTGTTGCAACTGACTTAGATCTTAGCAATGACAAATAGAAATATGAAGTGCATGCATCATAGAAATAGGCTGATCAAGAAAAGCGTGCTAGAGTGGTAGATATGAACTCAAATTATAGAATTGTCACACAGTGTTATTATTTTAATATGATTCAGTAGCGCACAAATGACTATATGCCTAATCTGGTTTTGCTGCCTAATATCTCTTGGCATGGAAAAACATATTTCTAGTAGGCTGGTTTTGCTTTGTTTGTGTATGATGGAATGACTAAATCATCTGATTATATAAATGTTTGGAATTTCATAGGAAAAAATATTGTGATGTAATTCTGTTTGACAAGCAGTACATTTTAACATTTTGCAAACAGCATTGTCCTCTGAAACAAATTTAAACCCAATTGTTTTATTGTGCAGGCTGGAATTTTTAGTATGTATGGATGTGAGGAAGGTTTTGCAACTGGTGGGAGAGATGGCTGCATTCGACTGTGGGATATTGATTTCAAGCCAATAACTAAAATTGATCTCAGGGAGACTGAGCAAGGATATAAAGGTAATAGTATTTTTTTATTCAGGTTTTGCTCTTAATTTGTACAAATATTTTATTTGTAAATTGTTCAGTATAAAATAGGTATTCTAGAGAAACACTTGCAGAATGTTTACTATGATCATAAGGAATTAACAGAACCAATGCATGTTTTGGAGTAGCTGAAACCAGTTCATTGAAGTGCAGTTCACAATACTTGTAGAGATTGGCTGAAAGAGGGGCACATCACAGGGTCGGTGATAGAAGGGACCTTGTCCCTCCTGACAGTGGCCTTAGGCCACATCTTCTTCCTGCCTTGGCACAACTTCTGACTATGTGTTACATAGTACTTCCTGATACTATCATTCAATTTCCTGGTGAAAGGGAAAGCTTTAATGTCCAACTTCATTTTGGTCTCAAGACCCTTTTGCCAGCAAGGATGGAGTTGAGGGGAACCCTTTAGGTAAAGCAAACAATTTTCTTCCTTCCATCACTCTTTTGAATCTTGAGTCTTGCAGTCAATATATTCCCTCCTGCTTGTCTCCTTGAGCATCTGGGATAGGTAGACTGAGTGAATGTGGAATTTTGTCTTTATTAGGTGAATGGCTGAATGAGTGTACTATGCCTGAGTGAATGAGGATTTCAATTTGTCCATTTGCTATAGTATTATACCAGTTTGCTATTAAGTTACAATTATGTTACAATAGCAGTTTGTTTGTTGAATATTGCTACAGTAGCATTGGAGGTAGTAGCATGAATGTATATCTGGATATACAAGGCATAATTCTGGAGACTGTTAGTATGGATGTGGACTTCCGGTTTTGCATCATAGCGATGTGGCCAAGGGATTGTGGAGCTCCATACCCCATGGCTGGTTTTGCCCTGCCTTGGGACCCTAAATGATCTAATGTCGCCCCGGAGAGGCGGCAAAGAAGGAGGGGCACCCCAATGATTGCAGAACGATGGCAGTCAATCCGTTTGATCCAGAGGAAGCCCTCCAACCCAACAGGAGAAAGGCTAGCTGCACTCCAGTGACTAGCCCAAGCTACTAGCATCGAAGTCCAAAAGCAGCAACTAAGAACAACTGTGAACAACGTGTTGGAGTTGGGTGAGATTATCAATCTTCTCTTCTCTATTTTGAAACTGATTTCCTGGAAAAGATCCCCAAGAAGCAAAAAATCCTCCGAAAGTGAGAAGGAAGGGGACTATAACCCTACCCTTCCATAGACGGAAGTGGCGATTTAATTTTTATGGGGGACAGAAATATATTGAAATGGATTAATGTAAAGCTATAATTTGGATAAAACTGAAAATTATGGAAATTGTTAAGATTTTCTACTTAAAAGAATATTGATGGAATTACAAGAAAATAATTGTTTTGTTTTAAAAGCTGGAAAATAAACAGACACTGACATCTAGTGATGGAACAGAGTATAGAATTATAGCTGCCCTGCCTCAGAAACTGGCAAGATGTCCAGAAACAGAGTACTTTTATCCCTTTGATCCTCAAGGGCTCTTAGCCAAACAGAGAACAGCTGGGAATAGAAGAAAGAAAATACACTGGGCTATCTATTGCAGAATGAGAAATACAATTGTTTATGAAAACTGCTGACCTTCTTGGATTATAAGTACTTACTGAGCTGTGATATTTAAGTTTAAAAATAGTCTGCAGAGAAAGAAAAACTTTGACCTTTTGGCTATTCTCCTAGGGGGGAAATTACTGGATTGTTTTTAAGTGACTGAACATTTTGGATTGTTTATAAAGATAAGAGATATATAAGACTATAGTGTTTGGAATTTAAGACTGGTTGGTTTGATGAAAATGGAGGTTGCATATACAACTAAAAGTGGTAAGAAACCACATGCAATATTCTTTTCTAAAATCCCCAGTCTGGAACATCAGAGATCTGCAGGAGAAATACTTCAAGATAAGACAAATATTTTCCAGGAAGAAATGTATGCTGTGTTACAACTAATTCAAACAACAATGGCTTTAAATCATAATGAGATTAAAAATAACTTTGATGATATAAATGAACACATTTTTGACCTAAGCTCACAATTAAAAAATTCTCAGAAAATGGTGATAAAGAATGAACAAACAAATCAGATAATAGAACAAAAACTAGAGGAAAGTGATTCAAAGATGGAGGCTACAAATGAAGAAAACCACAACTTAACACAGACAAAGAAAAATTTACAAGATTTTGCTATAATATTGGAAACGGAAAAGACATTTCATTTTTCAAAACATCAAAACAAACCTGAAGACAAGAAAGAAGATTTGACAAAATGGACAATAGAGCTGTCAGGAGAACCACTAGAGTCTGGGAGACAAAAAATGGAAAGAGAAATTGAGGGAGAAGAAAAGTGGAAGCTTCTTAACGAGTATAAATGGGCAAAACTCCCCCTCAAAAGCACCTTATTCAATTTGTCTTTCCCATTCTTAACAACACCTATAAAAATACAGGAAGAATTATATAGCAAGCTGAACACGCTGACTTGGAAAGCTGCTAGGCAAGAGAAGAAGGCGAGAGCCAGACTCAAGAGACATGATTTGACTTACCAGATGGAGTACTATATGACTAAACACTTGTTTGAATATGGTTAAAAGAATAGTTAAATTTTGGATACGAATGGGTTCTATAGTAAGAGAGATGTTTATGTTTTAAAGCTTCCAGGGAACACTGACCAAGAAATAGGCTACTGCACAATGTTGGTGCAGCATAGCTTATTTGTTGTAAGTGACATGTATTTGAGGGGACTGCTAATAAATGAGTTAAGATTAATATCTGAAACATACACTCTCAGCTAGTGTTTAAGAGTTGCTGTGCAATTGCACTGTTACACAGCATTAGAAGATTGTAAGAGTTTCTTTCCCATATGTCTTGAGGGCCCTCAACCAAAGCCAGTAGGTACCAATATGGCTGTAGACCTTTCCATTAATGTCCTTCAGGTTTTTACCCCTTCTTATTAAAAAAAGGGATTTCTTATTTTTAAAAAAACTCTAATTGGAAGCTAGTAGAAAGAAGAATGCTAAATGAAGAGCCATGTTTTCTTTATTTTCAATAATATTTTGGATATATTATTATTATTATTATTATTATTATTATTATTATTAATAATAATAATAATAATAATAATAATAATAATAATAATAATAATAATAATAATAATAATAATAATAATAATAATAATAATTAATAATAATAATAATAATAAAGTTGGAAGGGACCTTGGAGGTCATCGAGTCCAACCCCCTGCTCAGGCAGGAAACCCTATACCATTTCGGACAAATGGCTGTCCAGTCTCTTCTTAAAAACTTCCAGTGTTGGAGCATTCACCGCTTCTGGAGGCAGGTTGTTCCACTGGTTAATTGTTCTAACTGTCAGCGCCTTGGAGAATAGCTTGACTCCCTCTTCTTTGTGGCAACCCCTAAGATATTGGAATACTGCTATCATGTCTCCCTAGTCCTTCTTTTCATTAAACTAGACATACCCAATTCCAGCAAACGTTCCTTATATGCTTTAGCCTCCAGTCCCCTAATCATCTTTGTTGCCCTTCTCTGCACTCTTTCTAGAGTCTCAACATCTTTTTTACATCGTGGTGACCAAAACTGGATGCAGTATTCCAAGTGTGGCCTTACCAAGGCATTGTAAAGTGGTATTAATACTTCACGTGATCTTGATTCTATCCCTCTGTTAATGCAGCCCAGCACTGTGTTGGCTTTTTGGCAGCTGCAGCACACTGCTGGCTCATATTTAAGTGATTGTCCACTAGGACTCCAAGATCCCTCTCACAGTTACTACTATTGAGCAAGGTACCCCCTATACTATACCTGTACATTTGGTTTTTCTTGCCTAAATGTAGAACCTTACTTTTTTCACCATTGAATTTCATTTTGTTAGATAGTGCCCAATGTTCAAGTCTGTCCAGATCCTCCTGTATCTTAAGACTGTCTTCTGGAGTGTTGGCTATTCCTGCCAGCTTGGTGTCGTCTGCAAATTTGATGATTTCCCCATCTATCCCCTCATCCAAATCGTTGATGAAGATGTTGAAGAGTACTGGGCCCAGAACAGAGCACTGGGGCACCCCACTACACACTTCCCTCCATGTAGATGCAGTTCCATTGAGGACCACATGCTGAGTACGGCCGGTCAGCCAGCTACGAATCCATCTGGTGGTGATGCTTGTCAACCCACATTTTTATATTTACGAGAGTAGGTCGTGATCTACTTTATAAAATGCATACTGAAGTCCAAGTAAATTATATCCACAGCATTCCTCTGATCCACTAATTTTGTCACTGGTCAAAGAATGCAATAAGGTTTGTCTGGCATGATCTGTTTTTGACAAACCCATGTTGGCTTTTAGTAATGACTTTGTTTGCCTCTAGGTGTTCGCTGATCGTTGTTGATTATCTTTTCCAGAATCTTCCCAGGTATTGAGGTCAGGCTGATAGGTCTGTAATTTCCTGGATTCATTTTTTTTCCTTTTTTGAAGATGGGAACTACATCAGCTCTTTTCCAGTCCTCTGGTAGTTCCCCAGTGCTCCAGGATCTTTGAAAAATATAGTTCAGTGGTTCTGAGATCACATCTGCCAGTTCCTTGAGAACCTTGGGGTGTAATCCATCTGGTCCTGGTGATTTGAACTCGTCTAGGCTGGACAGATGCTCACTTACCATTTTCTTGCCTATCTTAACTTGTGTTTCTATTCTGTTTTTTATGGCACTATTTTTGATAGGTTGGTCTGTTTTTTCCCTTTGTGTAAAGACAGATGCAAAAAACGAGTTTTTATTCTTTGATACTAATATAAAGCAAGACAGTGGATCATTCTGAAATATTGAAGAGTTGTTTTTTAAAAACATATATAGATTTGATAAAAATAGGAGATAAGGATAACATCCTCAAGTGCATCTCACCCCAGTTCCTGCCATATCTTCCTTTGCTAACAACCCATCTCAATGTTCCTGCCTGTCCTCTGCGCTCCCCTCTCCAGTCCAGTCCAATCTTACCCATTGTTCCTTCCTCCCAGACTATAGTACAATGTAACCAATCATCTAACCATTTACTCAGTCCACACACTCAATCCAGTCAATAATCCACCCTACCCCACAAGGAACTCTGCCACCTTTTTGGACACATTTTTCCAAGTCTCTGCAGAGAAGGAACACCAGGCCTCACAGCTCACTTACTCTCCAAAATGGGGGAGGTCTCACACCTCAAAAGGTGAAGAAGGCCAAGGAAATACAATCATCCCAGGCCCAAGCAGGATCCCAGTCAGACATCTCCATTCGGGGAGAAAAGAAGACGGCCATCAACATCCCCAAATTGTAAGTGGGGACCAGAAAACTAACAGAGTGCCTTCCAACCCCGCATGGCCAGACATAGGCAAATAGTCTCCAGCTCCATTTCAGAAATAACTCTTAGGACTTTGGATCTGAACAATCCAAAGCAATCATACCTCCACAAGCCAAGTATCCTGGGGAGGCAGCAAGGCACCAAAGATCATATGTGGTCATCTACTGTGTTTGTTGCATAGCAGCAAAGACCAACATATGTATCTACTTTTCTGACATTCACCCATTTGCTTTCTGATGTGCTTTATTGGGACATATATTTGATTATCTATTGGGTAGTATCTAATGTTCAGTATCTTGATCAAAATTTAGTCACAGCATGTATTTGTTAAATAAGCTGCTACCATTTCATGTTATATATACCTTGACATGGTCAGAAGAGTGAGAGAAAATTGACATGTTTATATAGAAAGACCTCCTTTTTCCTTCAGAAGGCTAAGCAGATTAGATTTTTATCATTTATTTATAAATGTCAATAACACCTAGTGTGTCTGTACAATAGCACATCTTCCCAAAGGGCAAAATGGATTCCTGTTAGCGGAATAGTGGAGATAGTGAAAGTTAATTTCAAAAAGATATTCTTATGAGAGATTTATTAAATCAATGCCATTTTTATTGCTACGTCTGTATGTAAAGAATGCTAAAAAAAAGCATAGACATTCAAAGAAACATGGAGATACAGAACCTGTAAACCATTTATTCAAACTGGCTAATTAAACAGGATTATATTTGTGGGGTATATTGTACTAGAACTCTTTGGGTTCTTTTTGTATCAAAAAAGGGAATTAAGTGGGAAAGAGGAAACCTCCACCTCCCAACTTTTGAATTCAACTGTTCCATCCCTGCATATTCTTTGGATTATAAGTATAGTTGTCTATACATATACATTTTGTATACATACACATAAATTGTATAAGCCATATTCCTAATTTTCTACTGCTAGACCACATTTTTCTGAAATTTTGGTAGCACTTTTTCAGACTAACAAATATTATTAAAATACGTAAGCTTTTATGAGCTACAGCTCACTTCATCAATGGCTAAATCAATGTTGTATTTAAATTGAGGGAAAGCAGAAGAAAATAAGGTTTTGTCCAGATGAGTGAGACAGATGACAAGATTATCAAGTAACAATTGTAATGTATTCAAAACCCATTCTGTTTCCTGAGATCTTCTATTAGCCTGAACACTATATGAACTTAGCAGCTTCTCACTCCATTGTGCTGACAAAATCTGTTTGTTTGTTTCATCAAAATGGGTACTCATAATGAAGTGCCCTGGAAAGTTGCAATGCTCCCATATTACTTTATCCTTTTTTTGAGTCCTAATGTCAACTTTATGTCAATTTATTGTGCAAAGTTTATTCCATTTGTCCAATGTAGAATCCAGAGGGACATTGCAGGCAGATGATGGTATATATTGCTTTAGGGGAAGAGCATGCGAAAGCGCCTTTATGTGAAGTAGTTGGCACCTATGATGGTACTGTTGGTATAAAGGTGGGAGCAAAGGAGATATCTAGATTTATTGCATATGTTAGCATGATTGTCCTGTTGTATCTTGTTGCTTGTAAATATCTGTTTCAGATATGTAAATATCTGTTGTCTGTATCTAAGTATGGGCCTGCCATCTAGTGCCTAAAATGTAGTGTAATTGTCCAGTATGTCCAGTCATCAATGGTGTGTTGATAAATGTGTAACAATCAGCCCTGCCAGCTCCATTGCTGCCACCGTACTGCACCATGAGCTAACAAACAATTGTTTGGCATGCTAGGTAGTCTGCTCTCAAGCTTCTTGTAAAATTCCAGAAAATTTTAACATTTGGCTTTTGCACGTTGACATGAGCTAGATCTAGCATATCACCCCTGTAGCATATTAATAATATATTAGTGTATAGCTCACATGATTTGCACATACAACCTAGATT
Source organism: Azemiops feae (assembly GCA_023970755.1). Lineage (NCBI taxonomy): Eukaryota > Metazoa > Chordata > Lepidosauria > Squamata > Viperidae > Azemiops > Azemiops feae. The sequence continues at coordinate 505,279 of JALGBA010000088.1, forward strand.
GTTAGTAATATAATTAAAGGAAACCATGTTATTTATAAGTGATGTGCAGAAATATCAATGAAGGCAGATTTTTACTGATTTATTTATAATATTCTTACCCAATTCCCCATCATTTTATTGTTTTTAATAATACATTTCCCAGAGCACAGAAACAATAATAATAATAATAATAATAATAATAATAATAATAATAATAATAATAATAATAATAATAATAATAATAATAATAATAATAATAATAATAATAATAATAATAAAGTTGGAAGGGACCTTGGAGGTCATCGAGTCCAACCCCCTGCTCAGGCAGGAAACCCTATACCATTTCGGACAAATGGCTGTCCAGTCTCTTCTTAAAAACTTCCAGTGTTGGAGCATTCACCGCTTCTGGAGGCAGGTTGTTCCAATAACATATAGCAATATTAAAATATTCTATTTAAGAAATATTAATTTTTTTACAAAACAGTGATAGAAAACAGCCAACTTATTTAATCTCTTTTAAAGGTAACGTGGAATTATAACTGTTATTCTTTATTTTGAATATTTTTATAGTTCATATCTCAAAAGTTCAAGGCAGATCAGCACTATGCAAAGTACCTCAATCTTTATTATGGCTCTAAAATTTTGCAGATCTCCTCCATCTCTATAACTTCAGCAAAGCTTGGCCACCTCCAGGATGGTTTTCTCATGCTTTCTATACTTTCCCACTTGATTACCATTGCCCCCTTCAGTTTATAGGGGAATTGTCCCTGATCTGAGAACTACTTTGTATAATCAGAATCAACTCTTGAGTCTTAGAAATCTTCATTCTGGAATTTTATTTTTTTTTCATATGCTGCAGTAGCAGATATCTCCTAGAACATAATCTGTTGGTTTTGTTGCATAATTTGAATGCGTCTTATGTACTCTATCTTTCACACATGTTCACATATTCGTACATGGTACAGGTTATGTGTGTGTTCATACATACCCATGCACACACATGTATCTGTTCATGTACACGCACTTAGTTCTCAATCCATGGAACAGAAACATTGTCTTCAGGCCTAAGTTAAGAAACCGATTCCTATTACTCTTGTGACCATTCTGGAAGCATCTAATTTGCAACTATGAGAATCAGAATATCGATAGCTACACTTTTGGATGGATTGCTCCAAGATGTGTTTTTTTTAATCTTTCTTCTGTCTTTTTCTGAGAAGGCTTTATTAAAATTTGAACTTAGAATTAAAATTAAATCACACTTTTAACTAATTCTCTGTGGAATACAAAAATTCATAGTTTTAGTAAAATATGATATTAAAATTGAGAGGGTTTTGCCTATTTTGTATGTCTACAAATCTGTTTTTATATTTTAGGAGGCAGCTTGATATGATGAAACAGATTGCAAACCTGCCAGCAATAAGAATTAACGCTTTTGTAGTACTTGTCCATATGCACTGTTAACATAGTTATTAATACTGTAACCAAGATACAGAAATGAGCACCTGCTTCATTATTACATAGAGATAATCAGTTATAGTTTTTCTTCAGGAAGAACTGTGTATAAATAAGTATTTGCTGCTATAGAAACTGAAGATTGAAAAAATAGACAACTGCATATTAAAGCACACTAATAGGCAAATCATATTGAATCAGAAAATTAGCACTAGGTGTTTGTCTATGTCAGTTTGATTAGACTATTTATTATGTCCTTCTGGGTAATGTCTGACAGCCCTTCAGTCTCCTTTCTTCGTTTTGTAGATGTCTGATGTTAAAAAACAAACTTGATGGATTATGTTGGACTTTGGGAAAGAATCTTATTCTGTTTGGATGGCAGAATTCATGCTTTGGATATAAAACATCCCAGATTTAAAGGATCAGGTAGCAACCAATGGAAAAGCCTTGAACCTGGAAATTGGTTGGTAGTCAGAGTAGATGATACAGGTCTACTCTGAGTTGTAGCAGTTTTCTGGCTACCTCATTGGTGTTAGAAAATGTGTAACTGTTTCAGCAGTCAATGAATTTATTACATTTAAAATGTAATTATCAAAATCTCCCTATTACTGATTTTAAAAGTATAGGATAATACGGTACATGCACATATACCATATAAACAAGCAAGAATGAACTTGAGTTAGCATGTCATGAGTAATGATTGCCTTGAACAAGTAGTTCAAGAGTACTTGAGGTGGAAAGATTGTTTACTATCATATTATTCCTGCTACCAACTTTCATAAAAACCCATGCTCCAAAGAGGAAAGAGTGGAACAACAGTATCCATTGTGAATGTCAAAATTTTGCAAGATAGTGGGTCCCTTGCAAGGTACTAGAATTGCGACGTTAATAACAATAATAGAGTTGGAAGTGAGGTCTTCTAGTCCAACCACCTGCTCAGACAGGAAACCCTATACCATTTCAGACAAATGGTTGTCCAATCTCTTCTTAAAAACTTCCAGTGTTGGAGCATTCACAACTTCTGGAGGCAAGTTGTTCCACTGATTAATTGTTCTATCAGGAAATTTCTCCTTAGTTCTAGGTTGCTTCTCTCTTTGGTTAGTTTCCATCCATTGCTTCTTGTCCTGCCTTCAGGTGCTTTGGAGAATAGCTTGACTCCCTCTTCTTTGTGGCAACCCCTGAGATATTGGAACACTGCTATCATGTCACCCCTAGTCCTTGTCTTCATTAAACTAGACATACCCAATTCCAGCAACCATTCTTTATATGTTTTAGCCTCCAGTCCCCTAATCAGTGCTTTTTTTGTAAAAAAAAAAAAAAAAAGGTGCCGGAACTCACACATGTCATACAACCCACTTTGCCTACCCTACAAGGTTCCATCCAAAAAAGGTGCCGGAACTCCGTTCTGAGCGTTCTATGACAAAAAAAGCCCTGCCCCTAATCATCTTTGTTACTCTTCTCTGTACTCTTTCTAGAGTCTCAACATCTTTTTTAAATCGTGGTGACCAAAACTGGATGCAGTATTCCAAGTGTGGCCTTACCAAGGCATTATAAAGTGTTATTAACATTTCATGTGATCTTGATTCTATCCCTCTGTTAATGCAGCCTAACACTGTGTTGGCTTTTTTGGCAGCTGCAGCACACTGCTGGCTCATATTTAAATGATTGTCCACTAGGACTCCGGGATCCCTCTCACAGTTACTATTATTGAGCAAAGTACCATTTGGTTTTTCTTGCCTAAATGTAGAACCTTACTTTTTTCATCATTGAATTTCATTTTGTTAGATAGCGCCCAATGTTCAAGTCTGTCAAATTCTGTATCTTAAGCCTCCCTTCTGGAGTATTGGCTCTTCCTGCCAGCTTGGTGTCATCTGCAAATTTGATGAGTTCCCCATCTATCCCCTCATCCAATTCATTGATGAAGATGCTGAAGAACACTGGGCCCAGAACAGAGTCCTGGGGCACCCCACTACACATTTCCCTCCATATAGATGCAGTTCCATTGAGGACCACACGCTGTGTACGGCCAGTCAGCCAGCTACAAATCCATCTGGTGGTGATGCTGTCTAACCCACATTTTTCTATCTTATCGAGTAGCAGATTGTGGTCTACTTTATCAAATGCCTTATTGAAGTCCAAGTAAATTATATCCACATCATCCCTCTGATCCACTAATTTGGTCACCTGGTCAAAGAATGCAATAAGATTTGTCTGGCATGATCTGTTTTTGACAAACCCATGTTGGCTTTTGGTTATGACTTTGTTTGTCTCTAGGTGTTCGCTGATTCGTTGTTTGATTATCTTTTCCAAAATCTTCCCAGGTATTGAGGTCAGGCTGATAGGTCTGTAGTTTCCTGGATCTATTTTTTTTCCTTTTTTGAAGATGGGAACTACATCAGCTCTTTTCCAGTCCTCTGGTAGTTCCCCAGTGCTCCAGGATCTTTGAAAGATATAATATGTTATGTTATGTCTACCTTCTTGCAGATTTTGGCAGTCCTCTGCAGATACTGCTGCATATCTGGCTGCCCTGAAAGTATTTTGATCAAAATGCCATTCTAGAGTTCACATCTGCTGGCTGTTTCTCTCTGAAGAGTCCTTAGAATTGAGTGTCTGCTATCCCATGACTGTCTGCCCATACGGATGGACCCACTGTTCTTTCCAATCTCTACCAATAGGCAAACAAATCTCTCTGAGTCCATCCGCTTTAGTCTTATTATTTTTGCTTAATATCTTTTTATGTGATTTTTAAATTACTTGTGAAGTGCTTACCAATTATTGGGTAGGAATTTGCTAAAGACATGGTTCTGCTAAAGTGAAGCCTTTTGTTTCCTATTGCATTCCAAAGAAGACAAATTACAGACATGTTTACATCTTCTACTGAAAAATAATAGGGCTTCACAATGCTTGACTGAAGCTGGATTGTGCCCACTACAGATAATTATTCATTAATATACAAAGATTATTCTATCCTTTCTCAGGTTTATCTATTCGAAGCGTGTGTTGGAAAGCAGATCGACTTCTAGCAGGAACACAGGACAGTGAAATATTTGAAATTATTGTGAGAGAAAGAGACAAGCCAATGCTCATCATGCAAGGTCACTGTGAAGGCGAGCTCTGGGCTCTGGCAGTCCATCCCAAAAAGCCATTAGTTGTTACTGGCAGTGATGATCGATCTGTGCGGTAAGGCAGCAGCATTTATCCCTAATGTTTCACCACAGCTGTGTTGGGAAATCCTCATGGCTTTGAAGATCATAATGCTAGTGATCAATTAATTTGCAGAAGAAAATAATCAACTAAATGTTTTATTTATGTTTTTAGTTATATATTATTTATTCCAGCATTTATATTCCAGTTTCTTAGCCAAAGAATAGGTACTTAAAGTGCAATAAATTTGTAAGCTAAAAGAAAACCCAGCAATACACCAAGTAGTGTTAAAATATGTGAGATAGCTGTGAAAATTATTTTAGTTCTAATCATTTTTCTCAGAGCTACACTTGAGTTTTAAGCATCCTGAAACATCAGTACAGTAAAATTTCTAGCATCTTGTCTAAGTGAGATTACTAAATTCTTTTTTTGTGAGAGGTGGATTCATCATTATAAAATGTTCAGTAAAGAAATACAAGGCCTGGGTGTCTGAATTGAAATTGCATCAACAATATATGATTTTCTTTACAGAAATGGTTAATATAAAAAGAAATCTTAATTTCTGTTCAATAGAGTGAAAAATAATCCCAAAGAAAGTAGCCTTTCTAACTTTCTTGGACTAGGATTAAAATGATTTTAATGAAACAGACAGGCAATGTAATTTGGCAATTAAAGGGGTGGCATCAAGGAGATCCAACCAGTCTCCCTCAGATAGGAAAATTCACTGATTGACTTTGAATATCTCTCTCTCTCTCTCTCTCTCTCTCTCTCTCTCTCTCTCTCTCTCTCTCTCTCTCTCTCTCTCTCTCTCTCTCTCTCTCTCTTCCTCCCTTTCCCCCCCTCTCTCTCTTTCCCCAAACCTACCTCATACAATTGCTGTTGTGAGGAAAATTGGAGGTAGCATTCTATATGTTGCCTGAACAAAGGTGGGATATAAATCAACAAATAAATACAAATAGAGTAATTAATGTGATTAATAGTTAAGATACCGGTACAGTTTAGTGCCATTTTCAAATCTGATAAACATTCCCTGTACCTCTTCATTCCAGTTATTAATAAAAATATTGAAAAATCAAATCACATGGTAATGAGATGATATTTCATTCCATTCACATGTTGAACTACAAACCACCCAGTCCCTTTTTACTCTAATCTGTTCTGCGAGCCAGATAAGCAGAAAATAGAATGGGAGAGATGCACATAAAGTTTGGAGTAATGTCTCTCTGGCCAAAAAAGCAATACATAAATGCCACATTGTAGTGATAAACAGACTTCTTTCATCTTTTCTTTCTTGTGAAGCTTATGGAGTCTTGCTGATCATGCTTTGATTGCCCGATGCAATATGGAAGAAGCTGTGCGGAGTGTATCTTTCAACCCTGATGGATCTCAGCTGGCTCTGGGAATGAAAGATGGCTCTTTTATTGTTCTGAGAGCAAGGTAGGCTTGACTCTTGCCTTAAAAAAATAATTCAGACCAAATCTGAAATGTATTAGTGCAATTTTTGAGAATTATTGTACATGTTGTTGGCTTGAATAAGACACAATAGTCTGATAAAACGTATTTTGAAAGCTTAAGGATAAGTTTTCTGAAACAAATTACATGGGTCTAGCACAATATATAAATCTAGCCATTGTGATCTGTATACAGTATTCATCACTTAGAGTTTATAGTAAACCAATGCAATTTTTCTAAATTATAACTTAATTTTAAATTAGAACAAAACCAACTAACATGGTGAGTAAACTTAATCTTTATATCTTTATAAATCTTTTTGCATCCCTAGCTTAGATGCTTTAATTCTAGCTTATTAAACCATCGTTTTCTGTAACCAGATCTGATTTGTTAGCGGTACCTAAACTACATTTCAATTCTGACAGTATAAGGAACTGTTTTAGCAAATTAATTTTTCTAAAAACTATATTCTTAAGAAAAAGAGAAAAAGGATATCTTTGTCCCATCTGAATTGGGCTGCTTTGGATTTCTGGGGAAGAAATGGCAGACTGAAGAGAACTCTGTAAAAAGTGGAGCCAATGACCGTGGGGAAATGAAGAGACAGCAAGTAGACCAGCTGGTTCATAATTCTTCTCCAGACAAGGAGAGAACTTGAGATCTCCCACAAGTAATCCAGACAGCTGCTCTTCACAAGGAGACCACAAGACATCGGTCTGCAGTGGGTTTAGCATTCTGGCGAATAGCTACTGTATCTTGCTCAGTCAGCACCTTTGAAAGGACCCTGGATTTGCATACTTCCTTTTCTAATCACTTTGGAAATTGCTTATTAATTGCTTTTCAACTATTAGGAATCTTTAGATCAACAACCTTTATAGCACTGGATGTTTTTCTTTCAATCCTTAGTGAAGTTTTAACTGTAAGTATAAGAACTTTAAAAAAAAAGAATCCTTCCCATAGGAAAATGCTTTTGATTTAAATTCTTTTTAAAAAACGTAAGATAAGACTTTAAAAATTGGACACTAGAGAAAATTAAAGATTATAATTAAAAGAGAAGAAAGCTCAAACTAAACAATTATAAAATGAAGCAAAATATTTTAACATTGGTCCTATTTTTTTTACCAACTTTTAAGAATTTATTTTTTTAAAAATGTAAACATGGAATGATCCTGTAAAACCAACAATAATAAAAATTGTCCACATTGTAGTACTTCATTTTTTATACTCGTTCAAGAGCTTCTAGCATAATAATGCTGTTTTCTCGTATTACCACCATCCCTATGTTGTTCTGTTGTCTGCCAGGTGCCATTTCCACACACTCATCTATCACCAAATTCATGAATGAATCAAAACCTCTTAATATCCCTTGAACATGCCGACCTCCATTTAGTTTTAATGATAGGTTCTTGTCCATAATTTCTTCAGCTCCAGCAAGTGCGCTTTGCTCATCCTTCCTTTTCCAAGCCGACCGCCTCATGAAGCGTCTGTCGCTCGTCTCTGCTGCAGTCAGACGTCACCACGGCACTCACTTCTCTCCTTAACATTGGTCCTATTAAAGGATATTGTGAACAATGGAGCCAGAAGTTAATTTTCAAAGTGTCTGCTTCTATAAATAGACTGTGTTTTAAAAGATTATGGAAGAGGAACAAGTTTCACCGGACAAGATCAAGACTGATTTTAAAGTGGACAGACAGTCTACAAGAATGACATGGAAAAAGATATTACATTGGACATATAAAATAAACTGGGTGATGTCTTAATAATTAAAAGGAATATATTGTCAGGCACAAAGAATCAAGACCATACGTTAAGTTCCAATTAAGATTTATTGTTCAAACCTGTTCACAAGAATCCAGCCACCTAATGTTCATCATTAGATTAGCCCTAGATAAGAGTTAATGGAATTCGGGGAGAGGGGTTATACTTGGGAACATTTGTGGACATGATGCTAGGCTGAGTCCTCTCTTGATTCCTCCCCCAAGCTCTGCATCTTTCCCTCCTACAAATATACAAATAACAGACAAAGAGAGTGACCTGGATAATTTTCCTATATTGGATTTCTGTAAAAGGTTTGTTAACATTGAAAGATGTTGTAAGAAAGGACAAAATAAAAATAAAAGGAAATCAAGCTCTACAACATTATTTGATGGGAGTAAATATCGAGATTTTAAATGTAGAAGAGAGGAAAATAAAGTTGGCTGATTTGATCAAGGTTAAAATAAATATGTTATCTCTGTTAACAGTGCATAACTGGGCATTGCTGATACAGTGGCCAGTTTCTTTTTCTCTTTAATGCTATATTCTTTATTTCTAAACTAATTACTGTACATAGTGAGGCTTATATATTGCTCTGATCCAGCAGAATTCTGCACAGGCAATATAGTATAAAAGGAAACCATGCTTGCTAATTCATTTGGAACAGCAATCCCTCTTGAACATTTTGGATTGTCTTTTAGCTTCTAACATTACTGTTAAGTAATTATCTTATTTACCAGCTGAATAATTTTTCTGATGTATGATGGCAGATATTCATTCTAAGCAACAGTATGCCAAAGATTAAGATGGGTTATTTGTAAAACATAAAACTGTAAAATTCAAAGGAAGTGGCATGCAAAACAAAATCAGTGCTGTCTGTTTTTGAGATTGGGGGGAAAAGTTTGAAAATATAATTTTAAATGTTAATTTGAAACATTGTTATATTCAAGTGACTTATTCCTGTGTGTGTTTGTGTGTGTTTCCTGCTGCCAATCTTGTATTCATTTATAAGAAAACCAGTTGAATTTAGTGGGTTGTTTCTGAATAGACATAATATTCTGCTGCAAGGCTACTATTCTATACAATACTTTTGAAGAACAAATTCTGTTGAGCTTAATAGGACTTCTTAACTACATCTGTATTGGATTGCCCTTCAAGAGCATGTTTGTGCAATACAGAATCTGTGTAGATAATACACATACCACCATCTTATCATTTTTCATTTGCACACCCACTGCTAACAATGTTTTCAATACTCTTTGCAGAGATATGACAGAAGTTGTTCATATCAAAGATCGGAAAGAAGTGATTCATGAAATGAAGTTTTCACCAGATGGCTGCTATCTTGCAGTGGGTTCTAATGATGGCCAGGTAGATATCTATGCAGTTGCTCAGCGGTATAAGAAAACTGGAGAATGCAACAAATCTTCTAGTTTTATCACTCATATTGACTGGTCTCTAGACAGTAAATTCTTGCAAACAAATGATGGTGCAGGAGCACGCTTCTTCTACAGGATGCCATGTAAGTAAATATTTCTTCATTACATGCATTTAATCTTAATGAGCAGTACATAAAATTTTTGATCAATATACTCCAGGGATAGGACTGTGTGATGACTTGAAATAAGCACTATTCCCCATTAACTTTATCTGTCTGTCTGTCTGTTAGATGAACAGTAGTATATATATGAAGTAAATACAAAATTTAAAAATTAGCCAAAGTATTTAGCTAAAAATCATCAGTTTCACTACTGTATATGAATTTTCTTAATTTTAAAGTTGTAGATTATTATGTTTAAAATTATGCTAAAGTTGACATCATTGCATATTGATACAGTAAATAAATACAATAACACTATTACTAAAGTTAGAAATAATTACTGAATTCCTTCTTTTTGAAATTTATTGGAACTGATGGGCATGACAATGGAAAATAATTTGACTATCAAGACTGGACTAGCTAATATTAGAATTTAGAATAATTCAGTATCAAGTAATAGTATTACATTTTTCTATACAATGTAATAATACAGTACAATGAAACTTCATTTTAAAGCATCATTTATTATTTGTGCAATGATATCATTATGCAAATGGAAATTTCTGTAATTTTCTTAATGTTTCATTACACCAGTAAGAGAAATCAGCATGAATATCACAAAATTAAGATAAAATTAACATAAATATAACTGCCTCATCTGAATTACATTTGATATAATGGAGTTTAACTTGTTGTATCCAAAGGCTGCTAAATGAAGCTTAATTTAATTTAATAGATTTTGAGGCTGTCTGAATCCAAAAACCTATGGGCGACTTACAATATTTAAAATGCATAATTTAATAGACATGACTATTCAGACAAAATTGAACCAGTAACATTCAAAGGAACAACTGGGCTCCACATGCACCCTAAACCCCAGACCTGGGAACTTAAGAGACTTCTGGAACACCTAGAGAATGAGAGCCACATGTATCTCTGGTTGGATGTTGTGTTAGAGAACAAAAGGCCATGACAGAGAAGGCACACTTCCTCAGGTGCACACAAGATCACAATTTTTGTAGAAGGAACACGGAATGCACCAAGCATACCAGATGGAATAACGGGAAACAGGAATAAAAGGAAACAGACTATCCTGCAAATAACTAGGTTCTATGCCATTAAAGACTTTATAGGTTTTGATCAGCATCTTGAACTGCAGCCAGAAGCCAACCAATAACTAATGCAGCTTGTGCAGCAACAATGACTCATGAGCATAGTGAGGAGTAGCTGTTATTGCATGCACTCTTGCTTTTTAAACCAACTGTAGCTAAATAATAACAATAACAATAATTATTGGAAGGGACCTTGGAGGTCTTCTATTCCAACCCCCTGCTCAGGCAGGAAACCCTATACCATTTCAGACAATTGTTGTCCAGTCTCTTCTTAAAAACTTCCAGTGTTCCAGAGCATTCACAACTTCTGGAGGCAGGTTGTTCCACTGATTAATTGCTCTGTCAGGAAATTTCTGCTGTTCATCTATAGAGGGTATTCAAGAGCAGTCCCATGTAGAATGTATTGTCATAGTTCACTTGTGAGGTGAGTAGCAGATAAGTAATCATCTGAAGAGCCTCCTGGTTGAGGAAAGGACACAACTGACACACAAGATGAATCTGCATAAAGACCCTCCTGATCACAGCTATCATCTGCTCTTCATGAAATAACTGTGAGTCCAGTAGGACCCCCAAATTGCACACTAGTCCATCCCAGTCCAAAGATGAAAACATCCTCAACCCAGAGGCTCCAAACAGACATACAACTCTATCTTGTTGGGATCCTAGCTGAAGTGTTTCTTCCTATCCAAACCTCCAACTTCACTTATGCAGCCCAAGATTGAAATGCACAATTGATTATTAATAATACTGAAACCTAAATTAATGTCACCCAGCAGATCTATGTAGATGTTAAAAAGGGGGGTGAAAGCATTAAACATTGAGGTACCCCATGTGAGTAGATGTGATCTCCTCCCTCTTGTCAACACAGACTGGGACTGACCATTGAGGAAGGAGGTGAACCACTGCAACTACTACAAATATATTGTGTTTATTTATTAATCAAATTTATATAGCCTCCCATCTCTGGGACTCTGGATGACTTGTATTGTACAGTATGTGTGGGTGAATGTGTGTGTGTATTGTACAGTGTGTGTGTATACACACATTTAAAAATAGAAAAATCAGCAATAGAAATAGAGATATTTAAAACTAAACATATATACAAACATTGGGTGGGGAGAGAGAGAGAAAGAAAGAGAGAACATCAAAAGTGATGGAACTAACCTAATGTCCAGAAGGAAGGGAGAATGTTCTATAAGATGGATACCACAACAAAGAAGGAGATTTAATGTTATATGCATTTTAAAGAGATTGCATGTTATATATGTTTATTATGATTGTTTTATCCATACACTGTCACACAAGAGTCACACAGATATGTAACAATCTAATAAGTGGATAAATAAATTTTAGAATTACTGTTGTCTGGTTATTATGAAGAACCTAAGTAATGCAAAGGGGATGATACCAACCATTTCATAAGATCAATTCCTTCCTTGAATTCCTAAGCTGACCCATTTCACTTTAGTTATATAATAATAGGGAAATAGTAAAATGTATTATTTTCAATCAAGAGAAGAACCATCATATTTAAACTTTTCCCCATGGATTGCATGTTACTGAACATGGAAATAAGGCAAAACTTAAAAGATCTGTAAAAAATAAATATTGGACATCGAAACAACCTACAGAAATAAATTAAAATTAATTTATTATAAAATTAAAATTATTATAAAAAATTAATTTTATTGTAAATCAAATGATTTGTTGTTACAAATACTGTAAGGGGGGAAGATGGGAGAGAATTCATCTGCAACTGAAAGATGATTAAATGTAATATCTAATAGTTACAGATGAAATTCCTTTTCCAGACTCACTGAGATGTTTTTTAATCAAATCTCATCTAAAAAACAAAATCCCCATTCTGGGTTTTATTTATACACCAAAGGCAGATTGTATAAGATTTTTGATACAGCAGTTTCTTTTTTCTCACAATAGTAAGAGTGGTTACCAAGAGGTTCTCATTGTCTCACGATTGCTAAGACAGAGGTTTTTCTGCCTTATAGACTTTGACCCAACTCAGTGTAGTTGGACTTTATCTGCTTCCGTATGACTTCTTGATACAGATTTTTTTTTTAAAGAAGAGACTGGATAACCATTTCTCTGAAATGGTACAGGGCTTCCTGCTTGAGCAGGGGGTTGGACTAGAAGACCTCTAAGATCCCTTCCAATTCTGTTATTCTATTCTGTTCAGATTCGGCTCATTTTTCTCATGACTTACTCTGTCTCTATCTTTTATTTTTTCATTGTCCAATGTTACAGGTGTTAAAGTGTATAAAATTTGTTAACCTTGTCACCGATTATCTTGGAGAGAAGTCAGGCATCATCTGTATTTGTAGTAGCTTGAAACAATCACTTGTGAAAGGGATCGGCAATAGGTTCAACAAATTTATGTGGATTTGTTGTGCATTTAAAGATAAGCGGATAGCCCTCCAACTCAGCAATGGCAAAAGGCCCAAGAGCAAAAATAATTTCTGATAAGAAATTGGAAAAGTATTAAATTTTGTGTTCAGCTGCTCCTGAAACAATATAATTAAATAACTTATTAATTTAAATTTATTTCAGCTGGAAAACATTTGGCAAACAAAGATGAGATCAAAGGAATTTGTTGGGCTTCATGGACCTGTGTAATAGGATCAGAAGTAAATGGAATCTGGACAAAGTACAGTGATGTTACAGATATTAACTCTGTAGATGGGAATTATAATAATACAGTTTTAGTGACTGGAGATGATTTTGGATTAGTTAAATTATTCAGATTTCCATGTCTTAAGAAAGGTAAGACATTGTGCCGTGCATATATAAAGTCTTGCTTTATTTGTATTATGGATTATTTGATGTTTTTTCAGTGGCTGAGATATATTCCTTTAATTTATTTAAACTTTTTATTAAAATAATGAAGATGAGATAACAAATAAAAATGCCTCAATCTCTAATATTACAAGTGCAAGCAGAAAATTACCAGGAAAATGAACCTATCTTTCTTTTTCATTTTAAAAATGTTAGTAAATATTTAGAAGCACATTCTAGAAAAATAAAAAAGAAGTGAACTAGAAAAAAAACTGCAAGCAATATAAAACTAAGCAAAAAATTTAGATAACTTTCAATTAATGCTATATATGAAATTGAATAGTCAATAATAAAGGAAGCAGGTGTAATAAGTATCAAAAGCCAAAATGAATAATTTGGACCAATCTTCCGAATGACCCACTACCCCCAAAATAAGACCCAACTGGAAAATAATCCCTAGCATGATTTTTCAGGACACTCGTATTATAAGCCCCACCCCAAAAATAAGCCCTAGTTAAGATTGTCAGCCAGACGGATGCATTTAGTACCATATTTCCCCCAAAATAAGACCTAACCAGAAAATAAGCCCTAATGCGTCTTTTGGAGCAAAAATTAATATAAGACCTGTCTTATTTTCGGGGAAACATGGTATTTGAATGATAAAGTCATTGACTGGTTTTTACTGGTTATATAATTGTATAAAAAAGATAATAGTGAGAGGGATTTTTTTTTAAAAAAAAAATATTCTGTCTTTTTAGACATTGGGTTAGTTCATCACATGCCTTAGTGGGTCTGTTGGAGTAAAAAATAGAGTTTCCACCTGAGTGTTTGCTATAAGTAACATCAGAAGGCACCCCTTTAGAAATTGGGTAGGTTACAGCTGAGGAACATGCCATTTTCAGTAGTTGTATTATGGTTTTGGAGCAGCCTTCTCCAATTGCCTTACTGTTTTTTTAGTAGTCAAGCAAATGAAGATTGCCTTCTCATTTTTCTGATATTGTTATATTCCCACTTATGTAGTTAGTTTTATCTGACAGAGACCATTATTCTGTTTATTTTTATCAGTCTGCAAGATGGAACTGAAAGAAAAACAGGGAAAGAAAAATAGCTACGAATTGTTCAGTACAGATTAAAAAAAATAATATTCCCTCAAGACTCCAGAATGCTGAATAGCAATATTCTGTCTTAGCTTCGTGGCCAGTTGGATCTCCATTAGGTGACATAAAATGGTAGATTCTGCTTCAGTAGAAAAATGTACTATGGGCATCGACATTTATTTTTATTATTTTTTATTTATATCCCGCTTTTATTATTTTTACAAATAACTCAAGGCGGTGAACATATCCACTACACTTTCCTCCTCCTATTTTTCCCACAGCCCTGTGCGGTGATTTGGGCTGAAAGAGAGAGTGATTGGCCCAAAGTCACCTAACTGACTTGCATGGCTAAGGTGGCACTTGAACTCATGATCTCCTGCTTTCTAGCCTGGTGCCTTAACCACTAACCAAACTCTCTACGTTCATGAATTTTATCTGGCAGGATATTTTGTTACTCATGTTTTTATAATTTTAGTAAAGTTTTAATTTGTGTTTATGAAGGCTTGTTTCAAATTTTATAAATTACATCTCGTTGGGAATCAATTATTTTATAAATACCAGGATGTGAAAAACTAAGATGATATATAGCATCCTAGAAAAATACTGTACAAGTCCTTGCAAGGCTGAAATAAGAGCTTTGTATTTAGTACATTACAAGAATCCTTGTGACTGCCTCATGTAGCAATCTTTTGAAGTTATGACAATACAGAACAGCTTTGTAACCAAAGCTTGTATTTACGACTGTCACAGCATCCCATGGTGATACGATCACCATTTGCATACTTTGCAATCTGCTTGTGACAAGCAGAGTTAATGGAGAACCTATAGGTTGCAGTCATGTGGTTTTTCCATTTAACAACCATGGTGCTTAGAGATAGAGTGGCCAGTCCCAATTGTGGTTACTAAGCAAAGACTACCTGTAGAATAGTAATAATGATCCATATAGTATTTTTGAATTAGTATTGATCTAAATCTGTTGTTCAACAAATGAAGAAGGATTAAGTAACATAGGTGACTAAATATGTATTTTACCCAAACTACCAACTATTAGGAAATAAAGAACATTTCTGTATATATGGATCGGTTGCATCATGTTTTGAAATTTCATGCACAATATAGTTAAAAAGTGATTTTATAAAATTTGCAATATCTTTCATGCACATCTGTGTATGTGTTGTGTGTGTCTTGCTTCTGTATGGCGACTTTTTAGCCAGATTTGGTTTCAATTATCTTTATTTTTTAATTTTAGGTGCAAAATTCAGAAAATATGTTGGCCATTCTGCTCATGTTACAAATGTCCGCTGGTCACATGACTTCCAATGGGTAATCAGTACGGGAGGTGCAGATCATTCTGTTTTTCAATGGCGGTTTATTCCAGAAGGTGTAACAACTGGAATCCTTGAAGCAGCCCGTATAGGTAAGATTTTCAGAATGTTGAAATACAATTGAACTAAAAGGTCCTAATTTCCTTAAATGGAAATTTTTAATCATTAATCCTCCAGAATACAGGTAGTCCTCGACTTACAACCATAATTGAGTCCACAATTTCTGTTGCTAAGCGAGACAGTTGTTAAGAGAGTTTTTCCCCACTTTACGACCTTACTTGTCACAGTTGTTAAGTGAGTCGCTGCAGTTGTTAAGTCAGTCGCATGATTGTTAAGTGAATCTGGCTCCCCCATTGACTTTGCTTGTCAGAAGGTCACACAAGGTGATCACATGATGCAGGGGCACAGCAACTGTCATAAATATGAATCAGTTGCCAACTGTCCGAATTTTGATCATGTGACCATGGCGGTGCTGCAATGGTCATAAGTATGAAAAATGGTTGTAAGTCACTTTTTCAGTGCCATTGTAACTTTGAACTGTCACTAAATGAACTGTTGTAAGTCAAGGACTACCTGTACTTAAGTCTAACACGTACATTGCCTTTTATTTTAATCTCTACTCCCAACTTCGAAATTTATGGAAAGGATCACTGAAAAGAGAATGCGCTTATTTAATGTTGTGCTTCGTTTTCATTTTTGGCTTAGTTCTGTATATTTTACTGTCAAGTCAGAAATGTTCACTATGTCTAAGGTCATTTGCAAATGTTTTAACATGTCAGAACTGAGTTTTTACATATCTTTCCTGGCACTGAGAATTATTTTTAAAGAATTACTAAATAATTAATATTATTTCACCCATTCTGCAGAATGTGGCATAGATTCCTACAGTGAAGAATCAGATTCTGATTTATCTGATGTGCCAGAATTAGATTCAGATATTGAGCAAGAAGCTCAAATCAATTATGTTCGACAGGTGAGTAACATTGCAGTATCATATCTTTAGATCAGGAACAGTTGAAATGCCATTGCATCATACTAAAAATAAATATCTGGAAAAAATACACCTGTTGATTCAGTGACATCTGTAAGGAAGATAAAGTAGCCAAGATGGTATTTACACTATTGTAATTGAAGTCTTGTCTTTTTTAAGTGCATGCATCATCCATACCAAAAATATAAGGCTTTGATTATGATGCTACATCCTCCAACTTGTTTCCATTGTTTTTACACATAAACATACACTCGGACACTGTTTGGCCCCATGGTTACAGGGCAGATTCATACTGCCCCCTCCTGTGCACATTTGTTCAGCATTGTCAATAGGCAGAGAAATATGTTAAATAAATACATTCTATGTAATTTAAATCGGGTTCCCAACCTTTCTGGTTCCACAGAACAGCAGAGGCTTTGGTGGTTTCAGTGGCAGGTGGGATGGTTTCACACGTGCAACTTAAATCCCACACATGCACAAATGAAGCGATCCATGGTTGGGGAATCCTGATTTAAATAATTATTTAAATTATTTGATAAGGACTGTTGCAACATATTTGTGTTAATTAGATGTTGGGCCATCTTTTTTAATGTAAATAAAAGATAAACATGTATCAAGAAATCAGATAGGAATCGTAGTCCTTTATCAGTTAAAAGCTCAAATTATTTGAACAAAGTTCCTAGAAGGAAGCAAAAGTGATCTTAATGTTAATTATGATCCAATGATTCACAATGATCCTAAATGCCTTTTTACCAGTATATTTGGTGAAACTAGAAATATATTGTTTGAACATCCCCTGCTACATATTTTATGTAAAACGTTTTGAAGGATATAAGAAAATATATAGATAATGTTTATCCATACTGATTATAATAATAATAATAATAAAGTTGGAAGGGACCTTGGAGGTCATCTAGTCCAACCCCCTGCTCAGGCAGGAAACCCTATACCAATTCAGACAAATGGCTGTCCAGTCTCTTAAAAACTTCCAGTGTTGGAGCATTCACCGCTTCTGGAGGCAGGTTGTTCCACTGGTTAATTGTTCTAACTGTCAGGAAGTTTCTCCTTAGTTCTAGGTTGCTTCTCTCCTTGATTAGTTTCCATCCGTTGCTTCTTGTCTTGCCTTCAGGCGCTTTGGAGAATAGCTTACTCCCTCTTCTTTGTGGCAACCCCTGAGATATTGGAATACTGCTATCATGTTACCCG
This sequence comes from Azemiops feae, assembly GCA_023970755.1. Classification (NCBI taxonomy): domain Eukaryota; kingdom Metazoa; phylum Chordata; class Lepidosauria; order Squamata; family Viperidae; genus Azemiops; species Azemiops feae. The sequence goes on from JALGBA010000088.1 coordinate 523,119, forward strand.
TAGTCCTTCTTTTCATTAAACTAGACATACCCAATTCCAGCAACCGTTCCCTATATGTTTTAGCCTCCAGTCCCCTAATCATCTTTGTTGCTCTTCTCTGTACTCTTTCTAGAGTCTCAACATCTTTTTTACATCGTGGTGACCAAAACTGGATGCAGTATTCCAAGTGTGGTCTTACAAGGCATTGTAAAGTGGTATTAATACTTCACGTGATCTTGATTCTCTCCCTCTGTTAATGCAGCCTAGCACTGTGTTGGCTTTTTTGGCAGCTGCAGCACACTGCTGGCTCATATTTAAGTGATTGTCCACTAGGACTCCAAGATTAATTTTAGAGTAAGTCAATTCAGTCCATAGCTACCATCACACACAATATACTTTAGCTTCTGAGATGGGCTGTGGATATAATGATTTAGAGCAAGAAATGTAAAATTACTTTCTATTTCACAAGAAATATGTTGCTCCCAATAATAGCCTCACATTCTTATTCCAACCCCTTTCCTCTGCAGAATGTTTCCTGAAAGTTCAGAGAGCCTCCATAAAAAATTCTGCAGTTTAGTTAGAGAACTAACTTTTTTTTTATCTATTAACTATGTTTCCATATAATAGATAGATGTGGGTAAACAGTGTAATAGAAATTCATAAATTGTATGTCTGCCTCACAATTACCTTTGAAATATATTTATCAGTATTCAATTATGGGGGAAATTTAAGTATATGTCTGTTTTGTTTTTTATTCTCATGCACATTTTTGTGTGTAGTTTTGTCTAGCTATGTTTCATTTTTTTATTTTTTTCCTTTTTGGGAGTTTGTATTTTAATATTTCACATAAAATAAAAAATTGAAAAAAACCCCATTTTCTCCTTTTATGTCTAACTATAATGCTTGATACAAGACAAGAACTTCAACTTTATTTTTTATTTTTTTTATTTTTTTCTCCCTAGCTAAACATTTGGGTTACAAGTTTCATTAAATAGATTCAAGCATAAATTGCTTTCGGAAACTGGTTTTTATATTAATGGAAATTTAGCATCTGTATATGACCCTTTGGAAATCACAGTGCTGTTGCTTGGAAGAGGACTTTTTGATATACAAATGACACTATTCCCCAAAGGCTGTCCACTCTTGCTGGACTCAGTATTTGTTGATCCAGTTCCCCTTCTCCAGAATTCTGAGGGATAGGTTCACTATTTGCAGATATAGATTATTGCTTACCATTTCCAATTAGAAAATTATAGAATTATTTTTTTCAAACAAGCTGATCACAAAGTATAGCAGCCTTCCCCAATTTGGGCAAATTCTATCCTAGAAATATTAGATTACAACACAATACAGGATGAGAATTATGAAAATTGTAATCTAATACTTTTCAGTCATTAGAATGGAAAAAGATATGATACAGGGCAATGACATAGATCTTTCAAATTACCAGCAATAATACCAGCAAACAATAAGAAGCAATTTAAATTACTTATTATGAGCTTATAATTAAAAAGTAATTTTTCTTTCTTTTTTGCAGGTTTACAAAGAAGATCTACCTCAACTGAAACAGCAACGTAAAGAGAAAAGCCATTCAGTGCCCTTCCTTAAGAGAGAGAGAGCCCCTGACGACAGTTTAAAGCTTCAATTTATACATGGGTATAATAAATTTTCAACAGTAACTTTTTTGGTAGTTTGGTAGTTTACAGAAAGAAAGAGATAACCCATTCTTAAACAAAAATAGCCTTTAGATTTAAAGTCTATGCCTGGAATTAAGAAATGAAATGGGTAAGGTGAGACACTCTGATTCTTACATTGGAGAAAGCTATTTAGTAATCAAGGATAGAGAGCTTCAGGGCTGAAAACAGAGCAGCCACAAATCCATTAAAAAGGAGGGAGGAAGAGTCCCAGGATTTGAACCTACAGAGGGCTGTATATCAGGCAGGTTTTCTGCATGCTGATTCGTGCAGATCTTCATTGTGGATAGGGCTTCCTAATTCTCTATAATAAAGTTACCTATGTATTTTTTTGTGCCTGCTTGGGAATGCAGGACTGAGAGAAAGATGGATATATTATGCCAGGTATAAAACCTTGTTGATAATTATAAATCAAGGAATACTGATTTTCTGTTCAGATCTCTGCCTTTGGCTATGGCTTCCTTCCTTCCTCTTTCTTGCACAACACCAAATCTGCTGTTGACTTTGAAATAAAAGTAAGTATGACTGCAACACAGTGTTAACATCTGAAATGGTATAGGTCTCCTGTTTGAGCAGTTGGTTGGACTAGAAGACCTCCAAGGTCCCTTTCAGCTCTATTCTGATTAAAATTGAAGAGTTAATCTGTTAACACAGTGTTCATCTGTTGTGGTATCAGCCAGCTACTGTACATATTTTCCCCCAATCCCCTTTTTGCTCACTCTCCAGCAATGTATATTTCCTTAGAATGTTTTTTACTAGGCTGTATTTAAGATTTGTTTCTCATTTTAATGAAATGATTATATATCCTTGTCATAATCTTTCTATGTTTGATCATTTCCCTTATGCAAAAGGACTGTACCATTCTCAGTACAAAGTTGTTACTATTTTGGTCATTGACCACTATTTATTTCTTTTATTCTTTTATTTCTGGGATTTATTTATCACCTCTTGTTAGCTAGGATATTAGATAGTATCTAACATCTAAAACTGATAAAGCAGTATTTGTTGTTGTTGTTAGTTGCGAAGTCGTGTCCGACCCATCGCGACCCCACGGACAACGTTCCTCCAGGCCTTCCTGTCCTCTACCATCTTCTGGAGTCCATTTAAGCTCACGCCTACTGCTTCAGTGACTCCATCCAGCCACCTCATTCTCTGTTGTCCCCTTCTTCTACTGCCCTCAATCTTTCCCAGCATAAGGCTCTTCTCCAGTGAGTCCTTCCTTCTCATTAGGTGGCCAAAGTACTTGAGTTTCAACTTTAGTATCTGGCCTTCTAAGGAGCAGTCAGGGTTGATCTCCTCTAGGACTGACCGGTTTGATCACCTTGCAGTCCAAGGGACTCGCAGGAGTCTTCTCCAGCACCATAGTTCAAAGGCCTTAATTCTTTTGCGTTCAGCCTTTCTTATGGTCCAACTTTCACAGCCATACATTGCAACTGGGAAAACCATGGCCTTGACTATACGTACTTTTGTTGGCAGGGTGATGTCTCTGCTTTTTAGTATGCTGTCTAAATTTGTCATAGCTTTCCTCCCCAGGAGCAAGCGTCTTTTAATTTCTTGGCTGCAGTCCCCATCTGTGGTGATCTTAGAGCCCAGGAAGATAAAATTTGTCACTACCTCCATTTCTTCCCCATCTATTTGCCAGGAATTGAGAGGGCCGGATACCATGATTTTGGTTTTCTTAATGTTAAGTTTCAAGCCAACTTTTGCACTCTCCTTCTTCACCCGCATCAAGAGGTTCTTTAGTTCCTCTTCACTTTCTGCCATTAGAGTGGTATCATCTGCATATCTTAGGTTGTTGATATTTCTCCCGGCAATCTTAATTCCAACTTTTGATTCATCTAGCCCTGCCTTTCTCATGATGTGCTCTGCATATAAGTTAAATAGGCAGGGCGACAGAATACAGCCTTGCCGGACTCCTTTCCCAATTTTGAACCAATCAGTGGTTCCGTGTCCAGTTCTCACTGTTGCTTCTTGACCCGCATATAGGTTTCTCAAGAGACAAATAAGATGGTCTGGTACTCCCATCTCTTTAAGAACTTGCCACAATTTGTTGTGATCCACACAATCAAAGGCTTTAGCATAGTCAATGAAGCAGAAGTAGATGTTTTTCTGGAACTCCCTAGCTTTCTCCATGATCCAGCGTATGTTGGCAATTTGATCTCTAGTTCCTCTGCCTCTTCGAAATCCTGCCTGTACTTCTGGAAGTTCTCGATCCACATACTGCTGGAGTCTAGCTTGTAGGATTTTAAGCATAACTTTACTTGCATGTGAAATGAGTGCAATGGTGCGATAGTTTGAACATTCTTTGGCATTGCCTTTCTTTGGAATTGGAATGTAAACTGACCTTTTCCAATCCTGTGGCCACTGTTGAGTTTTCCAAATTTGCTGGCAAATTGAGTGTAGCACTTTTACTGCATCGTCTTTTAAGATTTTGAATAGCTCAGCTGGAATACTGTCACCTCCACTAGCTTTGTTGTTGCTCAGCTTTCCTAAGGCCCATTTCACTTCACATTCTAGGATGTCTGGCTCGAGGTCAGTGACCACCCCATCGTGGTTATCAGGGATGCTAAGCTCGTTCTTGTATAGTTCTTCTGTGTAATTTTGCCACCTCTTCTTAATCTCTTCTGCCTCTGTTAGGTCCCTGCCATTTTGGTCCTTTATCATGCCCATCTTTGCATGAAACGTTCCCTTCATATCTCCAATTTTCTTGAAGAGATCTCTGGTTCTCCCTATTCTATTGTTCTCTTCTATTTCTTTGCACTGTTCATTTAAGAAGGCATTCTTATCTCTTCTAGCTATTCTCTGGAATTCTGCATTCAATTGGGTGTATCTTTCTCTTTCTCCCTTGCCTTTCGCTTCCCTTCTTTCCTCAGCTATTTGCAAAGCTTCCTCAGACAGCCATTTTGCTTTCTTGCATTTCTTTTTCTTTGGGATGGTTTTAGTTGCTACCTCTTGTACAATGTTGCGAACCTCCGTCCATAGTTCTTCAGGCACTCTGTCTATCAGATCTAATTCCATAAATCTATTTGTCACCTCTACTGTATATTCATCAGGGATATGATTTAGTTCATACTTGAGTGGCCTAGTGTTTTTCCCTACTTTCTTCAATTTAAGCCTAAATTTTGCAACGAGAAGCTCATGATCTGAGCCACAGTCAGCTCGTGGTCTTGTTTTTACTGACTGTATAGAGCTTCTCCATCTTTGGCTGCAGAGCACATAGTCAATCTGATTTCTGTGTTGACCGTCTGGTGATGTCCATGTGTAGAGACGTCTCTTGGGTTGTTGGAAAAAAGTGTTTGCTATGACCATCGTATTCTCTTGACAAAATTCTATCAGCCTGTGCCCTGCTTCATTTTGTACTCCAAGGCCAAACTTGCCTGTTATTCCGTTTATCTTTTGGCTTCCTACTTTAGCATTCCAATCCCCCATGATGATAAGGACATCATTTTTTGGTGTTGATTCTATAAGGTGCTGTAGGGCTTCATAGAACAGGTCAATTTCATCCTCTTCAGCACCAGTGGTTGGGGCATAGACTTGGATCACTGTGATATTGTTGCCTTTTAGTACTGTCCATGGGGTTTTCATGGCAAAGATACTGGAGTGGGTTGCCATTTCCTTCTCCAGTGGATCACATTTTGTCAGAACTCTCTGGTATGACCTGTCCATCTTGGGTGGCCCTGCACGGCATAGCTCATAACTTCATTGAGTTACGCAAGCCCCTTCACCACGACAAGGCAGTAATCCATGAAGGAGAAAGCAGTATAATATACAGTATATATATATAATGAATATATTTTAATACAAATAATACAGTTAATATATTTTAATACAAATGCAGACTTCATATTAACTTCATATTATTTAAATATAAACTGAAATAAATTCTGTTTTTTAATACTATTCAAACACCAAGTATGTCCCTCTGCTACTTTGAGCTTATATCATAATATATAATAGTTTATATCCTAATATATGGAGCATCATCCCTGCAAAGATAAGATTGATAATCTTTTGATAGGCATTGAAGACATGGTTTTGCCAGCAGGTCTGGGAACCCCAGGGTGATATAGAGTGCATTAAGTGGTTGTTTAATTGTTGTCAGCAAGGGGATGAGGGTTTATTGGGTTTTGTATCTGAGGTTTTACTTCTGCAAGCTGCTTGGTGTCACTGTGAGTGAATAGATAGATGGATAGATAGATAGATAGATAGATAGATAGATAGATAGATAGATAGATAGATAGATAGATAGATAGATAGATAGATAGATAGATAGATAGATAGATAGATAGATAGATAGATAGATAGATAGATAGATAGATAGATAGATAGATAGATATTGATTAGAAATAAGCCCTTTTAATTTCAGCAAAATATGATTCAGTATAAATGATAACACTAGGATCACAGTACATGTTCCTTTGCTTCCTCAACTAACAAGAGTCTTGTTGACTTATTTACCTGTTGATTTTTTTTCTATGATTTCAGTTATAGAGGCTATGATTGTCGAAACAATTTATTCTACACACAGACTGGAGAAGTGGTTTATCATATTGCTGCTGTTGCTGTGGTGTATAATAGACAGCAGCATACCCAAAGACTATATCTTGGTCATGATGATGACATTCTCAGCCTTGCCATCCATCCTATGAAAGATTATGTTGCTACTGGACAGGTGAGTATGTAAGAAACATGATCACTGGCAAATTAATGTTAAAAAATACAGATTTTCTCACACAGGATTCAATCCAGGAAATGGAATGTTTGGCACATATTTATAACAATCCAAATTTTGTGGACTGTAGTTCAATTAGTTAGATTAATAATGGGTTTTCAAGCAATTCACTTAACCTTGGGAAGGGTTGTAAACAAAGATTGAAGAATAATGAATGCCAAAAATACAGAATGCAGAAATACAAAACAGTATTCACAAATTGCATTGTGTTGTTTTCTGATTGTGACGTGTTGTTGATAATTTGTAGCTACCAGTTTTGCCCTCCTCCCTATTCCTCTCTCGAGTGAATACATCCAGAATCAAAATTAAATTAAATTAAATTAAATTTTCCAGTTGTGAATCGCTACATAGCCAGATAGACTATGGATTTTATAGCCTGTATTGTCATAAGCATATTCGTATTTAAATAGTGTGAGGTTGATAAAATAATATGAGGAAACTAAACATGTTCAAAACAGATTTCATAAAATTTTTAGAAGTCAATATATAAAGTCTCTTTTCAATCACATTCAATTGCAAGTGATTTTATAGATATACCCATGTATATTTTTAACAGGAATGCAGATATGATTTGGCATTATTTCTTAGTCTAGGCTGTAGCACTGGGATTTTCTTATCATTTTATATCCCAAGACTAATTTTGTTTTGTCAGAGATAACATAGCTATGACATACGTTTAAAAAATGCTCAAATTATTTAGTATATGTTCTGATTCAAATGAACTCAAAAATGTTTTGAAGATTTTTGTGCTAGTGAGAAAATTCAACCATGTAATAGGGAAAATATAATTTCTGTAGTTTCAATAAATGAAAAAATAGGAAATTTTTGAAATAAAATACAGTAATGCAGTTCAGAGAAACTTAAAATCCATTGCTGGCCAGATACATACTCAATTTTGTTTGGTTATAGAAAGAGAGGCAGCAAATTTGGATATTGCCTTCAGCAGCATTGGTGATGTCAAGTACTTTTTCTATGTTTTTTTAGATGAAATTAAGGTTGGGAAATTAAGTAGAAATCTCCAACTCTAATTTTCATTCTTAGAGCACCCCCCCCCCCCTCAAAAGATCTGAATTGCCATTTTTCAGATTGATTTTGGACTCTGCTTCAACTTTGGAGGTCATGGAAGGGAATCAGGAAGGTTTGCTCTTTGTAGCTTCCCAATTCTATTCTAACCCTTAAAATCTTTTTCTGAAAGCAAAAACATAAATGCTGATTTTCACACCAATTTCAGTCTCAAGCTGTTTTCAGAGACACTGTGCTCACATTTATTTCTGGAAAAAGAAAAATTATGCATTCAAAATCCCATGGCAAAATGGCTGGGTTTTGACACTATAGTATCAGGGAGCAAGGATGCTACAACAGGCTGATACCATTCAAGTATGTCTGGGGAAGAATATATAGGCAATCAGAAAACCCTTTGTACTGTATATGCACAACTATTGATAAAGGAATTGGTTTAAAGGAGTTACCTTTACAAATCTAGAAGCACTAACTGCTAAGAAAGATTTGCTTTTTTAGAGGTTTGATTCCCAAACCATTTGGGATTTTGGAAGATAATTTTGAATTGATATCTATTGATATAATTCAATATAGTTGAATCAGTGTAATGTGATACCATCCTATTGCACCAACTGCAGTTATGGCAGTCTATTCCTCATTTAAAAGGACACCTATCAACTATTTATTTATAGTCTCAGACCAATAAAAATATAAATACAAAATTTTAAATATAAAAATATCCCCGAAGTTGAAACAGTAATGAGAAGAGAGTATCATCTGGTTTCTGCAAGCCATAACTATTGCTAGAAACTTGGTAACCTTTGTGGTTGTTGCCCAAGTTAAGTCTTACAGAAGGAAGATTATATTTTCTTGATCAGAGAGATAGCTAACATTTCTGACATGTGGGTTTATGAGTGCCAGATTCCATGAGTGTTACAATGAGTAGTGTTATAATGTATGGATTACTGATTCAACTTTTGTATCAGGGCAAACACACATCCAGTTATTGTACAGGAGAACTAGTACATTTGCCCATAAAAAGCAATGCTCCAATTCAGGCCAAAGTAAAACTTCTCCCGTGTATAGAATATGTGAGCGGTAACTAGGAATCATCAATGGAAAACTTGCAGTTTCAGGAAACCAATTGTTACATTGAGGAATTGTAATTCAATTGAGAGGCTACCAGTCGTTCGTTGAAACCCAAGTAACCCTGCCTAAAGTTGAGCAGGCAAATCAAGCAATGCTAATAAGCATTTCTGTTGGATTTGGAACTACTTTAAGCTAAGTATTGTATCTTATTATTTCATGAGGAATAAAACCCTCTGTTTTATTCCTTCAATCTATTATGTTCCATCAAATATAAAAAATTTCTGTAAAAGTCACACTTGATTAATTGGGAACATATCTATCTAGAATATATTATATAGTTAATCCTTATACATAAGAACTATTTCCCCTAATCTGCCTATCAAAATAATTAAAAGATCAGAGAAAAAATTAAGGGTAATACTCTATGCTTCTTGTCTCCTGATAAAACAGAGGTCTCCAACCTTTCTCAGTTGGTGGACTGGAGGGAAAGGGAGGGGCCACGAGCACACATGATGCAAATGGGGCGGTGCTAGTGCCTGCATGACACTTGCTAGCGCCGCCCTGTTTTTGCCACATGGTTCTCCATTTTCATGTGGCGCCCTGTTTCCACTGCATAGTGCCCCGTTTTCACCGTGCAGCACCCTGTTTGCATAGCGGTGGCACGCGCGCGAGTGGGGGTGAGTGCACGCACATGTGTGCGTGTGTGCGCACTGGCCAGCTGTCCTGCCGTCCAGTGGCCAGCAAGCCATGGCCCGGTAGTGGGCCATGGCTCACAGATTGGGGACCCCTGTGATAAAATACTGTTAGGATGAGCAAAGCTATCTCAGTCATGAGCCCAGATCTGTATTTAGATAGAAGTAGATTTATACAATTTGCTTTAACCCAAAATATCTAATATCATATCTATGCCACCTTGGTTCAGAGAAGATATTAGCAATTATGTAGCAGTTTTCCGAATCTCCTATAACCAAAGAAAACTTATTGAGAAGAAATATCCTAGTCATTTTCTTCCAAGCAGCCACTATCAACATTTAAAATAGGGACTGCTGTATAGTGTCTCTCGCCTAGATGTATCCATACAGAGTTACTAAGAGACTGGTGCCATCTAAATTTCAGCTCTCATTTTATTTGTTTTATAAATTTTAGCCCTTTGGTAAATCAAATAATTAACTGAGCCCAAGATGACTTCTACAGAAATATTTTAGATTTGATTGAACATAATAGATTGAAGGAATAAAACAGAAGGGAATCCAGATGACAGCTCTTAGAATGGAAAAAATGCACTAAATTAGAAAAGGCAGTCAGCAAGGTGAGTAGCAAACTTCAGTCAGGCCCCGAGAAATCAAATCAAACAACTTGTAAGAAACATCAAATTAAAGAAACTAGAACTTTGTTTATGAACAAAAGCTCTTTTGACTGAAAGTACCTATTGCATTGGGGTTTTATTTAATGGCAACTGAAATAATTGCTCTTATTTAGGTTGGGAGAGATGCTACTATTCACATTTGGGATATACAGATGCTCAAATGTTTGTCACTGCTAAGAGGCCAGCATCAAAGGGGAATATGTGCACTTGACTTTTCAGGTGAGCTGCTATATAATGAATGTTGCTTTAGAATGGGAAATAATGTTGTTTAATTATATAGTAACTCAAATAATTTTTGTCCATAAAAGATCATATCCCTCTCCTCTCATCTTCCAAGATAGCATTCCAAAATATTCAAAATAAAACTTTTTTCTGAATTAGCAAGCAGAATCTTTTTCTTCAAATGCATGAAGCTACTCTAGCTTCCCAGACAAATTCTACCTAGTAACCATGCAGAAAGGCTTGTTGTGATCTGTCCAGAGATCACATTTTTTATTTAAAACTATGGGGTTTTTTTGATTTTCACTTATAGGAAGCATTCAGTTCTATTAAGTGGGGTTACGCCTTTGTCACAAAACATAACAAGACCATCACTTTCCAACATATCAAGCTCACAACTGTGGGGTTCTTAACTTCATATCTGTGGGCACCATTCCTTGACTTGATTTCTCACCTAAACCTCATGTGTGTGTCTGTGTATATGAATGGGCAGAACTGGCAATGGCAGCCATAATGTTTTCATACTGGCTCTCCAATTATGAAAAAATTGGGGCTCTCTGTCATAGGCAACTGTTAAGTCCTTTTCTAGAATAATTTAGTTAGGAGAAGAAGGAGGAAGAAATAAGTACAAATTAAGTCATTGTGAAAGTTTGATTATTGTAGAACATCCAACTTGCTTATTCCTAGCACCATAACATAGAAATTTGCAATGAATATTACATTTGTCACATTTCATTTCAAGATATCTCATGATGAACTATGAATTGGTTTTGTACAGCTGATGGAAAATGCTTAGCTTCAATTGGATTAGATGACAATCATACCATTGTACTGTGGGACTGGAAAAAAGGAGAAAAGATGGCAGTAACCAGGTAAGAATACTATCATATTGCATCCATTGTTGTACATATTTTATATAATGTAAGTATTCTATGATGCTGTTCCAGGAGTTTTTTTTAAAAAAAACACATATTGTTGACCAATATAGAAAGAGAGATGATGATGACATCAATTATTCCAATTATGCCTTTGTAGCAGTTCTTCCTCCCGTCCTTCAAAACCATTCCCTTTTCCCTCAGCAGGTGTCAAGAAAACAAAATGCACTTGTTCATGTAGCTAAGAAAGTCTTACATTTATGACAACTTTTCAAATGGTTGTAGTTTTCCTGTGCTGTTACTGTACTTTTTGTGCTTCAGTTCAGCATAACTCTTAATCAGTGTTTAACCTATAGCATTAGAAGTGTCCATCCAGATATCAATTATTTAAAAAAATAGTCTCAAATGGTTCTGCAGAGAAAATACTTAGATTTTGGGAGACTGAACTGAATCACAAAGCACAGATCTAGCAACTGGAAATGGCTGCTTATTCTCCTAGTTCTCCTACAATGGCTGTACTATAGGTAACACCTACCACTTGCTCATACAGTACTAGAAATGTAAATGATGAGCAACTTTGCAATTGTTTACTGTCCATTTTATATGTAGCACTAAATTGTGTAATAAATAGTATCTAACAGCACTGCATTCATTAATAGGTTTTCAGCAATAATTTTATAGAGAAAAATACCAGAATAGCTGTGTGTCAGAAATTATAGGGTCTTTAAACGCTTCACTGATTATGGAAGTGATCTGTGATATACTGTGGTTCCCTTCCTTATGCATCTCATTGAATTCTGCCCCTATTGTTTGGGGCACTATTTGAAAGAATCTTAAGTCAGAGTACAAGGAGAAACTGAGCAAACTGAGACATAATGAAAATTATTGTGCCCTTTCTTATAGTATATAACTGTAACATGGCATCTGAATTACTGTAGCATTCAAAAATTACTTTGCTGTTTCTTGAGTCAAAATCATTTAAATCAAACTATTCTACATTTGTTCTTTTGTTGAATTCAGTGGTATTAAAGGGGAAGACTATTCTCTGAAAATATTTGCCATGCAGTTTTTGTGATATAAATGGATCTGAAAATCATTTTTTCTTTCTGTTAAATCACTTTTGTGCCCCAGGTTTATCTTTTTTTTCACCCTAATCTTGAATAAACGTTTCCTTGGCATTTTTTGATTTCATTCACTTTTGAAAGCTTAATAGTTTACCTAGTAATTGCATGCATGAACAAAGCATTTGGGAAAAACTGGGTCATGTATTTCATTGGTTTTCTAATGGATGTGTTCTCTTTTTGGGAAGTAGCATTTTTCTTTTTTATATGAGTCTGTGGCAGTTTCTGATTTTTTTTTAAATTCTATTCTAATATGCAGTATAGGAGGCTGTCTTTTAACTGAGACTGCTTACATTTTTAATAGCTTCTTATTTATTGCCTGATGGATTAAAAGTGATACTCATTTAGGTCTCTTAAATAATGTGTCCTATGTCACATTTCTGATAATATGTCTTGACCTTATTCAAATAGACCTGTATATCTGTACTTCTTCTTCTTCTTCTTCTGCCATATCCGTTATCGGACGTTGGCGATCATGTTGGCGATCCTGTTTTTATCAGCAGCCACACGAAAAAGTGCTGCTGAGTTTTGTCCAAACCAGTCCCTTAGATTTTGAAGCCATGATGTTCTTCTTCTGCCTGGACCTCGTTTGCCTTCAATCTTTCCCTGGAGGATTAAATGGAGTATGCCGTATTTTTCTGGGTGTCGCATCACATGTCCGAAATATTCTAACTTTCATTTTTTAATTGTTTTGATGATTTCCCTGGGCTTTCCCCGGCGGCTTAAAACCTCCTCATTTCTGATCTTGTCCACCCAGCTTATACGTAACAGCCGCCTGTAAATCCACATTTCAAATGCTTCTAGTCTCTTCAGGTGGCCTTTTGTCAGAGACCAACTCTCTACTCCATAGAGCAGGATAGAAAAAATATAGCATCTGACAAGCCTGATTTTCAGTCTTAGGCTTATGTCGTGACTGCAGAAGACCTTTTCATTTTGAAGAATGCTGTTCGAGCTTTCTCTATCCTTGTCTTTACTTCAGCGGTCATGTCCCAGCTTTCATGTAAATTAGAACCGAGGTGCGTGACCCTTTCAACTTTTTCTAGTGGTGTTCCTTCTGAATTTACTGGTGGTAAGTTAACGGGTTGTTTGCTGACGACCATGATCTTGCTTTTAGAGGTGTTAAGCTTCAAGCCGTATTTTCCAGATGTTTCTGTGACTCTGTTGATGAGGAGCTGAAGGTCTTCATGCTTACTGGCAAGCAGAACTGTATCGTCAGCATATCTTAAGTTGTTGATCCAAACACCGTTTACTTTGATGCCAGCATCGATGTTCTCCAGTACCTCGTTGAAGATTGACTCAGAGTAGATATTGAACAGCAGTGGAGACAGAATACATCCCTGTCTGACCCCTCTTCTTATTTCTGCATCAGCTGAGTATTTTTGGCCTAGTCTCACATTTGCTACCTGATGCCAATACAGATTCTTTATTATTTGGATGTCTTTGTCATCTAGTCCCCCTTGTTTCAGGATTTCTAATAGTTTGCTGTGTCTTATTTTATCAAAAGCTTTTTCAAAATCAATGAAGCACATGTAAACACTGTGGTTGACATCTCTACAACGCTGTACAAGAACCTGAATGCTGAACAGCGCATCTCGTGTACCAAGATTGTTTCTGAAACCAAATTGTGTGTTACCTAGACGCTCTTCAATTTTGTTGTATATTCTTGTGTGGATTATTCTCAGGAATATTTTCAGGACATGACTCATTAAGCTTATTGTTCTGTATTTGGTACACTTCTTTGCATTTATTTTTTGGGGGATTGTCACAAAGGTTGATTTTAGCCAATCATTTGGTATCTTTCCTGTTTCGTATATCTGATTGAAGAGCTGCAGTAAAAAATTCTTCCCATTGTCTTCCAGCAATTTTAAAATTTCTACTGGGATATCATCAGGTCCTGTGGCTTTTCTTGTTTTTGCTATTTTTATTGCATGTTCAACCTCCTCCATAGTGATGTTTGGTCCAGTTGTTATACTTCCCATATCTATATCATCCCTAGTGTACTTATAAGTTATTTATTAATGGATTTCTGCTGTTGGTATGATATATAAAATTAGATTCCCTAACTTTTCACTTGTTTGGGAATCTCTATTCCTCTGATATTTAGATGCATTTAGTATATCAGCCGGAGACGTTCCAAGCACTGGCTGTTATAGCTTCTCACCTCCAAAATAGTTGGCTAACAATTGCATCCAATGAGTATATTAAAAAACATTTTTAATCAAATCACAAAATCAGATAAGGTCATATAAATATAAACTCTACAATATTAAGTATGATAAAATTAGTCCATCATAATATAATTGAAGGTATACTCAATACATTCTTATAAAGATTTAATCCAGTTTGTGTAGTGAGTTATGCAATTGGACAGTGGTGGGATTCAAATATGTGAACAACCGGTTCTCTGTGTGGATGCCTCTTCTGGAAGTCCATTCTGGGCCTGGGCAACAAAAAATTAGCTACTGGATCTGCCAAAGTGGTGCGAACCGGCTGAATCCCACCACTGCAATTAGACCTCTTTGCAAATAAGCAATAAATTATTCAAAAGAATTTCAATGAATCAGTCCCTGATTAGTTTCCTAATTCCTGTTCAACATGCAGATTAAGATTTTGTTAAAATTAATTGGATATGAGAGCATGAATTGCAATTGAGCAGTCCTTCAGAGTTACATCAGTATGTAACTATGTACTTTCCTATTTACTAATTTTATTATTTAGATAAAAATAACAAGACTGGATAGATTTAACTAAGGAATGATACCTTCAAAAATTTACTACACAATTAAAATAAAACTGATTCGTTTGTATGAAAAACTTACTGTATAAACTGGATTTGATGAGGATTACTATGTCATTTATTATATTGATCATATTAAGAGAAATCTCTGTTAATTCTATTGTTTGTTAAAAGTTCTAATGGTGATAGAACCATTTGAACTTTTTAACCCCCACAATTAATCAAAACAGCTTTTAATTTGTAGTTTTAAAATCCTTCTGTATCAAAATCATCAATAATATATAAGTGAAAATGCTAAATGTCTCCTCTATTTTGTTCAGTAATAGCACTGTAAGACACGGTTACTACTGTTAAAGGATCCACATCCTCTTTTTTTTTTAAAAAAAAGGGTGTTACTATCACAATAGTACAAAAAATCTATTCATTTATTCTTTATTTTTTAATCTGATGCAGGGGTCACAAAGATAAGCTCTTTGTAGTGAAGTGCAACCCTCATCATGGTGATAAACTGGTGACTGTTGGAATAAAGCACATCAAATTTTGGCAACAAACAGGTAGTAAAATGTATCTTATTTCTTCACCAAAAAGTTGATTCAGATAATTTAGTTTCATTACAGACACAACAAAAGTTTCCTATGAGTATTCTGTTTTTTACCACTCTTGCTTGAAGACTTATATACTTGATATACAGCTAAATGTTTTGTTGATGTTTTGATTTATGGTGAGGGCTTGAATCTTTCAGGAGCAAAAAAATGGGGGAAAAGAAAAAATTAGTGGGATATGAAGGAACTTTTTAGTAGCCCTTGGTTCTATTCCTACTGGAGGACTGGATGTGGCAATCCAATAGTAAAGTTAGGGTTAGGGTTAGTAAATGCATCTAGAATTGCTTTGAAATGAGATGGGTGGCAAATAAATGTAATAATAATAATAATAATAATAAAGTTTATTTATAATTTAAGTTAATAATTAGAGATAAACAGACAGACAGACAGACAGACAGACAATTGGAGAAACAGTTTGGTCTAGTGATCAAGGCACCAGGCTTGAAAGCAGGAGACCATGAGT
Source organism: Azemiops feae (assembly GCA_023970755.1). Classification (NCBI taxonomy): domain Eukaryota; kingdom Metazoa; phylum Chordata; class Lepidosauria; order Squamata; family Viperidae; genus Azemiops; species Azemiops feae. The sequence continues at coordinate 538,995 of JALGBA010000088.1, forward strand.
TCAAACCCCGCTTTAGCTACGAAGGCCAGCTAAGTGACTTTCGGCCAGTTCTCTCTGTAGCCCAACCCACCTTACAAGGTTGTCGTGGGGAAAACAGAAGGAAGAAATTGTGTTGAATATATTCGCCACCTTGAATTATATGTAAAAATCATAAAGTTCAGTATATATATATATATATATATATATATATATATATATATATATATATATATATATATATATATATATATATAAGTTGGGCTTTGCAGTTAGCACTAGATGAAAGGACTCTAGGCATCTACCCATTCCATATTATATGGATCACAAAAATGCCCTGGAAGCATGATATCAGATTTTGGCAGTCAATTTCCTGTGATGCAAATATTAGTGATTTTTTTCCTCCAAAAAATAAGAACACTGTAATAATGTTTATGCTGAATTAATTTATTTTGTCTTTGGAAAAACCCAGACATCCTGAACCATAAATCATCCTTCATTTTGAAGATGTGATCATATTATTGTCGTATCCTCTGCAGCTCAGAAAAACCAAAAACATTGTAAAAAAATAAATAATGCCTCCCCCCAGTAATGGATGGTATAATTATACTTGGCAATTTCCCACATATTCTGCCTACCAACTTGTAACATTGTTTCCTTCAAAATATGCAATTCAAACATACTAGGATTTTCTTTGTCTTCCCCCACACACTTTTTGTTTTCCCCTATCGGTTTTTAGTAATAGATAATTGAAATTTATATAGCCCTTGATAACAATCCTTATTGATCTATCATGACTATCCAGGTGGTGGTTTTACCTCAAAACGTGGCATGTTTGGAAATATTGGGAAACAGGAAACCATGATGAGTATTTCCTATGGACGGATAGAGGATCTCGTTTTCTCTGGATCTGCAACTGGAGATATTTACATCTGGAAAGATGTTTTGTTGGTTAAGACAGTAAAATCTCACGATGGGCCTGTATTTGCTATGCATGCTTTAGATAAGGTAAAAATTGTCTTGTCATGCAACTCTGTAAATCAGCTGCATCTTTTCATGGGATTGTGTAGCTATTTCCAGCCACTGCAGTGTTAGCTCAGGAAACAAAATATTTGGTTTAAGGAGTTGCACACAGGTATTCTGTATGTTCTAAAGCAGAGGTCCCCAACCTTTTGGGCACCAGGGACCGGTTCCGTGGAGAAAGGTTTTTCCATGGACCAGAGAGTGCGTGGTTTTGTGTGCTGCCTGTATCCCATGGATGGGGCTTTGCTTGTTTGTGCGGACCAGTTGCTGGCATGCCGTGGCCCGGTACCAGTCCACGGACCAGGGGTTGGGGACCTCTGCTCGAAAACACCATTTTACCTACAAAACTGAAGTACCACAGAGCTTAAGTATGCATACATAGTTTGTGTAAATTTTGGCTTTAAATACCCCAGAATGGTATTTGAATTGGATAAGTGCTATAAATTTCTCATCCTTGTTTCTAGTAAGACAATTTAGGATAGATGGGTTACTTAGTTGTTGCATTTATAACTAAATAAATGCTCCTTTGAACATGAAAATAGTAATGTAGCCACTAGACACAATGTATTACCTATGATTTTACCTATTTCTTTTCATTCTTTCAATATTTGATGTTCAGATTGAATACCATAGCCAAAAGAGAATCATTCACAGACAGAGGCAAATACCAGCAAGCTTGGGGAGACAAGATTGGCAGAAGCATATGAATAAATGTGTTTCATTTTGTAATTCAGTGACATTAATTTTTTTACCACCTAACTTTATATTGTCAATGCATTAAGCAGATTTATAAATCTGTTTCTGTACAGGGCTTCGTGACAGGTGGGAAGGATGGCGTTGTGGCACTTTGGGATGATACATTTGAGAGATGCTTGAAGACATATGCCATCAAAAGAGCAGCTCTCTCACCTGGGTCTAAAGGTATAACTACTCTAAGTTACAATAGGCAGGAATAAAGACTGCTTATAATAAAACATATGAAGAGACATTGCAAAATTCTAGTAAATCTGTAATAACCTCTTTCAAGGCCACCAGTTTTGCACTGTTCTATAAAGTGAATCTGGAGGTTACTGGCAGATGGCTGATTTGCTTAAGTTTGGGAGTGATTACCAATCATTTATGCTACAGCCCATTAGGAATAATCACCTAATTATGTGAAGACTGAAAGGTAAGAAGTCCACGGAAATTATGCTATAGCTTTTTGACATAAGTAGTGTCATGAAAATAAAGAGCAAGAGGTAACAAGGAATCAAAGGCAGGAGGTGAAAGAAAAGAAATCTAATTAAATCTAATTTATAGCAATACTATTATATCTCTTCATACCTTTCTATTTTTGTAAATTATATATGCTTCCTCTGCATACATATGCTGCATTATTTTCTTTAAATATTATGAGAACTTCATCAACTTCTTCCAACAACTTTCTTGGCCTTCCTCTTCCTCTTGAACCATTCATTCTTTTCTTCATATATTTGTTTTGCAATTTAGTCCTCGTTCATTCTCACTATAAAACCAAACAACCTAAAGATACTTCTTTTTGCACTGGTCTTTCATTTTTTGTTCAATCAATGTTTATTAAGAATTCATTTATTCTTGAAACAATCTCTTCTTATTTGTCTGGAACAGTGTTTGGCAGAATTCTGATTGAAAGGATACAAGAGGTTATAAGGACTAAAATTTGAGAAGTGCAATTCAACTTTAGCTAACTTGGGAGTATGATGACCAGATTTTTGATCCTCAACAGGTTGTTAAGATATATACGAATGTAAGAAAGAAAATTTATTGTATGTCTACTGATGTAAAAAATACAGGTAGTCCTCGACTTACAACAGTTCGTTTAGTGACCATTCAATGTTATAACGGCACTGAAAAATGTTAATTTTTCACAGTTACGAACTCTGCAGCATCCCCATGATCATGTGAACAAAATTCAGATGCTTGGCAACTGGTTCATGACCGTTGCAGTGTCCCGGGATCATGTGGTCACCTTTTGCAACCTTCTGACAAGCAAAGCCAATGGGGAAGCCAGATTCACTTAACAACTAGATTACTAATTTATCAACTGCAGTGATTCATTTAACTACTTAACTACTGTGGCAAGAAGGGTCATAAAATGGGGTAAAACTCGCTTAACAAATGTCTCACTTAACAACAGAAATTTTGGACTGAATTGTGGTTGTAAGTAAAAGACTACCTATATACAAGATAGTGAGTTAGTATTGAATTATGGAATGTTTTGTATGTATATATGATACCAGTGATATATAAAGGAACTAAAGCATGAGTGAGAATCAGTGCAATGCTTAGCAAATGGGTCAAAACTGAAGTTATATGAGGTTTAATGTAGTTACATATAAATGTGACATTAGAAGTATGTTAGTTACAGATATCAATATGTAGGCACTTTTGTATACATGATTTTCATATTGTTAGATGAGAACCTAAATAGTTCTCATGATTTGCAAAGAATGTTAGATTGATGGGGGTTTTTTCTTTTTTGTTGTTAGTATTGGATGTTTGTTAGACTGTTTTTTTCTTTTTTTCCCTTTTCTTTGTTTTGTATTTTATCTTTGGTGATATAAAATAAATAAACATGTTTAAAAATGTTAGATTGATCTGAAAATTGAGGTATCAAAGACAAAGATTGTTTTGCTTGACATAAAAAATAGAATAAACAATTGCAAGTTACAATCACTAGGTGAATTAATGCAGAGTTCCCTAACCTTTCGGGGTTGGCGGCCCAGAATGGGGGAAGGGAAAAAAGAAGGGATGGTTTTGGGGGGGATTGAATGCATGTTCTCCAATTGCTCATGCAAGTGGGGCCGTGAGCGCTCACACAAGTGGGGCTACAAGTGCCCATGCAAGTGGGTCCATGAAAACCTGCGGTGCTCACAGCAACCCACAGTGCTTGCGCGAGTGGGACTGCGAACACCCACGATGCTCATGGCGACACTTATGCAAGTGGGGCCATGAATGCTTGCGACACGCACGGTGACACACAAGTGGGGCTGTGTGCACATGCGCACTGGCCACCCATTCGTGCCGCCTGGTGGCCAATGGGCCACGGCCCAGTAGTGGGCCACGGCCCACAGGTTGGAGATCCCTGAATTAATGTACTTAATTATTTACTTAATAATGTAAATTTAGAAAAGAATAGAATAGAGCTGGAAGGGATGTTGGAGGTCTTCTAGTCCAGCCACCTGCTCAAGCAGGAGAACTTATACCATCTCAGACAAGTGACTGTCTAGCCTCTTCTTAAAAATCTCCAGTGATGGACTACCCACGATTTCTGGAGGCAACTGTTCCACTGGTTAATTGTCCTCACTGTCAGGAAGTTTCTCCTTAATTCCAGGTTGCTTCTCTCATTGAAAATGAAGCATTTGTAGAAAGATAGTGAGCAGAAAGTGATTTGATGTGAATAATAAATGTTAAAAGTATAAAAATTGCTATGTATGAAATCATTTTTGTCTACTTTCTTGAAATATAAGATTTATTGTTTTGGGATATGAACATTCTGTAATATAGTGGTGACTAGTATATTTGTCCTGTTTATAACAAAACAAATATATGAAAAATGAATAGGAAGAGAAAGACTAAAAACTCATGGTTGGATAGAGTTAATGAGATTCCCCCCCAAAAAAGAGTAGTGAAAAGTTTTTTAAAAACAGTATTCAAACCAGTATTTGAACATTGTAGAAATAAGGATGATTTCCATGTTAGAAACATATGAAGAAATATAATGAATGATATTGGTATAAATTAGATTTAGCCATATTTCCTTTTCTCTTTTCTTTCTTATGCCTTTAATACTGTGGCTTACTATTTCTTACCCTTTTTCCGCCCTTTTTATATTGATGCTTATCGTGAAAGGCAATAGCATAATGAGTATTTATGTAAGTATGCAATATATTATTCATTTTATGTAACCTTTCATGGAGATAACTTGTAGTGCAAAATTGCAGCAATACAATCAAATAAATTCATGCCATCATATGGAACTTCATTGCTGCATAATATATTAAGGCCTTCAATTTAATATATTACTAATAATTTATGCTCAAACTTAAATTTTAGACATTAATGTACCTGGGAAAAATAAATAATGTAGTTCCACATTGTATGAACTCCTAAAAGAGACAGAAACACCTTTCCCATTTGACCATGGTGCTATGTGATGGCTTTGGGACTGGCAATATCTTTCAGCTCAGCTTAAATCTATAAGTTATTGTGGGGATAAAATAAGGTGGTCTACTGTGTTCACTGGAGCTACCACTAAGAAAACCTGGACTCTAAGTACAATAATCACTTTTTAAATGTATTGATTTATTTTATCTATATAGCTAATAGAAACAATAAAAATCAGCATAAAAATTCCTGATTGTTCTCCCTCCCTCCAAAAGCAAGATATTCCTTGCACCCAACAAACAACTTTTCTGAATTCCAACCACACACTACCCCAATGCTTGTGGGAAAAGTCAGGTCTTCAAGGTTTTTCAGGAGATTAGCTGGTTAGGGGCCTGCCAGATCTCAGAAGGAAGGGTATTCCAAAGGGCAGTGGCCACTACCAAAAAGGCACACTATTTAGATCTTGCTAGATGGCAACATTTAAGGAAAGGAAGCTGGAGCACATCCATCCTGTTGGATGTGGTGTAGCAGGCAGACACCCTCAGAGAGAGGTGGTCCTGCAAATATTTTTTGTGCTTTATCTGGAATAGGGCTTCCAAAATGACCATAGGGCTCAGGTAGAAATGTGTGAAGAGTATTTCTTCAGATACTTCAGATTCAAACCATGAAAAGTTTTACAAATTAGTACAGGACTTAGAACTAAGTCTGGAACCAAGTAGAGTCAGTAAGAAGTCATGCTAACATAATATGATCACAATGCCTAGTTCTAATAAATAGGCCAGCTGCTGTATTTTGTGCTGTCTGAGGTTTCTGAACTATCTTAAGATATTCCTCAATATATACAATACACAGTAATAATATGTGTATGTGGCCCAAGTCGTATGTTACTATATGAATCGCTTTAAAAATGTTTAACAAAAGATAATCTAAATCAAGATAAATTCTAGCAAATGAAAAGCTCTGTTAAAATTTAGAAAATTAAATGAAAGTAGGACTATTTATTTTTCTTTCTTTCAGGGTTGCTGCTGGAAGATAATCCATCAATCCGTGCCATCATTTTAGGACATGGACATATACTGGTGGGAACAAAAAATGGAGAGATTCTTGAAATTGATAAAACCGGTCCCATGACTCTACTTGTGCAGGTATAATTGCGTATCTTATGTACCAAAAGCTATATCAAAGAGCATAACCAGCATTTCTACATTTGCTCTTAATTTAATTCATTTGCTACTTAATTTCACTGTAGCCTTGTGTACTTTTTTTTGCAGTTCAGATTGTTTATGTATATTGACAAATAGATTTCCAAACTTTTAAGTTATGAAGTTCATCAGGTTTATGTTTAATAAGGGTGCTTGTTTGGACTAATTAATTGCTGTGTCAGGAATGCAGAGAAAAATCAGAACCAGTGCAGAAATATAGAAAATAGGTGTATGAATTATGATACCCTTAAAGAATGTACAAACATATATAAAAATATATACAGGAGCAGTGGTTACTACATTGTAAGTTTATGGATTTTTTAAGAGTAGCAAAATGCTGTCTAGAAATCAGTCTTAGGTTGGAATTGGAAACAGTTGCACAGCATCTGCTTTTCTTTATGGATACTTTCCCTATTTATAAACAGGGCCATATGGAAGGAGAGGTCTGGGGTCTGGCAGCACATCCCCTCTTGCCTATCTGTGCAACAGTGAGTGATGATAAAACTTTAAGGATCTGGGAGCTTTCCTCCCAACATCGTATGCTGGCAGTGCGAAAACTTAAAAAAGGTAACAATTTGTGACCATTTGTGACCATGGGAAGGCAGATACCAATAGAAGCTACTAGACACTATTTACACCAATAGATGATCAATCATTCTAAGATATTGAGAAACAGAAAGGAGTCTAGGATTGAAAAGTTAATGTTTTACGGGTTTGCTTATAAATAAGGAATGGGATATGGGATGGAAAGATATCTGTTTAACTTTATTTTTTTATACTTGTGATGAATTTTGGAAATCATTTATTTTTATATTTTTCTTCTTTTTCTTTCTTCTTTCTTCTTTCTTTGTTTTTTCTTTTTTCCCTGAATTTTTAATTTTTTTATTTTCTTCTCTTTCTCTAATTTAGTTTGTATTAGTTTTTACTATTGTAATTAAAATTCTTAATAACAATTGTATTTTTTTTAAAAAATGTCCCCCTTTTTTTTTAGCATGGGAACTTGACTATGACTCCATCACCACCACCATTTGTGTGGGGTGGGATTGAGGAGCTCTTTGTTGCCCCAAAATTTCACTCCCTGATCTCTAAGATTTAGCCACAGACTTTCTCTGAACTTGTTTAGGTGGACGGTGCTGTGCCTTCTCCCCTGATGGGAAAGCCTTGGCAGTTGGATTGAATGATGGAAGCTTTCTGGTAGTGAATGCTGATACTTTAGAAGATATGCTTTCTTTCCATCACAGAAAAGAAATGATCTCTGACATCAAATTTTCTCGAGGTCAAAGTGAACTTTTTTATTATTATTTTAAGATTCTTTAAAATGAAAATGTTGAGGGGGGGGGCAAGGGATATTTATAAACATTAATATACCACACATACTATATATGTTTGTATGTGAGGTTAAATTTGCTTTCTAAAAGATATGTCAGCCTATGATAAAACATTATTTCATGATACAGAGAAACTAAGCAAGCTTAAACAGCCATCTCTTACTCCATTAGCATGAGGGCAATCAACTCCCATTCTATAGTCCCAAAGGATTTGGTAGCAGTGTAATGTAGCAAACTTTCACTGTAGTGTAGGAAAACAGGTATGTTAAAACCCTGCATTCATTTTGTAATTAAAACTGCTTACCTTGACCTGAACATTTAAAAAGTATAAAGTATGCCCCTTGCATCATCCATAGGTTTAAAAATACTGGTTTTTTTAAAAAATAAAATGAGCTCTCAAGTGAAAAAAAGAAAATAAAAAGACCTGTTTCATTTCTTAAACTATTTCTAGGCAATTTATGGACCTCCAGATGTTGTTAACATCATCTTTTGTCACCCCAGCTTTGCTAAGGATGAAGGATGCTGGGAACTGTAATTCAGCACCATACACAAAGCTCACTTTCTATACACCAATAACATACTTATTCTTCAAATAAGGCTCTTTCTACAACATCACCTATTTCTATCACAACATTTCTATCATAACATCACCACATATAGAATTAACTATAAGAATTAACTCCTTTTTTCTGCACCAGCCCCTATCCATAAAAACCCTTCACCTGAGATCCGGCAGGCCCTCACTCTTTTAAATTTCCAGAAGGCCTTAGAAAGCTGACTTTCTCCCAGGCTTTGGGATAGGGTGGGTTACAGCCCAGTATCAGGAAGGGTTGTTTTGGGGCAGCAGAAGCAGTTTCTTTTGGATGTTGATTTTTATTGCTTTGTAGGTTCTCATTAGCACTGCTGTGAGCAGCCCAGAGTTATGGCACATGAGATGAATGTCTATATCAGTCTCATAAGTAAATAAATATTGGCAGACCTGAGGGAAACTGAGAGTTATAATAAAACGTGAAGAGTAAAAAAAATCTCATTGGTTCCTTTACTACAAGCTATACTCCATTACTTAGGCTTCTTTAACAATTTTCCCCTCAAAAGTGTTTTTGTCTTTTATAATGACAGTTTCTATCTCCCACTGTCATATTTCCTTCTAATATAAGCAGACATACAATGTTATAAGGAAAGCATAATAGCAGCAATGAATCTTGTAACTTGGTCTCTAGAGCAAGAGATGTGACTGTGGTACTAAACTGATCTATTGGAGTCTCTCCATCTGCTTGCTGCTTTTTCCATAATATCTGATCTCAATTTCATAGAGATGTTTTGATGTATTCCTTGCAAATGTCTGGATTTCCTTGAATATATTTTTCAGATTCAGGAAAATACCTGGCGGTGGCTTCCCACGATAACTTTGTAGATATTTACAATGTACTTACCAGCAAAAGAGTTGGAATCTGCAAAGGAGCATCTAGCTATATCACACACATAGATTGGGATTCAAGAGGTAAAACACAGCAAAACAAAACATTTTATTTATTACAGGTCTCTTTGTGATTGATGAGCTCTTATAAGACTTTGAAACATTGTAGAAGATTGTGTATTTTCCTTGACTTGTGATGAAAAATAGAAAAGAGCAGTTCTATGACAGTTTTAAAATCTAAAACTGTAAAAATGCTCATCTATATTTCAGCTTATAGTAATCAGACTAGAGTTCTGTGGATTGTTTATTCTAAACAAAAGGCTATAATTAATAAAAAATGGATGAGTATGTCACGGTTCCGACCAATGATCCCAACGAAGTAAGCACAGCTGAGACATTCCAATCTCTAATGCAAAACTTTATTCAGCACACCATTTCAGCACAGATGAATAGAAAACCAGCTCTGGCTAATTGGCGCCAAAATCAGTATATTAAAAGTATAATGTCTCCCCCCCCCCCAACAGTGCAGGTCACGTTATCCAATTATGTGTCAGACAATTATTATGAAAGAGTTTCTTCAGGCCTCAGTAAACAGCTCTTGCATGACTTTGGTTCTCATGGCTTGACAGTTCGATGTCTGAAGCCTGCATTCCATTCTTCCCCCCCTCTCCCCCAACGTCTGTAGGCAAGCTAAGAAGCAGTGATAGATGAAAGCAACATAAGCATTCTTTGCAACTTGACAGACTATTTATTAAAATAATACAAGATAAAGAGTGTACTCGTTATTTCCCAAAACTATGAAATAGGCTTGGCTTTGCCAGTTAATTAGTCAACTCTTGAATACCTTGTGTTCATCAGGCTTATAACTTGTCTCTTTTTAAAAACAACTGATTTTCCAACTATATGGTACATGAGCAATTATTTTATCCCTATTAATAAGGAAAATCTTTAAAATGCAAAACCGCTCTGAAAATATGGAGTGCAGATTCTTTAGGGCTCAATAGAACAGCAATTATCAGAGCTGTTTGTTGAGATGGATGGTTATAGAAATCAAATAAATAAATAGGTAAATAGCTAGACAGGCAGCCAGGCATTATAAGCACGTGTCTTCTGCTATAAATTTGCAGTACTCCCTCTCCCTCCAGTTTTTGTTTAAAATGTAGAATGAAGCAAAGAGCATTGTCCATTGTTCTAAAAATGTTACTTTTAGTGTTACCATTGTCCCCTCTTGCTGACAATCTTTTATCTTCATAAGCCTTCAGTAGATAGCTTGTAGCCAAAAGTAAGTAAAAGTTCGCCTTCTGTGTCAGAAAAATCTGCTGAGTCTAATTTCTGTAAACTCCTTCATGTTCAAGGGAAGCTACTACAAGTCAATTCTGGTGCCAAAGAACAATTCTTCTTTGAAGCTCCAAGAGGAAAGAGGCATATAATAAGATCCACAGAGGTAGGGAAAAATGAAATGAATTTCTGTATTTTACATGTTATTTCACTATTGTCTGTTAGAAAAAGAGTGGTCTAATGTGCAGTTTGTTTTCTGCTTGGTATACTTTCTAAAGTCTGATAAAGGCTCTGTTTCATTCAATAACCCAACATATTTACATAAATACTGTACAGGTTTTTGTAGAGATGGGCTAAAGAACTCTTCCTCTTTTTTTTTTACCATAATGCATTCATTTTATATCAACATGACTTTCTTCCTGCTAAGCATAATTGCATTAATCTGTAATTATCATTCAAGGCAGGGGCAGTATTTTAGCGTGGTAAGTGCATTTGAATATTGAAAGCATGCTGTACGAATTCTCACTAAATGGCTACCATAGATAAGGGTCAATTTACAAAAATAACTAGACAATTATTTTTAACTCGGGTGATAAAGAGCACCCTGCAAGTACCAAGGGATATATTTTTTTTCCTCTTGTCTAATTTGTGGAAAAAAATATCAATATTTCCTTATCACATGGAGACAAGCATTTGATGTACTATCAAAATATGTGGGCAATCATATTATGAAGCAGGAAATCTAAAAATCATATTGGACCGTTCTCCTGTTAAATGGAGATCAGTTGTTTGTGCAGTTGACAAGATATTGGAAAAAAAATAGTTCCATAAAATGTGCTTACGGTTTGTAATGTTGGATTTTTAAAAAATGTTTGATTCCAGATTGAAAAGATTGAATGGGATACCTGGACATGTGTTCTTGGTCCTACTTGTGAAGGAATTTGGCCAATGCATAGTGATGTCACTGTTATCAACGCAGCTTCCCTTACTAAAGATAACGCTCTCTTAGCTACAGGGGATGACTTTGGGTTTGTAAAACTCTTCAGATATCCAGTAAAGGTAATTGAAATATTTTTCAAAAGTGACAATGAAAGAATTGTGTATACCAAGGAAAAATAAAAAGTAGGAATTTTATACATTTGGGATTGCTCAATTAAGCTTGATGGCTTTTATCTAAAGTATCTGTAAGGAAGAGCTAACCAGTGTACATGTACTCCAAGAAATTTTTTTTAAAAAGGCAGTTTAATGGACAGAAGCATTCTGGTAATATGTTTTTAGTAAGAGTTGAGAATCTGGGTGACGGGTTTGTTTCTTCGTTTGGTAGTCAAAAACGTGTGAGAGGATCTCCTTGAGTATCAAAAAATCAGTTTGGGCTATATTTATTTATTTATTTGGCTTGATGCTGCCCAACTCCAACTGATATGTATGGCTGAAACTAAAAAGAAGGCAAATAACTGATTTGGATTTTTCAGGAATTCCTACAGCATTATATGTAGTAATCAGTTTACAACCATTTGCTTAATGATGGTTCAAATTACTGAGAGTTTTAGAAAGGGTGCTTAATAGCCCGTAAAGCACATCTGACAGTCACAAAATTTCACACCACCACCATCCTGTGGACATGTGATTACAATCTGGAGGCTTGGCAACCTGCTCACACAAGTGCATTATGATCATGTGATCACACTTGCAATATTCTCTTTCACCTTTTCCAGAAAGAAAGTCAATAGGGAAGCCAGCAGGGTTGGCTGCAAGTTGGGCCTGCCTACTGAGAAGACTCTGCTTGAAGGATTTCAGCTTCATACCTGCTTGGATTTCGGCAGCCTCTTAAATTTCTTAGAAACGGAATGCATGGGTCCATATCAGGAAAAAGAGACTGCTGACCATATGATTTGCCTGTGTTACAGGGTCAGCATGCCAAGTTTAAGAAGTATGTGGGTCATAGTTCCCATGTCACCAATGTCCGGTGGTTACATAATGATTCTGTGCTATTGACAGTGGGTGGTGCTGACACTGCCCTGATGATCTGGACTCGAGAATTTGTTGGAACCCAGGAAAGCAAGCTAGTTGACAGTGAGGAATCAGATACTGATGCAGAAGAAGATGGAGGTAAAGACCCTTGCTTTTGTCTATAAAAATCATTCTATACAGGAGGCCTGTTGAATAACTACAGCATTTGTGTGTGTGTGTTTGTGTGTGTGTATGAGGAATATAACATTACACTCACCTACAAACATTTAACAGCAACTGATGTAGTAGATATATATAGTCCTATTTACAAATGGCTGCTACAGTATGCACGGCAGTCTAAAAACATCATTTTACTTGAAAGTGGATTAGCATTCCAGCATGCTTTTCTACTATGTCAGGGAAAGCTGTGTGCAGCCCGAAGATATTCCTACAAATAAATATTATGTTACAGGCCAATGTTTCAAATATGCCAGCTTCATGTTGAATTTTATTTATTAAATACATGTTTTTAAATGAGTGAGATTGAGAGAGCTGGCAAGTACAAAGAAACTTAACTGAAGTTCTAGTGATATCAGCAGACAAAATATTGCCTTTCTCAGCACCACAGAGTTGACATTGGGGAATACAGAAGAAGATCTTATTACAAGGAGCATATCATTTTCCTCCAAATTTCTCCATATTTGGGAATATCCCAGGTTATTTCAAAACATTTAAATAATTTTTCAATTGCCTCACATAAGTAATGAGTTTCATTACTTCACTGTAATTGTCCACTTTCTTTAAATACATTTATATATTTACATATTACTTGTTGCTGGAAATGTAAAAGAATCTTATCTTAAAAGCAAATAAGATCATGGAAACAAATTACTTGCAAATTAAGGAAAATATATATATGCAGAACTAATTTTTATTATATAGATAATATATACAAAATAACTCTATAAAGCAAGGGTTTTTTAAAGAAATCACTTTTTCTGCAAATGTAATATTTTAAAGCTGTCAAAACACTGGCTCAGGATACCATAATCTATATTTATATACAATTTCCACATTGAAAAATTGGAAGTTCTTAAACAAGTATTATTATTCTGCAGTGCCTCGAGGCTGTTAGGGGCTGGATGGGGAGCAATGGGTTGAAACTGAACCCCGGCAAGACCGAGTGGCTCTGGGTTTGGGGTTTTTTGGCCCATGGAGAATTGCCACCTTTGGTCTTGGATGGGTGGCACTGCCCCAAACAGACTCTGTGCGTAATCTGGGGGTACTCCTGAACTCGCAACTCCTGCTCAAAGAGCAGGTGGCAGTTGTGTTCAGGAGGGCCTTTGCACAACTGCAGATTGTGCACCAGTTACACCCTTTCCTGGACCAACAATCCCTATTCAAAGTCACTCATGCCCTAGTCACCTCCCATCTTGACTATTGCAACGTGCTAAACATAGGGCTGACCCTGAAGAGCATCTGGAAGCTCCAGTTGATGCAAAATGCAGTAACCCGCATGTTTTTGTGCATATCTCGGTGTGCGTATGTGTCACCTCTCCTGCGGGAACTGCATTGGTTGCCGATTTGCTTCCAGATGCAATTCAAGGTGCTGGTTGTCACGTTTAAAGCCCTTCATGGCTTTATTTGAGAGATTGTCTCTTGTCGGTCAAATCTACCTGACCCACTAGAGTGGGGAAACAAGGAATGATGCAGGTCCTATCCCCTAAGGAGATACATCTGGCGGGACCTAGAAGAAGGGCCTTCTCCGTGGTGGCTCCCTCTCTCTGGAACATCATTCCCCCAGAGATTAGACTGGCCCCAACTCTAACTCTCTTTCAGAAGGTGCTGAAGACCTGGTTCTGCCAGCAGGCCCTGGGAACCCAGGGCAATATGGAGCCAATTAAATGGCTAGTATGAACGTGTGTTGTCGCTGGGGGGTGTGTGTTATTATTTTATTATTTTTTATTATTATTATTTTTATTTCTTTTATATGGTATTTTATATCCATGTAAGCCGCCTTGAGTCGCCATGTGCTAGTAGGCGGCAATATAAATTTTCTAAATAAAATAAATAAATAAATGATCTACTCTATTTCACACTTATCAAAGGTTATGACAGTGATGTTGCACGAGAAAAAGCAATTGATTACACTACAAAGATCTATGCAGTGAGCATCCGAGAGATGGAAGGCACAAAGCCACACCAACAATTAAAGGAAGTTTCAGTAGAAGAAAGGTATGTTATGGGGAATGCCTCCTTGGGTGCAATGAGTCAACAAGTGCATTTAGGGAAAAGATACACACTTCAGGAAACACCTTTGAGTCAGTGTTGAGCAAATGCCTGGACTAGCCCCTGAAATCTTGGCAAGATTTCAGGAGTAGTTTGCCATTGTCTGCTTCCTAGAACTGAGAACATGTGAGTGACCCAAGATCACCCAGCTGGCTAATATGGCTGAGGCAAGTCTAGAATTCACAGTTTCTAGCTTGGTGCCTTAACCACTACTATTCCATTTAATAGTCTTCAGAAAACCTGTACTAATGCTTCCACAATACTCTGAATCAGAGTTCATTTCCTCTTCCCAAGTATTTCAAGATAGTATGTTCAGAGTGCTAAATTGCAACCTCCAGTTTTCAAAAAATCTGTATGCATATATTTTATATTTTATAATGAATTGTTGATCCTGAAATACGTGGCTGATCTGTTTGCTTGAAGTCAGTACAATAGTCAGTTGTCTTTTGGGGTAATTTACCTAACTTTAAATCTATAGTGTTACTTTACTTCAATATTGTTAGGCAATATTATTAATATTTAGGTGAAAGAAAATAGCTTCTGGTGACAACTTTAAGAGTACTAATATAACAAATGCTAAAAAAAATTTAAAAAAAAAATTTCCTCTGTAAATGATTGGCATTTCTAATGTTACGTTTACACTCTTGTTTTTAACCTTTTACGTTATATTGTAGATCTTTTCCTCAGCTCATGAGGGTTACAGCTAACACTTTGTAGGATTGTGAGAATTTGTTCTGAAGTATTCTTTTAACAATTCAAGGGCCCTAAAATTCTAGCACTGGTTCTGTAGCAACCTCTTTGCTTGTGCTTTCTACTCCACCTGGACTTCTCTTTGTTTTAGCAGGACAGGGACAAGGAAGGCTGAGGTAAAAACAGACATGTCTTTGAATTTAAACCAATCACTCCTCCTCAAAAAAAGCAAATCTCGGTTATCCTTAAAAATATATGTTTCAAGGATAACAAAGGTAGTTTCAAACCATATTTGAAATGAATATTATAAACGTTAACATTTTAACAAAAATCAGTGAGAAGGAAGATGATCACTGCTTTGAGAAGGCTGCAAGAGTTGACAGTGAAATTAGAGAGATGTAATTTGATTGTGAAATGGCTGTCCTTTCAACTGTATGTGAAGATTGCATCTGTGCCTGATCATCTGCAAAACAAAACATTGCAAAAGGATACCTCACAAATTTAGCTTGAATTATTAGTGAATGTGTTTCGTATAGTTCTGATTGAAATGATAGAAAAGGCAATAATGAGTAAAATTTGGGAAGTACAGCATTGCATTAGCCAGGCATAATACAAAAACCAGTTGTTTTTTTCAATTAATCACAAGAAATGTATAATGTGTGATTAATCTGTGGAAAAAGTTTATGTTTATTTTTTGCTTTAGAGCAAATATATGATAAAGGAAATACTGTATGCTGGACTATGGAACATTTTACATGTATATGGAGCTCATTGTTGCTGAATGAAATAAGTACATGAGACTAATTGTTTCACAGATGTTTGAACATTGAGTAGGAGCTAAGACAAAGATACACAGGCAGTCCTTGTTTAGCAACTACCTTGTTTAGAGACTCCTCACAGTTACAATACTGAAAAAATTACTTTACAACCAATCCTTGCATTTACAAACTTCATAGGTCTTTAAAGAAAATGAAAGCTGAAGTAGGATCGTAAGCAGAGTTACAGTTTCATTTAGCAATCGCTTTACTTAATAACTAAGTTGCCAGTCTTAATTATGGTTGCTAAACGAGGACTACCTATATGATGTCCCCTTACTTACTTAATTTATTCATAGGTAAATGTACAAGGAATACTTGTGATAATGTTACACATATATTGTTTGGAATTATTAAAATGCATGTCCTTTGTTATGCATACAATGCCATTTATTGGTTGAGATCTTGATTCATTTGCAGCGAATGTCAGATTGTATTATGCAATGAGGAGTACAGATCTGAAAATTATTGCATCAAACATCAAGATAAGTTGTGCTTGACAATGAAAATGCAATGAACAATTGCAAGTCATGCATAAATGGTGAAAAACAGAACAAGTAGCTGAATTTATGTACTTTGGTGGATAGTTTCTTAAAGATGGGGAATGGATGGAGAAAATTTAAGATATGGAGGATGTGGTCTGTTACAAAGAATGGATGTTTGTTGAAAAATCTGAAAATGGTTATGTATGGGAAAGTGCCCACTTTGTTAAATGGAAATTTAGTGAAAATTGCACATCAGGAGAAACGTAAAAACACTAGGATGGATAGTTTAAGAAGAGGGGATTGACTTATTCTCCAAAATACCAGAGGGCAGGGCAAGAAGTAATGGGTGGAAGCTTGTTAAAGAGAGATTCAACCTAGCAAGAGAAACTTTTGACAGTGAGAACAATTAATGAATGGAATAGTTTGCCTCCCAGAGTTGTAAGTGCTCCATCACTGAAGGTTTTCAAAAATGGACTGATAACAATTTGATCAAAATGGTATAAGGTCTCCTGCCTTGAGCAGGGGATTGATCTGTATGTTTTTAATTTTTTTTGTTTACCATTGCCTACTTTTTATGGCATTTGCATAATGTGGCTAAAGGAGATCATACAATAGATAAGTTTTCCTTCTGATAAATGTTTAGTGATTGGCCATACTCACTATAGTAAACAGTTACCAAGAATGCTCATTTCATGCTCTCATAACTCCAAATCTGCATTCCAGCCTAAAATAATGGGGACCTGGTGCTACAAATGCAGTAATCAAAGTACAGCAATTTATTCTTCAGTTTCTTTTGATTCTTTGTTACCTGATAAACATCATTTCACAATAATTGTCTGCCAAGGCAGACTAGGCAAGACAAAAGTAACTAAAAGCAAAAAAAGTAAGCCATTTTACTTCTGGTATATACAAACTGAGACTATTTCATGTATGCTCACTCAAGAAACAATGGTTAAAGTAAACCACCGGTAAATATTTAATTGAATTGAATTTATTCAATTTGATATGGTTGCTATTGGAAGAATTTCTTCACTATTGTTTGTTTTTTGCTCAGGTCAAAACACCAAAAGTCTTTATCCAGAGTTCAAAATTTAATTAGCATCCAAGGCAAAAGTGTTAAATGAGGCCAGCCCCTTGCAAGGGTGCAAAGTCATTTTATAGTCAGATGTAAATAGCTAATCTGTGGGTATTTAATTCCAGAATTTTCAAACTGTAGTTGTCTGTATTCTGGATACTTTATAGAACTTTGTCTTCTCCAGGATTGTGTATGCAAAATAGTAATTCATTCCAGTGTCAAGTAAAAATACATTTTTATGGATTGAGTTTTTATTGAAAGTGCATTTGAATTGCTTAATTCTGAATTTTGATGTAATTTTTTGTTTCTCTAAGTTGCAGGAGATGTATGCACAAACATGCACCATTTACACTTGGCAAGGAACAACACGTTTCTGAGACTTTATTACAGACTGTACATGCTGATTTAAACCTATTTTCATGATGTGTTGTTGTGTGCCCCAGCTGAGATTCCAGATTAATTCCACACAACACCACTGTTGCTTATGGCATAAATGTATTTCAACTTTACCTCCTTTAGAAATAAAATCCAATTATGAACTGGAAAGAATGAAGTAAAAAATGAGATATAATTATGCCAAAGGATCTGAATGCTAGCTGAACTGTGAAAATATTTTTTCAAAAGGTACATCAAGCAAGTGATATATCTTAAGATGATTGTAACTGGGGCAAAAGTTCAATAAGCATAATGGTTCAACAGAAATTTGAATTCAAAATTTTCTCATTCAGATACAGCACTGTGACTAGTACTCCATCTTTCTCCAGTCTGGTTCCCACATCTAATAAGTCACAGTGTAGTGGGATGGTTTCTGATTTCTTTGTTACTATGTATCCAAATATGTTTCATACTTTTTTCTGTTAAGGATGTCCTCCTCCAATAACAATTCCTTACATCCCTTATCTCATATGACACATGTATTGTCAGGCTGCGTCTAGGCACAGATTGTAAGCTGTTAAATAATATACATTTATTTAAGACAATTAACAGCTGTTTTTCTCTCCTTTCTCCATCCTTGTTGTTTTTCTTCTCTCCCTCTTTTTTTGGCCCGTATCTCCATTCTCTACATTCTCTGTTTTTTCTTCCTTTTTTTCTTGTTCTTATTGGTTCTCTGCCCCTTGCTTTTCCATGTAATTTAGGAACAGGGCACTTATCAGAGGAGCCACAGGAACAATCTTGTGGTGTGGGAATCCTAAGAAAAGTGCTCCCACACTGTGGGGTAATTTGATCAGTGGTGGGACTATCTCAGAGAATTCAGGACAATTGTAAGCCATATAATCTTATGTTTGGCAAATTTGAATGAATTGGGTCTTGGATGAGAAGGAGTGTTTTGCACTGGACTTCAGTTCCTTTAACCCAAGCACGCTAGAATGGTGAAAGTGCTTCTGGTGTCTATAGCTGTTTCATATTATTAAAATGTGAACATTGCAGATGCCTGCATTTTGTCTTTTACTAACACTTGAATTATATGCTATGCCTGCAGCATCTGTTTGTTTGATCTGCATGACTGAATGGATCAGTGATTTGTATCACAGTTAATATAATAAGGACCTTTAAACAGAATGTTAAATATATTAGCAAAATACAAGTCTTTTTCTTCCTTCTCCCTAAAAGCATGACTGCAGTGAATTTTTATTTTTTGGCAAGTGTGCCGTAAATCTGTACCTCTCAGAATATATGTAACCCTACTCAGTGCTATGGCATGTTTTGCCTCTAACCAATTGTGCTGGGAAGCCAGGCATTTTGAGAAACACCCAAGTGCATTATTGCCAGCTCCTACTGTAAGTCTTCCTGTTTCATTTCAGGAGCGGTCCAGATTGTCTATATTTGGTTCATTTGTAAAATGCACGGTAATTACATTATCGTCAGAGACTATACAATGCCTTATGTTATTATAGCTCTGTTATGTTGCCTGAAGATAAAAGGACTATCCCACTTTTTGATATCTTTTCTGCTGTTTCTGATCCTAACCCCTAATTTATTGGCTGATCTCTCAAAATGGTTCCTGCTTTATAACTTTGCCTCACAACTTGAACACTGAAGATGGACTGAACTGTGCAGAGTTGTTTCATTTGCATATGAATTCTACATGCAGAAGATGCTTTCATGGGAGATCTTATTTTTTTCCATGTTTCCAGACTAATCTACTTTGTAGATATTCACAAATTGTCTACCCTTTTTGAAATGAATTTGCACTTGAGAAAGGATTCCACTCCAAAACAAATATTTGACCAGCTATTTTCCTCTATGAATATCCTGATTGATAGTGCAGCAATATGGGTCTGCTCACTTGATGCTTTCTAGAAAGGAATGTTAATCTACTGTAGGTACAAACTTTGGTAATAGCCTTTTCCTGCCATGACCCTCAAAAGATAACAATCCATGTTATATTAATTTTCCTGTTCTATTGCTAGGAAGAGTAAGATGCATCAAGCTGCAGGTGAAAGAACGTCTGTCTTTTGTCTGTTTATCTTCATTTTAATATGAAGTTCTCATTCTTTCAGTAATCCTTTCAGTAATTACCTGGTGCAGAACAGGGATGCATTGGATATACACTCCTTTTGACATATGGAATAAACACTAGGCACATTAGGGTCTTTCAGTCTCACCATTCACTATATAGATATTGAGAGCACTGAGGATATTTCTCACACCATAACAGGAAGGAAGACAAAATATCTGAGGCAGGACAGCTGATTGTTGCTGGGTGTTTCAGATGAATGTAGAAGGAAAAAGAGATGGGTGGCAAACAAGTCAAATAGAGAGACAGACGGACAGACAGACAAAAGGACAAACAAGGGAAAGATTATAAAAACAATTATTGAAAAGAAGGGACAGTCATTAGTCGACCTGTGACCCATTGGCTCAAGCTTCCCTTCCCAGCAGGTTAGAGGTTGCTGCTGGGTGGGGGAGGGAGCAAGGGATTATGCAAATGGCTGGAAAATGGTCACAGGATGTTGAAAATGAGGCAGTGCTGAAGCAGCAGCAGCCCAGCAGTGCTGAAGCAGGCACAACTTACCCAAATTTTAATTCCCTCAGGAGCAATGGATCCTGGCATTCTGTAAGTTAGCATATTAGAGGTACCTGTGTTAACAAAGTTTTGCTTTGATCCTAAAGATTGTTTCTGTTGTACCAGAAAAAAAAAGATTAACCCCTTGCCAGAAAACAGGGCTGGGAGTAAGAGGTAGCAAGGCAAGGATGGAGATGAGAGTTGGATTGTTTAAGGTTTGTTAAATCACTTCAGAGTCATGAGCAGGATCTCAGAAATGTTGTATTGTGAAAATTTTCAACTCTACAGTTGAGGTTTATGGCACTGTCTTAAGTTATATTAGCAACATAAAGAAGTAGGAGCTTACAACCTAAAATAAAAAATAGAAACAGAAATAAAAACTTATATGAATGAAGGCAAATATACATATCCCAGGATAATGTTACAGGATTATCTATTGCTAGACATTCTGAAGAGAGAGAAGTTCCCTGAAGATGGGCTCCAGCATGAGTCCAAAAGCTTGGAAGACTAAATCTCTGGTCCTGGTGATGACTCAAATTGGACTCTGCACAAACCTGTACTTTCAAGGATAACAAAGTTGTCTTTTTTTCATCTGACACATTGTCAGTGTTGTTGAAAAAGCAGTACCAGTGGTGGGATTCAAATATGTGAACAACTGGTGGAAGCCGCTTCCGGAAGTCCATTCTGGGCCTGGGCAACAAAAAATTAGCTACCGGTTCTGCCGAACTCGTGCGAACCGGCTGAATCTGACCACTGAGCAGTACCATTCCTCTGGGGAGGGATCTTGAGGTTCAAGACATATCTGAGGGCTCCCTACAGCTTTGTCACGTGATTGGTGTGGACTAAGGCAGGCTGCAAGAAATCATAAAGCAGCTATCTTAAGGCTCAGTCCTAGAGAAAATAATTCTTCTATACCTTCTATTGGAATACCAAAGCCAGTGCTGAACAGTTTGTTTGATCAGGTTGTTTTTCAAAGGCATTATAGTTTTACTGTAGCCAGAAAAGTATTAATTTATTTGCAGTTTTGTAACCTGGGTCTGTCTGGAGATTCTGAAGAGTGTACAGTAAAATCATATTTAAATTATAAACAAGCATTCTGCTTTGCCATCTACAAAAGCAAGGCATATTCATATATTGGGTAATAAATGTTATCCAATATCTATTTCTATATCAGTTCATAAGCATCTTCTCCATTAAAAAGTTTCTTTTCTTTAAAGTCTTCCTAAAAATATTTTAATGTTAGCATTCAAGAAAAATAATCACCGTCTATAGTAATTAGGATGATAGAATTTGGGGTTTGGTTCTATTTAGATGACTTGATTAGAATGTTGTTTCATGTTCTGTCCTTGTGTAATAAAGTCACTCCCCTAGGAGATTATAAGGATATACGATCTTCCCATCTTGCATAATTTAAGTTTCAGGCCCTCATGCCAGTCACAGGCTATATACTGTAGTCACTGATCTCAGACACTGAATCTACATCCTCAGGTGTGAGAGACGTCTTCTCAAGCTCAGTTACAGATTTTCCCACCTCCTTTCTCTTCTGGATGTAAAACAATTTGGAACATTTGATTGGTTTACTCTATGCTGCACTGGTCAGACCACACTTGCAATATTGTTTGAATATTATGTCAAAAACAATTAGACAACATTTTTGGCTGGCAATAGTTTTGGAATTTTGGGAGCATGTGATAAGCACATTTCCAGAGTAACTGCCATAGGAGACCTGCCTGTTCACAAAATGGCTGCCATATTGGACATAATCAGTGAATGTTGATTTAATAAATAGAAGCTAGTTCCCAGTGTGCAGTCAATCATTCCTGTAAATGCGTTTCTGCACATAAAAATGCAATAATTCCTACAAGACATTCCTGCAAATAAATATGACATTACAGATTGTTGTTTTGGTCTGCAGCTTGCCAATTTTCTCTTAACTTATTATTTTTAATTAGAAGAGTCAACAAGTAGAATAGAGATACCCAAGGCTGTATCTGGTGAATATACCTTCCTCTCCAGGCATTCCAATGTGAAATCTGTACAACATCTCTTGAAATATGTTTGGTGAATTTATGAAGTCATGGTACATAACCTATCCCCACAAACAACAATCTTCTTCAGTTCTGATGGCAGTTTGAATTAATCTGCTTTTCTGCTTATTTGTGTTGAATTTGAAGCATAATGATACATGGATAAAGTAAGCATTTTTTTAAAAAAATAAACTATACCTAATATCAGCATACATTAATTTCACTATATCTTTTTATTTTCTGTTAAATTGAATGATGGCTACCAGGATGGATTATTTGAAACAGGATTAATCACATTCATGGAGGAAGAGATTAATACACTAGTTACAATGATTAGGAAGTATATTTCCTCCAATGCCAGATTCAGTAGCAAGCATCCTTCTGAATTTTAGTTGCTAGGGAAACAACCAGGAATTTAACTCATTGTTAAATATATGTCCTTCTTTGTGGAATTTCCGAAGAAATGAGGTTTGCTATTTTAAGGGGAAAAAATGCAGAAATAGATAGGCTTGTAATATGGTCCAGGCTTCTCCTTTGATGTTTATTCACAAATTATTATCTCTTGAATATAGAGAATGAAGTAGCTTGCAGAAGATTCTTTATCATTTTGAGTGGTATTTTTGTACACATAGTATTTTAAGGAAATTAATGGAATAAGCTTCTCTTATAATTTGTATCACTGCAGTGTTCATCCTGAGGAGAACTCTCATCTTTATAGCTCAGTAGAGTTGTAGTGATCCTGGCTCAGCTGGAGCAGTGTGTATGCTAAGGGTTTTTTCACCATTCTGCTTCTATATGCTAGGAACAGGAAGGCGCAAATGTTGGTCAAATGAAAATGAATAAGCTGAACATAACAAATCATCATCACACAAGTAGCCAGTGTTAGCAGCAGATCATTCCTGGTATTTGTACTTAATACTTGGGCTGGAAAGAATTACATAGATGATTTCAAGTGATGTCGTTTAATGGCAAGCTTTGATACGATAGGAACTTTTATGTGAAGAGTTGCATGTCCTTGTGTATTCAGATCTATGGCCTGAAATATTACAATTAAATTTTCATTTTGATCTCATGATCATTGGCTACTGATTGTCTCATCTCATGACCTTGTAGGACTTCTAAAGTGTCATTCAGGAGGATAAGAGTCAAGTAAAAATCAGAATACAGTTCAGGTGGAGAGCAACAAACAAAAGTCAGGAGGCCCAAAGTCAGCTATATAGTTAAATCAGACTCAAGATAGATCCCATGGCAACAGGGATTCAGGGTCAGGAATATAATCTGATTCCAAAAGACAGTGAAAGGGAGAGGGGAGTGTAAAGAATAAAGTCTGAAGCAATTGTTCTATGGACAGTCAGTCTCTTGTTGAATCAAAGGAACAGCTAGTTACCCTAGATAGCTTGGTTCTTCTAGTTGATGACTTAACTACACTAAGTGGTGCTACAGTATAAAGATTATGCCAATCATGTCCTTTCCTTTTGAAAAGTGCTTAAGCAAAGCATTGTATCCCATTTGTAATATTTTTATGTTTGCATTTTTCTTTGAATGACATTAATGTTACATTCAAACATGTTTATGCATTACTGAAAGGAAACATTAATAATTCTATTATGTTTTAACTTGCTTTCCTTTGGAGGCAGGGAATTGTCAAGTAAGTATGAATCATATTTGCAGTGAGAAAAAAGACTAATTCTGCTATAATATTAATTATTAAATTATTTTTTGATGTTCTTTGGGAAGGAGAAGCGGCTGATCCAGCCATGTGGTGCCATCTCAGGAGTAGGCGCCATTTTGGAAGATGTCACCCACCCTGGAACGGCACAAAACAGCCTCTGTATGGGAAGCATGCATGGCAGATCATCCACTTCTCTTTCCCAAAGGCGATCTCGAAAATAAAAGTGGACTGAAGGGACCCAGGGGGCGGGAAGCAGAGCACAGGGTGGAGAAAGCTCTAGGAGGCCCTGGGCAGGTCATGTGTGAGCTGGAGAGATGCTGCAGTGAGGGCCCAGGGCTGAGCAGTCCTCCCAGGGGTCTCCCCAACCCCTTGCTTAACTTAACAATCATAACAAAGAGAGCACAGATTGTGGTCGTTAAGTGAGGCAATCACATGGGCACTTCATTTAAAGACCACCATGACTTCCCATCATAATTCTGGGCTCAATTGTAATTGTAGGTCAAGGATTACTTGTAAAGGGGACAGTAATTTTGAAAGATTAAATTTTGGTGAAAGTGATTTTGAAAATATTGGAATTAAACAGACAAATGGACCTGACGTTTTACATTAGTAAAGGAATATTATTTGTTTAGCATTTAAAAGCATAGACAATTGGTGGATTTTACAAAATGAAGATAAATGAAGATAAAAGTCGAGGTAGTCCTCGACTTACAACAGTTTATTTACTGACCATTCAAAGTTACAACGGCATTGAAAAAAGGGACTTATGAACATTTTTTACACTTATGACCATTGCAGCATCCCCCATGGTCCTGTGATTTACATTCGGACGCTTGGCAACTGACTCACATTTATGACGGTTGCAGTGTCCTGGAATCATGTGATCCCCTTTTGTGACCTTCTGACAAGCAAAGTCAATGGGGAAGCCAGATTCACTTAACAACTGCAGTGATTCGCTTAACATCTGTCGCAAGAAAAGTCGTAAAATGAGGCAAAATCACTTAACAAATTTCTCACTTAGCAACATAAATTCTGTGCTCAATTGTGGTCGTAAGTCAAGGATTACCTGTAATGTGAGCCAGATTGTGACAGTAACTGTAACTATGGAGTCTGGTGACTGCATTCCCCCATGGTTAGCTGTGAAAATGAAGTTCATTTTTAAACATAAATGTAGTTTTTCATAATTTCATAGACACTTGTGTAAATGTGCAGTGAAAATAGCCTTCTAAACAAACCAATATTTATATATTTCTTGTAAATCATTTTCCTTTCCCCTACTTGAGATGAGAAGTGGGTAGGATAACATTTGCATGAAGACAAGAATTATAAAGCCACTGGAACATATGAAATTTAACTGCACACAGAAAATAAGCATATGTGGGAAAATGATAAAAGATGGGAAATAAAAAAGAATAAAGACAGAAAAATTATATCAGAACAATAGCTTAGAGTTCTCATTTTGTACTATGTTAGTGAGCCTGGTGTCAAATGGAGGAAGAAAATTACTGTTGAAGACAAAGATTCTGGATAACCTCCTTGTGATGAAAGACATAGTCTGACCCATCTGAATGGCACTGGATTGGGGAAGGCACTACAACATGACAGTTAAAAATTGACTTTCTTGATGCTATTAACATGTTACAGCAGTGTCCTATACACATTTATTCAGAAATAAGTCTGAGTAACTTGTATAAGACTTCAGTCACTTTCCACACAGGACAATTTTCTGGTCAAAGGAAAAATAATCCTGGGAATTTTCTTTTGTAAGTCCTAAGTGCTTGTAATAATTTTTTTATTCATTTGGAATTAAAATGAAACCATAATATAAACATAGCCTTCAGGAACAATGAGGCTTTATTGAATAAGCGCTCTTGCTCAATGTATGGCATTTTATGAGGAATTGGTGGTTTTAGGACTAAGCATAAGTCACCATTTCCTTTGTTTTATCAAACGGATTTCTTAAAATAATGTAAGGCACTGGACAATAGAGATCATATAATGGGAGAGGTGCTTCCTTCGACTATTCACTTAAAAAAAAAAACCTTCACTTGAAGCAATACACTGGAAAAATATTCCTGTTTTGTTCCGTCGCATTGAATTTAACATTCCTTAAAGATCATTTCATCCATTCCTTATTTAACATCCAGCCATAGAGTCTTAAGCATTCTCCTGAATGTCTCAAAAACAGTTGTGGTAAATGTATGTTTGAAAATGCTTGTTTCATATATTCTCCATGAGTTATGATTTGCTTCATTACCTTACCTAGTGCCTGTTTAGGTTTCCCTCTATCTAATATGTGGAATTATTTTAGAAGAGAAAGCAAATTTTGATAAATTTTGAATCATTTCTATAAACTGTATTATTTATGCAATACACTAGAAGTATATGGGAAGCATTGATGAAGCTTCCTTTCTTCTCCTTTTCCTTTTTTTTCTTTTCCTTTTTCCTTCTCCCTGCCCTATTGGATCCTTAGTGCAGACTTTGCCCCCAAGATGTCAGGGTATGACCTTTCTGAGTTTATGGATTGGTGCATTCTTTTAATTTTTGTTTTACCTTTTGCTGGCATGCTTCAATAGCATGGCTGTGTGTTACAAGGAATGAACAGTCAGTTCAAAAGAAGCTTGTGCATGAATTACTCTAATGGTCTCATTCTGTTTTTCTGAACTATACTAAGTTTCTTACTTGGCTTTATTTGCTGCTTACAAGGGGATCAAGGTAATTCTTTCAGTGTTGAAGTATTTTGCTAATGCTTGAAGTGAATATGTTTATCTTGCCTGAATTGTAATTGTTTGGTTTGCTGCTATTTTTGGTATACTATTGTTGCACTTTTAGTAATTAACCAACATAAAAATATTACCTATCCTATTTACAATTGAGGTTTATAATAGTTTTGGATTTTCAAAACTAACTTCTCTATTCAAGTTTATTATTTAAAAAATGTTGTTATCTCTAGGGACTGTAGTCATAAACTATTACTTTTACCTAGCCATGCATATGAAGGCTGCCAGACCTCAGATGCAAAAATCTGGATAACTCAAAATGTCAGCAAAGGGGTACAGGAGAATTCATAACTTGCCTGGCTTGTTCCAGTTTTGATATGGGTTATACTATTTGCAACAACCTATTTAACTAATATAAAGGTAGTTCTCAACTTACAATCATTCGTTCACTGACTGTTTGAAGTAACAACGGCACTGAAAAAAGTGATTTATGACTGATTTTCACACTAACATCTGTTGCAGCATCTCCATGATCACATGATCAAAATTTGAGCACTTGGCAACTGGCAGGTATTTATGACAGTTGCACTGTCCCAAGGTCATCTGATCACCATTTGTAACCTTCCCTACCAGCTTCTGACAAGCAAAGTCAACAGGGGAAGACAGATTTGCTTAATGACAACATGATTCACTTAAAACTATAATGTTTTGCTTAACTTTCAAAAAAGGGTCATAAAATGGGGCAAAACTCAACAGCTCCCTTGCTTAGTGACAGAAATATGGGGGCTCTACTGTGGTTGTTAGTCAAGGATGAAACATTTATAATGAAACCGGGTTTGCTGCACATTCAGAATCTCATAGAATTTGGTTTTAATAATATATTTTAGATATATGTTTAATTATAATTTATTTATATAAAATAGCTTATGCATTATAAAATAGCTTGAACAACTGAGTAACAAAATTGAACAGGCATTGATAGAATTCACAAACTCTTTTTACAACATAACATGTTTAAAGCTAACCAGATAGTTTATGCCTTTATAATTAATTTTATGGTTGAATGGGTAGGTATAATTATTATTTGAATTACTCCCAAAACAATACTGATATTTCTGTTTTCTATAATTTGTAATTTGTCCCTACTAGTACTCTTGCTAATAGTAATTACCATTTTATCAACATCAAAATAAAAAATTAAATACTCTGAATACTCTGAATAGATACTATATTGGAAAGGAGTATTAATTATTACTACAATTATTGGTTTTTAAAAAGAGGAACCAATTGGTATGATTTACACATAATTAGGATTACTAGAACTGGGCACAATAATTCAGGCAACTGCTAGGTGGCAGGAAATAGTGTATTTTTGTATTCTTATAGCCCACATCGGGGGGGGGGGGAAGAGAGAGAGAGAGAGAGAGAGAGAGAGAGAGAGATTAATCACTGTATATAAAGTTTACTGGACAAGAAAGAATTGTGATTTCATTACAGGTCCTTTAACTTTTTTCCTCAACTGGAATGTGTTTTTAAAGATTGTTTTTAAACTGGAATGGATCAGAACAAAGGGGAAAAAATGGTGTCTTTGTTGAACTGAATACTAAATTCTCAGCAGACTAGGTCAGACTTCTACGTAATGTCTTCTGGCATCATCCAGCCACTGTTGGAGTGATATGAAGCTAATGCTCTTTACTGTTGCAGTAGCACACTGATATCTGGATGACTACAGAAGACAATATAAGTCAGGGCTCCCCAACCTGTGGGCCACAGACCACTACCGGGCCGTGGCCTGCTGGCCACCGGGCCACAGGACAGGCTGGCCAGTGCATGGACTCACCCTCACTTGTGCTAGTGCCACCGCTATGCAAACGGGGTACACGTGAAAACAGGGCACCGCATGGCAAAAACTGTGCCGCACGATGAAAATGGAGCACCATGTGGTGAAAATGGGGTGGCGCTAGCGAGTGTCACATGGGCGCTAGCACTGCCCCGTTTCCGTTGTGCGTGCTTGTGGTCCCGTTTGTGTGTGCGCGCACACGTAAAATGTTTCCCCCTCCCTTTCCCTCCGGTCCGCCAACCGAGAAAGGTTGGAGACCTCTGATATAAGTGACCTGCCATTCTTAATCAGTATTTTCATGGCTTTAATTTCAAAATAAGGTAGTGGCAACAATGGCTATAAAATTTAGGACTAAATCCCTCAAAACCTTTAGTAGAAATTCAGATAATATGAAAAGCAACTATGATCTGACATGCAATCCTCAGCATTATTAAAATATAATATACTTAACACAAAAACCTAAAAAGTTACTTATACAAATTGGAAAACATCGCGTAGTACTTTCTAACAAAACAATCATAAGTAAAGTACACTTTTGGCAGGAAAAAATACTCGGACTCATACTTTAAAATACATTGTACCTAGAGGAAAAAACATTCTGGGACTGCAAGAAGACACATACAGTAGGTGACAAGGAATCTGTTTTTAAGCAAAATTGGTTTCTATCTGATCTAGTAGTAGGTTGTGGTCTACTTTATCAAATGCCTTACTGAAATCCAAGTAAATTATATCCACAGCATTTCTCTGGTCCATTAATTTTGTCACATTGTCAAAGAATGAAATAAGATTTGTCTGGCATGATCTGTTTTTGAATATTTGGAATAGCTTGAACATCTACAAGTTCATTTCAGATTCAGTGATCCTGTCATTCTATTCTAAATGCTTGACAATACCAATACGGACACAGATGCTCATATCACCAAGGATGTACCTTGTTACTATTCCCCAATTACTAGGAATGATTCCTATTTACACTTAACGCTGACCACAAGCCTCCAGTGTTAGTATTCTTTTTCTCTTGTGTCCCGGTGACATCATCTCATTCTCAACCCATGAGTAAAACCGGTTTAAATCATCCTTAGCAGCACTGAAATTAAAACTGTATTTTCCCCATTATATTAATCCCATCTGAAGACATGATCCAGATCTTAAATTTCTCATTTAATGAGAGGGAAGTCAGTTAACTACAATACAGGAACAAGAATCAGTTAAGGCAGGATAGGAGACTGCAGTGGGGACATGCTAGGAACATATTTCATACTGGGACATTTTCCAGCAGATTCAAGGATGGGTAGATCAACTCAGAGATAAGGAATGACCCATAAAAGGCATTTCTTTCCATTCACAGGTGATTGATTATTCATTATTTTGTTATGCTTTTTTCAGGCCACCAGTCAGCAGAGCTGCTCCTCAACCCGAGAAACTGCAAAAGAATAATATCAACAAAAAAAAGAAAGTGGTTGAGGTCAGGTTTAATACTTCGATATTTTAATACTCCCCCTAATATGGGTTTATTTTTAATTTATTTATTTATATCCTGCCTTTATTATTTTTACAAATAATTCATTTGTTGCTCATTGCTCCAGTCTTTACCAATTTTATAGTTTTTAAAACTTTATCAGTTTTAACGCATGTTGGTATGTCAACAAGCTACTCAAATCTGTTAATTGGCATAGCCTGTTAATACTTGTGTTGCCTGGTACATGGGATTAGATTTAATCCCATAACTGGTACATGGGATTAAATGTAGATATATACTGTAAAGATAAATATAAGTAAATTATATAAATATAAGTATATAAGATGTAGCCAGAATGATACAACCAAGGAACAATTTATTTTCAGAAGAGTAAATTCTGTTGTAAATTAATGTAGTGTTGTCATCTAAGTATCAATTTTTTCTGATATTCTGCTATCTGTATTGTGATATAAATATGCTTCATAAGGGAATATTTGAAATTAATGCTTTGAAACTTTATATCTTTAAACTGGGGTTTTAAATATAGCCTTTGCCTTTCTTTGTTTATTGATTCAAATTACCATGTTCACATTCTACATATACCTATACATATTTGCTGCATCAAAACTGTTTAGAATTTAACTATTTTTATTAAGCAATGGCATGCCTCATCTGCAAAAATGAGTACTTAAATGTGTCTATGTCCTTCCTTCCTTCCTTCCTTCCTTCCTTCCTTCCTTCCTTCCTTCCTTCCTTCCTTCCTTCCTTCCTTCTATTTCTAGGAACTGTGCTTAGATCATGTCTTTGGATATCGTGGATTTGATTGCCGCAATAACCTTCATTACCTCAACGATGGTGCTGATATTATTTTCCATACTGCAGCAGCATGCATAGTTCAAAATCTCTCAACAGGTACTTAAATTAAATAATAAATATTTCTGCCAGTTGTCTTGGCTGGAAAAACAAACAGGTTAGGTACTCAATGCCAAGGTCTTCAGATGAAAGCGCTGTGTGTATTCCCTTGGATACGTAAAGCACTTGCAAGAATAGCCTTCACTCTTTTCTTCAGCATTGGGCATGTATTTGTAATAGAAGCAAACAGAATGGCCTGCAAGCACCAGGCATCAGTTATGGGATCAGAATAAAAATCAAAAGAGATACAGGTAGTTCTCAACTTACAACCTTTCATTTAGGGACCATTCAAAGTTACAACAGTACTGAAAAAGGTGACTTACAATGAATCCTCACACTTAAGCCTGTTACAGCATCTCCACAGTCGTGTGATTAAAATTGGGGGATTTGGCATGTATTTATGGTGACTGCAGTGTCCCAGAGTCACGTGATAGTCATTTGCTACCTTCCCAGCCAGCTTCCAATAGGCAAAATCAATGGGGGAAACCAAATTCATTTAATGACCGTGTGATTCTCTTAACAATTTTGTTTAACAACCTTGGCAAAAAAGGTCATAAAATTAGGCATGACTCACTTAATAGTCGCCTTGCTTAGTAATGGAAATTCTGGTCCCAACTGTGGCTGTAATTTGAGGACTATCTATATATGTTCCTTTTCATCTGCTATCATGTTGGATGATATTATTGATCCATTGTGGTTTAGTATTGTCACATCTCAATGGCAATATCTATCAAGTTGTTTGCCTGAAATCCTCTTATGAATATATAACACAGTCCTGCTTTGGAACTGAATTGTTAAGGAAATAATGGAAGTATATTGGTGTCTGGCATGAGCAGATGGTTAGCAAAACCTTAAGCAGTTTTTATTTTAAGAATCTAACACTGTCTTTACATTACATTTCAGCTACTTTGTACAAATGGGATTTACTATTACCACTCTTAGATGAATTGATTTTGTGAAATAGACTGATCTGAAAATGTACTTTTTTATAGTTTCTGTGTATTGGATATTTAAAAATGAATCTTTTTTTTTTTTTTTAACTGCACAGGAAGTCAGAGTTTCTACCTGGAACATACAGATGACATCCTCTGCCTAACAGTCAACCAACACCCAAAATATAAAAATATTGTGGCCACAAGCCAGATTGGTAGGTCCATAGTCAGTTTAAACTAAAAGATTTTAAATAACTGCACTCATTCTCTGTTTGCATGTTGGAATGTGAAATTGGGCAGTGGAACATTTACTAATTTTTCTTCTTGTGCTGTTTAAGTGTTAAGCTATTTTGAATATCTACTTAATTAGAAACACAAGAAACAAATGAAGTAGTGTATGAATTTATTATAAATCAATATAAGGAAATCACGTAAAGCAGAAGCATCTACATTGAAATACAGCCTTTTCTAAGGTCTCAGGAAGCATTTTTGCTAAAATTGTTAACAAATTTGAGGAATGGTAATTAATATGGGTATAAATTTTGACAATATTAATTAAAGGAGCAGGCTCTGTTTCTAAGCTATTATTCAGGAAAGGCTTTTGTGACGATGCCTATCTGAAACTCTGAGTAGCTCTTAATAAGGTCCCCTATGCTAGATATTTCTCAAATAGTTGTTCTCATTAAACTCTTACAATATAGGATACATTTCAGTTAAATAGGAACCCTGGTTGGTATGACCACCATTAAGGGGAGTGCCAGTGTTTTCTTTTATTGATTTGATTGATTGATATGTTTAAGTAAAATAATGGAATGGATTACTAAGAAAAGAGGTGATGGGGGGAATCATCCCTATTCTCAAAATAATGTCCTTAACTCTTGAGCAGATAGAAGCGGTAAACACTGTTCCATATGCATCTCCATTGGAATTCTTATTTCTATAATAGGATACAACATCAGCACAAACCTTGTTTTTTTTCTATTACAAGCATTATATTGGACACCTAATTCAACAATATTTTTGCTTGTTTTTTATATCCATATTCATGTTGTTGTTATTGTTTTTTTAACTTCGATATTTTTTTCTGGTGCTGATGTTGAGAACTTCAGCATTAGAAATCTAAACTTATTTCAGCTATTGTTTTTCCCTGATGCTTCCATATTTGTCATATCCCTCATCATGCAGGTAATATGGCAGAATTTCCAGGTAAGGATTTCTCCTTTTTGAGTTCTTGTCAATACAGTTACCATTCTCATGCTCATTTGTTGTATCTGTGTCACTTAGAGATACAAGATGAACATCAACAAATCAACCTTTTCTTTGTGCATTTATCCATAAATATTTCATTTTATCTTACAATTTATCATTCCATAGAATCTAATAATTCTGTCTAACCTTAAGTCCCATGCTATTGTTACACTTCTGGACTACCTTTGATGTTTTCTGTATATTTGTGTTGGAATATAGCTGGCCAGATTCCCAGAAGGGGGTGGCGCATTCCAGAGGAGTAAGAGATAACTCGGATCAGATAGTTTATCTGACAAAAAGGGGGTGAAGACAGCTCCTCCATAATAGTCTCAAAATATATGCTTGATGTAAATAATAGGATGCTTCAGTTTGTGAGAATTTTGTCTATAAGTATAGAACAATAAATGCCTATGGAGAGTCTTAGTCATCGAGATCATGGTTGTCCTAAAGGTGCTATTTCAAAAGACAACTGGACTTTCTTTGTTTTCTCTTGAAGATGTTTCACTTCTCATTCAAGAAGCTTCCTCATTTGTGACTGAATGGTGGGGAATGGAAGGATTTATATTCCTTGCAGTCATCTGGTTGTTAGCACTCTCTCAAAGAGTCATTTAGGCCACATGGAGGTTTATCTGTGCCTTCAGGGTCACCTAAATAGGTGTGGAATCTTCTTGGAATTACTGAAAGAACAGATACGACACCACCTATTTCCTGTTTACAACACAGTCCTTTCAGCAGTTCCAAGAAGCTTCCACACCCATTTGCACTATTCAGGTGACCCTGGGGATACAGATAAACCTCCAAGTGGCCTCAATGACTCCCAGAAAGAGTGCTAACAACCAGATGACTGCAAGGAATATAAATCCTTCCATTCCCCACCATTCAGTCACAACTGAAGAAGCTTCTTGGATAAGAAGTGAAATGTCCTCAAGGGAAAACAAAGAAAGTCCAGTTGCCCTTTGAAAAGGATATGGTACAATAAAGAAACCTACTTGGAGGAATCACCACCTGTCTTTGTTGATTTTGGGAGCCTGACAGTACTGCATAATTGCCTTATTTTAAGAACTTAAATATAAACTTAAATAATGTTTTCTTAATTCTCCCTCATTAAAAACAATTAGGTACCACACCGTCTATTCACATATGGGATGCAATGACTAAGCAGACTCTCTCTATGCTGCGTTGCTTCCATTCTAAAGGAGTGAACTATGTCAACTTCAGTGCAACTGGCAAACTTCTGGTGTCTCTAGGAGTTGATCCAGAGCATACAATCACAGTATGGAGATGGCAGGATGGTATGTTTCCAATCTTCATTCTTATTAATTTTATATCCAAATTGCACATTAAATACACAGTAGCATAGTTGTTGTTGTTTTATTTGAAAAAAATATTTTATTTCTGTTTTTGTACTTTTCTCTCTGTCTTATCACTACCTAATGTCAATTAAGGTTTAAGCACATTACATTGATATATATCTAGCTAGCTATATATTTACTTTATTGATAGTATTTTGGATCATCAACTATCTGTAAGGAAGATGTAGTAACAACAATGATAATACAACCATATCCCACAGAATATTTAAAAAAAATAATGTAGCATAGAAGATTGAATACCAAAGAATAAAATCACTATGCACTTTTTCTGAAACATCACAAAGAAATAAGAATATAAAAAGAATTGTGCTGGATCATATAAAAGGCCTGTGATCCCACAATCCTTGAGTATTCTTTCC
This sequence comes from Azemiops feae, assembly GCA_023970755.1. Classification (NCBI taxonomy): domain Eukaryota; kingdom Metazoa; phylum Chordata; class Lepidosauria; order Squamata; family Viperidae; genus Azemiops; species Azemiops feae. Next base: position 574,197 of record JALGBA010000088.1, read on the forward strand.
CATTTAGATGCCCAAGAAATTTATTCATCCATACACCTTTCAAAATAACAATCTTTTTGAAACTTCTTATAACAATGTAAAGTATTATAAAGAAAAATACTACAGTATATACACTACATTTGATTTAGCTAAAAAGCAAAAATATATATATTAAATTTCTAGAATCTTCCTCACCCGCCAATGTGTGTAGTAATGACATGATGGGAAAGGGAAGGACTTTTCCAGGACTTGTCACCTGCTTTCCTTTATAACATGAGTGGAATAGCCTCTCCCACTTATGTTCCAGCAGTTGGTTTTGAAAGGATGATTCTTCTGAAGCTGGAATGAATGGAGAACTACCATAACTGGGATGGCAAGTAGCTATTGACAGGACCACTTTTAAAATAGAATTTCCCCCAATAGCCATGTGCACCCTAAGAATGGGATCCCAAGGTCTAGACTGATGGCAGATTGCAGTTGCGACCTACTTACATTTCTGAAACATTAAAATGTCTTCTCTGATTTCTACAGGTGCTAAAATTGCAAGCAGAGGAGGTCACCTAGAGAGGATCTTTGTTGTAGAATTTCGTCCAGATTCTGATACCCAATTTATTTCTGTTGGAGTAAAACACATGAAGTTCTGGACTCTTGCTGGAAGTGCTTTGCTCTATAAAAAAGGAGTAATAGGTTCGTTGGATGATGCCAAAATGCAAACTATGCTTTCAGTGGCATTTGGAGCAGTAAGTAATTTTCATCCTCCTCCTCCTTGTTTTATGTGATTTGTGCAGAGAAAAATTAAACCAATTTCATGAGAAAGGATTTCAGTGGTCAACATGTTGTATTCGGGAGCAAATGTAAATGAACATAAAAAGAGATAATATGAAGTTTTCTTTACAGAATAATGCTAACAAAACTAGTATTGGGGTTTTTTTATTCATCCTAGATACAAAGTCTTTATTGCTAGAATATGTCTGTTTCAATACCGAAGCTTGAATAGCAATCACACTAGTTCTGAGGAGCCATCTCTATCTTAAAAACTGGACATGAAGCAAAGAATTGATAATATATCAAAAGGTAGTAAGGCTCAATAATTCATAGCATTTACAAAGCAGATTATTGTGGTTTCTTTCAGAATAATCTCACTTTCACCGGTGCCATCAATGGAGATGTGTATGTGTGGAAAGATCACTTTCTAATTCGACTTGTAGCAAAAGCTCACACTGGCCCAGTCTTTACGATGTACACCACTCTTCGCGATGGGCTCATAGTTACTGGAGGGAAAGAGAGACCGTAAGGAATTATAACTCTTTTCTATGTGCAGTTACTTATATAGCCAAGTATCCTTCAGAAGGAAATCCAAATAAGAATAAGGAGTGTGAGGGTTTATGGCAAACTGAAATAAATATTATTTAAATATCCTTCGCTTCCTGAGCAGTCCAAGTATGCACTGCAAAAAACAGTAGTTGGGCTGAGAAAAAATATGTTTTGGTAGTTCTATATTGGGTTCTAAGTACGATCCAGCTATCTAAAAGCGAATGCTTCTGTAGCCAAAATGGCAACCTCACATGATGCAGATTCAACAACTTAGATCAGCAAAAGTAAAAGACCTGAAATGAACATGCAGACTGACCATTTAGAAAAAGAACTGAAAGCAGGATAGGAAGAATAGAATGAAGTGATTTGAAAAAAAATATAGATGTATTTATGTATATATTAAAGTTATAGATATTAGAAGGATATGTGAAGATATATTGTCTTCTTTTTTCACATTGAGAACTGCTTTGAATGCTCCAGAATAGAAGTGAAAGCTTCCTTTCACAGATGGCTATGTTTAAATTTTTATATTAAAAAATGCTGGCATTCATCTATTTGAAGCCATCGTTTCCAAGGGCAGTATGCTATATATGTCATCTATTTACAGTCAAGCATTTCCACCAGACATCATCTATATTTGCTACCTCCATCTGAAAACATAGAGTAAATTCCCTTATTTACCACTTGGTATCAGACATCTACGTAGATGTAAGGGAAACTGTATGGTCAATGTATTACAAGATTGTAAGGATTTGAGGAGAATGGAATATTTCTTATTTTTCTTCTATTTTCAGAACTAAAGAAGGAGGGGCTGTAAAACTATGGGATCAAGAGATGAAGCGCTGCCGAGCCTTTCAACTTGAGACCGGACAGATTGTGGAATGTGTGCGCTCAGTGTGCCGAGGAAAGGTACCTGAAACACACAAAATGTACTGCCTGTTCCTCTCCTTACCAGAGTCTTATGTTAATACTGAGTGTTTAATGAACCTAAAGAGACGGAACAGGTGATTGTCACTTAAAAAGAGAAGGCTGAATAGCTGCAGTGGATAGAGACAAGCAGAAATGCGAGAAAGATACTTACAAATGCCAATCAAGCAAGGATATTTCAAGAAAAATGTGAAAAATGCAATCTTTCTGTCCCAGTGCTGTCATGTTATCATTTCAATACTATAATAATAATAATAATAAAGTTGGAAGGGACCTTGGAGGTCATCGAGTCCAACCCCCTGCTCAGGCAGGAAACCCTATACCATTTCGGACAAATGGCTGTCCAGTCTCTTCTTAAAAACTTCCAGTGTTGGAGCATTCACCGCTTCTGGAGGCAGGTTGTTCCACTGGTTCATTGTTCTAACTGTCAGGAAGTTTCTCCTCAATTCCAGGTTGCTTCTCTCCTTGACTAGTTTCCATCCATTACTTCTTGTCCTGCCCTCAGGCGCCTTGGAGAATAGCTTGGCTCCCTCTTCTTTGTGGCAACCCCTGAGATATTGGAATACTGCTATCATGTCACCCCTAGTCCTTCTTTTCATTAAACTAGACATACCCAATTCCAGCAAACGTTCCTGATATGCTTTAGCCTCCAGTCCCCTAATCATCTTTGTTGCCCTTCTCTGCACTCTTTCTAGAGTCTCAACATCTTTTTTACATCGTGGTGACCAAAACTGGATGCAGTATTCCAAGTGTGGCCTTACCAAGGCATTGTAAAGTGGTATTAATACTTCACGTGATCTTGATTCTATCCCTCTGTTAATGCAGCCCAGCACTGTGTTGGCTTTTTTGGCAGCTGCAGCACACTGCTGGCTCATATTTAAGTGATTGTCCACTAGGACTCCGAGATCCCTCTCACAGTTACTACTATTGAGCAAGGTACCCCTATACTATACCTGTACATTTGGTTTTTCTTGCCTAAATGTAGAACCTTACTTTTTTCACCATTGAATTTCATTTTGTTAGATAGCGCCCAGTGTTCAAGTCTGTCCAGGTCCTCCTGGATCTTAAGCCTGTCTTCTGGAGTGTTGGCTATTCTTGCCAGCTTGGTGTCATCCACAAATTTGATGAGTTCCCCATCTATCCCTCGTCCAAATCGTTGATGAAGATGTTGAAGAGCACTGGCCCCAGAACAGAGCCCTGGGGCACCCCACTGCACACTTCCCTCCATGTAGATGCGGTTCCATGAGGACCACACGCTGAGTACGGCCGGTCAGCCAGCTACGAATCCATCTGGTGGTGATGCTGTCTAACCCACATTTTTCTATCTTATCAAGTAGTAGGTTGTGATCTACTTTATCAAATGCCTTACTGAAGTCCAAGTAAACTATATCCACAGCATTCCTCTGATCCACTAATTTTGTCACTTGGTCAAAGAATGCAATAAGGTTTGTCTGGCATGATCTGTTTTTGACAAACCCATGTTGGCTTTTAGTAGTGATTTTGTTTGCCTCTAGGTGTTCGCTGATTCGTTGTTTGATTATCTTTTCCAGAATCTTCCCAGGTATTGAGGTTAGGCTGATAGGTCTGTAATTTCCTGGATCCATTTTTTTTCCTTTTTTGAAGGATATACTGAATGTCTTGGTGGAATATCTGGTAATTCAGAGTGAATATTTATGCCCAGTCACCTTCAGGTAGTTGTGTATAAACTCAATATAAAAACAAATAGCAAGAGAAGAGCATTCATCCTACAGTATCCACATATGCTACCATTTTTTTGTTATTTTATTTATTTGTATCCCAGTTTTATTATTTTTATCAATAACTCAAGTTGGCAAACGTATCCGACACACCTTCCTCCTACTATTTTCCATCACCATAATTTTGTGAGGTTTGTTGGGCTGAGAGAGAGTGACTGGCCCAAGGTCACTCTTTCATGGCATTTATGGCTAAAGCAGGACTAGAGCTCATGGCTTCCCACTTTTTAGCCTGGTGCCTTAACCCCTAGACCAAACTGACTTTACCATGGTCCCACTACAGATTCGAAATTGCTTTTGAGAAATGCATGCATCACACAGTGGAAAATAGAGAAAGATTACTAAATAAAACAATCATTTTGCATAACAGAAATATAATGTTTGCCGTTCTCACTGATATCATCCCATGTCACTCTAGCAATTGACCAAGCGAGGGACCATTGATATGATTATACCCATATTGCCTGTTAACCATTGGCACCTAAGTGTATTCTCTGAATTGTGTCCAATAAGCTACCCCAATCATAGTTTCCAGGAAGCTTACAAAAAAAATTTAAAAATATATAATCATATAACCTTAATGTTCCAGATATAACATAAAACTGACAACCTTAACATCACAAGTACTGAAAGAATACAGTATATAATAGCCCTCAGATTGCACAAGCTATTCTTCAAAATCCTGGTGGAAAAGATACAGTAATCTTTCTAGAATAATAACAAGATAGTGATCGTCTTGGCCTTGTGCTAAAATGTTCCATAGAGCTGGGGCAGCTCCTGAAAAAAGCCTCTTGTCTGAAAGTATCTTATACAGTAAATCTTCTGTTAATCGCAATAATTCAGTGCAGGGTACACAGTTTTTTCCAGTCCCACGTTTTGACTGGCATAATGAGGGCAAAACAGTACTCCAAAAACTAGCAGGCAGAACCAAGGCAATTTTCTATACAGTTACATATAAATGTAATTTCATTACAACTTATTATAATTAATACTCTCCCATTCAGCGATATTAAAATTTGGCAACAGTTTTTAGAAGACTTTTAACCCTCTGGCCATTATGTTATGCATTTTTATCATTATATGTTTCTTTATAAGAGAAAAATCTATTGCAGTGTAATTCCCATTCCCTTGACAATTCTGGGAACTATTTTTGAGGAAGAGATTTCACATCATCTTTGAGATAAAGTGATCCAATACCATTAGAATTGTATAGCATAAATTTACCTAAGGTTACATGGTCATAGCATGAGAGGTATGGTTTTTATTTTTTTTAAGAAAAAAAATTACAAATTAAACATTTGTAAATTGTGTCAGAAAATCCAGTTCACAATAATTTCTATTCCAGACTGCTGTCCTTGTACTCTTTTGCTTCTTCCTTCCTATTCTCCCCGCTTTTTATTGAACAAAGAGTCCTCTGTATGTTGTTTTTCTAATCCAACATGCCTTTGAAATGTCTACAGGGTAAAATTTTAGTGGGGACCAAAGATGGAGAAATCCTTGAAATTGGAGAAAAAAATGGTGCGTCTAATCTTCTAATTGATAGCCACATGGAAGGAGAAATTTGGGGCCTGGCAACTCATCCATCCAAAGATATCTTTATATCTGCTAGTAATGATGGAACTGCACGGATCTGGGACCTTTGTGATAAAGTAAGAAGTCCTTGTCCAGAGTACAGAATAAACTTTCAATCTGTCAGAATTCTTGGCTGCTGCTACACTTTATCGTTGCACATTCCCAGAGGAATTTATGTATGCATACTCAGAATATATTCACTGTAATTATGCTTAGGATTTCAACCTCAATGTTCATTGTATTTCATAGGTTTTTCTGTTTGCGGGGAAATTTATGAAGTGTATAAATTCAAAATAGATCCTCAATATCTATTATTGCAGCTAATAATGATTACTTACACAGTATGTGTAAAAATACTTCAAGCACATTATGAATATTAAAAGCATTTAATTGAACATTATTAACATTAATAAAACATCAATCAAAGTTGATTCTTCCATCAACCATGCTTTCAGTATTGACAAAATTGGATTTGCTGTTTATGAGAAATCATTATTTCCAGTTTTATCTTAGAGGGAAAGACTTTACATGTTATTCCATTATTCTGGCTCTAGACAACTTTGTTGTTGTTGTTAGTTGCGAAGTCGTGTCCGACCCATCGCGACCCCATGGACAACGTTCCTCCAGGCCTTCCTGTCCTCTACCCTAGACAACTTACAAAATCTAAAATTCAACTTAAAGTTGAATATACTGTAACAATTAAAAACTACCACTATAAAACACTTCATAGACCATTGTGGGTACCTTAAACAGTAAGAAACAGCTGTTTGAATTGGTGGGAGCAATATGGCTTGTCTGCATAGCTGCATTCTGGGCCAATTGCAGTTTCCAAATTATCTGGTGTGATCAGTGCATTTGCTACATCTCTGAACTCCAGGAATAGGTGCACCAAATTTATCACTAAAGCTAATAAATGTGCCCTGCTGGCATCAATTTACTATGACTGGCCAGTACCAATGCTGGATCCAAAAGGACTCCCAAATTATGAATCTGATCCTGAAGGGGAAATACAACCTTGTCTTAATAAGTCAAATCTTCCAATCACCAAGCCTAGGCTCCAAATTCAGTGGCAATACCATCTCATCCAAAGTGAGTTTCAGTTCTCCCACTGTTAGCTCCGAGACACAGGGAGGATCTTAGTTCCATACTCATGCCCAATCCTTTCTAGCTCTTTCAAACATTTACAATATAGCCACTCCCCCTTGCACTTAGCTTCTCTCTCTCTCTCCCTCCCTCCCTCCCTCCCTCCCTCCCTCCCTCCCCCCTCTGTGTGTTTGTGTGTGTGTGTGTGTGTGTGTGTGTGTGAAAGAGAGAGAGAGAGAGAATGCTATGAGAGGTTTTAATTCTAAAGCAAAAGAATACAAATTATAAATAATGTGAGCCACTGTAACCAAATACCATCATTTCTGTCCTGCAGAAACTTCTGAATAAAGTTAATTTGGGCCATGCTGCAAGATGTGCTGCTTACAGTCCAGATGGCGAGATGGTTGCTATTGGCATGAAGAATGGAGAGTTTATTATTTTACTTGTCAACAGTCTTAAAGTTTGGGGCAAAAAAAGGGATAGAAAATCTGCTATCCAGGATATCAGGTATTTCAGCAGGCAAAGTAGATAATGCTTGAAAGAGAAAGAGCAGAAGTGTGTCTATTTATTCCATCACTGCTGATGTTCTTGGCTTTGTGCCATTTGATAGTGGCTTGCAGCTTAATGGCTGAAGTGGCTGCACTGAAAATATTCTAGCTGAGATTACATCAGCAAGAAAAGATAACTCACACAGAGAACAAGGTCTTAAGAGTACTTCTCTTCCCCCAGAATTCTAAGCAGTGAGCCAAATTCATCCAATGTGAGCCCGGAGACATATTGTTTGAATTGCATAGCCGTATGACTCTATCTATAAATAGAGGAAGGGAGGGAAATCTTAAGGCACTGTAAAGGATGAAAAAATCCACATCCTGTCCTTTGCAATAGCAAATCTTGGAACTGCAAAGAACTATGGAGAAAAGTACAAAGTTGTATACTATCAGGGTTAGGGTTAGGGTTAGGGGGAGGACTGTAAAAAATAAATAAAACCCTCTCACTTCAGTAGCAGAATTTCAAAATAAGTATATTTTGGGTTGAATAAATGAAAGTTCTAGATTGATAACAGGTATTACAAATACATTTGGATATTTCCCATATATCCTGCCTATGGATAAAAAGCATTCTACTCAGTGTCATTTGTACAACCCTTTGCTAGTTCCACAAGCTTATGTGAAGCTTTCTGTGCTGTTTGGAACAGCAGCAGTGGGAAAGCCTGCATTAGAACAGAGGCAAAACTACTATTTGGCAGCAAGGGTTGCCCTTTTTTTATTGTATTTCTTTTTAGCAAAGACTGTAATGGGCTTATGGTTGGAAAGACAAGATTAGACTCTGCAGTCTATGAGAGGGCAGGATTGAGAGATTAACAGTAAAAACAGCAAAACAATTGAATTGCCATGATTTAGCGGTACAATCTTGGAGAGCTCCAAGAAGCGGCAAAAAAAATTGTACTGAAAGTCCAGATCCATTGGCACTGACTTCTCATTCATCATGTCTTACTAACCAGAAAGGGGCAGTAGGGTGCAGCCTTTTCTTTTCAGGCACACAGAGATGCTCTTTGACTCTTATCTACTTCTAAAAATTCAGAGCATTACATGAAATGCTTTCAGAACGAACGTACAACTATGGCTCATTTCATGTAATGGTTAACGATTACCTGAAGAAGTATTTTCTTCTGTGTGTACCTAAATAGAACTAAATGTGTGTACCTAAATAGATACTGAATGAGGCCCTCCTCTAGGCTTCTTCATAAACATGAGGTGATGTGAGCTTCTACACATTGAAGAGCATTTTCTATGGTGGTGCCCCATTAATGGAATGGCTTCCCCATTGAGGCTTATACCCATTAGCACCATCATTTTGGTACCAAGTGAAAACCTTTCTATTATCCCAGAATTTTTAATTGTAATCTAATTCTTATGTTTTGCATGACCACTGTGCTACTGCCTAATTTATATGGTGTTTTTAATTTGTATTTTATATGATTTTATCATATATGATTTTATCCAGATTGTATTTTAGTGAATTGCAGTTTAATTTTTTTTAATATCACTGTCATCTCAGAAAGATCTAGAACCTTCTTTTTGTTTTGTTGTTTCTAGAATCAGCCCTGATAACCGGTTTTTGGCAGTGGGTTCACAAGAACATACTGTAGACTTCTATGATCTCACACAAGGCACCACCTTGAATCGAATCGGCTATTGCAAAGACATCCCAAGTTTTGTCATTCAAATGGATTTTTCAGCAGATGGCAAATACATTCAGGTAAAGTTTTTTCTTTCAGTTAACAAACAGCCTTCCTGATCCAGACAAGAATTCATACCTCAGGTCGAGAAGAGCAGAAGGTACACATCTTAAATTTCATAACCCCTTCCTATTCCTCTTGTTTATGATACTGATATTCCAGAATAGTAAGCATCAGGAAGGAAGAACTGGCAGAGACAGAAATGAACTTAAATTTAGATATAAAGAGCCATAACTATTATGTTTAGATTGACTTGTAAACTGACTAGAAGGTCAGATTTTTAAAATGTCAAATGAGACAAATTTATAGGCTCTGATTTGCTGGAACTATGAGAAGTAGTTTCATAAATCAAGCATATATATTCCAAATTTGCCATGAATATTTATGAACAGTCTCACACTGTTCAGTTAGACCTGTCAACATTTTACATAATAAAATATGCAAGGAGAACCAAAAATTGTTATCACTCTGGAATGATTTTGGAAGAACTATATATTTCAGCACTGTCCATATGATCATTTTGATTCATTTCCTTTCTTAGGTATCAACTGGTGCCTACAAACGGCAAGTCCATGAGGTGCCACTAGGAAAGCAAGTGACAGATACAGCATTTATTGGAAAGATCACCTGGGCCACCTGGACAAGGTGATGTAGCACAAAGCTCTATTCAAGGAGCATAAACCTACATCATCAGATCAGAATTGGGAGAGGCTTCTTAGGCCATTGAGTCTGATCATCTGCTTAGGTTGGAATCCAAATGAATCAATTCCTGACAGATGGCTGTCTATCTTCCATTAGAGCACATCCCTTAAAGGGGAGACCGCCACCTCTTGAGAGATGAAAAAAAAATCAGCAGGCAATGACAAGAATGCAGGTTAAGTGAGCAGATAGTGAGAGACTAATCCACTTAGAATAGCGACACTTAGAAAATGCCCCTCTCCTCTTTTGAATTTACTACAGGCATTCCACTCCATTCTTTCAACAGCGCCCAAAGTATGTTATCTAAAAATACTTTTTTATATATCCTATACTCCCAAAGATATTTTACTGTCATGTCCTCACTAATTAGTTGATTTTTCTCCTTTGGAGCAGTATCCTTGGGGATGAAGTCATTGGTATTTGGCCCCGAAATGCAGATAAGGCAGATGTCAACTGTGCCTGTGTGACCCATGCTGGCTTGAACATTGTCTCTGGAGATGACTTTGGGCTAGTCAAACTCTTTGATTTTCCATGTACTGAAAAATTTGTAAGTGAGCTTGTTTTGCCTTTTTGGTATATGTTTGTCAGTGTGCCTTACCTTGAAAACCATTTGGTTGATCGGTAGCTGAGATCAACCTGTATCTTCTAGTGGCAAGGAGATATGGCTGGCTATTTGTGAGTGAAGTAACACTGTGTCCAGTGCCAGAAATTGTTTCTTTTCCTGACAGGCCAAACATAAGCGTTACTTTGGTCATTCTGCACACGTCACCAACATACGCTTTTCTCATGATGACAAGTATGTTATCAGCACAGGAGGAGATGACTGCAGGTAAGATTTTGCATTGTGTAACATTTAGTTAGTTAAGTGGTGTGGCTGGAGATTGAAATGGGAGAAAGCCAAGCTCTGGTTCACCCTCATCTGCATCTAACTGGGAAGTCTTAATAAGATCATCATGTCATTCTCCTGAGGGCTGTTATGATGCTGAGTTCAGTAGTAACTTGAGTTCCTTGAGGGAAAAGCGCAACATCAAAATATAGCCAAATAGAAATATAGTTAGAAGTGATTAAAAAAAAGATATGCAGATTCTTCTGAATCTTTGCTGTGAAAAGTCTGCAACTTTTTCTGTAAACTATGGTGGTTTAAAGAAAACCACCGTAGTAAAACCTTTTTGGATAATGAGTAATGGGTTACAGAGAATATGGGTTGTCAACTGCTTCTGCTGGATTGCTAGCAAGGCAGTATCACCCATGTATTATTATTTTCATCATGGTTTGTTACCAAATAAAAAGTCAGATTCACTCATCTTTTTGAGCAACTACTTAAAACTGAGGTCCTTTTTTTACTTTTCAGATGACTAGTTTGACAACTAAATGGCTGCTATAATAGAGCATGGTTAGTTACAGTAGAGTTGAAGCTATTCAGCTTTTGGAACATCTCTTTCTGTGAGAAAAAAGAGAACAAATAGTCAGGGTGGAAAAAATAAGTGAGAGGCATGTATTTTATTCAACCAAGTGAATGGAATACTGCACTGTCCCCAAAATTACAGAATTGAGGCTCACTTGCATCAAGGACCCTGTTATACAGAATCCATGGGGGTGCATAGCCCCTGCACTTGTTTTGGCAGAAGGCGGTTAGTTTTTCCTCTCTGTTCAGTGATCTACACAGAATAGAAGGTTGCACCCACCATGGCATGTAAACCCAAATAAATTAAAGGTATCCTCTCTTTCATTTACCAATTCTTAGTCTATAAAATGGCAGTTTGCTTAATCTGGTTTATTACAGGGGGTCCCCACATCAAGAATATGTAAAACACGAGCAATTAATCCCATCTATTTACAATAGAAAACCTCCATATATTCCATGTATTTTAGCTTCTCTAGCTGTCTTTTATTAAGCTGCAATAGATGCTTAAAGTTCACTGTAAGGAATTCTGTTTGGGGCAGGCATACACATTTGACATTATGTTCATGTCATGGTCTTTGTGAAAATTATCTGTGTGTGGCAGTAGTGGGAAATTAATTCTTGTTAGTTGGCATTTATTGTTTTAAATGTGGTGGAATATGGGGGTGGATGGGTGGAGAACAAGCTTGCAGTACAATTTTAGCCGCATCTGTGTTTATTTGTAATAACGTGTTATTTTTCTTCTTCTTCAGTGTATTTGTATGGCGATGTCTTTAAAGGTCACAACTCTCCTGGATCATTCTTGCCACCACTGCCATTTCAGTGCCAAACAGTAAACGCATGGAAATGGTTCAAGATGTCAATATGGCTGGGATTACAAACTATTTATTATTTATGAAAGACACAATTAGACTATGTAATACATCCCAATATATGCAACCATGGGGAAATCAAGTATTACATAATTTGGTATTGACTTTAATTATTCTAATATATACTAAAATCTCTCTTGCCAAATTAAATATTCAGGAATACAATGCCAAGGTCAGGGTCTCAAACTCAAATTGTCACAAGTGCCATGTGAGTCTTAGGCTGACGGCCACAAGACTAAAAACTTTCTGTGCATGAATTAAGTCCAAAATATGTCATATAACATAAATATATTGTGCTTTTAAATCAAACTTTATTACAAAGCAAAGTTACTTGCAAGATAGCCATTTTGACCATATGGCTGGCAACATTTTCCATTAACCATAATACCAATATCTGTCTTTATTACTAGGTGATATATAGTTTTTTCCAGATCCCATTAAGAGCAGTACCAGTTGGGCTAGCCCCATCCCACTAAAGGCTTAAGGTTTAAAGGTTTCCCCTGTCCAGTCATGACTGACTCAAAGGGGCGGTGCTCATCTTAGCTGAGGGAGTCTGCATTGCCTGAGAGACATTTTCCTCATCATGTGGCCAGCATGAAAATACCGAACCTTTGTGCTGAAGCAGTACCTATTTACCTATTTATGTACTCTCATTTGCATGCTTTCAAACTGTTAGGTTGGTAGGAGTTGGGGTAATGGGAGCTCATCCCATTGTGTGGCACTTGGGTCTCAAACTGTCAGCTTTCCAGCTGACAAGCCCAGTGTCTTAACCCCTGAGCCATCGTGCCCCCTCCCATCCCATTAAGAGCAGACAAAATTCTTTTTTTTATTGAGCAGGCTTCTCTTTCACTTTTCTTTATTCACCACCACTTTTGTCCTCTTGCCTGTTTGTCTTTCACCTAGCCAAGCTCTCCTCCACTTGTTGGTTGATTCCTTGCTTGGCATAGGAACTCTCACAAGGCAGCCAGACCAGGCTCCCTTCTCCAACCTTCTCCATTTCAGCCCCAGCCCCCTGGAGATCTGAGTGCTGCCTCAGAGCATGCGTTCTTGGAGCGGGTGCTGCCAGTGCAATAGGCATTGGAGCACGGATTACACGGCCCCAACAATCAGACTCAGCTGTTGCCAAGAAAACAAAATGAGTCGCTTTGGTGCCTGCATACACATCTGTACATAGGTCCCTGACCTCAGGGGGTTGCAAGGTCTTAAGTAATGGGGCACACCAAATTATTTCAAGAGCCATGAATTTGGGACCCCTGACTCAGTCTATTGTAGAGATAAGGCTTCAGCAGTCCATTAAAAAATAAAAGAGTTCAATGTGAAAATAGGGAAGACGAGCTTTCTTATTTCTTAAACTTGTTCCATCATTCCTAAAGCATATTAGAGACAGGATACATTATGATAAAGCAGACTTTGGTTCGTGGCTAATTTAATTTTTTTTTAAAAATGAAATGAGTCTCTCCCCTCTTCCATTAAGTGTATTAGATGAAATTATTTTTGCCATTTTTCTACAAAGTGCCTTTTGAAAACTTTTCATACTGCAGGATATAACATTGTCTCCTGCCATTGCCTACTTTCTGCTCATGGTGCTAAAATCTGACAAGGGCTGACAAAGTCACTTTTCCCCCTAAATGTCACCATGTTCATTTTTTATTTATTTTTATTAAATTTCAGCCTTCTCTCTTAATATCAACAGCAAAGAGTAAAGGTACAAGGCAGAAATTAAAAATAATGGTCAGTCAGTTTGACACTACATTTGGAAATTAGGACTTCAGAGAAGTGGTAGAATGAAATGAAAAATGAATACCCTTCCTTTCCTTCCCATTTGAGGTACATTTTTCAATACCTTTTATCCAGCCAAGCAATAGCCAAGATGGCATTTTAACTTCAAGGGGGAAAAAACCCTTCATGAAGTGGTTCAAGGGCATGTTTTTCTTACAGTCCAGTGATAAATTGGCAACCATACACCTCTCTGGTGGTAGGGGACCATATAACTGTGGAACCTGAGGAGCTTATTGAAATTGCTGAAGCCTGCAGTTTTTCACTAGCTAATGATCAGGAGGATTATACTTTTAATTTCAATATCATAGGCAACATGCCTACTGACGGTCACAGGCAGGAATGTACTATTGAGTTTATATCCTGCTTGTGGTTTCTCAAAGGCCATGGGAAATAGATTGCTGGACTAAGACGGCTTTTGATCTTGTCCAGTACAACTTACGTTCTGTTAACTCATGCAGTAAAACAATCCTAGATTCAGTTCTTTGTAGCATTAGTTTATTTCACAATCGGTAGCAGAAGTAATATATATATATATATATATCCTAGTCTGCATTGAAGGTTAAAGGAATCAGATTGAAGATACTGATTAAAAGATTATTTAAAAAGGAACAAATTCATTGTAGAACTGATAAAAGAAAAAGGGGAAAGGGGGCATGTTTCTGGTATAATAATCTCAACGTATACAACACAAAAGTGCTTCTGTAAATTTAATGGACTGCTGTGTGTGCGTGAGTTATTTGATCAATGCAATATGTTAATGCCTTATACCCCTTTATTTCATACATATGTCCTATGCAGTCTTATTCCTTTGTTCTTCATAAGGAAAGTTTCCCGTTTTAGCCAATGTAACCATATCCATCTGGTGATGTCAGGTAGTCACCTTGTTTGCCTCTGTTGTAATACCTGCCTTTCATATGGAGTGCATCTTGAATCTGTAACAGAATGAGCTACTGTATAGTCAAATTGTGCAAGAATATTGAAGATAATATATTTGTGTGTGGAAGAAATTATGTTTATATGTAGAACTTTATGCTTAAATTTGATGCTGTATTATAATGTAAATTGAAATAGTACTGCATGAATTTATTTTTGAAATGATTCAGTAAAAGTTTTATTTGAAAACTGATGCCAGATTTTCTTTGCGAACATACAGCATACTGGAAAGAAGGAACAGTACACTTCTTGCAGAAAAGAGCAAAATATTAGTGGTTGAGTTATTCCAGGGCAAAGCTTTTAAAATACCTTAATATTCTACCATTTTCCTTAGAATTGTTATTAAAAAGACCAGCATGATAGTAATATTAGATATATTAGATTTAATATAGTTAAATAAGTTCCCCAAATTGATACAATTGCATCATGTAAAACTGCACTTAGTTTGCTGCTCCATTTTGGTTGGGATACTACATTTTGTGTGTCATACTAAAATTTATACATAACAAAATCCATTAAGAATTAAGGTGGTATTAAACTAGAATATAACTATGGCTTAAACTAGAAAATCAAGCAGTAATGTGTGTATGCATGTCAACCACATCACAAAATTCCTAATGTTGGGTATAAATCACAACCATTTTTAGTGATAATTGTTCATACGCTGAGTTGTGAAGCATGATGATAAACCACATTAAGTGCAATCACATTTACACATCATATGAGTCCATACACTTTATTGATAACTCAAAATTTTCTTTTTACATTTCACAATGCATCCCACAAACGTAGTTCAATACAGCTTAAACCCCCACATGTATTTGAAATGTCCAAATGGCATTTGCAGCATTGGGGTACAATCCACTGACCCATGCACAGATGCTGAGGATTCCAAGCACAATGGAAAACAAGCATGCTGGGGGTTCCTTGTTCTGCCTGCAAGGATCTGAGGATCACACCATCAGAAATTCATTCCACAGATTCAAAGTTTGAGAACTGTAAACTTGTTTACTTAAAATAGACTATAGGAGTTTGTGCAGCAAAGGATATGGCAGAAATTGTAATGTGCAGAGTTGGTTTTGTTTATTTAATAGATACTAGTTTTTTCTGAAAATTTAAGCTAATATATTAAGGAGCTCAAAAAAACTTCATTTATCTAGTATTTCAATCACTATGGAGGAGCTGGACATCCTAAGCAGCTGTGACACACTATATATTTAATTTTATATTGGCAATTGATAAAATAGTAGAATTAAAAGCACAGTACAGCTAAACTTGATACCAAAAAGGCAAGACTTTTCAAGCTTGCTTTAATGGCATATTCTAAACATTTCATTTTAGAAAATCTGCAATCAATCAACAAACCAGAGACAGTGCTAAAGGAAATTTTTTCCATACACTAACCCCTCTTGAAACACGACAAGACTATCTTGGCCAAAGCATAAAATGTACAGCTCTCCAACTCGTTATGTTAACCTGTGCTGCATATGGGAGAAGCAAACAGGATTAGATCTAAATCCGTATGTAGCAGCTTACAATACTTAGGATGGACATACACAGCAGTCAAGAACAGGTTATTTCCCTCCCTCTGAAACACTGTTCCTAAAAAATAAAGATCTGTGAAATTGCACTGCAATGTCAAGGCTTGCTATTCCCTGACCCTCCCTATGTAATCCAAATGAATATGCCTCCCATCCCCATTTAAAAGATGATTTGTTTTAATAAAAGTTGCTTCTTGATTTCATTCAGTTTTGCGCTTCAGTCCAGGAATTTTAGCTTGAATCCTGTAGGGGGAAAACCCAGATTTCAAAAAAGTCACATCTTGTTTTCCAAACAACTGTACAAGAAAAGCCAACTGCTTACAATCTAATGCATTAATTATCCCCTTAACAACACTTCAAAGTGCTTTATATGTCAAAGAAGTATTCTGTTTGCATTTCTTGTTCCCAACTTAGTGACTGCGAAGAAAATGGATCCAGGCAGATCATGTGATCATGGTCGCTTACGACTATATATGAATATACTTATTATTTTATAGCCATGTCTAAGGCTATCAATTACTTTGGAAACTACAGGTAGTCCCGGAGTTGCAACCACTTGCTCAATAACCAAAGTTGCAATGGAGCTGAACGAGTGGTACTTGCAACCACTCCCTGAAGTTCCAGCCATCGTAGCACCACTATGGTCTCTTGATTGTGATTTGGGCAGTTTAGCAACTGGCTTGCACTTACATTGGTTGTAGTGTCCTGCAATCATGTGGTCATCATTTGCAATCTTCCCTCCTGTCCCACAGCAAAGTCAGTGAGGAAGCCAGAAGGGAAGCCAGTTGCAAGTCATTCCCATAAGTCATTCCCACCTTTTCTCCAAAGAAGCCCTGCTACAGAGTAAGAGATCTCAGGGAATTCCTATACTCTATAGCACCATCTGCCTATCCTCCACAATGTGCACCCACCCACAACACAACCACCTGCCAATGTCCCCCCACCTGCCACAATTATGTAGCACCTGTTCATGGCTACACCTGCACCCTCCCTATCTGCACCCATGGCACACCTCCAAACACACCCTTCCACAGTCCTTGTGTGGGGCTCCCACCTCTTCCTGCTTTAAGACTCACCAAGTTCTGGGATTTACGACAGCAATTGGGCTGTCATTGCTAAACAATGTGGTCATATGATGTTGCTCTTTACGACCACATTGTTTTGCAATGAAAATTCTGGTTCCAATTTGCTACTGTAACCTGTGAACTACCTGTAGCTCCAAGAATGCAGTAAACTTACTTTGCCATTCCATCTTTGACATTCTTGTTTACAAGTTCCACATAATGGTCAATTTGAGTCTGAAATACAAGTTAAAAAATCATTTAAAATACTTGGTTTCTACATCATGAAAAACCATGAAATGGTTAGCATCACATTTAAGTTGAAATCAAGCAAACCACAAGAAGTTACGCAAGTGGAAACAATACAATATCTGGGGTGCCCTAAAGTCAATCTTGATTTCTGGTAACCACCTGGACTGTCCCTGCACTTTTCTTGAAAACATTTTCATAAGTGTTTGCCCCTGCCTGCTTCCTAGGACTAAGAAAGAGTGATTGGTCCAAAGTCACCCAGATGGCTTTATGCATAAGATGGGACTAGAACAGTCTCCCAGTTTCTAGTCTTACGCCTTAACCACACCAAACTGAGTCTCTGCACTTCATCTATCAAAGACTGAGGTGTAAGCCCTAGAATAGATTTAGCATGGTTATAACTTAAAAATCTTCAGTACATTACCCACAATGGAAAAATAGCTGAGCCCACCCCTACTGCAAACCTGAGCCCCCCCCCAAAATTATGGATTCCTGGTCATTAGAAGGTTTATCACAACTGTCTTAGTTTATTCAATCCCAGTCATTCAGATTTGAACTCTGGCATATTAATTCTTGGTTGTTCCTCAACTGTGATGTTTTGACATTTGAAAAAATATTGAATAAACAGTTTTCCCAAAGAAAAAAAAGATGGCCATTTCATCAGCCTTTTCCATTTTAAAAGCATGAAATTATTGTGATATTTTAACTACTTTTTATTTAGCATTTTGTACAAAAATATTTAGGTTTATGGCTGTGCAAAATCTTGTTATAAATATACATTTGAAATAATGCCTGAAGATATTTTCATTTCTATCATATATAGATATATTTTTTACTGAAAAAAATAGGATTCTTGGGGGGAAAGTATTCTTGCTCTTATTTTGTAAAGTTCTGACGTAAAACATGTCAACTAGTTACAAAATACTTTCTTAAGTTCACTTAATAAAGGAGTGCCGTCATTTCTCAGCTATAATAAACTATAATGTAAAGGGATCCCTAATGTTGAAAGAAGAAATCCAAACCAGATGACTTTTCCAAATGATTCAAGCTGTTCTCAAATGAAAGGAATATGGCCTCTTTACTTTTAATATCAATCCTAGGGCTACCACATCCGAGGCACAAAACTCAAGATGTCCACTAGATAATAGCAATGGGTTATGGTTTGTTTGTTTGTTTTAAACAGTGGCTGCTTGGATTTCTGCAGCCCAGATAGGATAATCCTATTTAAGAAGGCCTTTCACATCTTACTTAACTCTTGCTAAAACTAGAACAGTAGTGCAGGCATTGTCCTTTAGAATAGTAGAGGTGACTGTCCTCTAAGAATCCTCTTCATCCTTTCATATGCAATGTATTCTTTGTATCCTTAATATGCTAGTTATCTTATTATCATATTGTCAATAAACATGCCACAACTGCACACTCACCTGATGCTTCTCATAAATAATAGGAATACTGAAAAGTGATATCAGCGCTGGAAGAACAGAAATAGATTTACACTTAAAAATATGAAAAACATCTGAAAGTTATAAATTAGGAATCAGATAATTTATGTGGATGAAGTACTAATCATAGCTGTAACTACAGATGGATAGTTGTGTGAAAAAGTATGTATACCCCATATCAATATTTTATCTTCATTCAAAATGGACTTTCAATCATTTATTCAACAAAAATTAACATAAATGCCATATCCTTTTGGGGAAAAGGAGGTGCACCCTTGGCTCCAATACAACAACAAACTCAGTAAGGGTTTCTAATAACTGTCTACATATATCTGACACCAACCAGGAGGAATTTTATCCCACTCCATGCAGTTTTTTTTTTCCAGCTGTGCAATGTTTGAGGGATTCCTTGCATGCAGAGCCTGAAATCATCCCACAGCATCTTGGTGAACCTAGATCTGGGTTTGACTTGGCTATTCCAGAACCCTCCATTTCATTTACGGGTGGATTTACTGGAATGTTTAGGCTCATTACCATATTGACCTTTGGAAAAGATCAAACATTTCAATGGGGTGTACTTATTTTTTCAGAAGACAATAAACAGATATATACATATTAATCACTATGTTCACATCAAAAGTTGGAGTCTGGAGTCTGTATTTTTCCTGTTCATGCTGATTGTACCCTTTCCTTACTATTTACAGTCAGAGGGCAACAACTTTTGTAAGCCCAGGACACCATCATATGATGACAGAGCACCAATAATAATAGGTTTCAGTTATTTTTCCTTAAATCTCTAAAGTGTTGCAAGTACTTTCATGGGATTTCAAGTTTTAACTTCAAAATCTTACAAAATTTTAGCATGTTCACTTGAGATCTTAACAGGAGCTGGCAACCTTATACAATCTCAGCTTTTTTTAAAAAAATTGTTTTTTAGGTGTTGCTGTTTTTTAGGCGAGTGCTGTTTTGCTGATTCAGCTTATCTTTAACTATACACATGTTCCTCATTTAGCAATTGCAATTGGGATTGGCAACTCAGTCATTGTGAAGTGGTTGCTGTACTTAACATTTTACTCCAGCTTTCCCTTGCTTTAAGCTTCAGACATGTTCCATTCCAAACAGCCAGGTGAGCCCAAATGGTGGGGAAGATTTCTAGAACTTGTCTCATGAGAAAAAATAGGTAAAAGAGCAAATCTTGTAGCTGTTTGGAATGCATACCCTGATGCTTGAGTAATTAGCAAGAGGATTAATCTTTGTATTTAGATTTATTGGAGAGGATGGTATTACAACAGAGTTAAGTAGATACCCAATTGTGAACATGCATTGAAAGGAATGTGTTAGTGCCTAGTGCTCTTGTGCTTTATGGTCCAAGCCCTTAGGAGGCAAAAATCTTCAGGGTGAAACTGATTAGGGTTTTGTCAGGCAGCAGTAGGAGCCTGTCTAATTAAGATCACAGAACTGAGCTTGTTACAGATAGTCCTTAATTTACAACCACAACTGAGCCCAGAATTTCAGTCATACGTTGTTGTGGTGGCTAAGTGAAATGCCAGATGACCGCTTTGCTCAACGACCGCAATCCCAGCTCTTTCTGTTGTGGTCACTGGACCACCACATGGGATGTTACGCAGACAGGGCAAAAGAGCTGCCTGCTGAAGGGGGGCAGACAGCACTCCTCAGTTTGCGGAAGTGAACTCCAGCACTGGACTGGAAAAAAGTTCAAATTGTCATGATCCAAGCTCCCAGTGCCAGAGTTCCCTTCCCCTCCATGTGCAGAAAACGCCATCCCAAAATCCAAGCAGGGTTTTGTCACAGAGCATTTGTAACATGGGTTATTTGAAGCCAGGCTGGTTGCAAACGCTCCATGCCACAATCCTGCTTCTCTTCAGAACGGAGCTTTTCAGACAGCCTCCTTGACAGCAAAACAGCTGCTTGGCAAAGGGATTCCACCCCACCCAGGGCAACATCAAAGATGCCGGCTGAAAAGGTCTGTCCAAAATCCAAGCAGGGATTTACAACATGGGGCATCTGGACTCCCTCTCGTCCTGGGGGTTGACTCCAAATGCCCCATGCTGCAGACACTCCATGTCAAAATCCTACTTGGATTTTCAGATGGACCTTTTTCAACCTGTCCCCAGGACCAGAGGGAAATGTTTTGACAGACAGCAGCAGCATATGACCTTTCCTGCTGGTTTCTGGGGAAACCGGCAGGGAAGGTTGCAAATGGCAATCTTGGTAGTGAGGCACTTAGCAACACATCAAGCATTCAGATCACAATCACATGAGTGTGGAGACTGCAACAACTGTAACTTTGGGCATGCGTCATAAGTCCCTTCGTTCACTGCTATTGTACTTTCGGTCACTGAATGAATGGTAGTTAAGCAAGGACTGCCTGTAACTTGTCTAGCACTTTTTAGGGATGCACTGTACTATGAAAAAAGCAGCTCAGGAAGAGATAGCTGGTTTAGACAATCTCTCTGCTCTCCATTAGTGGCAGGGTGAGGGGGGAAATGAGACAACCAGTACTGACTGCAACGATGAACAAGATTGAGAAAAACGCTTCCTCTCATTTGTAAATATGGGCATTGGTTGCAAAGTTATTTTTTCAGCACTGCTGTAACTGCAATGCTGTCCAAAGCAGTTGCCAAACAAGGACTATCTGTAATAATGTTTTAACTTCCCAGAGTTGTAGTAGGTTCGTCAGCTAATATCAGAGCTATCATGTGATTTATTAATAATAGTTTGGATTTTGTTTTATGTAATTAAAAAAGGCAAACTCACCTAATATCAGCAATGTCAAACCATTGAACAAGGCACCAACATAGGTAAACACCCACATCAATACTGCAAACTGAAAGAAAAAAATAATAATGAAACTACACCATATGGAATATCTGCTTAAAGCTCAAAGCAGTTCTGCAACTTGACCATATTAGCAGTACAAAGTTAAGGTGCTTTGGTGGGCTGCAAGCTATCCCAACTCACAAATTGCCTAACTTGATATAAATAACATATTATACAATTCTGGTTTATCTTCAAACGTATTTTGATCCAGCCAGGTCCATAAATGTCCATATTTAAATTTATTTGATGCAAAAGCTCTCATCTTCCCAAAAGAGCATAATGTTTCTTTGTCTTTTAATTTCATATAGAACAAGTTGCTAGAAAGCCATAAACAGCAGAACTGCTTGCTAATTTATCTCAGAGCCAGTTTCACATTTTAGATTGTCTTACATAAGGCGTGTGTATTTTTTTTTAAGTCAAAAGATTATTATTTTAAAGTCAAAAATCTATTATTTACGTTTGAGCGTAGCTGGGTGATACTTTTTCAGGACTAGTCAGATTAGTTTTATCCAAGAGTTTGCTTGGTTCTCCTTACTTTCAGATGGCTCCTCAAGCCAATCTGTTTCTCCATCTTATACAATTCTTAAGCTAAGATTTTACCTTTAGAGAATCCACCAAATCATCCACTAGGAAGAGGCGCCTGAGTTCCTTAATTGTGCTGTTGAGATGACCAAGCACAACATGGCTGTATTTTTGAACAAGCTCCTCAGACACAGCAACATCTTTATTCAAGTAAGCTCTGGAAGAGGAAATATGTTATTTTCAATACACTTAAAAATAGAGTTTTTAAGCTCTTCAAATTCTCAAGCAGAGCACAATGAAAATGAAGGAAATGTTACATTATTAAAGAATTGCTCAGATGGATAAGCCTTTAGAACAGAGGTGTCAAACTGCCGGCCCATGGGTCAGTTGCATCATGTGGAGGCCGTGCTCACCCCAGCTCCAGCAATGCAAAAAACGTTGTGATATGTCGCAACACATTGAAGAACAGTCTATTCAGCGTTCTTTGGTCTGCTACAGTTGTTGGCTGTGCCTTGGTGGAGATGACTTCAGTTCGCCATGCTTCTCCTGGAAGTCACTAATTTTATTTATTTCTTCCAAAAAATTACCATTAAGCATGGTAACCAGACTGCATGTACCCATTTACTTATCTTTTATGCAATTTTCTTAATTTATTGAACAAATCACTTTCAAAATAAACTTGGGCAATTTTCATTTTTTTACTAGGCAATATCATCAAAAAGGGTGGTTGACATTAAGTCACAACACATGCTCCTCAAGTCTTATGGCTTTTACCAAAAAAACTGAAGCTAGGTCCTACCCACCTCCCTCCCAATTTTGCAGCCCATAACACAAACCTCTTATTTTAAAAGGAAGGAAAATTAAGTTTCCTACCTGAAATTTGCCCTAGGGGTATTACATCATTTAAGAGCCTATCATCCAATTTATAGCACTGCATCATTGATTAATTATTCAGGTTCTTGTTACAAATGAATAATTATTCAGGTTCTTGTTACAAATATATCATAGCTGGAGATGTTAATATAAACTGCATAATAAACTGGAAGTTATAGGAAAAGCATCTGTATCTTTAAGGGATTAAGTGTATAGATTGTCACAAAATTAAGCTGTTATTCTATCACATCTGATCACTTAAATGGTTGTTTGCTCCCTAGATAGTTGTTATATAAGTCTTGTTATAAGGGGTTCAAGGTAGGGCAGCAAGGGAAACAAACAACTCTGTAGATTAATCATTAAGATCTGAAACAGCAGTCAGCAATCTTTAAGCCCAAGATGTCACTGCATCCCCACTCCGTTACTTGAAATATTATGAAAATTGAGACATCTATAAATACATACCTAAATTTTAATTTTTAGACATTGAGGACAGCTTGACAGACTGTCTTAAAACTCCCATCTCTTGACATTAAAAGAATTAGCTAAGGTACCAAGGTAACTGAAATTTGGGGAAAACCAATAGACTCAATACATTATTCCCATTCTTTCATTATATAATACATTCATTTATTTAATAAAATCAAATCAAAATGATTTGCAGAGTGGATCACTGACAAACCAAGCTGTATAAAGCAATGAAAAAGAGTTCCAGTCAGTACTGGCAAAGCAACAGACCCATTTAAAAATATAGAAGATAGTGCTCATTCAATAAATAATCTGCAAAATTCATGGGAACTATGTATGTACAATCCCTTGGAACTGCACAATCCTAGATTACC
The DNA here is from genome assembly GCA_023970755.1 of Azemiops feae. Classification (NCBI taxonomy): domain Eukaryota; kingdom Metazoa; phylum Chordata; class Lepidosauria; order Squamata; family Viperidae; genus Azemiops; species Azemiops feae. The sequence goes on from JALGBA010000088.1 coordinate 598,121, forward strand.
TATTGACATCACAAATCACTGTGCCTCTGACATATGTTGGAATGTAAGCTTTTGTGTATATTTATCATTATCATTATTCATTAAAAAAAATTGCCACCCATTTCCCCCATAAAATAATTCTGGACAGTTTACGAAAAACAAATAATTAATTACAAATAGGGAAAAGCACAAATATTTACCCAAAGGGATGGCCTTCATCTGACTTCTGGACTGCTCGGATAACTCCTTTGTATATTCTAAAACTGATGGTCACTGACAGGAGGGCCAAGGCAATATAAGCAATCACACTCACGATACTAAACACTGTTAAAGAAAGAAGCAGGAACAAGCTGGCTCCAAACACCACACCAGTCTTCTTAAAGTCTCGCCAGTATAGGAGGTCAACCACTAAGAGAAAGTTAAAGGACAGGAGATTAGAATGCAATCTTCAATATTACAGCATAGCAACGAAACCTGAATGTGTTATAAACTGAAACGTAACAATAACAAACAGACATGCATACACACACCCACACTTTACTCATGCATTAAAACTTGTACAATATTTTTCAATATGATGACCAAATAATGATAATCTGAGAAATGTAAAGCCATTTGCTTCGTTTCCTTCATACCCTGCTGAGATAAAAGAGAATAATCAAACACCATATTTGCTATTTACCAGGAATACAAATGCTTACTCAACTATTTTTTAAAAAAATTGAGATCTAAAACAGCATACATAGAAACTCCCCCTATACATTTCCTGCTTCACTTTATCCTGCACATAACAATGCAATGGGAAATGGCATATTGCAAAGCAAAATCATTAGCTTCTGTCATCACTTTTACTTCCCAGAATGTGCTTGGTCCCACGGTTGGGCTCCATACATTTTCTTAGAAAATGAAAATGATGTGAAGCATGCCTAATCTGCCCAGAAAAAAAAACAGCATGCTGCAGACAGGATACAGAGACAGAATTCTGGTAAACAAACTACAAAGAGCCAGTTTGGTTTAATGATGAAGGCAACAGGCTAGAAAGCAGACTATTCTAATCCCGCTTTAGCAATGAAAGCCAGCTGGGTGACGAATGGGTCAGTCACTCTCTCTTAGTCCAACCCACCTAATAGGGTTGTTGTGGGAAAAAGGGGAGGAGGAAGGTGTGTTGGGTATGTTTACCGCCTTGAGTTATTTGTAGAAAGTAATAAAAGTGGGACACAAACAAGCAATCAAATAAGTAATGTCTCCCATGGCTTCCAATTTCTGAATGAGCAAGCACCTCTCTGGGCCACCAGTTTTGTGAGCAACTACATCTTTGTTTGCAAAATTGCGTATGTGCTCACCAGCATAAGACAACTGGAGATCTTTATTTTAGGAAAAGAATGCTTAAATTCTAAAAGAACATGATTTGTGAAAGGCACTAGCAACATAGTAGTATTCCCAGAAAATGTGGAACTACAAAAATGCTAATGACGATAACAAGGCTGCTTCTTTTTTTTCTCCTTTAAAATACTTTGATCAAGGCAAACTCACAATGAAGACTGTATTAGATAGTAAATGTTGGAAACATTACATATAGACTACAGTATGCAAAATATATTAAGTTCAATAATAATGTTAATTAAGTTTTGGACTCTTTCCTAAAACATAAAAGTATTGACAGTTGCTTATCTTTCTGAATCCTTTTATATTTGCTGGTTAACTTCATAATCATTTATTTCTTTACAAAAAAAACAGCCTTAAAAGGGCCAATTCCAACATGCCTGGTGTACATATTGAAAAATAAAATTATATTTCATGGGTTATGTATGCATGTACACATTATATGGATAGGTTTTTTTCTACTTTATACTCAACACTAAAACTTACAGGAAAACTATTTCCAAATTCATGATGACATA